>JBAMNC010000305.1:0-600000 GCA_037902135.1 Cetoscarus ocellatus | reverse complement strand
CTGGGAGCAACCTCAGAGGAGCACTGTTGAGCAACAAACTGCAGATTTTGGTATACACTACAGGGATTTCAGGATATAAACATCACCTTTGACAGACAATAAGTGGAAAACATGTGAGCTCAATGGCAGGAGGAGCTTCCTCACCTTCATGCTACACATAGCAGGGGGCATTGTGGACCTGCCACGGAAATTTCAATCTGTGGATGGATAGACTTTTGTGTAAAGAGCTGAGAATTATAGCCTTGGTCAGAGGAGCAAATGATCTGGATCTTGAAAAATAGCAGTATTACTAACACCAAAGAGGGAGCCTGGATGATTAAAAGGAAGACAATTTCTTCTTACTTTTGCTATGAGGATGACGACAGCAAATATTAATAATAATGTGTCATCATGTGTAATGTTTGATTTAAGCAGGGGTCTTCACATCTGACATGTTTAAACAAACTGTGGTTCATCTTTCCATTAAGTCCGGGTTGATGTGAAAGCTCAAACGAACTCTGATGTGACCAAGGAACCAAAGTCTGGTCTGCTTGAAAACACTGGGTCCTGGTTTGTTTCCATGGATACCAGAGCCCGGTTTGTCTGGCATGTAGATGCTGTCCAAACCAAACAAGGATCAAATAACAAAACGCTGCTCCAGTAAATACACAAGTTATTCTGCTTTGGCCTAGATTTACACTTACAGGCCACTTCATCAGATACACCAGTTCAACTGCTCATCATTGTACATTTCCTGATCAGCCACATGGCAGTAACTCAGTGCATTCAGTCATGTAGATGACCCTCTGAAGGTCATCTGAGCATAGACATGAGAAAGAAAAGGGATTCATGTGACTTGAATGTGGCATGGTTGTTGGTGAGTATTTCAGAAACTGCTGATCTACTGGGATTTTCACACACAAACATTTTAAGGGTTCACAGAGAATGGTCCACAAGAGAGGAAATATCCAGTGAGTGGCAGTTCTCTGGGCTAAAATGCCACCAGAAGTCAGAGAAAAATGGCCAAAATGCTTTCAGATGAAGGAAAGCAACAGTAACTCAAACAGCTACTCATGACAACCAAAGTGTGCAGACACCTTAGATCTTACAGCACATTAGTGACAGCAACACAGGGTACCACTCCTGTCAGCTAAGAACAGCAGCATGGATCCATCTTGTCTTGTATCAACAGGTCAAGCTGCTGGTGGCGTGAGGGATAATTTCTTGGCACACTTTCGGCACTTTAGTACCAAATTAGCATCATTTAAACACCACAGTCCTCTTAAGTATTGTTGCTGACTATGTCCATCCATTTTTGACCACATTGAGCCTATCCTCTGATGGCTACTTCTATTAGTATAAGATCTCAATCATATAGAGCGCCTTTGGGATAAGGTGCGATCGCAGATTTGCATCATAGATAACAGATCTGACAAATCTGCTGCAACTGTGACACACCTAAAACTAAGCCATAATCTCAAGGAACATCTTGTTCATATCCTAACAAGATAGCCTTGGCATAATTTTGGATGTCTTATTAGTGTTACATTTTTTTTTTTTTTTTTTGCATTTAATTGATGGCAGGTAAAATTTGAGAAACAGCTACATAACTTTTGAGTTGCATTTACAAAATAGTTTTGGGGGCATATTTTATTCAATTTTTTGCCAATTTGCCAATATCACAAAAATTATTTGAGTCCATACCGATATTAATACTTGTGCAATTAAATGATAAATATTTTTTACTACATCTACATTAAATGCAAAATTTGTTTTTTTACTCAGACAGTAAAATCAATCTCAATTGCCTTCTTAACAGCTAGAAGAACAAATCTGCTCTTTACCAATCTGATGGCAATAACAGCCCATTCTTTAGCTTTTATGTACTAATTAAAATTAATATGCAAACATTTTAAAACTCAGTACTAATTAATAAGGTTAAAATATTGGCAGTCAACATTGGCAGGAATTTCTATAGCTGCTGCTAAAAATATTATTGTGTATCTCTTAAATTATTGAAGAGTTGTTTTTTAATGTTTGGGAAATTCTGAAAATTCTGCAAACTTCTTGGGCTGCTTATGTCACAGTTTATTAATTAGATTAACCAAATAATAACATTGTAAAAAACAAATGACAGTGTTCCCTTGAATTATTGTTATTTATTTAATTTAGAGTGTGTTCTGTAGTTTGTGGAAAAATGCACCTAGAGTATGATGTAGCCCAGATGAAGAAAACACACAATTGGACAAGGTTTATGAAAGAGGGAGAGAGATTATTTATTTTAATTACGATCTTGTTAACTACATCGGTGGACTTTGAAATGTCCTACGGCCCTTGAAAGCACCGATCCGTTCTCATGAGCCTGTTTGAAGGAAATGCGTTGACACAACCAATCACTAGCCCTGTTCAGCCGTCAGCTCAGAGGTGAGGGCCAGGCACGTCTTTCTCCCGGTCTTTCTGACTGCATCCGCGGGAGTGAGAGCTGTTACATTCCTGCTAAGAGGACAAGGAAAAGAGGGGCAAGAAGAGGAAATAAAGCCTGCTAACTTACCTGCTGCGAGTCCGGAGTCAAGCGACGCGGTGCCAGGAAACGAGTTACGTCAGCATGCTACTTACCTCCCATGTGGTGAGATGTTACAAGCCCTGAAGGTGACATATTCAGCTTTGAACAGAGCAACGGTCAGGTTTTTGTGTGGACAGGAATCCAAGGACAGGAAGAGATTCAGATCGTATCCGATGGCGAGCCAGTGAACCTTGAAGGAGGAACTCGGCTGAAGATAGACACGTACCTTCTCACACAAACATTTGCATCACATAGACTTTGAACCCAGGTGCACCTGTTGAGATTTTTTTTTCTTTTTCTAAACTTAAAGAGCCCCAACGGACATTTTTTTTTTTTTTTTTTTGTGCGTGCTTTTACTTTTGTTTTATTTGGGGCATTTTCTTTTGGGGTTTAATTATTTACATATCCTGATAAATTGGTCATTGCCCTACATTCTTTGTAACAATACAAGAGTTGCTACTCAAATTTCATTCCTGTGCTATTCATTCCTGTGCTATTCATTATTGGTGCTCATCTGGTTAAAATGACCATATGTTGCTGTGTAACTGTGATAATAACAATGTTTTGCCAATTCCCAAAGCATACCTAGACTTGCCTCAAGGCACACCAGCAACCCCAGCACACCATAAGAGAACCACTGAGATATACCATGAAAAGTTAGGGCAGCTCTGAAGGAAGATGAGGGTCCAACCTGGTACTGGCATAGTGTGCCTAATAAAGTCAATAAATCCATTGGCATGCAGTGCCTTTCTGTACTCTATAGGAATGCCTGTTAATTTTACTCTAATAGTGATTAACAAAGATGTTTTTGACCCAGAAGTCTACTGACACACTGTGTGTTTAAAACTGGTAATGTAAAGACAACACAAGTGGGCAGAGGAGGGAACCTAGCCAAGAGCAGCTGTTGTTGGACTCAGTTTGAGGCTAATAAATGCAGCAGACTGAGACAGTCTGAGAAGATATCAGACTTTATTCAAAGCTGTAAGAGTACAATCATTTATAGTGTTTGATACTCAATGACTCATTGATAAACACAGGCTGGTTTAAGGGTTTGTAAGGAGAGCTGGTGAGTGCTGTGACCATGGAAGTTGGCTCAAAGCCTAGCTTTTACTTTTTCATTTTACTGTTTTTTCTTTAATTCAAGGACATCACAACCCTGATTAGCTAATTGTAAATAAAGCAGAACAATGCACATACAGTAAGGGGCCAAAGTATGCTGAGAACATACCACCACCAGCCTGAACACCCTATCTCAGTCGTTTTACACAGGAGAGGTTTTCCCATTGGGCGGTCCATGCTCAGCACGGATTGTTTAAATTTATATGAACACAGCGATAGATTCCTGTTTCGACACAAACAACTGAGCTGAGAAGCTGAAAGAGGTGGTCTTGGCTCCTTTCCAGTTAACCCCCTGAAGCAGTTAAAATGTAGTGAGGACACAATTAACCCAGAAACCGACACAAACAGGGTGAGGAGTTAACTCATCACACTGCTGTGGTCGTAGAAGCAGCAGCAGGACCAATAACAACAACAGCATTACATGGAAAGCCATTTGGACATAAAATTGACATCGGTGATATCAACCACAGTTCAGCTCTACTCGTGCTCAAATTTGAGTACATGAACTTAATTTTGGTCAACTAGTCTGCGAGTAGACTTTACTAGTCAAACAAAAAGTGCCACTAGTAATAGTAGATCCGAAAATGTTCACAAGTACTACTAGTAGACTGTTTTGGGTCTACTAGTAGTACTAGTACACTTAAAAAAATTGCAGTACTACCAGTAAAGCCTTGTAACATTTTTTAAGTCTACTAGTAGGTATTAGCAACACAAATTTGTCTACTAGTAGACAATTTTGCTTAACTATTAAGGTCAACTCACGCACTGGTGCACCAAAAACCTTTACTAGTAAAACACATTTTGTGGTTACTAGTAAACTCAAAATATCTCACTAGCAGTACTACTAAGACTGTTTTTAGTTTACTAGTAGAACTAGTAAAGCCAAAAGATTCACTAGTAGTACTAGTAAACCTTATGCAAATGAAGAAGGAGGGGCTGTAACCAAATCCAGCACCCTGTAATAATTTTCAAAGCCAATGGGAGACCTGAATTTGCTTTTCCCCAGACCCTCATTAGCATATAAGGCTTACTAGTAGTACTACAGCATTACAGCAATCGGGCCAATAACAAAATACCACTAAATAATAATGTTTTGACTCCACAGAGTCGCTTTCTGTGCTCAGGCACAACATACCATGATAAAACCAACAGGTTAACATTACTTATCATCTCTACTACAGATCATCACGGGACACAGAGTTTTACACTTATACCCTAAGGAGTGTCACATCCTGATAAATATGCTCATCTATTTAATTTTACATAGGACATGTAAAATCCACTATTATCATTATTTTATTATAGTTTTGTGTGTAGTTTAATCTGCCGGCTGTTTTCCCATAATGCACAGTGTGACCTGAACTCATAGGATGGCAATGATGTGATGACGTTAGGCTCTTTGGTCTTGACTTTACCCGCTTCAGAATACTGCTGCTGATAATACTTTAGATAATAACAATAATAATAATAATGATCATTTGCAGCACCATTTCTTTAATAATACTATTATGATCACATTTTCCGAAAACAGTTTTTGATTTAAATGGTTTGATTCTTTATCTGCTGTGTTGTATAGAGTCATAAGATGAAAAATAATAAGTTGAAAAATCTTGTGAATCCTTCATGTGCATGCGGGTTCAGGGTAAGATCAAAGTGTTCCCATTTTGAGGTCTTAATATTTGGTCACCCTACTCTTCCCCAGCCACATTTAGAGGTACTTTGATGACACTGCCATTGTGGTGTGTATCAACAATGGGCAGGGAAGAGGGGTACAGGGACCTGGCGAGGGTCTTCAGTGACTGGAGCACTAAGAACTGCCTCCAGCTGAACAAACTCCCAGACCAAGGAGATGGTCTTTGACTTTAGGAGTTCTAAGCCCCCCAGTCCAGCAAGTTACAATCAGAGGGGAGGTCACTGAAAGGGTGCAAATAGTACTTAGGAGAGGAACACCAGGAGGCTGGACAGGCTGGTGAAGAAGGCTGGATCTGTGCTTGGCAGGAGTTTGGACTCACTTAGGACTGCGGTGGAGAGATGTACACGCAGCACAGTGTCTGTCCTGGACAATAGTGACCATCCCCTCCACAACATCCTGGAGGGACAGAGAAAACAGCAGCAGTGGGACTCATCTCACTGCAGGACTGAGAGGTTCAGGAGATCCTTTGTTCTCACAGCCATCAGACTGAACAACACCCTGAACAAAGGCAGTAGATCAAGACCTGGACTGTTTATACTGCTACTGAATACTTGAATTTGTCCAAGGGGATCAATAAGGTGTCTATCTTTCTAACAATCTTTGTCTTTTTCATACATTTGTGGTTGCATGCAGTCGCTCCACCTCTCGGTGCCCCATTTTTCAGAGTGTTTTGCCAAAGCAGAAAAAAAAATCAGGCTGTGGATTAATTTGACTTACAGGATTTATTATTTTTTTCCAAATTTCCCATAAAAATTGCCGTTATATCATTGGGCTGTTTTTTTGGTCCACAATAATTGTGAGGCGAAAATCCAACATCGTGACAACCCTAGTCCATTTATATGCAAATAAATTGTACTGAACAGGGGACGCCTTCTTGTTTCAGAACAACTCTACCAAACAATCCAGGTGTAAAAGGGACCCAGGGTTTTAAAATCGTCTCGTGAGTTTCCAGCTCAGGCTGCTCTCTCTGCAAACAAGAATCAGACTGCACATCTGCGGCACAGAGAAGTTTGTTGCTGTGAATTTGATTTATATCTCACTTTTCTCACCTGACTCAGATCTGTGGAATTATAAAGCCTTTTTTCTGCCCTCAAACAGCACATCCATATGGCTCCTCTTACTCCTGACAGTTCAATCAATAACTGCGAGTGCACACAAGTTCTTTTCCAAAGACAGAAACTAGAGAGTCAAAACTGTTTTTAGGTAACAGCACAAGTAAACAAACCCTGAGGTCGCCTCACTGCCAATTAATGTAGAGCAGACTTTGAGGATGAAATGCAGCCTGTTGCTCTTTTCCAGCTTTATACTCCTCTGTTGGAGAAAGTTGGACTCATGGGTAGAAATTGATCAAGCCCCAAGATCAAGCAGGCATGACATTAAGCTCAAATTAAAAAGCCATTAATGACCCAGACGCTCCTTAAGTTGAAGTGTTTTTCATAACTCAGATTTGGGCTGTTAAATATCTATTTGCTTCGCTGAACAATCTAAATGATTCACTAATGAGGAAACAGAATTATTTGTAAAAACACACTCATAACTCACCGTCCTCCTCTTGGTAAAGTCAAAGTTGAATTCATATTAAAATGACAAACCTTCTCTCACGCTGAGCTCTCACCTTGAAATTGATTGCAGGGAAGTCTTTCAGAATACTAAATCAAAAGTGTCCTCAGGAGATTACATTAGAAGTCCAGCCTGCTGTGATTTTATTCACTGGTCATTTAAGGAACTGGACTTCCAGCACAATAAGAGCCATTAATGAGTTTTCCTTCCACCTTTGAGCTTTAAGAGCTGATAAAAGACCACATGGTCCACACACACACTCACGCTCTTGGCTGTAATTCAATTTCACTGATAAAGTTTTAAAGAGGGAAAATAAGAATAGAAACTTAAGTCTAAGAATAAGAACCTGATTAAGTTCAGTTATACTCGCTTTGTCTGTCATGTCTCTCTTATTTCAGCCAAAACACACTCCTGCTAGAAGAGAAGACCCTTCCCCAATCTGCACTGTGACCTCATGGCAGTAACTAAAGGCAAAACTGGAACTAAAGTTCAGTGAACACACCATTGGGCCCGACTTTATGACCAGCACAAAGTGTTTGGGCCATTGGCTTCTGTCTTTACAAAATAAACATTCAGTATAAGCTGAATACTTACTCTGAGGATGAACTTTCATTCAGGTCCTCTGTTTTGTCCTTGAGTTTTTAAAACAGTGAATCTGGTCCATATGATTATAAATGTCCATTAAATCAACAAGGCTATGCGTGATGAGAGCTGCTCACTGCAGATGAACGTGTAAAAGCTGACAGTCTCCTCTGATCCTGAACATCCTGAAACACCCTAAGGTGTTTTTTCTTAGTCACACTCTTATTTCATCCAGTTTGACAACATGAAGTCATGATTTATTCATCTGAATCAACAGGTACTCAACAGGTGTGTTTCTCTTGTCCTCCAGCAGACAGTGATGGTTTTATTCTGATGTGTTCATCCAGAGCTAAGAAATGACAGTCTGACAAATAAATGGATGTTTAAACATGACATGCTTATGTACAATTAAAAGAACAGCTGTTAGCAAAAGATTAAAAGCACATTAAATAATTGTGAAATAATAGTTTTGATGTGTTTGATGTCTTAGTTTGTATCAGAAACTCAATAAATTATGTTTCAGGAAATGATTATTATATTAACTAAAAGTTAAAACAAGGAAATTGCTTTGGAATTTTAAAAAATATGTATTTTTCTTTCAAATACACCTTGCAGTTCTTGTAAAAGTACTCATATAATTGTCAACCACAATTATAACGGGCGAATCAGAAAATAATTACAGAGCAGAACGTGAGCCACTTTGTAGGACAAATTCTCATCAAAACATGTCAGAAGTGGAGTGAAAATATCCTCACTATAGAGCACTACAAACTATATAAGTTTGTAGTGCTGATATCAGTTTTTCATTGAATAAATAAATGCCGTCAAGATTTGATAAAACTGCTACTGAAGCTGTTAGCATCCATGCTAATCTGTATTTCTTTCCTGTTGTCGTCTCACTCATAGCTCCCACCTCTTCCAGCTCTGCATTCTCTGATTGGGCCGTGCTGCTTTGAAATGACGTGAGCTTTCAATGCAGTGTTGCCAGAGGGTTCAGAGGTCACAGGCATTCAATGCTGGTATTTGGCCTTGTCACTTACATGCAGAGATTTCTCGGATTCTCTGAATCTTTTGATAATATTAAAGACAGATGATAAAATTCCTTAATTCTTTGCAATTTTACATGTAGAAATGTTCTTCTTAAACTTTTGGACTATTTGCTCATGGTGTTGGCCTCAAAGTGGTGAACCTTGCCCAATCCTTGCTTGAGAATGGCTGAGCCTTTTGGGGAAGCTCCTTTTATGCCATGATACTCACCTGTTTCTAAATATCCTCTTCACCTGTGGAGTGTTCCAAAAAGGTGTTTTTTTGAGCATTTCTCAACTTTCCCAGTCTTTTGTTGCCTCTGTCAAATCTTTTTTGGACCATGTTGCAGGCTTCTAATTCCAAATGAGCGAATATTTGGAAAGAAACAATGTAGTGTATCAGTTTGAACATTAAATATCTTGTTTTTGTTGTGTATTCAATTGAATAAAGGTCGAAAAGGCATATCATCATATTCTGTTTTAAGTTTCAAGATTAAGTCCCATTGGAACTGGGGTTTGTACCTCTCATGTCAGACTCAGTGTAGCTTTATTGTATTTTGTATTGTTCCTACAACTTAATGCCGAGGCCTGAGACTCTGTAAGGGGACAGAGGTAACAGTGATTGAGTCAAGCTGCTGCGCTCAGGGTGCAGCCCCCTGTGGGATGAGTGCCATCAGCTGGAGCAGGTTGCCTTCAGTGACGTTTTTCCTGATGATCCGTCTTTTCGGGGTGCCGCCTGCTGACTGCATTCTGCTGTGAGGAACATTTGGACTGTTTGGTTGAAGAATGAACAGAATCAATCTTCAGGCTCGCTGTAGCCTGAAAGAAGGACGTTGTAAGCTGAGGGGATGTGGAGAGTTTCTTATTTGTGACTGAATTCACTGAATCTTCACTCTACCACTGTTGCTTCCTGGCTTTCTTTCTCTCTCAGGGCACTGATAAAATGAGTTTGATTCTTTAAAAGTCTGGTAAAATGTATTTAAGTTATGCCAAACAGACTGACATGATCAAACTATGAAATGTGATAAAAGTGCATAATAAGAATTCCTCCGAATGAAAAGTAACCTGCTGAAATCTTTGAGATGGAATAAATAGAACAATAGATATTGCCAGCATAATGCTTTTTGTGCTCAGGAAAAGGTGCAAAAATATTCTACTCTAAGAACAGTTTCTTTGTCATATTTTCTTTAGTACATTAAAAAGATTTTTTATCTGTGATGCTAAAAGCCACTTTCCATTGTCAGACTACCAAGACTGAAACACTTGCGCTTGATATAAACATATAAACATCTTTTTTTTTGTTTAGTTCTTAAAAGGGTTTATGACGGTTTAAGGGGTACTTTCAGGGATTTTTTTTGTTTGTTTTTGTGTCTTTTCTCACTACAGAGTCCATGACAAGCTGATAGAAACCATTCTTTTGACTGTGCGTGCAGTGACAAGGAAGAGACGGGCAGAGCTAACCCACCGCTAGTTAGCTCAGCTCAAACACTGTGAGTCAGTGTTAGCCTGTCTCTACCTACAGTCATCAGATAAACTCTTCAGCCACTCTAAATGGTCCTGTACGTTTGTTGTGACTCGTTTTTTCACAGCATTATGTTATGTTTTCTTCTACCATCATCGTATTATCTTGTTCTACTGGTAAGCAGAGGCTTTGTTCCTCAGTGGTTTACACTAGAGATGTGATGTTTGCAGTTGTGAATGGGCCATTTATTTGCGAGTCATTCTTAAATTTTCAGGCAATTTGCATTTAAGACTGAGATTTCAGCCTTTAATCTCCCATCTATGAACCATTTCCTCCACCCACATGGAGTTTAATCAATACCAAACATGAGTATAAGGTCACAAAATCAAAAGACTAAGAAATCAAACTGTTTTACACCTGAAAACAGGGGGTCTTGGTTCACCTCTAATTGGACCAGGGTTGGGGTTGAAAGCCATCGAAACCAAACAAGGGCCAAACAGGGCAAGTGAATGAAAAAGTGAAGTGTGGAACTAATGCAGCATTCACTGACTATACCAAGCAGAGAGCTGTTCACATTAGCATAGCTTTCAGTTCTCTTAATAGATTAATTGATGTCTACAAATCCATTTCAGTAATGAATAAAAATCAGACTGAATGTATGGCACAGGTCAACGACAGGGTTTAGCAGGTTTCTCCGATGACCGCGTAAGAAGGGAAGGCTTCCTCCAGCTCACTCTCCCTCGGTGAGTTGAAACATACAGAGCAGTTATTGATGTTAGCATAAAGACGACGGTGCAAAGGCCCACAAGAGGAAAGCATTTATTATTCATATCCCCAGGGAGACAATGGGCTATTTCTTGTTGTGTGATTGCTCTGATAAGTACTCCACTCTTTGTGCTCTCAGGAACTTTGTGACTGATCTGTCAGCAACATCATCAGAATAACAAGTTTATTATACTGGATATAAAATACACTCTGTAATCCACAGTTCAGTAATCATAGAAATATGAGAGGACTTGCTCCGGGATATTCTGATACGTTTTACTTAACTGTTTCACCAAAGTCTGACGAAGTCTTTGTTGAGGTTTGAAATAGTGTGACGAGGATGTAGAGGGTGTGCTAGAAATCATAATAAGTCAGATAATCTATCATTCATTTAATAAAACGTGGACAGTTTTTATCGCTTCAACCATCCTTAATTAGGTCTTATATCAGTGTCTTTCAACTTTTTTTTAGTTGGGGCAGCCTTAAAAATATAAAAAATCTCAAGTCACTCCAGTCAAAATTTATGAACAAGAAAAAAAAAGTTTTACATCCCTCTAACCACCTATTCTGATACAATGGTCATTTATCAAAGAAATAACTGTTCAATAATGCAGACTCCTGTTAATTTAAATCCTTAGCCTGGAACAATGTAGTTATTATATTTACCCCTCTGTGAACATCCTGGAGGTGGAATGGGGAGTACGAGTTGATCCCCTCTTTGTTCCGTCTCCAGAGATAGTAACAGAGGCGTGATATTGAAAAGAGGACTCAGCGGGAGACAGGAGTGCCGCGAGTGAGCGTCTCTCTTTGTGTGTATGTGGGGGCACACGCCGTGTTGCCTGCACCCAGCTGTACTGCAGTGTGAATTGAAACAGATACTATGATCTCCCAGAATTAATGTGAATATCTCTAAAAGTAATTGTAGCAGGACCTTGTTGTGGCGCTTTTGTGTAAAGGCATTGTAAACTTGGCTATTATTTCAGCCTCCAGCTAGCCATGCCAAGACTTTCACAAACAATACGAAAATCTCTTCAGCAGTCACTCAACTTTACTGCTAACACTCCATAAACACCAAAAAAAATATGTGATTTCAGTGGTGAGTGATGATGTTAGCCTACTTGCTTGCTAACTCTGATGCTAATGCTGTGATTTTATGGGAAATGTGTACAAGACATGTAAAAGATTATTTGCCAACAATCAGCAGAGCTATAACAACTTTTGGTTGATGTTTTTAAAATTGGTGGAAAGTTGTTGGACTTTGGCAGTGGTAAGAGTATTTTGTGTTTACGTAACTTTAAGCAAGTCACTCATTCAACAGTTGATTAGTTTTATTTTAGAGAAGGCCAACTGGAGTAAACTCTGTTGGGCTGTGAGTCTGTGCTCTATTACTAAAATTCAAACCAACTTCATGATACATCATAGACAACAGCCCATGCTGATGGAAAAGTCCTTTATAATACTGATCTTGGCCAATCACTAAGAATACCATATTTATTTATTATAAAGTATTAAAGAAAATAATTAAGAAGATACCATTTCATAGTTTTAATGTTTGGAATGCTCAACTTGTGTATAATAGTCATTTCTGCAGACGCACTGCCCTATCAGGTCAAAGTTTTCAAAGAAACTGTCACAGTTTGTAAACCCGAAACTAACAAAACCCCAAAAAAAAAAAAACAACAGAGAAGACCCAAATGCAGATTTAACCAAAAAAGACTTTAATAACTTAAAGCAGGATCAAAAACTCCAAAAACAAATCCTTAACAAAAAGTCCAAACGCAAAAACAGTCCTTTACAAAAAGCTCAAAAATACAAAACAAAGTCCCAACAAAAAATACCTTTCAAAACACGGGAGAACACGGGAGAACACTTGAGACAGAGAGACACTGAAGACATGGATCCAAGGAAGAAGAAACAGGAATGACCCACAAATACAAGGGGAAAAACACGAGGGTTAAATACATGAGGTGATTGGGGTAAACGAGAGACAGCTGGGGAAGAACAATCAAGGATCAGGTGTGACAGGATGAGACAGGAAGCAAAACCCACGTCAATAAGGGGAGACAGGAGAACTTTCAAAATAAAACAGAAAACACAAGGACAAGACATGAAACGAGAACAAAATGGGTAACTTGACAAGGACCAAGAGACGAACTCAAGAGACACAGGACAAGAGGTCAAAACCGGAAGAAAGGAGCAAGATGATACAAAATAAAACCGGACGAGTAGTAAAATAACAGAACACAAAGCATACAAAACAAATCAGGACCAGCAGAATCATGACAGAAACACAAAAATAAAGACGCATTTGTTTAAGACCGATCCCACCAAAGGCTCCAACTGTGTTTTGTTTACTATGAAATAAAGTTAATCAGCTTTTAAAATACAAAATACTCTTAACACAGACTGAAACCAATCCAACATATTCAGTTTTACACACACTTTAAGATTTGACATCTTGCATGGGTCTATGTGATTAATGACTACACATTACAACTCCTACACAAAATGCTCTCGTTCAAACCAACAGACTTTATAGTTTCTTTTCATATCTTCACTCATTGCCTGACTTGAATGCCTGCAACACATTTAAAAAAATAGCTGGGACATCAAATTCCAAATGAGTGAATGATTAGGGAAAAAAAGGGATTTTATCAGTATGGACATTAAATGTATAGTTTCTATAGTGTATTCCATTGAATAAGGGTTAGAAATGATTTGCAAATCATTCTGTTTTTATCTATGCTTAACACAAAGTCCCAACTTCACTGGAATTGAGGTTGTGCATAATCTTCCCTGCAGACAAACCCCTCTTGTCTTCTGCACTCAGAGGACAGAAATGTAAAGCAAACATTGAAATTAATTATGATATGATTCTTTTTTCATGTGTTTTAGTACATTTTCATATTACAATACCTCCTTCATGGTGCATGAACGGAACAGTCCAAATGTTTATGATGTGGTAAATAAATTTTGGTATTTGGTAAAACTGAATTTATTAGTTGCCTTAAGTTAAATTCTGACTTCTTGTCAACCCTCTACTGTCTGTGTAACCAGTTTCCTGTAGCCTCTTATATATATACACTATATTGCCAAAAATATTCACTTATCCACCTAAATCATTGAATCCAGGTGTTCCAGTCACTTCCATGTCCACAGGTGTATAAAACCAAGCACCTAGGCATGCATGCTTCTACAAACATTTGTGAAAGAATGGTTCACTCTCAGGAGCTGAGTGAATTCCAGTGTGGTGCCAAGTTCAGTTGTAAAATTTCCTCACGACTAAATGTTCCACAGTCAAAAAGTATATATGCTTTAAAGAGTTTTCTTACTGGTGCACACATCTTACCATCAGCTTTATTTTATGTGTTTTTATGTGCATTGGATGATTAAAAAACATGTCCTTTGGAGCCAGCATTTGAACAGACAGAGCTCAGTAATCATGTTGTATGAGACAATTTCCATGGTCCTCTGTTGGTAGAAGGTTCGAAATATTAAAGAATCACTCCAACATTTTTGTTGTTTTTGTGTCTTGCCTCACTCCCGAGTCCATGACAAGCAGGCAGACACCATTTTTTTGACTGTGCGAGCAGTAACAAGGAAGAGACGGGCAAAGACCGACATCCACTAGTCAGATTAGCCCAAACACCGAGAGTATATGGGTAATGCTTTAGCCTGCCTCTGCCTACAGTCATCAGATAACTCTGAACAGTCCTGTGTGCTTGTTGTATTTTTTAAATTAACTGTGCTGATGTTACATTATCTATTTTTGCAATTTTTGAAAGAAATACATACAAAAACAAGCCGCAGGGCACAAGCGCCCCAGTAAACAGCTGAGGAAAAAGACAGAAGAAGAAGAAGACAGAGAAGAGCTCATGTTGTTGACCGGTGTAGGACTTTATTGGACACTGTAACACTTTTTTGAGAGCTTTATAAATCAGAACTTTTTAAAGATGCCTCATATGTGTGCTGTTCAGGGTTGCGACAACAAGCAGAAGACAGGGTCACATCTTATTTACACTCAATTCCAACCAAAAATCCCGAGTGTATGAAACAATGGCTAAGTGCTCTGAACATCAATCCCAACACCCCACAAGAAGCAATCATGAAGATGTTAGTTTGCTAAGAGCATTTTTCCTGAAATGACTAGTACAACAGACTGGAAATCAGCACCAAAACAATGAGATTATTCTTGAAGAACACGGCCATCCCAACACTCGGTGTCACACAAACAGTAAACGAGATAAATAAGAAATATGTGCCCCATGCAAGTTTACAATTTGAATATTTACTTACTCTACGGACAACTCTGTTAAATCCAGAAGGCCTTGGGCATTTTTTCCAGTTTATTTTGGGGAGATGGAGAAACGTTTTAAGAACTGCAGGATTCACAAGAGCTGGAAGAGAGTCATTTGTTGTGACACAATCTTTTTGTGTACTTTCCTCTTCACCAGATATATCAAGCCCCCTCATTGGTGGCAGCACCAAATTGCACTCAGTACAGCAGAAGCACTCATTCTCTGTCACCATAGGTTGGCAAGCCCCAAATTTACACCACCAGTCCATGCCAGTTTAGACTCTCCCTTCAGCCCCAGGCTGTTTCACTGCCTTAGCTCCTCTTTGTGCACGCTCAGCTTTCAAAACATGTATTTCCCCCTCTGTATATAAGATTGTGAATCTTCATCAGTCCCAAAGAAATCATCCTCGTCCTTTCTCATAAAGTTGACCATAATCTTTAGTACCATATTCTTCTGCTCGTAAACAGAGGCTTTGTTTTGTTGACCTGCTGAGAAGCACTTGCAGAACATTGCTGTCATCCAGGTAACCTACCTGCAGAGCCCATTTCCATACATGTAAAAGCTATTATTAAAAACAGTCCAGGTCATTTCCAGTGATTGCCAGAGACTCAAAGAAGACCAGCTGAAGCATAACAGACTTTTCATCTTACAGTCAGTAATCACACAGCCAGAGGTGTCTCCATTCACTTTCTTGAACACAAGCCTTCAGTTATCAGAGAACTAAACCCAGCTGTGATAAAAGCTGCTGCCCTCTCCACTCTTATCTGCAATTTGCAAGCTGCCTCCACTTATTTGTTGCCATTTTCAAAAGTATAGGAATGAAGCTGTAACTGCTCAGCTTGACAGATAACCCCCACCAGCGTCTCCATCACAATGCAGAAGCTGCAGGAGTGGATAGAGAGGAGGCTTTGAGAGGCGTTTGAGAGAGGACGAACATCCACTGTTGATGGTGTGATTGGCAGACACTCGGCGTACATGCTTGTTTTGGTGTGTTTAGAATGAACTCACACACATACTTAATGGGACATGGTAGGATTCTTTGGAGGTTTTCTCTGAGTGCCACGAAAACACAAGGGCTCTGGCTGAGGTGCATCTACCCTGAAGTTAAAGAAAAACTGCATTCAGAAAGGGCTGGGAGATGGTGGGGTGAGGCCAGAGCCGGCTGGCTTTTTAGGCAAGATAGGCAAATGCTTAGGATGTTGTGGCCTCCAGGGGGTGCCACAAAATCAGGAAAAAAATCATCTTCCACATAATTATATTAAAACTAGTTATTACTATTAACACTTAAAATGGAAAAGCTCACAATGATTCAAATGTAAAACAGTACCCAATTATTATTATTACAAATGATAATATCAAATAAGCCTTTTATTATAATTTACTTATTTACAGGACTTTTTTGTGGTATAGGGTATTTATATTGTATTTCAGATTTTTCAGAGATGCATGTCACCGATGGAGGGGGCCGCCATATAAAATCTCACCCAGCCAGCCCTACCCACATTGGCTAGAGCTGGCTCTGGGTGAGGCATGTCCATTCACTCCCTCTCAGAATTCCATGTTCCCTTCTCTTGCAAGGTGCATTAAATGGGGGATTTGCATATATACTGTCACTCTTTACCCTTGGGACAAATTTGGTCCCATTGACTCCCATTGTAACCACACATTTTTGATAGACTGTACTGACATACACTGCCTGGCCAAAAAAAAAAGTCGCCACCACAAAAAGAGGTCACACACTCTAATATTTTGTTGGACCAAACAAAATTGTTGTGGCATTGTTTCAGCAAGCTTCTGCAATGTCACAAGATTTACTTCCATCCAGTGTTGCATTAAGTTTTTCATCAAGAGCTTGTATTGATGATGGGAGAGTCTGACCACTGTGCAAAGCCTTCTCCAGCACATCCCAGAGATTCTCTATGAGGTTAAGGTCTGGACTCTGTGGTGGCCAATCCATGTGTGAAAATGTCTCATGCTCCCTGAACCACTCTTTCACAATATGAGCCTGAGGAATCCTGGCATTGTCATCTTGGAATAGGGAAGAAAAAATCCATTGATGGAATAACCTGGTCATTCAGTACATTCAGGTAGTCAGCTGACCTCATTCTTTGGGCACATAATGTTGCTGAACCTAGACCTGACCAACTGCAGCAACCCCAGATCATAGCACTGCCCCCACAGGCTTGTACAGTAGGCACTAGGCATGATGGGTGCATAACTTCACCTGCCTCTCTTCTTACCCTGATGCTCCCATCACTCTGGAACAGGGTAAATCTGGACTCATCAGACCACATGACCTTCCTCCAGGACAGTTCTTAATCCAATTTTAGTAGTTTCTGCAATCTCCTTAGATGTTTTCTCTTCTTGAAGCATGCCAATGATTTGACCCTTCTTAAACAGACTAACATCTTTTCCATGAACACAGGATGTGTCTTTCGACATGGTTGTTTAAGAAATGAGAAGCTACTCATTGCATCAGCTGGGGTTTAATAACTTGTTGCCAGCTGAAAGACAATCGCCCATGCAGTAATTATCCAATAGGAGGCTCGTACCTATTTGCTTAGTTAAATCCAGGTGGCGACTTTTTTTTTGGCCAGGCAGTGTATTATAATGCTTATCCCATGAACACCTAAAAAAATCTAAAACCCCATTCACACTTGCAAGAAAACCCTTAAAATATCCGTCGAAGTGCGAACACAGAAGCAAATAATCAGGGCAATACAGTGAGGGCGAGTGGGAGGGGTGATGACACGATACTGTGCAACCAGTGCGAAACTGGAGAAGGGAGGCTTGACACTATGGATCAAAAAAACTATTGTTGCAGGAGGAGTTTAACTGTAAAGAGAATGGGCCCTAATTTCCTGGTGCAGCGCAGGGTGGTGCACCCCGCGCAGTAGTAATCTTGTCCGGCGCATCACCTGTGCGCAGCCAATTTGGCACATTTGGTAGACCGGCTGCACCGAGATGGGTGTGGTGGCGCACCAGGGGGAGTTGTCGACAGATTCAGCTTGGCGCAGTCACAGTTTCGTGCCAAACAACTGTGTGGAAGGTGCGCTGAAAGCTCGCCAGCTCCAACCTGGTCTATTTTCAGCGCAGGCGAAGCGCACCCGGTGCAGTGGTAATTTGGCTGACAGGCGCACAGTGCGCACATGACACCAAAACCTCAAAGGGATTTATCCAGAGTGTCAGGCACAGTTCAATGCAATAAACAATCACAGCAACCACTATTTAATGTAACTGTCTGAACCAGCACATACATTTGTATCTATATGAATTGTCCCATCACATCCGATCAGAGATCAGAGACATTTGTCATAATGGAAACTCAACCTGACAGCAGCTGGAAGAGTGACACAAACTAACAAGTTCACATCTCTCAAGCCAACCACAAACAGCCACATCATACGTTACAGAGTATCTGGCTTCTCTCATCTCATGATATTGAAAAGAAAAGAAAAAAGAGAGAGACCCTCGCTTAATTAATGTAAGTCACTCACTTTATTTTGTACTCCTATTCATGACACAGGAACAGATTACATCTGTCCCACGAAGTGGTCAGGTGACACGCATCGTGTCCTCCGATGCGCTGCCCAGTGGCCCCTGCGCTCTCCCAGTTGCTGCAAAAGTCACAGTGGCTCTGACCTTCTTCACCACCAAGGTGAAATTGGCACTGCGCCTCGCCCGCGGTGCATTTAAAGGCGAGGAGAGGCGTTCATTTGATTGGTGAAGATTACACTCGGCTGTGTTAAACCCACTCACGCCTTCTCTCCTCCCTCTCTGCCACTTACGCTGGTGGGAGGGACGGAGGCTTGGGTGCGCCGGACTGTGCCGTGCACAAAACTTGCAAAATGCCCTGGACACACCCCGTTGGCGCGGTGCAGGTGCAGCGCAAGGCAGGTGCACCGTGCCTGTGCCTGGTCTACGAAATTAGAGCCTTTTGTGTTAGATCTTCAGGATGGAAAAAGAAACAATTCCATGAGGTCCAAAGTGGAACCAAGCTCCGTAATCATTGTGAAGTTCTTGGGGGTCCATCACGTCTTCATCTTGAATTGGATGTTTTACTCTGTGTCAAGTCTTTTGGAGCATAAGGAGGTCCTCCCTCATGTCCATTGTTGGCAGACGAAAGCAGCAGCAACCAAACAGTAGAAAATACGATTAAACACAAAAACAACAGCATATACTTCAGAGCTACTCAGACGTGTTGCCTCTCAAACCGGCACATTTTTGAAATTCAAGTCAAATCAAAATCAATAATAAACACACTGTTTCCTTTCCTGCTTTCTTTTGTTCACCCGACTTTCTGATGCTGTGAAAGAGGCAGCAGTAGATTCAGGCTCTGCTGAGATGTCCCTGCACCATTTTCTTACAGTCTGTGGATGAAGTACAGCCAAGAGAAACTTCCCTCTGACAGTCGTATACCTTCTGTAGAAGTGTGGTAGCAAACTGTTTTGTGGACTCTGAGAGCACAGACTTCTTCCTCTTATGCAGTCTCTGGAAGATCTCTTGAGAAACATCAGCAAGGCTGGAGAGCAGAGAGGCACATTCACCTGAAACAAGAAGTTTTCTCTGAAGCACAGAGACTTCTTTCATGGAAAAACATTTGCCTTCAGCCTTCTTGTCTGCTGGCATCTCATCCTGGGCTTTCTTCAAGCTGCACACAGCTTTACCTCTGCAGGAGAAGTCCTCCTCTTGACTGTTTTTGGAGACTGAGACAGCATACAAAGTGTGTCAGAAAAGTTCCAGGACTGGTGTCACAAAATACTTATTTAGAATCCAAACTACAAACTACAAATTTTCCCCTTCGAAGTAATCCCCCTGGAGTCTAATGCACTTTCCCATCCCCACGCTTTCATGCACTCCTGGAAGGATTCTTCCGGGATTCTCCGCAGCTCCATCATCATGGCCTTTTTGATGTTGTCCACGTCTTCAAAACAGATCCCCTTGATGACCCCCTTGAGCTTAGGGTAGAAGAAAAAATCACACAGAGCCAGGTCGGGTGAGTAGGGAGGTTGCTCCAGCACAGCAATGTTTTTCTCGGCCAGGAACTGTCGGATGCTCAGGGCATTGTGAGCAGGCGTGTTGTCATGGTGAAACAGCCACGACTTGTCCTGCCACAACTCTCGCCTCTTCTCGCTCACTGAACGAAGCAAACACCGCAGTATCTCTTTGTAGACATGCTTGGATTACTTTAAGGGGAAAAATCTTAGTTTGAAGTTTGGGTTTGAAATAAATCTTTTGTGACACCGGTCCTTGAACTTTTCTGTATAGCAGTGAGCACCCTCTGATAAACTTAGCAGCTGTGCTTGCCTGATGTCAGAGTGATTAAATGTATTCCTGACAATGTTTCTCAGAGTTTCTTGTTAAGTGCTCCTACCAAGACCAGCATCTTCCTCTGCATCCCCTCCCTGTTTTTCCCTGTCAACATGAATGACATCTTGAGCTACAAAGACCTACTGGACTGTGTCCTTCAAGACATTGCGTTGATTTTGGGGAACATGACTTTTGTCATCTTGTTCAACCTCAGCACCATTTCAAACAGAAGGAACAAGCTCAAACTCAGCCGGGATGGGCTTCAGCTCCCCACAACCTCGAAAAGGATAAGCAAAATAGATAATGGATGTGTGTGTGTGTGTGTGGGTGTGTGTGTGTGTGTGTCTATATATATATATATGTGTGTGTGTGTGTTTGTGTGTATGTGTGTGTAAATATATTTATGTATATATACATTATTTATATATACATTTTTTCTTCTTCACAAAATGTTTTAGTCGGATGTATTTTTCTAGCTTCATTTCTTTTGGGAGGGGCTGCTTTATAAAATGTGAGATAATTGTGACAGCTCTATGGCATTGTTTAAGCTTAGAGAACTTTTATCTAGCCATTATTTTTTATGTTTTGTACAAAAATATACTTACCACGTGTTGTACGACACTGCAAAAAATGAGCACTAATTTTGTTCAGTACAGTGCTCGTAAATGTCTTCAGTTTGATTGTTAATAAATGTGTAGGAAGCCTGTTTTCCAATATGAAAACATCTGCAAAATTTTGAACTTTTAAACAAAATTATTTGCTAAATTTCATTGGCAGCAGTAACTGCCTCACAAAGCAAATGAATAATTTAGACATATGTCTGCACAGATGTTATACAGTCAAGTAATTATGCTTAATGACTGTGATTTCAAATCAATAAAATAACCCTAATTAAATTTTTTTTCGTAATTAAGCCTTAATATCAGTCATTGTGTTTTTCACTTGCCTGTGATTGCAGTTTCTATAAAACACAGTTGTGGATTTTCTTTGAATGTTGGACGGATGTCCATTTTCAGGACAGACTGATAAGATTTTGACGGGACACAGTCAAATGTTCTTTGGCCTCATGATCACCCTGTGCTTTTGACCTTTAAATGTCAAGAATTTCTTTAGGAATATTAATGAACTTTATTTCAGATCCATAGAGCCATTTCATCAAAAGTGTTTTTTTTTTTTTTTTTTTTAAGAATATTCTTTATTAGTCAGAGCTGAGAGACAGTTGATAGGCTTGTGACAGTGGGTTGAGTAGGAAGGACACTTGTCGAATGGGCCTCAGGCAGGAAGTGGAAAGCTCGGAAGCCAAATGATAAACCTTTGTGCTCTGATTATCCGTCAATGTTTATACTAAAAAAACATGGTGTGGTTGTTCTTAAGTTTGTTTTCTTTTCAATAATGCAATGAACATTATTTTTCTCCTGAGAATGCTCAACTAAATTGTGTCCTACCATTTTGCTGGCCATTTTTATTAGATTACATTGATTTTATTGCACCCCTTCAATATTTATGGTCACTAATCCTGCAAAAGCAACAATAATCTTTCACTGCACACACTTTTTTATTTCATGTTCAATACTTAATCCTGTTGTCCACAATCTGAGGCAACAGCATAAAAACCTGAATCAGTCATAACTTCTGCACGTCTCTTTTAATGGCCCAAAAATTAAACCAAATGTAGGGGCAATATAACCCCTTCTCATTAACAGACACATAAAGCATCCCCTCCTATAAAGTCTGATTTTATAGGGGAAATAATGAAAAGAAAGAAAGTTGTAAGTCAACCCACACAATTCCATAAGAAAAGGGTGGGAGACTTTTATTTGAGACACAGTTTTATTTATTCAAAGGAGAAAAATGTGTGGAAAAATCATCTAAATGATCATGTTCAGGAGATGAATCTAAGTTATGACTGTATAAGTCAGAGCACAAACGCCTGCAGTCCAAATGAATAAAGCTCTCGTGTTTATTAGCCTCCATAACCCTCCTTCTCTCAGATCCATTTCTCTTTCATTACAGCTAACTGTTCCAGTTGACTCCGGCTCCTGGTACGCAGACGTCTCTGAATATTACTGTCCCTGTGAGAAGCCTTTCGGATTTCACATTTTCACATTCATAACTTGTGTTATTTGTGGCCCTTTGCTCAGCATTGCATGTAATATACTGTGCCTTTTACAGCTGTGCAGTAAAATGGAGATGGAGAAATCGCCTGTTGGATCACTGCTGGCCCTGAACAGAAAACAGATATTGTTCCACGCTCTCTCCCACTCCGAGAACATGATATTGTCATTTTTATGACTCCGCTCTCTGATTCTCTCCACAATAAACAAAAGAAATATGAACTCCATTCTTGGAGAATCCGAGCTCCCATTTTGCCTGAAGAGATGGTGGTGTGAAGGAATGAGTGTATGAATATTTCCTGCTGGAGTGGGATGTTAAACTGACTGTGAAATGGGTTTCTGAGCCAGGCCGTGTCCAGAAGATTCTGTGAGGGAAGCAGGGGTAGGCAGCGCATCTAAGAGCCACCTACAGTGTTGGCACCAACAGATGACAGCATCGGCAGTGTGGGCCAGAGGTCCCAACCTTACTGGCCCACACAGACCGACTTTTGTGCAAAATAGTATTTTCACCAAGGATGTGAGGATCAGTGTTGCAGAATCAAAGTCCAGATGCTGTCACAGGAACTCATTTGATATAGTGGCCTCTAACAGACGCACTAAAATGTTCCAGTTTCCTTGACAGGGTCTTGACGGGTCCATGACAGGGAAGTGCTCAGACCTGCCCACGCTAATGGTTTTAATGAGATCCCCTGTGATAATATGATAAACATGTAACCCTTAACCCCTATATTTTATAGGATATGTAAATGAACACAAATGAACATGAATGAACACGAATTGAGAACAAATATTCACAAAGAAAACCTAGTTAAGACTCCCAGTTGCCGAAAGTTATCTGGTAACTGGTTGGAAGTGAGGCAGATCCAATGTTTGTATTAAAACATGAATTCAGTTAGAAATTCCTAATTTCTGTTTAAAATGGTATCAATAAATAATAATTTTATGTGTGAATGGGACGATGTGTAGCATTTTAAGTAATTTATGAGCTAAAAATAATGTCTACATTCGTAAATATGTCCTCATTTGTGTCAAATTGCCTCCACCAACAATCTGACTCGTCCTCCTGAGTGAAGAATTTCTTATCTGTATTTACATAGAAAAGGTAAGTCCCATAGAGGCTTCCATATCCTTCTGGTCCATAAAAACAATGACGAGCTTAGAGGGAGCACTACGAAGTATTGCGGGCTAAGGCTAAACGCATATTCACTCAGAGTCAGTGTGACTGAAACAGAGAAGGAGCACAGCAGGACGCGCTTGTCACTGCCCTGGCATATTTGAAAGACTTAAGTTCATAATGCAAGATCATACTTATGCCGAGCCACAGGAGAAGGAATCCTAGTCTGCAAAAAAGCGAATAAGAGAAGACATAACTTTTAGGCTAGAGTCCAGTGGTTGCAAAGCACATTTGAAAAAGGGAGTTGTCAGAGAGCACTATTGGTTTCAATGCAAAATACAGTTTCACCACTAGATGGGAAAACAAATTACATTGAGGCTTTAAACACTGTTTATTTGAATATAATACATTACCATTTGCAACAGATGAAAGCCATATAAGAAACCACAATTTAAATATTCATAAAATACTGAATGGGCAGCAGGGTGGCTCAGTAGGTAGTGCACATGCCTTACAGCCAGAAGTTTCCTGGTTTGATCCCCAGGATGGTCAGAGCCTTTCTGTGTGGAGTTGACATTGTCTACCTACGCACGCATGGGTTCTCTCAGGGCTCTCTGGCTTCCTCCCACTTATCAAAAACATGCCCATTAGGTTGACTCTAAGATGCCCTTTGGTGTGGGTGTGAATGGTTATCCATCTCTCTAGGTGGCCCTGTGATTGGCTGGTGACCAGTTAAGTGTGTACCCCGCCTCTAATCCAACTCAGCTGGGATAGGCTTCAGCCCCAGCAACCCCGAAAAGGATATAAAAAATGGATGGGTGGAAAATTCTGACTCACATTTTAAGTCCCAAAACAAATGTAACTTTTGTGTGAAATGCAGTCACCTTTATTTAGGCTACCTGGCAGAGCATCTCAGTTACAATACCAGAACTGACAACAAACAGTGAACCTGCTCTACATGAATATATCAATTCATAAAGAGAGGAGCTCTGATCGCTCCACAACTTATCCCACCACCACCAAGCTAAGACAGTTGTGATTGGATGTCCCTCTTAACTCGTCCAACCTTTCCACACAACCAAAGTAGCTGTGATTGGATATATTCCTAACTTGTCCCTACTTTCTACATGACCAAATTAGGTTTGACTGGATTAAGTCTAGTCTACTTTTTATCTGTTTATGAAAATGTCAGTTAATTTAGTTTTAATTTTCGTCCATGTGCACTTGTTTTTATTAGTTGCTGTCTAATTTTCGTCCATGTGCACTTGTTTTTATTAGTTGCTGTCTAATTTTTGTCAGCGGAAAAAAGGTTGTTGATGAAAACTATGATGAAAATAATTAGTCAACAAAATTAACACTGTTGTGCTCTTTACTTTGGTGACTTACTTGTGTATCTGCTCCTTCTCTATCACTGACTCCATGAGCCCCACCACGCCACACGTCCTCCCCTCACTGCCCCAGTCACCAACCTTTAGCCCTCACTCTCTTTGGATTCCCCCTCCTTCCCCTGGATCCCCCTCAATAAATTATTATGGTTACACCTTTAAATCGACTCTGGTTCTGCTTTTGGGTTCATGCTACAAAACCAAGAAGCAATTCCTTAACACTTTTCACTTTAACAGATTAAAATAAAACAAGTGAAAAGGGAGAATTTTTCATTATTCATTTAGTTTCCAGTAGTTCTGGACACTAATAGTTGCCCAATTGTGCACACATAGACGTTTACCTTAAAGAAGAAGCTTTTTACTTGCTCAAATGTTTAGGTTTGAGGTTTATTAACATTTTTGGACTGTAGCTGTTCCTTTATAAAATTAATCCTCAAAATTGTACCTTGCCCTTCTTCACAGGGTGTACAAGAAAATTGGTGTCAGAATCAATGTTAAAAAATCAAAAATATCAAAAAGTGTCAAATTAGTTTAGGAATAATCTTTAATCCATTTTTCCTGAACATGTCCCCATCAGTTATCTCTTCATGTTTGACCATCTTTCTCTGTAATACATGAGAAACAAAGCTCGGGTGCAGAAAAGACTGCACTTCCTAAGTTACTCAGTATGATTTCTATGCTGTTCTCTGAGATGAAGACGAAACATTTGGCGGCTCCAAAGCAAAAAATGATTTCGCCTCAGGGACCAAAACGGCGTGGGTCAGCTCTGATAACATCCTCGGAGTCAGGCGTCCTCGCTCTGCTTCCATCTTGCTGTCAATCCTTCAAGAGGTTGAACCAAGTGTCAGCACCTCACCACTGCCTCTCTCTCCTTCATCAAAACAATATCTCATTATACTAACCCTTTGCGATCTGCTTCACCTCCTACGTTCTATCCTGCCATCTGAGGCCCTGCCTGGTGCTCCCTCTCCACAAAAGCAGAAATCTCTGGCAGATTGAGTCAGCCATGCCGAAGGAAAAAGCGAAACATCGACCACCAGGCGGGAGTGAATTACCCACAGGGGCCCTGCATTGCTCCGCATGAGGTCATGTGAACCCAGTGGTAGGAAACAGTAGGGAAATTACTGCTGGGCATGAAAGAGTGGAGAAATGAGACAGAAAGAAGGAGGAGGAAGGAGAGCTGAATCAATAAAGTAATCTTTAGTCATAGGCAGAGCACCGGCCCAGCACAGCATGGGGCCATTACATGGAGAGGCCAGCAAAGCAATTATGAATGAGGAGAGGAATTGACGTGGAGATCCCCATGGGGAGAAATGATAGGGGCTAAAAAGATGGAGAAGAGAGATGGTTCGAGCTGGTGTGAGTCAGAGAAGGAATATCAAATAATCATTACCTCGGCCTCCCATCTCCCTACCAGAAACACAATACACCAAACCCCCCCGCCTTCAGTTTCCTGCTGCCCCATTCATGACATGATCCACATGAAGTAACATGAAACCACACAGAAAGCTTTCCCCCTAGTGTTCACACTGGGGATGAAGGTACTGTATCTGCTGCACTCAGAGCAGGAGCCTCAGTCACTTATATCAGGGATCTCAATGAAAATCCACATGTTCTGGAGCTTAGTAACGTCTGACTAATGTTATATATTTTTTGTTAGGGACGCAACTACGGACAATTTCTATCGTTGACTAGTCATCGACTATTGGGTCAATTAGTTAACTATTCAGGTGCGTTTTTCTTTGTTTGTTTTTGCCCCCACAGTTACCACATAGGTCTTATTATTACTCAATGTTATATCATAACACTCAGACTTTTTTAAAGTAGGTGTGTTCAACAGGTTCTCTTCAGATTTTTATTATTTTTTGACATATTCAATTCACAAACACAATGGCTTCACAGCAAAAACTCAGATCTAGCTGAGAGTATTTGTCCAATTTCAGGTCAAAATACCCCACTGGACTTATTGTAAGAAACAATTTCCTAAAATGTCTGGATTAAGATCTTGTTCAAAGAAAGAAAAAACAAAGCCTGAATTGCTTATAATAAGCAAAATAATCTGCCAATGAGACAAGATAAAGGGTGGTTTATAGTGTTTTTTATTTTCCATGGCAGATTTTAAATCCTGAATTTTAGACCCTCGCTGAGTCAAACTTGCTTGTTTCATCTGCAGATATTTTCTTAGTGTACAAGCAGTTTAATGCCTAATTTTTGCCTTTATTCTTTGAAGTAAAATATTCATCTGGACTTGTTAAGTAAATGTGGATTAGAACAAGTGTTTTTGATATTTTTGACTTGAAAATAGACAAACAGACAAGCTGAGATTTGAGTTTTTGTGGGGTTTTTGTGATGAACAGTTGCTTATAGTGCAGTAAAACAAAATATGCATATCTATTAGAAAGGCAGCTCTTGAAAATTCTATAAAATGCATTCTGAAAATAAAACACTTGATCATAACACAGGAAAAAACAGTTTGCTTGGGCTTCTTTTGCAAATCGTTTTTCTCAATCAAACTAAACAGTGTCATTGCATGTTTACTCTTTACCATTTTAATGCCTTTAGTGAAGGAGAGAAACTCATTATGAAACAAATAAAAGCTAGGATTTATCATCACGTATTTGCATTTGTGTATGTAAAATTTACCTAGAAAGAGGATATTGCTAATCAAGAAATCATATTTTTTGTTTTCTGAGATAAAACCATAAATAATGTCCTATTGAAGAAAGGGTTCATGTAGAAGCCAGTCACGTATATCAGCCCATTGTGCTTCTGTGAAAATACATTGAATGAATAAATGATCTAAAGTTTTAATATCCTCACAAAATACACACTTATTCATCCCAAATCTGAATCATTGATGTACAAATTCACTCGAGGGATACACACCTTTCGCAGTTTGAAAGTACATTTCTATAACTTTCAGAATGATATGGTATTTTTAATACTTTGATTGCAAAGAATGTAAAATGTCCCCTCAGAGGTTCTCTTCAGAAATTAACAAATAATAATGATAATAATAATAAAAAATTAATTCCCAATATCAAAATTTAATTTACAAAACCGACCAAATCAGAGTTTTTTAAAGTTTCCGTTTTTTTTTTTTTGTAACAACACAAATTTCAGTGGCTCAGTGACAAAAGTTTGTATTTAAATTAAACCTTTGTACTTTTTAAAATAACTTGAAGTCCTTATCCAACAAAAGAGATTTTATTTGCTCAATTCAGTTCTCCCCAAATAGTCTTTTTAATAGTTTAGTTCTCAGAAACTCTTCATACTGCTGACATTACGTCTTTCCATTTGTTCAAGAAAAAAAAAAAAAGAAAACAACATACTCCAGCTAAAACAAAAAGAAAATGGCATCGAAAAAGAGCTCACCATAATCCTAGAGAGAATAATCCTTTTAGGTAAGAGCCTTTGTTTCTTGGTTTGCATCCACACCAAGATTTGGATCAGGAGGTTAATTCTTCAATTCTTCAACTCTTTTGAGGCTTTGTTTTGTGTACCCACTTACAAGCAAGACTGCGTTGGTGTGTGCATGTGTCCTGCAGTTTAGTTTTGTATGAATTTCTTCACAATTACATAAAGTGCTAATTTTAGTCAAAAAATAGATAACATAAAATAAAATAACAAGCACACAGGACCATTTAGAGTTGCTGAAGAGTTTATCTGATGACTGGAAGCAGAAGCAGGCTAACACTACCCATTGACTCCCAGTGTTTGAGCTAAGATAATTAGTTTTGGGCGAGCTCTGCCCGTCTCTTCCTTTTTTTGCTGCATGTACAGTCGAAACAATGGCGTCTATCTGCTTGTCATGGACTCAGGAGTGAGGCAATACATGAAAACAAAAAAAAGATTGTTGCCTTTTAAATGTCTCCTTTGCTGGAAACATGGCTGTAGATGAAGTGTGTTGGAAGCGAGGCCTCAGTGAGTTGTGTAATGCGATGAAGGCTCAGTGGGAGACAGATCACTGCAGCTCGAGCCTCCACACTCACACTCATGGGAGTAGGTGTAGCACATGTTTGGCTCAGAGCGAATCATCCTGAATAACATCACTAAACTGTTCTGTATCTCTGGAGGGAGACGTGATTCATGCAGCTCACACGCTCACTTCATGGTGATCCTTCACCAAGTTTGTGTAATATATGCTGCCGTGGTTGGCCGGGGTGAGTACACACATTTTGGTAATTGCATTCTCCTTCTGTTGTCTGCTCCCTGCAGGGAAGACTGATGGTAATACAAAGAAGCTTTTGGAGATTCTCGGGGGCTTCATGAAGCATTGAATACATGTGCCAGTCTGATGAGATGTTCAGGCGAAATGAGGATAACTTTGTCGAGCAAAAAGAGGTTTTCGGTAGAAATTTGAGGCTGAAATGTTCAAATTATCTGAAAAAATAACTGAATCTGTCTTTTATGTGTGTATAATTAATTACCCAAATAGTTCAAACATATCTTTTGACTTCAAAGCCAGAGAATCATTAATTACTAAATCTGAAAAAGACCAAAAAGTAGTTTCTGATGTCAAAAAATGGAGCCAAAAGGGGAATGTTGGAAAACTGCAGCCCCCCTGTGGGTACAGTAGATATGTGAATGATGAGAACCAATACGCAGCTCTAAATGAGACATTTATTTGTGAGCCGTTCCTAACTACAAATTGCCCACGCTGCCTTCACGTGTCATCTGTGTGCCCCGTGAGTCTGAGTTGCACACAGCACGCTGCTTCGTGTGAACAACTAATGACATCTCCAAGTTTAAGCTGTCCATATCACGCTTCATTCACAAGAACAAAGCTACTTACATGCGCATTGCGAGGCTAACTTCGGGGAGGAGATGTTAGCGAGCGCCACCCGACTGGACTGAAGACATTTGCCACTGTATTATCAGGGAGGAGGAGCAAGAAGCGCCACCTGAGTCCGACTTACTGGACTGGAGCCAGTATTTACAGCTATATCAGGGAGGAGGAGATAGCGACTGAAAAAGAATCTGTTATCTAACATATCAACGACTGATTTGTGTTTTGACACATTATAAAAAGTACTTCAAAAATAAGTATCAAATGGTTTTGATGATGCTTTAACTGCAACAAATAACACATATCAGGCCAAAAGTCACCAGTTAACACGATCACTCTTTAGACCATTACACAGAGACACATATCTGATGATGACATTCATTTTTGGGGTTCATTTTGTTAGTTTTAGTCTCAAGTTCGACGTAAACCCAAGTGAAAGAACAAATAATAGAAATGGAGCCAAATGTGTGTTTTTCTACAATTTAGGAGTAGTCAGGCACAAAGCTGACCATTTTGATGCTTGGAAATTCTTCCATGTGAAATATGTATGCCCAGTATTTTGTGTGTGTGTGTGTGTGTGTGTGTGTGTGTTTTTAATTAAAATCTGACATTCCTGATATTTTGTAAGACATACAGATGTAGACATGTTTCGTTGACAGCAAAAAACCTCTACTTTAGAGGCACTGGCATTCTGATAGTTCCCTCTTTTCAGTAATCAGAAGGTTGCTCTGGCTGTCACAAGACGATGTGTCCTTGGGCAAAAAATCTAACCCCAAATTGCTCCAACTGCTGCGTCAGTGGCATGTAAATTGGGAATAATGGGGATAGGTGTGTTAGCTTATCCTTGCAGTGCAGATGGACCTGCCTGATTCATTGCCAAAAGCTGGATGGTCCAATCAGAGAAGAGAGGTGGAAACTGGAGGCGTGATGACAGGGGAGAAGTGACTGCTTGTTTGAAAACAATGGCGGCTTCTGAAGTGCTCTCCGTGGATGCAGCATTATCTGCAGTTTTATAAGAAATGGACTAAATTTCTTCTTTAAAAGAGAAGCAAAGAACGTTGCTGAAAGCTTTTCTTGCGAGAAATCATGTTTTTGCGCTCCTCCTGACTGTGGATCACTGCTGGGAAACTGGAAGAGATGCAGAAATCCTCTGGACGATGCTAGTTAGTCTGTGGTAGTCATGGTTACTCTGCGATACTGGCAAAATATGCTCTCCTCAGAAGTTTACTGGGTGAGAACTTGGTGGGGGTTGTTTTTGAAGAGGTTCATGTCACATAGAAGTGGTAAATGATACATCTGTGTTGTATAATTTAATGTAAGACGACAGCCTAAGGACTGAAACATAGTTTAGCTAACGGCTAACAACAGGGTCAATGTCATACTGTGGCTTGATATGGATTGTTCTGTAATGAATATGACTGGCAGAATAATAGTTCAATCACCAGCTGCAGTTGTTCTTGAAGGTTCTGCCTCTAAAAACATTTTCTATGGGCTCTACTCCAGATGGACTAGTGAAATATTTCCATGGCGGATATATGGAACTGTCTGTCTGGCGTGTCAGGTTAGTTTTGGCTAATACTGACGGATAACTGAGAGAGAAACTCGAGGACTATCAGTGAGTGAATGGCTGTGAATGGTCATAAAAATGACAGCTGAGTCGGTAAAAATGGGAAATATGTACCAGTATGCTTTATGCCAGGTGGACCATACAGTCCTGGAGTCTCCAGTTGTTCATGTAAACACATGAGCACATCAGCTGACCCCCATTATATTCAGTAGATCTCCATTTAAAGCACCGTTAAATTGCCTTTTTTTGACCAGGGGATTTACTCTGAATGACACAATTTGTAATACCTCAATTACAGCAACATCCATTCCCCAGAGTGCAGATCCAGAGCCTGAACAGCACACAAATACGTTAATTACATCCTCAGCTCGCTCAGTAGGAGGTATATGGGTCACAGCTGAGCCGCGGGCATGCTATTATGCATGTGTACAACTGTTTTTCAAAGAATGGGTCAGGACCCAAAGGTGGGCTGCAGAATGATTAAAAGTTGACATCAAATCATTCTTAGGGTAACGGTATCAGAGGGCACCGGCTGCATGATGAGGAATAAGCCCATCTAGTATTAGAGAGAAGCTGAATCTGTGCTAAGGACGTCTTATATCTTGATGCTTGAAGCTTGATGAATTAAAACACAAGAGGCATTTAATTTCTCTTAAGTTGTAATGGAGGAGTCCACTCTTTCAGTGGATGGGCGTATGGAGATGAAACAAGTCCCTAAAGTGGAAACATCTGAATTCGTTTGGAAAAGCTTCAAGGGGCTGCAGCTGCTTTAAGAACTGAGTCCACAGCAGATCGGGAATTACATGTGACTAAGAAAAGATTACGAGCAGTTAAAGAGCATTGGAAGAATTTTATCTTTTGGTATTAAAGGTCCCATGTCCTAGAGCAGTGATCCCCAACCACGGGTATGCAAGCACATTGCAGGGGGTATGTGTAAACATTTAATAATTCATTTCCAGCTTGGAAGTACTAAGATAAGCCTGTCAATAAAATGGTAAGTGTGCGCCACTACTAGTTTCCCTGGGGAAACTCTTGCTCTTGTAACTTTTTGACTTTATTCTCAGAACTTTAGGAGATTATTTTCGTAACTTATCTACTTTATTCTCGTAAATTTATGAGATTGTTCTCGTAACTTTTCGACTTTATTCTGGTAACTTTTCTTTTTTCTTTTTTTTTTTTTTTTTTTTAACCTGGACCTAATCCTCCGTCGTATGTTCATGCTGCAGAAGCTCCTGAGCTTGTTTTGCCTTTAACAGCAAAATCTTCTACTCCTTTACGTTCCCTGTGAGCAACAAGAAGACTCAGAGAACAGCATATGTTAGTGTTTGTTGACATTACTCATGACGTATGCACATGCTCCATGTTTTCTTCTCTGGTTTTGGTGTATGTCTGTAGCAGCACCACAGCACCACTAACAGGCCTGGTATATGTACTACAACATTTTCAGTGTTTTCATGTGGATGGACACATTTCTTAAAACAATGCTGTCTTTACGGAGAACATTTTCAACACGGAATTGTTTTTGTCTCTAAGTCTCTGCTGCTGCACGGCCTGGCTCAGCCTTGTTAGATGTTAAAAGGAGCTCAGAGTGGAGCTGCTCTTTAACACCAACAGCAGACAGCTGAGGTGGTTTGGACCTCCTCCTCCTCAGCATGCTCTTTCATGGCGTGCTCTTTCATGGATTTTCTGGCCCATGCAGCTGGTTTTGACAGCCTTGCCTTGACCCGGAGTTGCTGAAGGGATTATAGATCCTGTTTGCCATGTTAAATCCTCAGGATCCCAGAAAGGAGGTGAAAAGTGTTGCAGTGGAGAAGATGTCTGGAATACCTTGTTAGTCCTGCTGCAACATGACCAGGCTTTGGGTAATAAGAGAATGTACTGAGGCTTTTGAGTTTTATTATTTTATTAGCCAAGCTGTGAATTTGTTTTTAAAGGTCAATAATCAAACCAAAACTGCATCACATCACAGCCGAGTGTGTAGGTTCAGAAAAGGTTTAATCCGTGGTCTCAGTGTGAAGGATCATGGGAAAATGACTTGGTTTGCTCACAGCTTCAAAGTGACAAGAGCATAAATTCACAGGTTTGATGTAAGAATGAGTGTGACCGCAGGATGTTTCACCTGCTCTTAGGAAAATACATTTCAGCTGGAGTTTATTTTTAGCTTTTATGATGTGACGCTGTTACGCACTCTTTCACCTTTTAACCTCACCTGTTTAATCACACCAGAGAGGATTTTAGTAAAGGCTTTGATATGGCTCTGACTCTCTGAAATCATTATATGTTTAAAGCAGGGGATCTTGTGCATAGTAAACAGGGACAGGGGCCGGTCTAATCTGTAGAAAACTCACAGGGAAATGTTGTCAAGGGGATTCAAATCTTGAGAATGATGAAATAAAAGGAACATGAAACCTTAAAACCACTTAAAAATAAAGTTAGACTTTTCACCCCCAGGTCCTAAAGTGATACAGAAGTGTAATAAAAATATCCATTCATCCATGATTTATACTGCTTATCTCTTTCTGGGTTGCAAGGGGAACTGGAGCCTATCCTAGCTGACATTTGGCGAGAGGCAAATCACAGGGCCACATAGAGAGACAGACAACCATTCACGCTCACACTTATACCTGGAGACATAAATCAACCTAATTAGCATGTTTTTGGTCTGTAGGAGGAAGCTGAAGTGCCTGAAAAGAACCCACCCATGCATGGTTAGAACATGCAAACTCCACACAGAAGGGCCCTGACCAACCCCGGAATCAAACCAGCAATCTTCTTGCTTTAGGCACGTGCATTACCTGCTGTATCACTGTGCTGACCTGTAGTAAAAATATGATATATATTTATATATATATCTATATATATATATATATCTCTATATATATCTATATCTATATATCTATATCTATATATATATATATATACACACACATATATATATATGTATGTATATATACATACATATATATATATATATATATATATATATATATTTATATATATATATTTATATATATATATATATACACTGCCTGGCCAAAAAAAAAAGCCGCCACCACAAAAAAATGTCACACACTCTAATATTTTGTTGGACCAACTTTAGCTTTTATTACAGCATGCATTCGTTGTGGCATTGTTTCAGTAAGCTTCTGCAATGTCACAAGATTTATTTCCATCCAGTGTTGCATTAATTTTTTCATCAAGAGTTTGTATTGATGATGGAAGAGTCTGACCACTGCGCAAAGCCTCCTCCAGCACATCCCAAAGATTCTCTATGAGGTTAAGTCTGGACTCTGTGGTGGCCAATCCATGTGTGAAAATGTCTCATGCTCCCTGAACCACTTTTTCACAATATGAGCCTGATGAATCCTGGCATTGTCATCTTGGAATAGGGAAGAAAAAATCCATTGATGGAATAACCTGGTCATTCAGTACATTCAGGTAGTCAGCTGACCTCATTCTTTGGGCCATAATGTTGCTGAACCTAGACCTGACCAACTGCAGCAGCCCCAGATCATAGCACTGCCCCCACAGGCTTGTACAGTAGGCACGAGGCATGATGGGTGCATCACTTCACCTGCCTCTCTTCTTACCCTGATGTACCCATCACTCTGGAACAGGGTAAATCAGGACTCATCAGACCACATGACCTTCCTCCAGGACAGTTCTTAGTTCAATTTTAGTAGTTTCTGCAATCTCCTTAGATGTTTTCTCTTCTTGAAGCATGCCAATGATTTGACCCTTCTTAAACAGACTAACATCTTTTCCATGAACACAGGATGTGTTGTTCGACATGGTTGTTTAAGAAATGAGAAGCTACTCATTGCATCAGCTGGGGTTTAATAACTTGTTGCCAGCTGAAAGACAATCACCCATGTGGTAATTATCCAATAGGAGGCTCGTACCTATTTGCTCAGTTAAATCCAGGTGGCGACTTTTTTTTTGGCCAGGCAGTGTACATATATCTCTGTATATATATATATATATATATATATATATATATATATATATATATATATATATATATGTGTATATATATATATATATATATATATATATATATATATATATATATATATATATATATATATATATATATATATACGGGGGAGTAGTAGTGCCTGTCTTCTACAACAGCTGATTGGTCTGTAATGAATGTGACTGACAGAGCGATTGTCCAATCACCTTCTGGTTGCTTTTCAAAGTTCAGACTTGTGCTGTGATAAAATTGTGTGAAGGGTATTTTCTTAGCACACAATTCAATTCTATCAAATACATATAGCTTTATTGGCATGAAGATGAGGAATTACTGCCAAAGCATTTATGTATTTATGCAAATGTATTTCTTAGTTTGGAAGTCAAAGGCTTAAAGAGGCGGGAGCTCTAACAGGTTTTCTCAGATAGAGAGAGAATACAGCACTATCAGGATGTTTTTAGACATCAGTGATTGTGAACATTTTCAGTCAGTCATCAAAAATATATATGTGAACCTGAAATAAGTAAAAAAAAATAAATAAATAAATAAAACATCCTCTTCAAGACACTTCTGATGGAAAAAGGGGGTCAAATCTGGTACTAGCAAGTAATAAAGTGGCTGATGAGTGTTTTTGGAACATCTTTCCCAGATGATGAAGGTGTATGAGCACCCTGAATGTCTTCATCTCAACAGCATGCACTCGATAATAAGAGTTAGAAAAAGGCCATTTATGTAACAGGCCAAGGTCTGAACCCTCTCATGTCCATAATGTATTGATCTTTTTTTCTTTTTTTCGGAGATATTTTTCTGTGACCTCAGAAATAAAATAAAAGTTACAGAGGAAGAGGCAGAAAACATCTTCACAGCTCAGTGCACCACACTCAAGAGCACTTTCCATAACATATCTCACCTGTGAGACTCAGACACTCTCACTCTTTGGAAACTTTTCCTTTAAGTTCAGTTTTTATCCTGGAGGAGAAGATGTTTACTCCTGCTCTGACAGAGGTGACGACCTGCTCTGCCACAAAGAGTGCAGGCAGGAGGATCCTCACAGGGGTGCAAACTGTGTAAAAACTCAAATTTTAAAACTTCTTCAGCTAATGAAGACAGTTTTCCAACTTCTGACAGCACCTGCTGATGGTCTACCTCCAACAGGGAACATAGTTCATCCTGCTTGGTTTGGGGCCAGACTTCTGGTGAGGTAAATGAAGAAAAGGTCAAACATCCATGTCTCTGAGCATTTTTATATTAATTTGACATGTAAATGGTACAATAAAATAAAAATCAATTATTTATTACTAACTTAAGTATGGAGCAGTTGTAACATTTCCATAAACAAATGTAATCTTGCCAGGAAGTTTGGCAGGCTCTGCTGGCCTCAGCACTGCACCAAGGCTGAATATAAGGAGGCATCTGAGAGACAGTGAGAACAGATGAAGGACGTTTATTTCCTCTTTAGAAAACAATGCAGAGGATCAAATTATATCATCCCTCATATTTATCAATTCATAAATATGCCAAATCTTTGCATTAACTCACTGTTGGATAGTAATAATGTGCCTTGTATCACAGTTCTCTGTTAATAACCCTCTGTGCAGGTTTGATGTCCTCCAAAGTTTGCATGTGCATGATTTTATAACTTTATTATTTCAGTTGCACGTCATTTTCAGGTTCTTGCCATGCGCACACTTTTAGTATTTTTATAGACCAATCCTACGGCTGATTTGTGGGCGCCGCCATTACAAGCGGCTGCCATTACTGCGACGGAACAGCGTGTTTACTCCCAGGTGTCTGACTTTAGATATATTTCACAGATTAAGGATTTTACTCACGTCAATTATCTATTTATAAAATAACCTAAAAATGTGAAATTAGGTTAAGAGTTCACGCTAGATTCTCGTAGCTGACCAACCTCCAGAATTCAGTCAAAAACGACTATCGAGCATAAGCAGCATCTAACAGCAACAAAACAGACAGAAACACAAACACTGATCCAGTATCATGTCTCACAGGAGCAGGGCTGGAGCCACATATTTCCGTACAAAGTTCACCTGAGTTCAAGTCGATAGCAAATCGAACCCAACCTCAGCCATCCTGTTTCTACAGCCATCTTTGAACACAGATTACACACGACCAGAACTCCAAAATGACTGGAAAACTCATAATTCCATCTATTTGCTTGCAAGTTGGATAGAATAGATCATTTAGTATGACAATCTGCTTCTGATCTGTCTTTTGTTTCATTTCACACATTAAGCAACCAGTAGCTTCAGTAAACTCCCACTTAGCCCACAGCTTATTAGCTCTGGTTAGCAGCTCACATCCACATATCCTTCAAAACACCAACACAAAACTCTGCATCTTAAATGAATTATGTTGCTCACCCATTGACGATTCTGATGATTCTAACATCCAGCCGTGAAAAATGGGTCCTCTGGTTCAGTAATAGTTAAGTGTTGTCCTCCGTTTGTTGGTAGCTAAGTGCTGTCCTTTTGCTGTTTATCCCTCCATCAGATTTACGTCTTCACTGCTGTGAGCCTGGATAGCCTTGAGCATGCTAACCACCAGCTCCAACTCCGAGTTCATCTCATGAATATTCAATTAGCCATGTGCTGCTTATGTATTTCAATAACTTTGTCACTGAACAGGAAGGAGTATCGCTACCTGATGGTTACACAAAGAGAGTTGAGAGGATGTTTTTTTACAGTGATAAAACAAAAAAACTTTGATTTTTGTTGATTCTGCTGATCACTCTCATTCAGACGTATGCTAGTCACAGGACTTTTACCACCGCAGTAATGGCGGCTCGTCAACTTCCGGTATTTTTCATGATTGGTCTATACACAGTAATGCCACTATTAAATATATATATATATATATAAATAGATAGATAGATAGATAGATAGATAGATAGATAGATATTATATATTGAATATAACTAATAAACTAACTTGTAATCTATCTTAGTTACTTTTAAAATGAAGTAATCAGATTACTTTTTTAGGGTAACTGTGGCATCACTGGTAATACATAACCTGACACATCAGACAGACAGTTTCATATTTCCGTCATGGAAATATTTCATGAGTCCATCTGGGAAAGAGCCGTTTGAAAATGTTTCCAGAGGCAGAACCTTCAAGAACAACTGCAGCTGGTGATTGGACGATTGTTCTGCCAGTCGCACTCATCACAGACCAGTCCATATCAAGCCACAGTATGACGTAGCAGCTAGACCCTGTTGTTAGCTGTTAGTTTAAACTACATTTCAGTCTGTAGACTATCGTCTTAAGTTTACAACATAGAATCATTTACCACTTACATGTGACGTGAACCTCATCAACAACAATCCCCACCATGTTCTCCCCGTAAACTTCTGAGGAGAGCATATTACACCAGGTATCGCTGAGTAACCAGGACAACCATAGACTAACCGGCATCATCCGGAGGATTTCCGCATCTCTCCCAATTTACCGGCAGTGATCCCCAGTCAGGAGAAGAGCAAAAACATGATTTCCTGTAAGACAAGCTTTAGGTGACGTTCTTTGCTCCTCTTTTAAAGAAGAAACAAAGTCAATTTCTGATAAAACCGCAGATATTGCACCATCCACGGAGACCGCCTCAGAAGCTGCCATTGTTTTCAAGCATGCACTCACTTCCTGCTGTCGTCACGGTTAACCACAGGGTCTATCTGCTATGTCATACTGTGGCTTGGTCTGTGATGAGTGTGACTGGCAGACCGATTGTCCAATCACCAGTTGCAGTTGTTTTTGAAGGTTCTGCCCTCTGAAAACATTTTCTATGGGCTCTTCTCCAGACGGAGAAGAGAAATACTTACGTGGCGGATCTATGGAACTGTCTGTCTTTCTGGGGTGTCAGGTTAGTGGAAACCCGCGTGATGCTTACTTCCGGGTTGTCCCACAAAAATCTTCTCTATTATTACATTATGCAGAGTTCCCTGCCCCATTTACAGCAAAACACAACCCTTCTTAAATGCCTGCTTTCTGTACAGAAGCAGAGCTGGCCTCCATCACTGTGGCTAATGTCAATGTTCATAGCTCCCTTTAATAATCCTGAACTATCTCTTTAAGTCGGCGCCTCAGTCAAAAAACTGATGAAATAATGTTGTATTACTCAGTAAGTAAGTGCCGTGTTAGTGTCAGAACAGGTTAATAAAGTTTAACGGGATTTCTTTGTGTGGGCAAGAAGATCATCTGTTTATTTGGAGTTTTATTTTTATATTTGTTAAAATAAAATTCATCCCCACTCAACACATCCCCCTCAAATGACTATAATCACAAGCCCCTTCAAATGACTATAATCAATAAACCCCCCCTTTAGTGCCTCCATCCTCTCTTTTAACCAACCCAGCCTCCATTCATGCCTCCTCTGCTCCTCACTCATTCTTCTCTCCATCTGCAGAGTGTAACCCCGGTTTATAGCTGCAGAGAAAAGAGCAAAGTGCTCCGCTCTATTGAGTGCCAAATGCTGATTGATTGAAGAGCAAAGAGCTGGCGGCAGGTTTGCAGCTGAGAAATGTACATGGCTCAGAGATGGGAGTTAAACCTGGCGCTAACAGATCACCAGATAGCTCGGCTGAATGGATAAAAGTGCTGCCGGAGCGCCAACCTCTCCAACTATTTCAAGATTTCTGTTAATTTGCTTTTTTTCCTTTTCAAGTATGCGTTACAAAACAGGCCAGCGTCCTGTTCTCTAAATCGATTTTCACTTCAAATTGAAAATGAAAAATGAATAATTTTTGCTCAGAGAAGCTTTGAAGCAGTTCCTCTCAAGTGCAGATGGTTTTACCTGCTCCAATTGGGAATCTAATGAAAAAATAAAACATCTGTTTGATTTTCTGTTCACTTTGACGAGGTTTTATCATGAAGTTCACTTTCTAATAAAAAGTTCAATCCAAACTTTAAACACAGCAGAATTGTAAGATGATTACTGCTTATCTGTTAACATGTTCTGCCAAAATGCCATGACCATATCAAAGGAATATTTGACCAAAACATTTAATGCCTGTATGTCTTTTTAAAGACACGTGGATTTTACAAAATAGTCTTTCCAAGAACACTCCATGACCTTAGGGTGATTTGTTTTCCTGCTCAGGTTTGTTATTCAGCAGCTGAAGAGCTTTTAGAGGTCAAACTGACATATCTTAAGTTTTCTCAAACTCTCCTTCAGGCTGACACAATATTTTGTGTTGTTTTTGAAGAAACTTGTTTTTAAAGTATGCATTAGCCTTCAGCTTTGAAAGAACAACAAATCAAGGAATATTTCTGATTTTATTTTTTCCCTGATTATATTTTTTGAAGTATTTGGACAGAAACAGCAGAACAACAGAGACCCAGTGTATTATTGCAGTGGTTCTCAAGGGTCCATGATTAAGCACTGACCTGAAGAAGAAATGATTAAGAAATGAATGGTGTTTGCCCACTGAAACAGTAGGGGGCTCATATTTTGGGAAGGATGTAGATCTTGTTAAGTTTGTATTATACAAACGTAGATGAATAAATTACACTTGTGAAACAGATGTAATTAGAGAAAAAAAAGTCATTTTAGCCTCAGTAGTTTAGGTAAATAAAGGTCTATCCTATTTTTCTAAATGTCATAGGATCTTTTATATATTTTATTTTTAAGGACCCCTTGCAATTACACCGTGGACCACTAGGGATCATCAGGTAATGTGCTCAGCAGGTTGATTAGTGACTTCACATTGCCCTTAGGTGTAAGCATGTGAGAGTGAATAGTTGTTTGTTTCTCTATGTGGCCCTGTGACTGGCTGGCAAATGGTTCAGGGTGTACCCCGCCTCCTTCCCAACGTCAGCTGGGATAGGCTCCAGCCCCTCTGCAACCTGAAAGGGATAAGCGGTATAGATGATGGATGGGTGGTAAGGAAAGAAAACAACTTTTTGCATTTATTGCAGCGATGCCAACCATAGTATTATAGTATTATACATAAATATAAAACCATTACAAAAATAACAGACGGATTACAACAATCAACTATGTGAAAATTTGCTGAATATAGCTCAAAAATAGTCTCTTTTTACCAGTTTATATAACAGTCATGTCGTGTGAGATTCCGCTCAAGATGATAATTAATCAACAAAAATAATCATTAGTATGCAACAAATATGATCCTCTCTGAATATCATGTGAAGAAGAAACCATTCATAAGTTTTGGATTTTTGCTCATTTCTCTTTAAAAACAGTCTTTTGCACAGGAAATATCTCTCAGCTTGCTCCCATCTTCATCTCTTACTTTAGCTTTTCATATCTCAATTCTGTTACCCCAGAGATCAGACAGTCAAAAGAAAATCCTCTCTTTTGGCTGTAAAATGTTTTTTAATGACAAAATAAGAAATCTAGTCTTTGTACATTTTAGGGTCCCTGCTGGTCGTGAGTCCTTAAAATCTTTCTTCGATTAGACAATGATTATGGAGTCCAGTATCCTGATTATGAGCACCACCCCATGCTTCATCATATTCAAGTAACATTTATTATATTATGTAATAAATGTGATGTTTATTTTTATGTGTGAACTACAGCCATTTTAAAATCTAAGGGGAAAATGTGGCCTCTGTAGCATGCTGAAAGCCCGGCACTCTTAAATGCTAACTTAGTAATGTGTTAGTTGGTTAAAGAGTAATACTGTGGCTGGTTATATGCAACTAGTGTGTGTGTGTGTGTGGGGAGGGGGGGTTGACGAACTGGGTCGGGGGGTTGCTTTAGTTGTGTAGCTGGAAGCTGGTGGGAAGTCTTGTTAGGAGGAGAGGAGAACTGTGGATGACTAACTGGAGGCTGGATGACAAACTGTGAATCATATTTGTGACCTTGCCGCAGTAAAGTGTGCCGACCTTCTTGTGGCATTTCAAGGCTAAAGGGCCACCGGACAGCTGCATCTCTTTTTCTATGCCCTTCTTTGTTGTCCTTGTGGCATCCAAGTTCTTGTCTATTCCACCAGTGCACTCTACTTCAGTGCCACATGGTAAAACTTGTTGTCTGACCATCTCGCCAGAATTTCTTCATCTGTCTTTAGACCACTGAAGCTGGCTGTGGATTTTCAATCTCAGTGGAGCACATTTCAGAATCTTTGCACTCATCCTAGTTTTAACAGTTAAAAACCAGAAAGATCTGAAACGAACAGATCTACTTTAAACATATCACAAATTTATTTCAAATGTTCATGTTTTTAACTGATATAACCCACTAGGGAGGTGCCAAATTACCTTCAGAACCAGCAAGAAGCTAAATAAATAAATAAAATTAGCAAACAAAAAACACTATTGAGAAACCGTCTTGGTCATTAAACAGGTTGGTTCTAGCTTGACACACCAGATGGACTGTTCAATATATTTCACCATCTGGAAAAGAGCCCATTGAAAAAGTTGGGGGGAAAAAGTTGGGGAGGGCAGAATCTTTCAGAAGCATATGTGGCAGGTGACTGGACGATCGTTCTGTCAATCACATTCATTAAGGACCAATCAGATACTGTAGTAGTTGGATGCTACATGTCAGGGGTGGGGAAAAAAATATCCTTTCTATAGAGAACGTTGTAGTCGTTATTTATTTTTCATTTAATAAAGGAAAGTGGTCCAGATCTGACAAAACTGCTACTGGAGCTGTTAGCATCTATGCTAATCCCTGTGCCAGCAGTCACTTCCTGTTGTCGTCTCACTCATAGCTCCCACCTTTTCCTGCTCTAAAGGATCGCCGCTTTGGGTCTCCACAATCACTGCAGATTGGAGCTTGGCAAGATGGATTTGCCTGATTACAGACAGTGAATCAGGCCGATCCAGCTGCACTGCAAGGTAAGGCTGGTTTATCTGAATCATGAAAGCACTTTGGTGGGTTGCAGGTTCCCTTGGGCATCTCTTTTTTGCCTTTTTCTGCTTCAACATGTATATTCATAGTGTATATATTGTATATGTACTGTATGGATGTTGGGTGAAATGTCTAAATCAATGGTGCTCACGAAAGCCTTCTAACTACCCTGAAAGATACGAAGCCCCTATGTTGCCTCACTCAATAGTTCTAAACCCAGTGGCTTTGTCTAGGAAAAGTAAAATGCTGTGAAGAATCAAATTGTTGCATCTAGTCCAGTCATTTTTTGTGCGTAGTTTCGCCCTTAAAATGAAGTGATTATGAGGATTTCAATGGCACTATTTACTGCTATGTATAATTATATTTACTGATGCCATGGGCTGCAAGCATCTCCCTAGTTCTCAAGTCTTGTCCCACTGACCAATATGCCAACATGCTTTTTAGGTCACTTGGTGACACTAAATTTCCTTTGTGGTGGTTGGCATGGAGGGACAGCAGGTAATGCACATCCCTCATAGCAAGAAGGTTGCTGGGTCGATCCCCGCGTCGGGGTAGGCCTTTCTGTGTGAAGTTTGCATGTTCTACCTGTGCATGAGTAGGTTCTCTCTGGGCACTCCAGCTTCCTCCTACAGACCAAAAACATGCTCATTAGTTAAATTGGTGACTCTAAGTTGCCCTTAGGTATCGTGAGAGCGTGAATGGGTGTCCTTCTGTCTATGTGGCCCTGTGATCAGCTGGCGACCAGTTCAGGGTGTACCCCACCTCATGCCCAATGACAGCTGGGAAAGGCTCCAGTCCATAAGCGGTATAGAAAATGAATTGATGATTTAGGCCTGTTTACACAACAACGTTGTCACCAGAAACGGAAAGTTTTTCCTTTACCTTTTAAAGCGCTTTGCTTTCACACAGAGATGGTGTGATAATGATGCACATTGACACGGAGATGCGAGAATGACTGAAAACGTTGTAGCGTGCATGCCAGCCCAGTAGTTGGCGATGAACATTTGCAGTGAAACAGCAGTATTACAACATGTGTACACTTTTTGGTGAAGACAAACTTTTCACAAACAATAATGGCAAGTGGACGCACAAAGACGCAGGAGCTTCTTGTCTGGAGAGTAAATCTGTTCGGATATTTTTGTCTGGACAGCAAACCGAGCACAGTAAGCAGAACCCGTCGCTCAGTAGACGGCCATAGCTGTTGTTGTTGTTGTTGTTCCTAGGTGTGCGTGCAACCTTCATCTGAAAGACTACTGCACATGCCTCAAAACGCTGATTCCTGTTTACAAGGAGACAGATACCAAAACTTTTTCAAAACTTTTCACTCTGTACCCTGGTTTCCAAAGTTTGCGGATTCAGGCACTCCGGGGACCATTCTTGTGTAAACAAAAGGCACAAACGCAACAAAAACTCTCAGTTTTCGTGTAAACGGGGCCTTACACTGTTAAAAAGTTCAGTGCTTCAATGTACACCTCCTTCACTGCACCTTTTGTATATATTGTTGGGTTGTGTTTTTACCCTCTTTTCACAACTGTGTATTTTGTGTACCCAACCCAATCTGCACTATTTTCTACGTATTTTTACACTTTATTTTATTCCTCCTTACCCTTATTTATATTCAAAATATATGTTGATCGTTTTTGCACCAATTCACCAAGTCAAATTCTTTGTATGTGCAAATGAATTTGGCAATAAATACAATTTCTGATTCTGATTGAAAGCTATATTTTTGGAGCCATAATTTATGCCTATCTGTTCAGATTGAAGCCCCATTAAATAGATCAAACCTGTACCTTATTTTGAAACACATATTGAAGTGACTCGAATAGATTTTTATGTAATTTCTGCTGTGTAAAAATTTGATAAGTCAGACCTGAGATGCAGAAGATCAAAATATATAACAGTTTGGGTAATGTTCCTCTTGTCTGGTCAATAATATTAGCATCCTGTCTCACTCTAGTAGACATCTTTACCCCACAACACCGTTTGAGGAGAAAAGAGCTACAGCACATCCTCCCTCAGATAGAGAGCTAAAAAAGGATAAATGAGGGTATGTTTTTTCTCAAGGACCCTTTACTCTGTGTGCAGCGTCCCTGGGGGGTTGTTACCAGGCTCCTGCTCACTGCTCCACACCACGACCTCGAGTTTGATACCATTTTTGAAAAAAAGTGACAGTTTAGGTTGTGCATGGTTGGTCTGTTCTACAATCTATTGACAGAAAATGGTAAGCAGGGAAAATCAATGGTGACCACAGAACAGAGGAAGTAACCCCAGTTACCACGAGCATTTTAACCTCAGCTGCTGTTTCTGTGGATGGAGAGAGTCCAGGGTCATCCTGCTGATCGATCCATCATAGCTTTGGATTATTCATCCGTCTGCGGCGGGAACATCATGCACCAGGACACATGTAGGGTACAGACACTTCAATCACTCAGGGAGGTTCATTTAGTCACTCGCTGACTGTCACATACACGCCAAATATGAGCTTTCCACTACTTTAGAGCAGTGTTAATTTTGACAGCACTTTTTAACTTAGTATTAGTTAAAGTCTCTATAGTAAAATAATGAAACATCTAATAACCCTTCATTGAATGCTAGTTAAGTTTAAATTTATAAATTAACCAAAACAAATGTAACTTTTGTGTGAAATGCAGTCACCTTTATTTAGGCTACCTGGCAGAGCATCTCAGTTACAATACCAGAACTGACAACAAACAGTGAACCTGCTCTACATGAATATATCAGTTCATAATGAGAGGAGCTCTGATTGGATCACTCCCCAACTTATCCCACCACCACCAAGCTAAGGCAGTTTTGACTGGATGTTCGTCTTAACTCAACCAACCTTTCCACACAACCAGAGTAGCTGTGATTGGTTATATTTCTAACTTGTCCCTACTTTCTAAACGACCAAATTAGGTCTGATTGGATTAAGTCTCTGTCAAACATTTTAGTCTAGTTTTTATTTGTTGACGAAAATGGCAGTTAATATAGTTTTAGTTTTTGTCCATGCTTTATTTGTTACTGTCTAGTTACATCAGGGGAAAACTGATAATAAAATAGTAGTAATAGTAAAATAATAACTTAACAAAATTAACACTGCTTTAGAGGTTTGGTTCATGCTATTTGATCAAAATTCACTTTCAGCATGAAACAGCAGAGATTTGGATTCCAGTTGCACGCAAGTTGTACCCAGAGGTGATTCAAGACGTGACTTGGACTCGCCCCTCTAGTACAAGTCAAATCTTAAGTCTCAGATCAGGAGTCCAAGTCAATGGCTGTAGCAAGTCCATGTCAGATCTCTTAGTTTTGATTATTACAGGATAAAATTGACTGGAAAGAAAGTTAATTAATTAGTTAAAAGCTCCAGTATGGTCTCACTGTCTGAATATTTTGACTTTAACAACATTATTTGAAAAATCCAGATCTTTGTAAACATTAAAAATCTATGTTTAGGGACACTAGATCTACCAGAGGGCGACTGTAAATGAGCTCGAGAAAGACCAAGAGCAACAACTGGGTTCAACAAAGTGGGACCACTTCCTGTTCACTGCAGGCTTGTGATGACCATAGACAACTTGAAAAAGATTTTTTGCACTCTTTGAATTCATAACCACTTAAACCAAGATTAACAGAAGAATAAATGAAGAAATAATCTTCAAAACTCGCTCGATGTTCCCATCTCTTCCTGCTCCAAAGGATGCTCATTGGACCATCCCCTTTTTGGTTGCTCACAATTGCTGTAGATTGGAGCTTGGCAAGATGGATCTGCCTGGTTATAGACATTGAATCAGGCAGCATTGAATCAACTGCACTGCAGGGTAAGTTTTCTTATGACAGCTTCATGTTTCCCATTTGGACATGGGATTCCAAGGTCCTTATAGCTGTCCTTATAAAGTGTGGATGAATCGCAGGGCCCATGACTGATAAGGGCCCTAAAAATGTAATGATATCAGCAATATTTAGGCCCTTTATTACATTATCAGAGGATTTTAGTTTCATTTATGCCTTTTGCATACGTCCAACGTCTGAATGTCATGTTAAAAATGTTCTTTTTTGGGGTTCAATGAGAGGTTATATGGAAAGAGAAATGAGCCGATTGAAGATCAGAGATTAAAAAATGGCTCAAATCCCAGAAAGTTCCTTAAAGTACAAACAGTAGTTTCATTTGCCAGTTATTATATAATCTTTTAGCCAATGTTTTAGCTACTGTCTGAAGCTTATTTTTGTCTCTAAATTGGGCAATTTGACAGATGTTTGGTAGAAAATTGTGTGCAGAGCTGGTTCAGACTAGGAGTCAACCTGATGTCTTTTCATGGGGTGCACAATCCTGCCCCTGGCTTTGGATTTCCAGCACAGAGTTAAAATTAATCTTCATGTTGGCTAATGGTCCTTAAAAGAAGATTTACTTTCTTACTTCTGTACTTACTGACTTAAATCTCTTTGAACAGTTTTCTATTATCCATGCAGGGGTCACTACCGCTTTGTTTGCTTTTTGGTGCACAGCCAGTCCTTTCATTTCAATATCCTCCAACAAAGCATAAAAGATTCAGTCGCTCCGTTCTAAAGAAAAGGAAGAAAAGGCTTGTGGAGTTTTTTAACCACTGCACCATCTCACTTATTTGAGAGCTAAAAAGAAGCTCTCTCAGCTGATTACATCCTCAACAAAAGGTAATATAACAGATGAAACGGGTCCAAAAGTTTGGTTGAACCAAATAAGAAAAAACATCTTCTATTGGATTTTGTGGTGCACAAACATGCAGAGAGTTTTGGCCTTGTTTGGGGGAAAAATTTGATTTCACCAACCGAAAGCTTATTAGTTTTGCTCCACATCTGAAGATTAAATTCTTAAATCCAACATGAATGAGTAAAAGCAGTACAGCAGACTTTCCAACAGAGTTTTAAATGGAATAAGTGCCGTCTGGCTGCATTAGCTCAAACATCACAGCCCAAGAAAACAAGATCCAATCTGTCTTTAGGTTTAAGGGCCCGGTTACAAAAGGGTTTGATCTGAGTCACATGACTAAAACTCAAGTCAGACTCAAGCAACAACTTTAGATTTAACTTGACGGCATCATAAATTCGACTAACGGGGTCAGACTACATGATTTTGCACGATTATAGCCTGACATGATGGTGTGAGGGGTTCCTAAACCACGGCTACGTCAAGCAGGCCTAAGCTGCTCTGGCTCGTTGAGTGTGTCATAGTGACAGACAACAACAGACCAGTCTGGGACATCCACGACAGAAACAGTGTGTCCCAAATCGCATACTTCCATACTCAATACTTAAAATTTTGAGTATACTGCATCTTAATGAAAAGAAGTACGGAAAGTATGCGAAAAAATGAGTATGCAAAAGTACCCGGATGACGTACTCAAATCGGTCAGGATTTTGAGTATGCAGCTGTGGACACTCAACGTACTCATTCCTTCAGCAACAATGGCGGCGGAGAGCTGTGGCACTGCAGCGTCCACGGTGGATGTGGCAGCGCTGTACAAATGTAAGTTATTAATGTTGTGTTTTACACGTGTTGTGTCCACCAAGCACTATCAGCTGTTGTCGTTTTGGGTACATTTGTGGTGTAACTTGTTTTTTTTTGTTTTTGTACCGCGAATGGTAGGCTATCATGGATGGTAACGCTAGTTGGGCTAACAGCTATCACAAATGCTAACGCTAGTTGGGCTAACAGCTGCCAGGGTTCTAGTATTACCGGGCAAATAAAAATAACCAGCGGGTCAGCAGACCCTGCACAGGGACTATATGACCAGAAGCATCACTCATACATTTTACATTATCGGTGTATTTTAACTGCTGTGGCGCCCCAGGTAGCTCTCTGCTCGCCTCAGTCAGCTGCACCGATCCCCGCAAAACGTCTAACTCTACACCGCTAATTGTGATGTGTGACTATGGGATTAATTTTCACCTTCACTGTAGAGGATACTGGTATTAGAAATGTGGAGAAGGCTTGATCATTCGTAAATACTCGCTAAGTATGGCAGCTAATAGCTAACTTTAGCTCGGCAGATAGCATGTGAATAAAGCTAGTATCAGCTACTTAGGTCTATCTGCAGCATATCATGTCATTACTGTCACGTTTCCCCTTTCTTCGATATCTGTAAGGTTATATGTTTTGCTCTTTCTAGGGACGGACGAGGAAACCAGGGGCCTGATAGCCTGGAGGGTTGCCAACGCCTCCCTGTAATGCTGCAGTTACCGGCTATGAGTAAGTAAATGCTGAGGTTTTAATATAACACTATTGTTATGAATTGTATTTAACTTTTTGTATAAAATCCTGTCAGGGCTTTCATCGCAGAAAGGGGGCTGGAGGGGAAAGTCACCCCAGCCTTTGTAAAAAAAAAATGGGAGAACCTTAAACAAAAATATAAGGTTGGTTTGCTGAATTGTGATTAATAAGTTGATTCTTTATGATGTGAGCTCTCAGTATACAGTCATCATTACATAATTCTAATTGTTTTTCTGCATTTTGCTGTCCTTCCTGCACAGGACCTAAAGTGCCCAAAAACTGGGGTCAGCACAGAGGGGGGTGAGACCACTGCCGCATCCTGGAAGTGGTATTCTCTGATGGATGGGGGCCGGCCGTCCATCACACCGCCTGTCCTCATTGCCACACTGTCACAGGATGCGGTGGTTATCTCACCCCCTTCTGTGGTCAGACCAGAAGGGGACACCTCCACAACACCCACCCCAAAGAGGCGGCGGGTGGATATTGTGGAGGCTTTGAGGGAGCTGCGGGAGAAGGAGGCCCAGCTAGAGATAGAGGCGAGAGAGAAGGAGGCGAGGCGAGAGGAGCATGAGGAAAGGAGAAGGCAGGAGGACTTGATGAGAGAGGAAAGGAGAAGGCAGGAGGAGCTGGACAGGGAAGAAAGAAGACACAGGGAGGCGGTAGAAAGGGAGGAGAGGATGTGGAGGGAGATGAGAGAGAGGGACGAAAGGAGGGACAGGGAGACAGCTGTGAGGGAGGAGCGGTTTTTTTAGTTTGTTGGAGCACATTTTTAAGAAGTAGTTTTTCAACTGTTATTTTTCAAGTTAAATGTAAATAGTTAATCTAAAGTTTTTATTTTCTTTATGTTAATCTGCATCAAAATAAATGTTCACAGACATGAGAAGGCAAGTGTAAGTGAATTTATAAAGCAGATTGAAAACTGCTTAACATTGAACACATAATGACAGTGCAGACGGAACTTAACAAAAGGATATTTAACTGTTGGGTAGTGCATTAAAACACATCCTTTAGTCCTGTTTTGGCTTTTTACAATCACAACTTGGGCTGCTGTTAAAACATAACAGATATATATATTTTTTTTTCTTCAATTTTTTTTTGTACTCAGATCTCTTCATCAATCTCAGCCCTGATCAAAAGTGTTTAATTTTTTATTATTATTATTGATTTTAACCCTTTAAATGCCGGTGTCATAGGAGATGTCACTAATTTGGTAAAAAAAAAAAAAAGAAAAAACAGATTTTCAATCTGAAAAATTATCAGAGACTGGATAGTTTTATGTGCTATCACATGCTTGGATATGCCAAAGATAAGTAAAAACATCGGCTTTGGTGTATTATAATTTTTTGTGCAGCATCAGATGTTAAGTTTTACTCCCCATTGACTCCCATTATTATTACATTTTTTGAATGCAGCCATGACACTGCAGTGAAATCACCTATGAAACTGGCATTTAAAGCGTTAAAATCCATAATTAAAAAAATGGTTTTGATCAGGCTGAGTTGATGAAGAGACTTGGGGAAAAAAGTTAGAAAAAATATTTATGATATGTTTTTACAGCAGCTAAAGTTTGTGGCTTTTAAAAAGCCAAAACAAGACGAAAGGGTAGTAAAGTTGTGTATATACAGTAAACTATTGACATTACATTAGTTTTGGTATATACAATGAACTATTAACATCACATTAGTTTTGATGTATTTACAGAATTATATACATATCTTTACATTTGTACACAAAACTATTTACATGACACTGTACAATTAAACATGCGCTTCACACTGCACGGCCATCCTGTGCCTGTCCTCTGCTCCACAGACGGTGCCCGGAGGTGCTGCCTCTGGGGGGTCCCCGGCTGCTTCCTCCACGTCATCTACCTCTGGCTCCAGCAGTTTCCCCGTTGCTGAGGCAGATGTTGTGGAGGACTATGCAGCAGGCGATGACTTCTGGCACAAAAGTGACATCCACCTCCAGTGCCTTGAGGAAGATGGACCTCCACCTGGTCTTCAGGATGCCAAAGGCTCTCTCCACCACACATCTGGCTCTCGACAGGTGGCCATTAGACCTCGCCTGGAGCTGGTTTTGGAGAGGCTGTCGGTAGGGGGTGATGAGGGCCATGGGCTGCCTGAGGCAGGGGTAGCCACCATCACCAAGGATGCAGAAGCCTGGTGGAGGATACTTCTGCTGGAGGTAAATGGGGCTGTGCTTCAGCACCCTTGTGTCGTGTGCTGACCCGGGGAAGCCCACAAAGTGTCCATAAATTTTGCTGTGTGATCACAAACAGCCTGAAACTGAACAGAGTAAAACAGCTTTCTGTTCAGATAACAGGCTGCATGCTGGGATGGTGGCTTCACCCGCACATGGCAGCCATCAATGCTGCCAACAACCTTGCTGGAGGCTGCCGACCCAGCCAGCCTGGCGAAACCAGCACCCAGGTGAGGGAGGTCCTCTGCTGACGGAAGGCGGACAACCAGCGGGAGAAGCGCCAGGACCTTCTGGCTTGTTTGATGCACCATGCGGTGAACAGTGGCCCTTGGGATGGCGAAGGCTCGAGCCACGACACGGTAGGAGGTCCCGCTGGCCAACCAGGAAAGGAAGACCAAGGCCTCAATGGTGGGTCCCCAGCCATGGTCCCTTTGGGTGCCAAGGGCAGCCATCAAACCCCCAAAGGACTCCCTGGTCAGGCGGAAGTCTGGCCGCAGATCACTCGCCCCGTCAAAATACATTGCCAGGAGTGGCACTGTAGCATTAAGCTGGCAATACAGCCTGGGGTTTGGGGGCTGGGGAAATGTAGAACAAATGTCTTTAAAATAAAATTTAATTTATGTTAATGGTGGTGTGTTTTTTGTTATGAAGCTTAGCGAAAGTTCAGTCAGGAAGACTATCTCTTCACGCATGCTCTGTAAGTCTCATTCAATTTCCCGCTATCCCTCATGCTCCAATCTCAGCATCCTTTTCATCCAGTCACGATCTGCCACACTCTCCTTCCTAACCAATCAGTCTTAGCTGTCAAATTTAAAAATGCTTCCTCTCTCTACTCATTCAGCTGTCATCCAGCCCGTGGAGTTCGGCCAACTCACCACCACCCCTTTCGCCACCTCTTCAGGAAATTGGTCGTCTTCCATGAAACCTCCAATCAAAAGACCATCTTCATGAAGCATTACAATTCTTCACCACCACCAGAGTTTAGGCTCCAGGGAAGTCTTCTTTCTTGGGGAGCATCTTATTCATCCTGCGGCTTCCTAAGATGATTTACTTCCTGTGGGGTCTAACCGCCAAAGACATTCTCTGTACTCAATAAATCTCATTGCATTCATTCTGTCTTCTCATAATTTATTAGTCTTTCCTGATTGAAATATTTTTTGTTGTACATCTAACATGCTGATCTAACACTGATGCTTCAATATTAACCTTTTAACTACCAGCTCAACTGTTTGGCAGAGGTCATCAATAAATTCAGGGATATTTAATGTTTTAAAAAACAGAACAAATGAAATCATTGATACTGCTAACATTTCACCAAACAGAGAAAACTACAGACAAACCAAAAACCAGATATTATGTGTGGGATTTAAATTTTTTAAAAGGTAAGAGTTGATTACGTCATGACATAAAAATGCACAAATATTTGGGACAAAATCAATTACAAAAGGCAGAAATGTTTGTATATATATATACATACACATGTATATACATCAGTAAATGGTTAAATATTTAAAATAATAATGTAATAACTTTTAGCTTTTTAAATCCCACACAAAGGAAATATCAGTTATTTTGGTTTGTTTGCAGTTTTTTTCTGAATCCTAAAACACTGACAGAAACAATTTTTTTTTAACACATTAAATATTACTTGATATGTTGACCTCTGCCATAATACCTGTGTATTTTCACTGTTTAGTTTAACTTGTATAGAGTTATCTTTACATTGTATAACAGGAGAAAGTTTGAAATTCTGAGTTGAAACAGGTTTGAAAAAATAAAATGACTCGTCACCAAATGTTTTGCAATCAGATTACACAAATAAAGTATAAAAACAAAATAAATAATATAATAATAATAATAATAATATAAATAAATAAAGTATACATACTGGTGCATCTTCAGCCAGAAGAAGGAGGATATGATGCTGTTGGCGCCGATTTCGGTGTAGCAAAGCGCGATGAATATTCATTTTGCTTTTAGGTGTTTATATGATATAATAAGATATGCTATTGATATGATTTGATAAGATATATATTAGATAAATGATTTAAAAGTCTGAAAATTTGCGGGCAAATGCTGGCGGGATTTGGCGGTAATGCACTGCAAGCCGGTCACAGTTCGGCGTAGAAGAAGAAGAGGGCCACATCGTGTCGTCATTTCCGGTGAGTACACCGCTTGGCAGTACGCAATTTGGGACAGCACTACACCCTCAGATTTCGCGCACTCAGCCAGTGAGTATGTAGTATGCTTAGTACACTCAATTTGAAAATTTTAAGTATGGAGTATGGAAGTATGCGATTTGGGACACACTGAAAGTCTAGGACAGGGGTACCCAACATGGTGCCCGCGAGCACCTGGTAGCCCTCAGGGAGCCAATGAGGTGCTCTCAGGGACATTTTAAGAATAACATGAGCTACCATCACAGAACTTGAAATAAATAGTTTTTAAATTTCAATTATATGTTTTGCCAATAAATCACACTTAAAAAATACAAAAATAACAAATGTAACGTGTATTAGGAAGGGCGCTCTAGGCTTGTGACAACTATATGCTGCTCCTAGTCCACTGAAAAAATTAATTTAAACATTAACTTTAAAACAACTGAGAAAGACTGAACACAAACAAATTCTTGTCAATGGTGCAGTTACGTCTCCACATCCTGGTAGTTGGCAAGGAGATGAATATAAATGACACCGCCGGCGGGCCTTCTTGGTCTTACAGCTCCAGAGTGACTTTTAGTCTGGAAAATACGGTAATTGAAGATGCATGTAAGTATATTGTTCTCATATGATGTAATGATCTGTGGTAAAAATTATTGATAGGAATCATTAAAAGTAAAGAAGTATATATACAGTGTGGTATGTAGCCTATCAAATGCAAAATATTTATAATATTTAAATTAAAACATTTTTATTCCTTAAGAACATTAAATCAAGCAAGTAGCCCTCCATAATACTCCTCATCTTTAGGGTAGCTCTTAGGCTCAAAAAGGTCAGTGACCCCTGCTCTAGCAGATATGATTTTTGTTCTGCTTCCTACGATTTGTTACTCCGCTTTAGAGACATTCACCAATGAGAACACTGGGAGCTCTGCATGTGGGAAGATCACGAATTTTAACAAACCGAGGTTTGTGCCTTGGGAGCTACGAGACAGAGAAAAAGTTAGTCAAGCTCTGAAAAACAGCATCCCTGCCTTCATGCTGTGCTGTAGAAGATCTACCACTGACTGTAAAAAGAGAAATGTTGGAACAGCTGAGGCTACATTATGAGTGACTGTTCGCATATATTAGCAATTAGCAAACTGACATCCCCCTTCAACATAATGTTAAACTGCTGTATGTTTATCTGCTGTCTTTGGTGTTGCTCCTTCTTCCATCGTCAGTCATCATATGCAGTCAGGCCTGTCGAGCAAGTCGAAGCAACGATTTATGGTTCTGGGGTTGCCTAATCTGACGACGGCAAATGTTGTTACTGATAAAAAAAATCGTGAAGTCTGACCTCAGAATTTGTTCAAACACCAGTGACTCGAGACTCTACTCCAGGGTTTCTGTGGGGCATTAAAAAGCATTAATAGTCATTAAAAAGATTTTGTGAAAATTAAGGCCTTAAATGGCATTAAAAATCATAAAATTTGATTCTTGGTGCAAATTCTTTATGTAGTTTTCAAAAAATACAGTAGATAATATATGAGAATAATAATATAATAATATATAATTAAAAACTGTGATTCACTAGATATGTACATCCACATAAACATGCGAAACCACTGTGATAAATGTTTCTGGCTGGTCGGGTACAATTGCCGTAAAACCGGATGTTTGGAAAGTGGTCGGCGGGCTGGACCAGATGGAGGAAGAAAAGGGATATGGGGAAATGGAAATCCCAGCAAAAACAGCTAGAAACATGGAATTCAGAGAATGGCTACAGCCTGTTGGTGGATTTTGCAGTGCTTGTAAAAAAAAAGAATAATTTAGCTTGGTACAATGGGTGTCAACGCCGTGACATCTCACATGCAGCCCGACGTTCTGGAGTTCATGGTAATGGCATGAAAAATTTAAGAGTATAGCATTAAAAAGCATTCAATCTGACTGGCTGATTTCTGCAGAAACCCTGTACTTGGGCTTTTGCCTGAATTTTTGAAGTTTCAACCTGCTTGATTTTATTCACTGCCCCCCCAGTTCACAATGAAATTTCTTTCTGATAAGGTCTTTTGCCTCAGAATCCTTATGTATCATAATGCTTACATGACATGTATTTTTCTGATCGGGCGTTTATTCCAATTACTCGTGTCCTTGTAAACATGGCCACTGATGCAGTTTAAGTGGGTGTAAGGCTGATGCTTTTCTCTGTGGTGAAGTAATAAGGAGAGCTTATTTTGAGCAGAGAGAACCAAACTTGATCCAGATGTGATAGAAATGTCCCTGTCAAAATCTCCAATGTTTTTAAATAGTCCAAGTCTGATTAAACGTTTTCACGTGCTTTATCATTTCTAAATGACAAAGGCTTCCAGAATGGACGTGTTTTGCCTTTTTTTCCCACAAGGAAAACCAATTTAGGAACCTATGTCTAGCAGGCAAGTAATTTTTTGTTGTTGGTGATAATGTGATGGTATAAAGTCCACACTGAGGGATAACAGACCCAACGCAATTTCATTAACCTGCTGCATGTCATTAAATAGTTACCTGATTTTGGAAACTATCTGTGTGAAGGCTGACATATTGGGCTTAAAACCAAATTGAGACTGTTGAAGTGGCTATGTGTCAATTAATCTTCTTTTGCTTGTGTTTAATGTTCATGTGTTTGTGTCCGTTGGTCTGAAAATATTGTTTTGTTTTAAAATATTTAATTTTTACAAGATGCCCCATCAAATAGTCACAAAATTCAATTTAAAATGTCAAATTTGAAAATTAAAATGCATTAGCAGAAAGGCTTTTCATTTCAAGGTTATGGCTGCATTATTTGACTCATAAATTAAATCAAGAATAATTCATACAAACTGCATTTCAAGACAAGAGTTTGAAGGTTGTATTCGTACCACAGACTGTGGCACATGTTTTCAGAAACAGTGGGAATATCACCACCATGTCCATATCTGTGCCAGAGCCGCTGAGGGAGGCCGCAGCTGCCCTGGAAAAGCAACAAATCAGCCGCAGTGTAGATATATATATACACACACACACATATATTAATTTATATCTATATATGTATATATATATATATATATATACACACACACACACACACACACACACACACATATATTAATTTATATCTATATATGTATATATATATATATATATATATATATATATATATATCTATATATATATATATATATATATATATAGATAGATAAATAGATATATATAGATATCTATATAGATATACATATATAGCTATATGCATGAAAAACCTTACAGCCTTCTTGCAGGTTTAGAGAAAATGCAGCAAACAATACAACTTCGAACAGCTCTCGCTAGACAGACCAAATGACTAAACTGCGTGGCCGTGGGTGATTAAAGCCTTCTTCAGTAAGTCCTGTTTCAGCAAGTCATCGGTGACTATGTGGCCATGGAAAACCATAAAGTATACTTCAATAAGCCCTCTTTCAGCAATGTCATCGTTGATAACATTTACTTAACCCGGACATTCTGCATTTGAGAACAGGATGTCACCTTAGAACAGCCTGAACCCACATTTGATATTTATTCAACTATCTGGCCCAATAATTTTACAACACAGTAAAATTATCTCAATTATCCAAATAATTCTACAACATTAGTTCTTATCATTGACTGAAAAAGCCATTCAAAGGACTTGACTTGTTTGCGAACATCACATCTCTATTTCTGGTGTGTATCCAAAAAGCTATCTCAGTACCCCACAGACTTTGGGCTGTGGACTGTTGTTTTCATAAGAGATGGTCATTATAAGCCCTAAATGGTCATGTGACCACACTGACCCAAGTCAACTTGAAAAATGAAGGCCCAAAATGGACGTTAAATCTGTATCAGCAATAACTACAGATTTACACAACCTTTATTTCAGGTGAACTGATTTTCATGGAGCACATTTTCTGCTGCAGCCCTCAGTCTCCCTTGACCTTTAACCTTTTTCAATCTGCATTCATTTCTTCTTCTTTGTTTCCATTCTTCTAGTCCTCCTCCTAGTCTCCCTACCAGCAGTCTGCATCACAGCGTCCCTGTTTACTCTCAGAGCTCCGAGATTGCTTCGGCTATTTGCTTCTCAGGATGAGCTCTGTTAAGAGACTGGGCTCTTTGAAAAGCTGCTGGGGAGCTGCAGCCTTTCGTTGGGGATCTAGTTAACCTGCAGCGCCCCAGCATCTGCTCTTGTTTTGCCTCAACCCGACCTTTTGTCTCTCTCTCTCTGCCTCCTACAGCTCTCACTCAGCTCACTCAACTGATTCTCTGAGACCGCACAAATGAGAAAATACCAATTGTCAGCAAATATCAATTTACTTCCTCCATTCTGCACATGTCTCAGAGGAAATTTACACCAGAATAATTGACTGTGGTTTATGGGTTTCTGAGCACAGAGGCAGAACAGAGCTGGGGAGAATACATTGGCTGAAAGTATAACAATAAGGCTCAGGCTGCAAGACAATTTTCTTTCTTACTGACATCTAAATAGCACAGCAGCCTCGAGATGTTCAAAGAAACAATAGTCGGTGGAGAACATTAGCTGCAGGTGGAGGTGACTCATCTCCAACATTGGCTCATCTCTCTCCTATTATTGTATCTTTCCTCCTTTTCTTATTGAGGTAAAGTTCACAAAAGTTCAGCTGCAGCTGAGGGTCCCATTTAATGTGCTCCTTTTGTTTAACAGAAGAAAACTCTCAAAAAGGATCTGCTCTTGGAAAACATGCTAAATAAAGAGTAAACTAATAAAAGCCCAGACTACTTCTTTCAGCTAAAAACTGATGTGAGTTTACTTGGTGGTTTTCAGGTCCAAATCCTGATATTTGAGTGGGAAGAGTGTTAGAAATATGCTCAGTGACTGAAATCCAGTAACTGCTGCTTCATTTTTATGCATCTCACCCTGATGGAGTCATCAGCTGGTGGGCATAAGGCATTTCCCTGAGCTAAAGAGTTTATTCAGTTGCCACTTGTGTGCTCTAAGCTTGTTTTAACTTGTTCATTTTCTACTTTCTAAAACAAAAGAAAAAAAATAATTGGATGCACTACAGTGCTAAAAACTGGCTCTCTTGAACAACAGATTTTTAATTCAACTGAGGTTAAGTAAAGGTCAGTAAATAAATAATATTTATTGTTAGAAGTCAACGAGGGGAAACTTGTTTTAATTAATGAAATAATCACTGGTAGCAGTTAAAAGATGAGATTTGGATCATGATAATTAAAAATAACACATCCCACCAATATGAACTCTATTGGTGGGAATTCTTCTGAAGTATTGATTATAATTTTAGTTTTCATTGTAAACATTCCATAAGGTGGTGCCATATCCTCATACTTAGACATTGAGGTCACAATTTTGAATTTTCCCTCACCTAAAAAACTTTGTGGCACAATAAACATTAAGCAGGCTAGATAACTTCCATGCAAAACAACTTTATTGTAAAGTTTTCAACACAAGAACATTTTAACAACACAGAAAAAAATATAACAATAAAAAAGAATAAAAATAGATTTATATGTAGCTAAAAATTATATAAATACAACTAGAAGAAAAATTAGGGCATGCAAAACGACTTTACTGTAAAATTTTCAACACACGAATATTTTAACAAAGCACAAAACATTTACAAAATAATAAATTAGACTAAACAATTAATTTAAAAATAAATAATAAATTAATTAATTGAATGCACTAACAGCTGAGGGCAAAAGCCCAGATTGTACACCACAAAGCCCCATGTCAAAGAGAAAACCTTATGAGGAGCAAATAGCAGCTCAGTGCTGTCAGGCTCTCACATTGGAAGCTCCATGACTGTGATTAGTGATGGGCTGTGACAGACTTTCCCAAATCACTATGATTCCTAAACTTCTCTTTAGACACTGTGCTTTGCACGTGCTTCTGATTTTCAACCACTGAAAAAGACTGATAAGACCTTTTTTATCACAACTCCATAAAGCAAGAAATACTTGCTTAAACTTTAACAGACTTGTTCTCTCCTCCAGTTTTCCTCAGCAGGAACATCTGAATAACCCTGTCAGGGCTGGATGGACTGATTTTTAATTTTCTGTATAAAGGAGAAGAAGAGCCGTAGTGTCATCTTTGCTGCTCTACAGATCCACAATATTTTCCCGTCTTGCAAAATTTTGCATCAACAAAATAAGCAAATGCAAACACCCAGGGTCTGTTTTTGACAGGGTGAAGGGTGTTGTTTAAAGCGTGTGGCGGCACTGCAGTTTGGGGCATGGCTGTCTATATTTTGCTATTTTAAGGATGCATGCACCCTGTGCAAATTCAGGTACAGGGTGCAAAGAGGATGGATTGTGTGCCTTGCCTTATACATGGGTGTGTTTTGGCATAACATAGATCAGTGTCAGCTCTTATTCCTTTTACATTAGGTGGGTGGTGTTTCAGTTTAGCATAGTGGATTTGGTTGTTTGGTCATAATTTCAGATGGATTATTTTGTGCCTCTCCTTTAATTGTGCCACTACACACTACACATGCTCAGATAAAAGTGCATTTTGTCACTGAAGCATCCAGAGCATTAGCCTGACTCGCCAGAGTCTTGTTCAGCATGTTTCACTGGTCCATCTGAACAACAGACCATAGTAAGTGTTTGGGAATGGGCAGAACCTTTCAAAGCATATCCAACAGATGATTGGACAATTGTTCTGTCAGTCACATTCACTATGAGCCAATCAGGTCAGAACGTGAGCCACTTTGTAAAACAAACTCAGAAAAGATGTCTGAAACTGAGCAGGAATATCTTTCCTATAGGGAAGTTTTTTGTGTTGTTATTTGGTTTTCTCATTAAATAAAGAAATGCAATCAAACTCTGATAAAACTACTACTGGAGCTGTTAGCATCTATGCTAATCTTCCTGCTGTTGTCTCACTTATATTTCCTACCTCTTCCTGCTCTAAAGGACTCTGATTGTGTCGTGATGCTTTGGACTGAGCACAGTGGTTGTAGTTTGGAGCTTGGCAGGATGGATCTACCTGTTTCCAGACATTGAATCAGGCTGATCCAGCTGCTTTGCAAGATTACCAGAGCATAAGAAATGATCTAAAAAAGACGAGTCATAAACTTTGGTATAAGGAAACTTCATCAATTATTAAAATCTCTGGTTAAAAAACTGCCGGACATTATGGATAATTCCAGTCACCCTCTGCACGTCATAACAGGAAGACTGAAGACGGGAAGAGGCAGTAGCCAGTAGCCATGTTTTTATTTTTATTTATTTATATTTATATATTTTGCAAATACTTCTTACTTTTAACTTTTCTGATACCTGGGAGCTTTTTTAGCCTGTGTGCTTGCTCTGCTGCTGGAGTCTTAATTTCCCTGAGGGAGTCTTCCCAAGGGTTTAATAAAATTCTATCAAACATAAAATCTGATCTAAAACCAACAGAGTCAGACTCATATGTTTATGATAGACCTGTTTACTGTACATTAAGTACTTGTGGACTTTTGGCAATTAATTTTAGCATTTTCCTGCAGGAATCCATGGCTGAATTATCCATTGCATGTGCTATTAAGCACACAGTGGGACGTCCAAGCAAAAGGCATGCCGCCTTCCAGCTCTCAGCCCTGTTATGAACTTTAAACAGAATTTTCTATCAATTGCTCCCATAAATAATGTTAGAGGTGTACTGCTGTGCATCCTGTGTGAGTGAACATGTCAGTAAAGTGTGTATTGATCTCAGGAATGTGTGCCAATCTAATAGCAGAAACCCTCTGACCACAGATTTTAGACTTTAATCCAGCTATAAGGAGTTTAAGCCCAGTCATTTTTGTGTCCTTAAGTTATTTGCTTTGTATGTTTGTTTTGAACCAAAAGTTATGAAACAGATTTACAGTGAACACACTAGGGAATAAAACCCATGCCCGTTGACTTTTTCTTGAATAAAATGTGCTCAAGCTGACTTAGGGGCAGTTCACATGGAGAATTCAGACTTATTTACACAAGTTTTTAATTGTATAGGTGTGTGGTCAACACAAGTACAGCATTTTGGGTGCCTGAAAACACACATTTTTATAACTAGTCCCAGAGTCGATAAATCTGAAACACTGGCCTTGCATTTCCATGTGAAAAATGATGCAAGATAGTTTTCGAAAGGATGACACCATAGCCCCAACTCTCCCTTAAACCATGCGCGTGAACCCTGACAACAGAAACAATGGTAGAATACGGTGTCGCCAGCTATAAGGAGTTTTGAGCCCAGTCAATTTTTGTGTCCTTAAGTTAGGATCACACCAGCTTTGCGACTGACCACTCTTTGTTTTCAGTCAAACAGCAAAAGGGGAGTTCATGTTGATCTGCCATTTTAACAGTGTGGGCACAAATGACACGCATGTCAACAGTAATTAGGAATAACACCTGCACTTCACCCTAAAACACTTTGGGCCCATCATAAAATCGGGCCTTCAATACGCAGGTCAGTAACGTCGTCTGCAAAAAGCTGCCTCAGTTGCAAAATCTTTACAAGACTTACACACACACTAGACTAAAACTCTTTGCAAGACTGGCTCCAGTGGAGTTATTTTCAGTTAATAGTTTTCCAGACATGTGAAGTCCCTCAGTGTGAATGTCAAAGTGACCTTTTAGGTGACCCTCAGAGAATCAGACGGCTCTATCATCATGCAAAAGTCTGATCCGTCTTTGTAACTTTTGATATTTGATTTTACATCAGTCCAGTCTTTAAACTCAATTGACCTTGTGAGTTTAAAAGGTAAAACAGGGCAGAGCTGCAGGCTGCAGAAGAAAAATGTCAGAAAAGCAGAGAAATCAGGAACAAATTAGTGTTGAGCTCTTAATACAATATATTATGACCTTCTGTTTGATCGGTATGTCTGTAAAAGTGCCCCAATGTTACAAGGTGAAATCATTTTGTCTCAGATAAAACAGTCTTGTTAAATGTAGCAGACGAATCTGTGATTGGACAGCTCTTCCTCTTTTAAGGTGCATTCACACAACCTTGACAACCACAGTCCATGCGACCAGGCGCGACCAGGCACGACCGGGTATCACGAGATGCGATGGACGACTTGGTCATGTCTTTGGAGACATGGGGGTGACGCCCCTGTTGCTTCAGATGGGAACTCTGGGTCGCTTTGGACGCATGACCAGGTTGCAGTGTTCTGTCCCCAAAGTTGAAAAAAGTGAACTTCTCAGGCAATGTCTTGCCGCTAGAGCCATTCAGCATTGTGTGGGTGCGTGACGACGCCCGTGACAGACAGTTTTTATTCCGGTTCACAGAGTGACAGTCCATGTTCGCGCGGGGAACATTAATTGGTGAGTACATTAGTTCCACCTAGATGGACCAAAGAAAACTCACAGACAATGCTGCTGCAGGGCCATCAGCTGCAGTGTTTTGTGGTTGGTAGATGAGTGAAAAGGATACAGTTGGAATAATGTCAGCTTATACATCCTATTATACGATATGATTGCGGGGTGAAGCTCGAGCCGGCGCAACAAAATGAGCTATGGACAGCCGACGGGACTTGGGTTTACAATGCAATCTTGGTTGCCAAGTCGCATTCGGTGTGAATGCATCTTAAATTGTTGTTGAAGTGTTGAAAAATCATACTTTGGTTAAGCACAGTGCATAAGTGATTTGAGGCAAGTCTGACTCCATTTTGTTAGAGACTGACTGTAGTGGTGATTTTAGCTAACCTGACACACCAGATAGACCGTACATATATGTCACTGCTCTATCTGGGAAAGAGCCCATAGAAAGTGTTTAGGGAAGGTGGAACCTTTCAGAGGCATATCCGGCACGTGACTGGACGATCGCTCCACCAATCAACATTCACTACAGGCCAATCATATGCAGGCGCTACTGTGATACAGAACCTAAGCCACTTCGTGAAACAAACTCTCATCGAAACATATCAGAAATATCCTTCCTATGGAGACGTTTGCAGTGTTATTTGTTTTTCATTTAATAAAGAAATGTGGTCAAAATCTGCTAAAACTGCCACTAAAGTTGTCCGATTCTCTACTGAAATAAGCAACCAGGTTGATAAAAACAAGCTCAAAACAAGTGACCTCCTGCTATTGTTTTTTTCTCATGTGAATTATTTTAACAGTTTCAGAGATTTAGAAGAGCTATTAAACAATCAAGATCCCTTTAGGCTGTGATCCAGGATCAGAATCAAAAAGTTATTTGGTATTAGAAAACTTTAAAAGCAGCTTTGCAGAGAAATGACAGAAGAACCATCTGAAAGACCTGCTGCAGGAGTCATTAAAATCCAAGCATCAGCTCCAAAAATGATGATTGTTTTAAAGTGTAGAGAAATTCTGGTGCTGGCCTCAGGTTTTCAGACCCTGTCATCTAATGTGGTTTAAATTTTAGATGTTTTTTCTTAGAAATGTGGCACAGGACGGGAAACTGTTCTTGATGAGTGCAGTAACCTCACACAGTGTGACCTTGTGCGTTTCATTTGCAATTCTTCAAGTTGTCAGAAATAAAGTAAAAAAGCTCTCTGTGACTCTGAGGGAATGGGAAAAATCTGGGTTAAAAAAAACTAAAGCAGGACGCCTTGACGCTTTGACAAGAGCTGAGGAACATACTTTACGCTCCCAGAGACCACAACGCGCCCTACTCATGTTTATCCACGGGGAACAGCCTGAGACACTCAGAAAACACTTCAGAGATAACTGTGTGTGTGTGTGTGTGTGTGTGCGCTCCACATCATGTCCCATGTTGACACATTTAAAAATATTCACGACAAGTCAAGTTATTCAGGAGAGGAGCACTGCTCAGGGCGCGTCAAGAACACATCTGTATATCTGTGCATAAATGGAAGAAAAACCCGGCACGCACAGGAGCAGAAATAAGAAACAGCTCTGGGTTCTAGGGGAGTGTGAGCATCTGCAGACTGGGGGAGATAAATGTGTAAAGTGCTGGAGGACGTCTCTTGAGCGCAGCAGCAGGTCAGTCACATTCAGGACGGCTGTGAGATCCTGCCCCGTGGACTCGGCTGTCAGATTTCTCTCCTCTGGTCCGTCTGTCCATCCAGCAGACCTGCAATCCTCTGTACATGGTTATGAGTTTTGTTGGTGTGGATGTCTATATTTTAAAGTCATTTAGGGCTTAGCCTGGAATCTACTTTTAGTTTATTAATGCTATTTGTAAAGGAACAGCGAACAGTCACATCAGTCATCAACAGAAATGAAAAGAGAGAGACTCCAGTTTTGGGAAGCTGCCAACGTCCATTTGCAACCCCAAGGAGACTGTGAGACAGTGACAAGAGGAAAGATATTTAATTCACATCTGTTTCTTTCTTTTCGCCATTATATTGAAATTGAAAACAATTTAAAGGGACACGCCAGCATTTTTTTTGTTTGTTTTTGTGTCTTGTCTCACCCCGGAGTCCATAACAAGCAGATAGACACCATTCTTTTGACTGTGCATGCAGTAACAAGGAAGAGAGCTCGCTTACTGCTAATTAGCTTAGCTCAAACACTGGGAGTCAGTGGGTAGCATAGCCTCTCCCTTCAGTCATCAGATAAACTCTTCAGCAAATCTAAATGGTCCTGTGTGCTTGTTTTTTTTACCGCGTTATGTCACGTTACCTATTTCTAGACTAAGATTAGCACTTCATGAAATTTTCAAAATAAATCAAACGAAACTAGACTGCAGGGCTGATGCACGCCAGTAAACAGCTGAGGAAGAAAGCAGAAGAAGAAGAAGAAGAGCTCATGCAGTAGATGGGCGGAGGAGTTTGTTGGACACTTTGACATTTCTTTGAGGGAAAGCTTCATAAATCAGAATTTTACAAAGATGCCTACGTGTGCTGTATGGGGTTGTGCCAGTAAACACAGTGTCCTACAAACTCCTCCACCAATCTACTGCATGAGCTCTTCTTCTTCTGCTTTCTTCCTCAGCTGTTTACTGGGGTGCATGAACCCTGCAGTTTAGTTTTGTATTTATTTCTTCCAAAAATGACATGAAGTGCTAATCTCAGTCTAAAAATAGATAATGTAACATAACACAGCAAAAAAAGAAAAAGTCACAACAAGCACACAGGACCGTTTAGAGTTGCTGAAGAGTTTATCTGATGACTTTAGGCAGGGGTAGGCTAACACTACCCACTGACTCCCAGTGTTTGAGCTAAGCTAACTAGCAGTGGGCGAGCTCTGCCCGTCTCTTCCTTGTTACTGCACGTGCAGTCAAAAGAATGCTGTCTATCTGCTTGTCATGGACTCTGAGGCGAGGCAAGACACAAAAAGAATAAAAAAGTTGGCATATCCCTTTAATGTTGGAGAGGATTCACTCCTTAAAAAAATTTTCCAGAATATTTTTGTCTTTGCATTTTAAACATCAACATTATTGTATTTTTGCTGCCATGGACTATTTGGATTAAATGGCTGCAACAGCAATTGTTGTTAGTTTAATCTGAACTTAAGGAAAAGCAAAGCTAAACAGAGATGGACAATCTGACATCACAGGCAGGTGACACTTTAAACCTGCAGAGATGAAGCCATAAAAAGCATGAATTACAAAATCAGCAGTCCAGCAGTGTGACGCCATGTCCAGCTGCTGAGAGTAGAGTGTAAAGGTTTGGACAAGCCAAGGCAGAAACAACAAAAAGTACACACAGAAAAGTTTTATGTACAGTGTCAGAGTGGCAGCTTTTCAGCCTGACAACAGTGAGCACATGAGCTCCACTTCAGGCTGAAGAGAGAGACAGAAAAACACAAAGACACAGTCTCACAGGTCACAAGGCTGTTTTCACAAAGAACCTCAAAATGTAGTCGTGATGACCAGAAAAAATGGTGACAAAAGAATAACATTCAATTGCAAAATTTTGACCAACAGTGACTAAAAAAGCCACAGAAAAACAGACAATATGGAAAACAAACATCACTGAACATTGGAATCCAAAGCAGCAAAGAAAATCTAATATAGTTATTACACAACATAAGAACTTAAAGTGCAGCAATTTGACAAGCTGGGACAAGAGGGGCTTATTTTGAACCTGCTTGGCCCTGATTGTGATGGTTTTATAGATCCTACAAACCACTTCTGTTGGGCACAAACCTCTTATCTTCATCTCCCATTGTTTTATATTTTTTATTAAACAGTGCTATTGGTCACTGTCCATGTCGGAGAATGGGTTTTAGAAACTGTTAACCGAACCGAAGTACAAAGCAATTGTTTGTTGTATCTATTCATTCATTAGTGGGGCATATTTTCATTTCCTGAAAACAAGCAGTTTTGGAGATAAGAGGTTTGTGCCCAACAGCAGCAAAACACTGTGAAGAGTCTGTCTGCAGGAGGAAAGCTATGAAATCATCTGAAGATAAACTAGCCCCTGCTTTTCCTGTTGCTCGCTCTCAAACACAGATTTAATAATCTGAGTGCTCCAGGATGTCCCGCAAAGGCTCAACATAACAGACCAGATGACCTTCAAGTACTTGTCCCAAAGAGAGCTGAGACAAAGATCGTACATGGGATTCAACATGGGTTTTAGAAAAAGAACCTCGTCATGTCTTCATCAGGAGTTATTCTGATATGATATTGGTTAATTTAAGCCCTGCGTTTGTTTCAGAATGAGGTTGATTACAGGATATTTAAATGAAGACATCTGAGGAAAATGACCCATGAAAAGAAGATCTATGAGAATGAAATCCATCTGTTGCTTCAGTTTAATTTCTCTGTCTGCCATGTCTCTGGCCCTGGCACAGGCAGATGATGCCCTTTTTCAGACTCATTTTCCAGAGCCATTTCAGAGCTGAAATTGGCTCTGTTGTTTTTCCAACCTTTGGGTAAGAACTGTCATTGAGCAGAGCATCAGAGCTCATGAATCACTGAACACATGGGCGGTGATTCACAAGTCTGCACTCAGGATTACCGCGAGCGACATGATTGAAGGCTCGGCCAGTACAAGAGGGCGGCTAGAGCCGTGACGAAAGGGGTCTTGTTTTAAGGTCAGTGGTCAGTGCATCCACTTTTATTTTTTTTCCTTCTCTGTTCCATTGATTTGCACAGTGGGAAGTAGATTGTAGAACAGAGTGGGGGTGACCTGAGAATGAGAGCTGCGGAGCGATTTGATCTTAAGCCAGTGGGGAACTCAAGGATCCAGAGCCAGTCAGCTATTTCAGTGCACTCAAGCTGACATGTTAAATATTGTCTCCAACAGAGAGAGAGAGAGAGAGAGAGAGAGGGGTTGTGTTTGGGAGGGAGCCATCTCATTGAAATTTCGCTCTGATTGCACTTTGAACCTCTGTCCATGTTTGTGTAATTACTGGACCCTGCAACCAAATCATCTCCCCCAGAGGAAATGAAGTACAATATGGCACAGAGTGTTATGTAATCACAGGTCAAACACTCAGAAATAATCACGGCCCAATTTATAATTTGCTAATGAACACAACAGCATGTAATGCTTTCTGCAGGGTGTGTAATTATGGAGCTCCAGTGGAGGGAAGATAACGAAAAGGACTGTGAATGAGCAGAGTTCTAACTTTGTCATGACTTCTGCGTTCATTTTGCTGCACTGACCGCTGGACAATATTATTGCTTACAATGGCTTGTTGATATCAATATTAATTACTGGTTTTTACTTTACTCATACTTTTGACGCTTTCCTTTTTCTCTATGTATTTTCAATGATTGAATGTTGAACGTTGGAACACTGGTTATTTTAATCACTCAAGTATCTTTCTTTTACTATTATTAGTTAGTATTAGATATGCAGTATTAGACAATTATAAAGTGTGTAAACTTTGTTGGTATTATCAATCACATATTTTGCCATATGTACTTGGTTTTATATTAGGCAATGACATTTTTACCTTATATACTAGGTTTACATTACACCCAGGTCTTCTATACTTACTTTTATATTATTTGCAGTATATTTCCAAATTTACATTTATGATGTTTTTATATTTTCTTAGATACTTTGTCATATGTAAACGTCAAACACCAGCATTTAAAGCTATTTAGAACTCCACATTGTAGGTAGAAATGACCACAGAATGTTTAATGATTGTTTTAATATCTTATAATCTCACAATGTAGTTAGAATTATCACCCAAAATATTATACATGTCAGTGGTTTTTGTCAAAGTAGAGGTATTTTTTTTGATATACAGAGTATGAGCACATATAATGGTGTCTCAAATATATTATTAAATGGTTGTTTTCCTATAACGTGGAGCCGGAATACAAATGTAATGAAGTTCATTGTTAAAAGTTGAGAAAATTAAACTGAAAACAAGTAGTTAAGGAAAGAACAGCATGTACAGAACACTCTGTTTCAAAGCGAGGGACAGGAAAAACACAACCATATTTGGAGCTAAGTGGGAAGCCATTTTGAATCAAATTCAGCCATTTTGAATAAACCACAGAATTAAGAAAAGAAAGGAATATGCCTTATTTTGCCTTATCAGCAAAAGATAAATAAATTCTGGACTCCACTGAATTGTATAAAGGTGTATAGGATGGGAAAATTGCACAATTATATTCAAGAATAAATGAAAGTGAATGTTGAAAAAATCTCGGAAAGAACCTTCTGGAAGACGGGGAAAGTCCCACCCAGCAAGCTATAAAACATACGGACAACAACTCGGGCTTCAGTTGTTTTGGGGTGAAACTACCATTTGTTATTGTTCACCTTGTGACTGTAATAAACATGTTTCTTGAAAGTGGACTTTGCCTGCGTTCATGCACCTTTAAAGAGCGAGAGCACAAATGAGAGATAGTTTCCAAAAATTCTTCGTCACTACATGCTAATGACATTTTACCCAAGCAATTTGGTAAATATCAGAGAGGGTATGCACTGGTTGTCACAGTGTGCATGAGTGTAAATCTGAGTTCACACCAAACATGAAACAGAAATATTCTCCTTGTGTCCTCTCTGTGGTTCAATCTCTGAGGACTAAATTAATCCTGGAGAGAAGCTCCAACTCCTTTCTCTGCGATGTCACCCTAGTCATGTTCACTTCTGATACTGACTTGCTGACGTGCCATGGCTTCAGGTGAATTTGTTGCAGAAGTTGTATATTTTCAAGTACGGCGAAAGAGGCATGAATTCCACCTCTTCCCATTCACCTTCAATGTATTTCTGTCACACAACAAACTGAAATTCGCATTTGGTGTGAACATAACTTAACACTGTGTCCTAGCTAAACCTGAGTGTCACATCCTATCACACAACATTATTGACCCGCCGTCTACACTGCAAACCAAGAAAATCCCGCCTGCACCTGGTCGAAATCCCCCCTTTCTTGCTCTTTGTCTGATTGTGACGCAAGTGGCACAGAGAAAAATAGAAACAGAATATTGCACTGCATCATTGAAAAGCTAGGACACTCACTTTTGATTCAGAGCAAGAAGCCCAAAATTTGTCACTGATGCTCAAACACGTTCAGTTACTGCAGGGTTTCCAAATTTTTCATCCCGAAACCAAAATAAGAAGTTTGCTCTCTCCCAATCTTAGAAAACTACGTTATATTATCTAGACCAAAGATAAATCGTAATTGATTCATCATCAATTTTTGGTTTGAACAAAATATTAAGACTTAGATTTTGCAGGGATCACCCCCAAAATTTAATCAGTTCTTCCATATCCCATTTCCGACAATTCCTGAAAATTTCATCCAAATCCGTCCAGAACCATGCATGCACTAACAGTAAAGAGATAGGGAGAGCTTGTCCATTGCTAATTAGCTTAGCTCAAACACTGGGAGTCAGTGGGAAATGTTAGCCTGCCTCTGACTACAGTCATCGGATAAACTCTTCAGCAACTCGAACGGTCCTGTGTGCTTGTTGTGACTTGATTCCCAATTGCATTATATTACACTATCTATTTTGAGACTAAGATTAGCACTTTATGTAATTTTTGGAATAAATACATACAGGACTAAACCAAACCGCAGGGCGCATGTTTCGTATGTATTTCTTTCAAAAATTACATAAAGTGCTAATCTTTGTCTTAAAATAGATAATGAAACATAAAGTGGTTAAAAAATATAAAAATTAAAAAAATGGGTCACAACAAGCACACTGGAGCATTTAGAGTGGCTGAAGAGTTTATCTGATGACTGTAGGCAAAGGCAGGCTAACACTACCCAGGGACTGATCTACTAAGATCCAAAATAACGGGTGCTAAATTGCGTGTGCAACCTAAAAAAATTGCATGTGCTATTAGTGGGCGTGATGTGGGTGTTCTTCTATGACTGCGTGTGCAATTGATAACAGCTGCAAAAGTGGTGTGGACCGCCCATGGCTGTCACCATGGAGAGTTTGGGAGAGCAGAGTGACTGTAAATGAAAAATGAAATTCGAAGCCATGGAGCTGGAGGCAAATGAACACACTTGCAGTAACCTTTTTTGCTGTCTGTTATTTTGATGGACAAGGTTGTTTTCCCTCATGCCTTATTTGTATCCGTTATTTTTAATTTTCCTTTTCTGATTACAATGAAACATAATCTACATGACAGGATTCACATAGTTACACAGCCCTTTACGTACTGACTGTGTCACACTCTCCACGCACTGACAGCTCCTAAACTCGCTGTCAGTGCGTGGAGAGTGTAATGCAGTCAGCTCTGAGTTACAAACAGAGTGATTATGGCTATGAAGATTTTTTTTCTTTACATAGGTTAAATGACCGCCTCCACGATGTATTAAGAGCTCAAAACAGAGAGGGTTTACTTTACGCGTGCGTCTGCATCAGTATGATGGCACACTGAATTGTCCCTCTTTTTCCAGTCCATCATAATGACAGACAGCCTCCAAATCTTTATGTAATTAATCAAAAAACTCAGTGATGGAAAATACTCTGTTAATGTGACTCCTGTTTCTCGCCACAATGACCGCAGCCTTCTGTGTGTAACGCTGTGCCTTTTTTGCACCTGCTTTTCAAACGTGCTAAATTTAGACTCAAAAACACCGCTCGCAGGCAGTTGCAGGTTTGATAAATCACATTGTGGGTGCTAAATGATCACATTTACATCTTCTCCCAGTATTTTGCGCATTCTGATCATGTTCATGTATTCTGCATATTCATGAAGGCAAACACGCTAAATGGTCTGCTCGTGCTATTTTGCTCATTTGACAAACGCAATCCTCAGTGCACCTTGTTAGTAGATCAGCTTTGTTTGCACATGTTTTTATACATGCAAACCTTTAGTAGATCGGGCCCTTAGTGTTTGAGCTAAGCTAATTAGTGGTGGGTGAGGGTTAGGGTTAGAGCTGCTCGTCTCTTCCTTGTTACTGCACGCACAGTCAAAAGAATGGTGTCTATCTGCTTGTCATGGACTCGGGAGTGAGGCAAGACACGAAAACAAAAATATGTTGGCATATCCTTTAAACACCACAACCTACCTGAGTATTGTTTCCGACCAAGTCCATCCTTTGATGGATACTTCCAGCAGCTCAATATCACAAAGCTTAGATCAGCTCAAACAATGAGTTCTATGTACTCTAATGGCCTCCACAGTTACCAGATCTTAATCCAATAGAGCACCTTTGGGATGTGGTGGAACAGAAGAATCTCATCATGGACATGCAGCTGACAAATCCACAGAAAATGCTTGACACTGTCATGTCAATATGGACCCAAATCTCTGAGGAAGGTTTCCAGCCTCTTGCCGACCCATGCCATGAAGGATTAAGGCAGTTCTGAAGGCAAAAGTGGCTCCAACCTGGTACTAGCAAGGCGTACCTAATGAAGTGGCCAGTGCGAGTATGTTTTTAGTAGAAGAAACTAACAATAAGCAAAGTTAAAATGTAGTGGCAGCCTCCAGTGTTGAAAATTAAGCCAAAAAAACAAAATAAATACAATCTACTGCTCTTCAGATGTCTACTCCAGGCTAACTGCAAAAGCCAAAGAATTTTTGAGGAAGACCAAAAATATCCATTTTATAGCAGAAATAAACAATCATCTCCCTCCTTAGATTGGCTAAAACACAGTTTAGTTAGAGCCAAGTGGTTCTCATTATATACATCGAATACCACCCGCAGAACTTGGATTGCATTGGCTCCAACTACTTTGAATAAAGGTTGGAGGGAAACAGTTTTGACTCAGGAGTCACTTATCCTGTAAGAGGGAGGCTCTATACATATTTATGCTGCTAAATAAATATATATGTTTAGGCTGGCAGTGACTTACCAATATTGTAGCACATGTTGTGTGGACCTGCCTCAAGCCATCAGAGTGACAAATATTTAACCTGGAAGCTCTTTTTGAGAGGAAAAATAACTGTGATTTGAGTTTTTGGCTGTGTGAAAACTTTGTTTCATCATTTATTGTTTTTCTCTCCCCCTCCTGTTGGGCGGTGGTTAAAAGCTCTACTCACCTGCAGGCTTTTACTGATTAAGTGCTGTACAAAGTGTGTTTTAACCCAAAAGCTTTGGCCCTATGAGCCACAAAGTCAAGGTGGCAGGGGGGGAAGGATAAAGCACACTTACTCCTTCATGCCCTCCCCATTAGTCAAAGCAGTTTACAGTCTATGGCACCTGTGTTTATTCAGTTATCATCCATAATGCCGTCACCATCCAGTGCAGACAAACAAGATGCCGTGCGTGAAAGCGTGAAATAAGTGGACATGCCAATGTAAAGGACACAAGTTTAATCAAAGTTTATCAAGCTGTTTTCAGAAGTACATGGCTTATCTGATCTTGAAACTCAAACAGTGATGTCTGATTTGCAGAGCCTGTGGATAATCATGTATCGCCAAAAGTACTCAATCAACATCCACATCATTGAATTCAGGTGTTCTGATCACTGCCATGGCCACAGGTGTATAAAATCAAGCACCTCAGCATATAGACTGCCTCGACAAACATATGTGAAAGAATGGGTCGCCCTCAGGTGCTCAGTGAATTCCAGCGTGGTACCGTGATAGGATGCCACCTGAGCTATAAGTCCAGTCGTGAAATTTCCTCCCTACTAAGTATTCCACAGTCAACTGTTAGTGGTGTTAGAACCACTACCACTACAGCAACTCAGCCATGAAGTGGTAGGCCAAGTCAAATCACAGAGTGAGGTCAGCAGATACTGAGGGTCATAGGTCACAGAGGTCACCAACGTTCTGCAGAGTCAACAGCTACAGACCTACAAATTTCATGTGGTCGTCATGTGGTTCTTTAGTTAAAGAACAGTGCGTAGAGAGCTTCATGAATGGGTTTCCATGGCTGAGCAGCTGCATCCAAGACTTATATCACCAAGTGCAATGTAAACTGGCAGTCCAATGGACGAGTCTGGGTTTGGCGGTTGCCAGGAGAACAGTACTTGTCTGACAGCATTGTGCCAAGTGTAAAATTTGGTGGAGGGGGATTATGGTGTGGGGGTGTTTTTCAGGAGTTGGGCTCAGCCCCTTCGTTCAAGTGAAAGGAACTCTTAATGCTTCAGCATGCCAAGACATTTTGGACAATATCATGCCCCCAACTCTGTGGGAACAGTTTGGGGACAGATCCTTCCTGTTAAAAGATGGCTGCACACCAGTGACAAAGCAGGTCCATAAAGACCTGAATGAGGGAGTTTGGTGTGGAAGAACTTGACTGGCCTGCACAGAGTCCTGACCTCAACTTCATAGAACACATTTGGGATGAATTAGAGCAAAGACTGAGCCAGGCCTTCTTGTCCAACATCAGTGTCTGACCTCACAAATGTGCTTTTGTACTCTGTCTGGTCCTACAGAATTCATAAATTCTTTTACTTTGGAGGATTTAGCTGAAGAAAAAAATAGCACTCAAAAAGTTACAAAAGTAGCCCAATTTATGCTGCAGTTTCAAGTCTTAATTTTGACCCCCCTGTGTTGCTTCACCTCCACTGTGAAAGCTTAATTTGCTGTCCCCAGGGATCCAGAGGTTGCATCAGAGGTGTGATATAGAGAGGGAGGCATGTGGAGACAGGACTGCAGTGAGTTACTCTGTCTGTTAGTATGAGGGTGCACGCGCTGTGTCGCGCGCATCAAAGTCGTGTTGCAGTGTGAATTAATTCAGATATAACGGCCTCACCAGATGAATGTGAATGTCTCTTGGTCACGGTTGCTCCTTTACTTCCCCCAAGACTGCCCCTATTCTACTACTATACCTTTACAGAGGTTTATGTAGATTTATGTAGAGTTTTATGTATATTTTGGTGAAAAAAAAGGTTTAATCCAATTCTTAGGCAAACAAACTACACTACACACAATCCAATGGTGTCACAGCCATGTCTCTCATTGCTTGAGCCTGCTGTCAGCCAAAAACTGAGGCTCTAATGTTCTCCTAAAGATAAAGATTGTGGAAATATGTTGAGCTCTGTCGTCATGATGTTTGTCACCTCTCATTATACGTAGAATTCAGTACCATGGACTGAAATGTCAAGATTTGAACTGTAATTGATTAACATTATTACTTAGGGCCCTATTTTGATAGTGTGAAGTGTGTTGTTTAAAAGCTTAGACACACAGCAGTTTGAGGCGTCAATCTACATTTTGCTATTTTGACAACGAAAATTCTCTGTGCAAATCCAGACACAGGGCACTAGAGGGTGGATTATGTGTCTTAATCATACATGGGTGTGTTTTTGGCGAAACATAAATTGAACGAATTGGAACGTTAGCTCTCATTCCTTTTAAATCAGTGTGCGGTGCAGGGTGGCTGGCATTTTTGCTGTTTACGTGGCAGAGTTTATTGATTATCTAATTCCATTTTTTGATTGTGTCACTACACTCGAAGATAATGCAGAGAACACTGTATGAAATATGTCATTCGTCAGATCAAAGTGTGTTTTTTCTTACCTTAGAGTTCTAGAGCACAAGAAATAATTAAAACAACAGTCAGACACTTCATTGTGACTGTGAGCACTCAATAATTATGCTCCTTGTAAAACTGACAGGATCAGGCTTGTTTTAATGGCAGGCCACTTTAAATAACTGTCAGCTTTGAACAATTTATTTTCTCATCTTCTCTGCTGGAGTCTAAATTCGAGGGGGTGCTCGACTCTTCTTAGGCACAACTAGGGGGGCTCAAATAAAAAAAAGTTAGGAAACAATAATCTGTTTTGTGCGACACAAACTGGACAGCCTGTACAAATACCTGTGAGGTATTTGGTACAGGTCAGCTGGCATTCAATAGTATGTTCTCAAATGTTATAAATAAAGCCCTGTGTTCTATGAGAATTAAAAGTTTCGTGTTTATTTTTCTGATCTCTGGGAGTATTACACATGCTGGAGTGTGCACAGGAATAGCGCACTAGACACTGCAAAAAAGCCGTTTTAAACTATGATTTAATTTATCAACCAACAAATCATATAAAACTGCAAAGTGTGTGTGGTGCATCCCATGTGGGTAAAACAAGTTTCAGTGATTGTGTTCTGATGTTGTAGATGTGTCCACATCTCCAATGCCTCCTCAAAATAGCAGACACACTTTGACCATAGACTTGAGACCTTAGACCCTTGTTTTGGGAGGATCAAGCGGCAGTAATTTTCTGTGTCCTTGAGGTAGGAGCAAACCAGCTTTGTACCTGGCTGCCGCTTAATTTTAGACAAGCACACCTACAGGCACAAACAGGAGTCCGTGAGCATTTACTATTTTAGCGTGAGCATCTCTGATTTGTACCAGATGTATGTGTTTGGTATGTTTTCTGTGACTCTGTGCTCTCACATCCCTGTCTCTGTCTTTAAGGTTTACCTTAACCTTGCAGTGCAGAGGGACCTGCCTGATTCATTGTCTGAAATCATGCAGATCCATCTTGCCAAGCTCCAGTCTTCTACGACTTCACGGCCCAAAGCCGGACGGCTCCCTCTGGGAAGAGGGGTGGAACTAAAAACATGACAACAGCGGGAAATGACTGAATGTTTGAAATCAATGGCAGCTTCTGAAGCAGTCTCCATGGATGCGGCAGTATCTGCAGTTTTATCAGAAATGGACTCAATTTCTTCTTTAAAAGCGGAGCAAAGAATGTCACTAAAAGCTTTTCTTTAAGAAAATCATGTTCTTGCTCTTCTCCCAACTGGGGATCACTGCTGGTAAACTGGGAAAAATGCAGAAATCCTCTGTAGACGATGCCAGTTAGCCTATGGTAGCCCGGAGTTATGGTTGAGCAATGATACCTGGCGAAATATGCTCTCCTCAGAAGTTTACTGGGAGAACTTGGTGGGGACTGTTGTTGACGAGGTTCACGTCACATATCAGTGGTAAATGATACATTTGTGCACATTTGTGTAGACTATAGTCTAAGGACTAAACCGTAGTTTAAGCTAATGGCTAACAACAGGGTCTAGCTGCTACGTCATACTGTGGCTTGATGTGGATTGGTCTGTGCTGAGTGTGGCTGGCAGAATGATCGGCAATCATCAGCTGCTGCTGTTTTTGAAGGTTCTGCCCTCTGCAAATATTTTCTATGGGCTCTTTTCCAGATGGGCGAGTGAAATATTTCCATGGTGGATATACAGAACTGCCAGGATAGGTTTACCTCATTTAAGGCCATAAAGTATTTATTTCTAAAATTAAAATCATTTTCTTTTGTACACAGACAGCTGCAGATCCATCTAGCAGGGCAGCTATCTGGTTAGGTTCTCTGATGACAGAGGATCAGAGACTGGCTATGACAGTGCTGTATCTGCTTTTTAAAATGCTGTGATGAAAATGACCTAGACCTTAATATCACAAAAACAAAGGAGCTGATCACTGATTTTAGGAAGAACTTTCCAGAGCTAAGAACCTGGAGCATCCATAAAGGAAATGTGAATACTGTAGGCTTGTACAAATATCTTGGAACAATGTTTGATTTTGTTGAAGACACAGTTGATAATCTAATGGGGTCACCAGAGAATTCACTTATTGCAGAGGCGGTTCATCCTTTAATGTCTTCAAAAGCATTTTTTCTGTTTGTTATTCTTCTTTTATTGAGAGTATAATAACTTTGTTTATCTGTTGGTGCAATGGCTTGTCTGTGAGGAACAGAAACAGTCTGACTTATATTTTGAAAATCTGCTCCAAGACTGTTGGAGTCCAGCTGAAAGACTTGAGTTCTCTGTGGCAGGAGTGGTTGGTTTAGAGAGAAACCAGACCAACCCAACCACATATTTTCTAGAGGCGGGAGAACAAATCAGGAGAACAAATCAATATTCTCATTCTTTTACTCCTTAACCCTTTAGGCGCCAGAGTTTTTTCAAGAAAGTATTCAATTTTGCAATCAAGATTTGAAAAGGCTGTGGTTTAGAAGTGGTTAGAGATAAAGGCAGACTGTCATTGAGAAAAATCTTCAGTATGACCCAAAATTCAGGATGGAAGTAAATTTACTCATCTAATTTGTTTCACTCTCGAAGAACTGTTGGGCATATCTGTTTGTTTCATTCATTCATTTGTGATTAGGCTCCAGAATTCACCATCCAAAAAATGAGACAAAAATGGGCTCAAAATTTGTCAGATCCCTGTCTCCACAATATCCGACAAGCTCATCAAAATGTCTGATCCACTTGTGATACTCTTCCTCATCTCTCAAGTAAACCCCACCATCACCATCATTGATGGCGGGGTTTACGAGGCGAGCATGAATGCCCCAACGCAATTGGCTGTGCGGTTTATCCTGCAGCTTCTCCCTTGTCTGCCGGCTCCGCATTTTTTTTTCATCCCGCTACCACTGTTATTATAGCCCCCCCTGCTTCCCAGACCACGTCCCCTCCTCTGCACTCGCCGATAACTTCCACCCCGGCCACAGTGGGGCAAAGCATCGGCTTCGGTATGTGCTGCTTGGGGACTGTAATGGCGCACAGACCCGCTGCCGCTGCATGCAGACGCACCTTCAGTTTGGTACTCACCGGACGACTGAATGTCATCGTCAGAGGGTGAATATTCCTTCAGCTAGTACTTGATGAAGTACTTTGTCAACAGTGAACAGACCTCTTGGCATAGTCAGTATTCTATCTCACTCTGTTTCTCTCTGTTTCTCACTGTCCTGCTCTATAACCACTACAGCTACTTCCGCATCTCCTCTATCTGGGGTCTGTTTTTCAACCTATATATACGCTGAAACTTTGAATAGAAACATGTCCACAAATGCTGTTTGGATTAAAGCTACACATGTCTGCCATCTCTTAGTGAAAAGTGGTAACAACAGTCAGCACCATATTTGCAGCTATGGCCTGTTTTATTCAGCAATGTTGCTTGTTGCATTTTTGCTACTTTGGTGCTTAAAGAGTTAAGCTTTTGGATTGTTAAATGCTGGTCGCTGATTTTATGACGACTCCTCTCTCAGTGACTTTTGTGCAGCCCTTTTCCTGCTCCTGCTGATCTCTCCCTCCCTTTGTGGGGGTGTGGTTTTCTGACCCTGAGGCTCCCTGCTGGATCACACCTGTCTCTCATCTCTGCAATCACCTCGCCCTTTATCAGCTCCACACAGACTTGTCTTCACCGACAGATGATTCCTGCATGCACATGTGGTATTGTGGCCATCTCTGCTGTTCAGTCTTTGAGAGATCATTGTTTTGGATTGTGCTGGTGATTTTTTGTACCTGTTACCTCATTCTGACCTGTGCTTTTCCTCCTCTTTTTGCATCATTGCCACACTCCTCACCCACCCTCTGCTGCAGTCTTTGGTCTCCTCAATCTCCCTGCAGTCCTTGCCCTCACTGGATCCCCTCACACTCACAGAACCCCTGATCACACACCTCCTTCTCCTGGCCCTCTCCCTTCAGTAAAATTATTACCTCTGCCAAGGAGGTTATATTTTCGCCAGAGTCTGTCCGTTTGTTTGTTTGTTTGTTGGCAAATCCAAACTCAACAAATGAACAGACAAATGAATGGATGCAGTAGCCTCTCTGCAGACCTGTATACAGCACAAACAGAATAGGCCAGATTAATTTAAAATTAAACAAATTTCTTTGCCATTTTGCAGGCCATATTTAACAGAAACTCACAGCTTGCATACTAACTAAAAAACTAAAACAAATTAGGACATAGTGGTCTCAGACCAGCCGGCCACTGTCATCATGTGGGAAGATGGCAGCATTGTCCGAGTCTAGGGCACTGTGAGGGCACTCTGTGTGAGGGCACTCTGGGGGTCTCGCCTTACTCAGGCAGGCCACAGTGATGTCACATGCCCTGTCTGGACTGAGGAGGTGTAGACAATGAAACTGTGCCTTTAGGAGGCCAAAGGTCATTTCTATTCTTGCCCTTGGCATGGGCATGATTGTATGGCTGCTGTACTGCCTGAGGGTCTGTAAATGGTGTGAGTAGAAAGTTCTGTCCCCCAGTAACACACCAGAGAATTCACCTGTGAAAAAATATCATCATAACTTCGGAAATAGAGTGACATTCTTGACACAGCCATGATGTTAAAAGTGCTTATAAATAGAGGTTGTGTGGCTCACCTTGTGATAGGTGATGGTAGACTGCAGAAGTCCTAAAGACAGGGGAGTTATCAATCAGGCAGTCAGCATTGCAGACCACCTGAAATTATAAGATGTAGACTATTAAACCAACCAATGCACATCACAAGCAATGCAGTGTTCATTATATGACAATATTAAAAAATCATGTTCACCTGAACATTAATGCGGTGAAAGGATTTCCTATTCACAACCCCAGTCCAGTGCACCAATGACATTGGGGAAACCTGTAGCACAAAGCAATGAGTGTCCTATGACTGTTAACACTTGTCCCGTAATTTTTAATGTTCTTACCTGCAATCCTATAAAAGTCCTCTTGATGTCACAGAGTCTTCTGTTGCCAGGGAAGGACATGAAGACACCTGGTAAAGTTTTAATGGCCTGACACACACTACGTATGGTACGGCAAATTGTTGCATTGTTCAGGTGTTCTGCATCCCCCACTGAGTACAGGAAGCCCCCACTAGTGAAAAAGCGCAAAGCCACACAGACCTTCTGCTGGATGGTCAGTGCATGGCTCTGAGCTGTGTGGTGTTGGATCCTGGGACCCAGCAGTCTAAATGGATAGCAGATGCCATCTGCAGAAAATCAGTACCTTTCATAAAGGTGGTCATAAGGGAAGGCCAATGGGTCAGACCTGTCCCTGAATACCCTCTCCCCCCTAAATGCTCTCCTGAGCACGAGTGCTTCTTCATCAGCAATGTCTTGCATGGCAGAATGGCAGATGGCAAGCTAACTGTGCATACATTACACAAGCAGACATCACCAAAATGCCATTTTACCTTTTTTATTTAATTTATGTTTCACTCATCCTCTTTGTGCGGGTCGGGAAAGGAGAATAATAATTAAAACTATTAATAATAATAATACTCCACTTCTAATGATTAATGGTTTGTATGACAGCACAGAGTCTACATTGAAGGCATAACTCACCTCCCACTCAAGTTTTTTTTTTTTTTATTCAAGGTCAACTTTTTGAATCTTTTTTTTTTTTTTTTTTTTCCTCAGTGTTAACATCCGCCAATCGTATCTGCAAATTAAGGTGGGTGGCATACAGCTGTCTGATCACTTCTGAGTTCTGTAAACACATAACAATTATACTCACTATGTTGAAAGGCTGGCATTCACCTAGTACAGTATCTGGATCCTGTAACAGAAATGGAGCGACGCCTGCGAGCTAGTTCAGGCAGACAACTCGAGCTGCTCAGCTATGCATATGTCACATGTCCCACTCCTCTCAAACATCCTCATATGTCACATGTCTCACTCCTCTCAACCATCCTCCAATCACACTCTTCCCCTCTCAATTTGGCGGTATATTTAAACTGGGAGTTTTCCCATCTCTCCCTCTGCCCTGCAACGACTCTGCTGCCCTACACTGACTTGCTGCGTGTTCTTTCACCTGCTTTCACATGCGACTGTCATCTTACCTTTGGCTCTTGTGGTCGCTATGTCTCTCGTCGTCTCGGATTCAGAGAGTGAGTCCCAGCTGTCAGGAGAAGATGCGGGGCTTATTCCCGAAACCAGACTCAGTCCGCTCCATGAATGGATCGGACCCACTTCGTCCTCGCCAGAGCTCTCGTATCACTCACAAACGACTTGTTGGATAGCCTGTGTACCACATCACGGAAGAGCTTTACGCAGGTAACATCACCGCGCCGGGCGGCCTCAGTCATGAAGAGCTTTACGCACTTAACATCACTGCGCCGGGCGGCCTCAGTCATGAAGAGCTTTATGCAGGTAACATCACCGCGCCAGGCGGCCTCAGTCATGAAGAGCTTTACGCACGTAACATCACTGCGCCGGGCGGCCTCAGCCATGAAGAGCTTTTCGATTATCTGATGATCCAGCAGAACTCCACCGATGCCCCGGGGTCGGGTGCCAGTGCCACAGCGTCCAGGAGTCCTCCGGGGGGAAAGGTAAAGTGCCAGCTAAAAGCGCACTGCCTTTCTTCCTGCTTCTCCAAAACCGGAGCTCGGCGCTCCCTCCAAGAAGCGAAGCAGCCAGATTCCGGCATCTCCACAGACGAGTCCATCATGTCTTCACTTCTCGAAGTGAAATCGGCGCTGGACATGATGCACGCCAGGCTGAACACCTTGGAAAGCAACGCGTAATCCTCTACTCGCCATGTCAACAACCCGGGTCCTTCGTCCACGTCCCTAGCTACGCCGGCTCCACCAATCGCTGTCTTCCCGGTCGACGTCACGCCGCAAAGATCCCTGGGATCTGCAGTCCCAGTTCCTGCCCTGGGTTCTCAGTTTCTGCCTCCTGCTGCTGCCATTCCTGATTCTCTAAGGAACCAAAATTTTATCAGGTAATCCTATTTCCATCATCTTTAACAGCTGACAAAATGATTGAATTATAAGTCTGCCTCTGGGCCTGTCATCTATCTGCTTGTGTCATTATTTATTTATCTATTTTAATTGTATTTTATTTATGTATTTTATTCATTTTTCTAGGAGGTTATGAGGATCAGCATAGACTCAGTTGCACAATTATTCAAACTAATTATTAAACCTTGCTCTTATTTCGACAGGCCATGACATTAATCTGGTGAAGATTCTGTTGTCGTGGTTCTGAATCTGCAGACAGATATGAGGATTGGGGGGATTTTTTCAGTGGTTTTAAGGAAAGTGATCCAAGACTGTCGAAGTCCCCTACTCCAGCAGAATTTAACGTGGCCTTCAGTGTTTTAGAGACACCATTTGCGATGTACATCTGCAATGCACAGAGGAGTTTTACACCTATTTAGCCATTATTTCAGATCTTGCACTTTCTTCGGTGGGTGATGGGTCCTTTCTCAAAAATCCGTCTTCCTCTTCTCCATTTTTCAGAGTGAGCCCCATAAGGGTCGCAATAAGGTAATATTCATTAAAATGTCTCATTATAGCTCTCTCAGCTCATCATGACTCCTCCATCCCAAGTATAAACAGCTTAATTCACCTTGAACCATTCTCTTTATACTACGCTTCCATAGACAACGCAAATGCAAATGATTACTCAGCTGGGGCTGTAATGGCATCTTTCGGCGTTAAGTGGCGTTCAAAGTTTTATTTCTCTGTTAGGTTGACCTTTGGTTGTTATAGTAGCCTAGCATTTTGACACCCTGTCGGAGGCTTTATGCTGGATTCTCTACAACACGTGCAATTTCCCCTGTGCTTGCATCTCTGGATGATTTTCTGGTAGTTGACCTCCCCTCTATTCCACCAGCCCACTGCAATTCCACAGTCAAAAACCTCTTTCAAGAGTTGGGTGTGCCACTTTCAGAAGACAAAATGGTGGAACCAACCTCGCGCTCTGAGTTTCTCGGCATAACTCTGTGTGCTCATGCAAGCCTCGCTTCCTCAGGATAACTTGAGCCGCATTAGAGAAGCTTTAGAGCTTTGTCTCCCTCTGTTCTCTCTAAACGGGATCTTTCGTCTTTGTTAGGTCACCTAAACTTTGCTATCCGCATTATCCCTCACGGATGCTCATTCGTTCTTGCTTGCTGACACTGGCTAATTCAATTAAAAAATCTAAAGACACAGTGGTTTTAGATGAAGGCTGTTCAGATCTGCAATTCTGGTCTTTGCTCTGCGATGAATGGAACAGCATTTCTTTCTTTTACAATGACTTTGTAGAGTCTTCAGCTTTCTACACTGATGCTGCTCCATCTTTTGGTTTGGGGGATTCTATAGTAACAAGTGGTTTGCAGATGTATGGCCAACGGAAATACAGACCCTCGAGGAGCCCTCTATGAGCTTTACCCAATAGTTGTGCTCGCTCTCTGTGGGGTAGCAACTGGAAAGAAGCAAATCATGGTGCTTTGTGACAATGCAGCTACAGTTGAAATTATCAACAAAAGCCGCTCTAAATCACCAGCTATCAACAATCTCTTACGATGTTTAACTTGGATATGCGTGCTTAATAATTTCATCCTGAAAGCTAACTCATTCCCAGAAATGCAAATCGTATTGCGATGCTCTTTCTCGCTTTTAATATCAGGAGTTCAAAACTATATGTCCCCAAGCCAGTCCTCCAGCTTGCCATGTCCTCCTTTCAAACAGATGATTCTAGGGTAAGTATGTCTCCTGTCCTCTGCATCTAACTACATGAGACTGGGTTCAGCAAAAGCATCATTAAAGCCTACGATTCAGCTTGGTTTTCTTTTCATCCTTTAGTACCAGTCTTCTCCTTAGCCCTTTACCTATTAACATTTAAGTCGTTTGTGCATTCATTGTAATTTCTTTTGAATCCCGCAATCTCCAAATGTAAAGTATCAAAGCTATGCTAGATTCAGTTTTACATTCGATGCTAAGACCCAGCATCCCAGAGCCTTCTCGGAATCCTTCCATGCAGTTGCTCCTCAGTGGTCTTAAAAAGGCACGTCCTTCCTGTAACGATAAAAGAATGCCTCTCGCTATATCACTGGTGCACAAGTTGGTGACAAGATTGAGACAGGATGTTTCACCTATATTCATTCTCGATTAATAGCAGTACTCTTAAGGGCTTTCTATGGTTTTCTTAGGTGTGGCGAATTTACGACCAGGTCTCTCTCCTTTAATCCACAGCATGATCTCACCTTCTCTGATTTGAATATAGAAAAGCACATGTATTCCTTATTCTTGAAACACTCAAAACTGACAGATCTTGCCAAGGTACTCATATCATTATTGCTAAAACTAAAACTTCTTTGTCCTTTCTCTTCCGTGATGAAATATCTGCATCATCATCCCCTACTCAACAATCATCCCCTGTCCATCATCAATGGTCACAAACCTATGACGAGATCCTGGTTCTCTTCGAAGCTGCGTGTTCTCTGCTCAAGCTGTGGCCTGCCACCTGGACTCTATTCCCCTCACTCCTGGAGGATTGGCGCTGCCACGACGGCAGCACTTCATCTGCCCACTTCAACACATAAGTCCTTGGGCCGCTGGTCCGCATATCAACGCTATGTGGTGCTTCACAAAGAAGAAATCCTGTCTGCTCAAAAGTTCACGAGTTCCTGCATTTAATGTTTAATTACCTCTGCCAGGAGGTTATGCTTTGCCAGCGTTTATGCCTGCCTGTTTGTTTATGTTCAAAATATCTTGAAAAGTCCTGAACGGATTTGGATGAAATTTTCAGGAATTGTTGGAAATGGGATATGGAAGAACTGATTAAATGTTGGGACTGATCCGGATCACCTTGGCGGAGGTCTGCGCTCTCTGAGTGCTTTTCTAGATAAAACTGCATCAATTTGCTGCATAACTCTGTATTGCATATCAGGTGGTGTGCTGGTGTTCAGTTTGTATCAATTCAGCATGCTTAGATCTGCACTCTCTAGTATATTCCTTTAACAGCCAATGTGCTTGGGGGAATGGCCACACGGCGGCTGGTGCCAGGCCTACACATTGAAGTTTCACTAGATAGTATATTCCTCTAACAGCAGGCGCTGGGGGGAATGGCTACACATAGTAGTTTCACTAGATAGTATATTCCTCTAACAGCAGGCGCTGGGGGGAATGGCTACACATAGTAGTTTCACTAGATAGTATATTCCTCTAACAGCAGGCGCTGGGGGGAATGGCTACACATAGTAGTTTCACTAGATAGTATATTCCTCTAACAGCAGGCGCTGGGGGGAATGGCTACACATAGTAGTTTCACTAGATAGTATATTCCTCTAACAGCCAATGTGCTTGGGGGAATGGCCACACGGCGGCTGGTGCCAGGCCTACACATAGTAGTTTCACTAAATAGTATATTCCTCTAACAGCGGGCGCTGGGGGGAATGGCTACACATAGTAGTTTCACTAGATAGTATATTCCTCTAACAGCGGGTGCTGGGGGGAATGGCTACACATAGTAGTTCATTAGATAGTATATTCCTCTAACAGCGGGCACTGGGGGGAATGGCCACACGGCGGCTGGTGCCAGGCCTACACATAGTAGTTTCACTAGATAGTATATTCCTCTAACAGCGGGCGCTGGGGGGAATGGCCACACGGCGGCTGGTGCCAGGCCTACACATAGTAGTTCACTAGATAGTATATTCCTCTAACAGCAGGCGCTGGGGGGAATGGCCACACATAGTAGATCTCATCAGCAGCTCCAGGCTCCAATGGTTTAAGTTTTGGGGGTGTTCTGTATGTTTTGCTCATCACTCCTCCATGCCTTCATGTAAACCTTTTTGCAGGGAGTGATGAAACCGGAGCCTGGGCGCCAAACCTATAACATGTATTTGCAGCTACAATAAACAAATTTAAACATGAGTTGACTGACTGAAATGGAGCGACGCCTGCGAGCTAGTTCAGGCAGACAACTCGAGCTGCTCAGCTATGCATATGTCACATGTCTCACTCCTCTCAAACATCCTCATATGTCACATGTCTCACTCCTCTCAAACATCCTCATATGTCACATGTCTCACTCCTCTCAACCATCCTACAATCACACTCTTCCCCTCTCAATTTGGCGGTATATTTAAACTGGGAGTTTTCCCATCTCTCCCTCTGCCCTGCAACGACTCTGCTGCCCTACACTGACTTGCTGCGTGTTCTTTCACCCCCACCGCCACCCCAGCATGCACCTGCAGGCTCCGGGGTGTTTTGTATGTTTTGCTCATCACTCCTCCATGCCTTCATGTAAACCTTTCTGCAGGGAGTGATGAAACCGGAGCCTGGGCGCCAAACCTATAACATGTATTTGCAGCTACAATAAACAAATTTAAACGTGAGTTGACTGACTGAAATGACATTTATTGTGGGCACCACCACATGATGACTTTTCATCATTGTAGATTGAAAGAGTACTTCCACAAGCTTGACAGGATACCTCAAGCCTTCTTGAATCAAGAGAAACGGTCTCATCATTGTCTTTGTTCTCATTTACGGCTTTAGCTGTACTGGTGCCTTCATACTGTCACATGTAATTGGATTCATACTGAAGCTGATAGACAAGACATGCCAGGCCTACAGAATGCTTTTGATGGAGTACTCACTGGATCAGGATCTTCTGCTGTTGGTGCCAGAGACTGCAAGGCAAACCAAAGTCAGATAGTCCAATTGATTTGTAATGAATGGTTGGTTATGTCTCATGTGGAGATGGAAGAATCTACCTTGTATGAAGAGCATTTGGGAGGGACACATATATGTATCTGACCCCCAGGGATCCCCTCCATCACAGGCCTGCCTCTATTTAGTTCCAAGGCTTTGTCCTCTGCAGGGGTCAGGTCAGCTGATGGTGGCCCACCACCTGTGCCTTGCTTATGGTCTTTTTTTTATTGCTAAAACAGTCCAGACAATGTGTGAACAGGCAACTGTTGGATAGAATGTAGGCTTTTGAATTTTTAAGTATTTTTAGACCACCTACCATTTTGCAGGACGTTTTTATATTTTATCTTAACTTGCTGCCAAGTCCACTTTGGACCGGTCATGTTTGATCTATACACACACACACACACACACACACACACACACACACACACATACTGGTTTACAGTGCATAGACCGACAAAATCCAAAAACGGGTATGTTGGTGGTTTACACTGACACACCTTTCCCAAGGTCTTAGAGCCATGGGTGTAAGGCTAAAACACTGCAAAAAAATTGAAAAAAATTTAGCACACTTCAGCTTGCAGAAAGAAGCTTCAGGGCCTGAGATATCACACCTGACTGGGTGGTGGTTTAACCCAACTTTTGGATTGTGGTTTACACTGACCATAACAGGTTTATGGTGACTTTAAAGGGACAAGAAAGTGACGCCCACCACAACCCCTATTTAACATAAATTAGCATAAATACACACTCCCACCAGACATCACTATACATTAAGTGGACAAAACCATAAAACAGTATTTAGACTTCAACAGAGGAGGATTTCACCCCTTCAGCTCCTCCTTTGAGACTAATGCACAAACACAACATAGTATTCAGCCTTTCCAGACATCATCAGCATTGTTAGGACCTCAAAAAGTGAATGATTTCAATTTTTCAGTACCTCCAAGTGACAAATCCAAAGATCTGACTGCAAAAAGGATGCAAGAAAGTGATCTTTAAGAATATCACCCTTTAACTCTCAAGCGTGCAACCTTCAAACAGACACTGACTTATTTTTTCAACAAAAAACACCTCCTTGATGTAAGGTGTCCATTTTTTTCAAAACTGTTAATATTTTCTATGTTCTAGTGTTCTGTATTCATAGGTGATAGGTTTGTAAGGGCAAACAACAATTTCAGTTAGTATGTTTTTGGTAAAGTACTGAAAATAAAACAAAAAATCACCTGTTTTTGGGAACTTGAACACTGATTTTATTCTTCAGGTGCAGCAGACAGTTCAGATACCACATACTTTTAAGTATTTTTTAAATAAATTCTGACCTCGGGGGCGTTCCAGTTGAAATTTCCTTCTCGGAACTCAGAAATCCCAACTTCCGAGTACAACTAAAACGCACCATAACCTCAGCAGGTTCTTATTAAACACAGCCATGGTGTCACTTCTTTAAAGGAACACGCCATCATTTTTGTTGTTTTCATGTCTTACCTCAGTCCCCAGTCCATGACAAGCAGGTAGACACCATTCTTTTGACTGTGCGTCCAGCAACCAGGAAGAGACGGACAGAGATCACTGACCGCTAGCTTGGCTTAGCTCAAACACTGGGAGTATATGGGTACACTGTAGACTGCCACTGCCTACTGTCATTAGATAACTGTAATCGGTCCTTTGTTCAGTTTTTTTATTGACCGCGTGATGTTATGTTATCTATTTTTGGATAAAGATTAGCATTTTATACAATTCTTAAAGAAATACTTAAAAAATTAGGCCACATGGCGTATGCACAAACCATGGCAGAAATGCTTGTCAGCAGGTTTAACAAGGTTTGCATGCAAACCAAAAAAATGCATAAAATGCTAATCTTAATGTAAAATAGATAACTTGACATCACACGGTCAAAAAAACAGAACAAAGAACCGTTTACAGTTATCTAATGACAATAGGCAGAGGCAATCTACAGTGTACCCATATACTCCCAGTGTTTGAGCTAAGCTAAGCTAGTGGTCAGTGATCTCTGTCCGTCTCTTCCTGGTTACTGGACACAGTCAAAAAAATCGTGTTTACCTGCTTGTCATGGACTGGGGACTGAGGTAAGACATGAAAACAACAAAAATGTTGGAGTGGTCCTTTAAAAAAGTGACACCATGGCTGTGTTTAATAAGAACCTGCTGAGCCTATGGTGCGTTTTAGTTGTACTTGGAAGTTGGGATTTCCCAGTTCCGAGAAGGAAATTTCAACTGGAACGCCCCCGAGGTCAGAATTTCCTACTGGGTACTTGGGGGATCCTCACCACCCCCGAGTTGACAATCAAAGATGGCTGCCCCCAGTGTAAACAGTTATTAAGCTCCTGTTATATTCCATTTATTTGCACTTCTGACGAGTGTTTGTCGCACTAAATCAGCCGTACACATAGTATTATTCAACTTTTATTTATGGAAATGCTGCTATAGTGTTATTTAAATTCTTCATGTGGTATTTGTGAACTACAATGCAGGGCGTGCTAACAACGGCTAACACAACAGCTAACAATAGCCTGGTAGATCGGCACGTTTTTTCCAACTTTGTAACTGGAACGCCGATAACTCTGAGATGACGTCATTCCCACTTCCCTCTTCTCAGTTCGGAGGTTAATGGAACGCATCATTAGCTCTATGAAACAAGTTAACCATAACTTAGTGGGCTGGAAATTTAAGTAAACGCCAACATGTACATGTTTAAAGTTTCCTCTGAGCCTGCCTCTTGTTTGTGGTTATTCGGTTTCTCACGAAGTCTCTTATATTTTGTTCAGTTCGTTGTGACAGCACAGGGTCTTCTGCCTGCTGGCATTGCCTGCACTCAGGTTTGGAGGCAAGTTTTTGACCACATCTTCTCGGGCAGTCTTCTTGCTTTGCACTCTTGACTGGCTTTTTACCTGAAAGTACCAAGTAAATAGAGAAAAGAAAATTATTGGCCAGTGTTAAAACAATCAAAAGTTCATTTCAGTTCATGCCACAGATAGTTAACCTATCAGAAGAGCTGCAGAGCAACAAACAGGAGCACAGGCTCTACATAGAGAGGTGTAAAGGGCTGATGCTGAGCAGGATAGCTGCAGGTCAGTGGAGGAAGAGGTTGTGGTAATGACTGTATCTAACTGAACCTGTCATCAGGACTCACCACCAATAAGAGACATGGCTCAAGGTGAAGTGGCCAGGATCCACTGGGAAATGACAAAAGAGGAGAGGAGGGGCTGGGCTGGTCCATTTTAATAGGCCATACCTGTTCTAAGGTACTGTCACTGCCTGTTATGATTACCAATCATCTTATTCCAGTCCATAATCATCTGCACAGCTTATGGACCTGAGTATGCTAGATGGAGGAAGGCTAACTAAAATGGAGCATAAACTAAAGGGTGGTGCTGAGGAGCTGAGGGTCAAAAAAAAAATCAATCCCCTGAATAAGGTGCTGCAAAATTACAGACTTTTCTTCAGTTTGTGTCTCTTGTTCAAAGAACAGCCAAGGTATTAGCACTAGCAGTAGCATTGACTGGATACTTCCATGAATGACAGTGCTAATGAACCCAGTAGTCACCAGACTCAGTCTAACACGACAGAGCACCAGGTTCAACAGCCTCCAAATAACCAGATGGTAAGTTCTGTTTGATGCTTATTTGGCTAATAGTAATATTATTAACAACAAAGATGAGGAAACATAAGCTGGAAAAGGTTTAACAGTCCAAAATTAGCTCTTTTTACCCACCAAATGTACTAAAACATGAAAGATGGAGGTAAATTTGCTTCACTCATTGACAATAGTGATGCATTTGAACATTGCCGACATTTGGCTGGTGGATAAAGTTAATTTGGGCATCAGAGGGATTACTCTGATGGCTTATATTGTCTTTTTGATATGCTCAGGTCTTATCTTATTTAATTGATACCAATTTGATAAATACAAGTCATGCATTTGCTATATATTACTATTTAATATTTACTGATCGTGTTGTATTGGTTAACAAGTGAAGTAGCTACGCATGCAGCTGTCAAAGAAACATTGTTGAATAATGGCTTACACAATACAATATAAAGGGAGCCATATTTCCTAACCAGTTGTAGTTACGTTCTAGTTACCTTTAATGTCTTTAACTTGACTCTGCTCATCATCTTCTTCTAAGGCGATAAAGGTAGCAGCAAAGAGTACAAGGTTTAATATCCTAGCCTCAAGAACATGCCAATATTATCACCAACCTTTTCAAATGTGCTGGTAGTATTGTTGTATTGGTTAAATGAATTAATAATCAATACTAATATTTTATTCAGACTGAACATTATCCAGCTGTGGACAGAAATAGTCAAAGACCCCACAGCCAATATGTTGACAACACATGGGAAAAGTCAGCTAAGCAGCCAGCAAAGTGGCCTCATGCAACTAAACAAAGCACCAGAGTTATTAAGGTAAAGTTGATGATTGTACAGCTTATTTAACTTTATTCAACTCAATTTATCCTCTTAATCTCAACTTCTCAACTTTATGTGTGTTTGTCTACACTCAAAAAAATCAACAAGGGCACTCATTTTATCAATAAAGTAGAAATATGTTTCATTTAAATGAATTCACTGTGTTTATGTTCATTAAATGATTTGTTCTTGCTTGTTGAACACGCCTTCAAGAAAAGTCAAGTGAATTAAATCAATACATGTCAGTCCAATGAGAATGAGATTCATCCAACCTGTGACTTTAATGCTGCTCAGCTACTGCGCATGTTGCATTTTCTTACCCGGATGCAGAGAAAAGAGCGGGACAACGGGAATGGCTGCAGCAAACAGTTGCCCATGCTGTCTAATCGTCTGTCATCTTTGGATTTCAATGTAAGTAATTCATATACTCATGCATGAATTTATTTGATACAGTAGGGTGAGTAATATAAATTAATAATTGCACATTTGTGAGAGATTTCAGTTCAAATAGCTTTGTCTAGTTTAATATTTTGGTGACCTGTTTGTCACAGTTAGTGCTAGCTTGATCCACTGATATTTTGACAAGTTTTATTTAATTATAGAGATACATAATTCGTTTTAACTTTTTAACCCTGCCATGAGAGATGAGTTATGTCAGGGTCTGAATCCTGTACGAAATATGCAAGTCTGCCACTCATATTGAGGAGAATCCTGCATGAATTTACTGCTCACCTCCGCACTCACATATTAGAGGTGTGCACGGTTAAATAAATAGACAATGTTTATAAATGAAGTTAAATGAGTGAAGGCTTGGATCATTTCTGCAACAGCTCCTCTCTCTCTCTCTCTCTCTCTCTCGCTCACACACACACCTGCGCTCTAACAGGTTAAGCGGTAAAGAGCAGATGTAACTGTCTAAAACGCAGTTTTCACAATTAAACTTTATCTTAGTGGTTTATCCTGCTATATTTGCTGTCAAATCAGTAACAATAATCTATATGTCCGGGCTGAGATCGATTAACCAGCGGATGATCTTCGTAATACTCAGTGCACCCCCCGTGCGTAAAGCCTGCAGCGTCTGACTGCAGTGCTCCACGTCCTGCTCTGTTTTGTTTCAATACACAATAAGAACTTTCTTGTCTGTAACGAGGATGACTCTCAACAAATACTTTAAACTTTACAAAAGCAGAAGTGTTGTCAAAAGGGCTTTCTGCCAAACACAGAGAGAGAGAGAAGGAGGTGCTGTGTGAAGTGAACTTAAAGGATAAGTTCGGTTTCTACAGCTTTCACATAGTTTATAGAATGAAGTAGAACAATATACTCACCCAGAAGGCTTTCCTGATCCAAACAGTGCTTCGGGAGATATTTAGATCCAAAATCAAGTGGCGGACATCCGTATAATGGTAGCAGACGGGGCATCTGTAGCGCCGCTCCTTAAACTGCATTAATCGTCCAAAAACTCATTAGTTTCACCAACATTTCATCATGGTCCGCTCGCGCTACTCCTCCACGACAGTCCGGTGTCACTCCATCCATGTTTTTGTGACTGTGCTGACCTCTGAACTGAAAAGTTTCTTTCGGTTGTGCGCGCATGCGCAGTACGGCTCATTGTTTCAGCGGCGAGCGGTGGCTACACAATAACTTTCTTCTTCCAGTTATGTGCAAAATGGACGAATATCTATCGGATGAAGATGTTGTGGACGAGAACTTTGAATATGATGGGTGTCCTTACAGTTTCGAGCCAGAGTTTACAGATGAGGAGCTCATCGAAAGGAGGACGCGGAGGCAAGAAACTTTTCAGTTCAGAGGTCAGCACAGTCACAAAAACATGGATGGAGTGACACCGGACTGTCGTGGAGGAGTAGCGCGAGCGGACCATGATGAAATGTTGGTGAAACTAATGAGTTTTTGGACGATTAATGCAGTTTTAGGAGCGGCTATACATGCCCCGTCTGCTACCATTTATACGGATGTCCGCCGCTCGATTTTGGATCTAAATATCTCCCGAAGCACTGTTTGGATCAGGAAAGCCTTCTGGGTGAGTATATTGTTCTACTTCATTCTATAAACTATGTGAAAGCTGTAAAAACCGAACTTATCCTTTAAAGGAAGAGGAGTCTGCATGAGGAGTGCCAGGATTTAGGATGAGCTATTTGGGAAGAAATGTCAAAAAAATAATATAAGAACAATGATCAGAATTAATAGTTATCTGTTAAAAATGGTATTAAAGTCTATTTTAAATAATTTACCCATACGTTATTTGTTTAATCACATTTTTTGTCATTTATATTAAGAAAGATTTGTTATATTGAAGATAAACCTTTAATTCACTTCTTTCTTGTGGGTCGATCTGTTTATGAAATGCTTTTAATGCTTTCTTTTAAACAACAATCAAGTTTGATGGAGATTTTCAAACTTATATTTTAAAGGGTTACAGTAATTCTTTTTACATGTGTTGAGCAAAATTGTCAAGAATATGAAGATGTCAACCTCAGCAAAACACTTGTATTAGATGATCATAGTTATTAGCTTGGTCAAAGATGATGAAGCAGTGGGTAATATAACTGAACATTTTTTTGGTAAAAATCAACAACCATTTCTACCAGCAGAATGCTTTATTTTGTTTTTGACCTTCATAAAATATTGTATAGATGATGGGCCCTTGCCTTTTCAACTCCTGAGACTAGAGTATTACAATGGAAAAAGAAACCATGGGTCAAATTTGAAAGATGGCCAGTTTGACGCCAGGCCCATGGGTTCATTAATTTCCAAACTGTGAACAAAAAAATGCAGGAAAATAATTACAAGGTGGTCTTTTTTTCTACAGGATGGGTACACATAAGATAACCGTGCATCCTCAAGTCTTTGTCCATCTACCTGAAGGACCATGAGAGACTTGTGAAAGAATATCTGGTGAGTTGCAAACAACATGAGTGACAAAATAGACATAGACTCCAGCTGAGACTCTTCACTGGCCTCACTATTTGATTAGGATTGAAGAGTCAGCAGTTGACTTGAATGATTCTTGATGTGTCCCATTTGTTTCTGTCCAAGGATGAATGACTTCATCAGTTTTTATTACACACTGGTACTTAACTGTAATTAAAAGTAAGCAGTTTTAAGTTTAAAGCAAATAAGATGCTCTAAATAGTATTTTTGTGTTTTATGTTGTTTGAGGGTCATTGATCATTTGTACAAATTAAGAGATGACAGTACCAGAATTAGCAGGTTGCAGATTTTCAGCTGTTGTCCCACACAAAGTTGGCACACAAGAAATAAAACAACTGATTTACAGAAAAATGTCCCATTGAGTACCAGTAGTGGTTGCTGTTCAGCACCATCATAGAAGAACAAAACTACGTTGGATGATTCATTCGTCTATAGAATGATGGTGGAGACGTGTCTGCACACCTGTATGAATACAACAAGATAAGGTCCTCACACTGTCTCCCTAATGCTTACAAGTTTGTTCAGTTACACAACGTTTTGGTCATCACCATTACCTAAAAGTTTCCCCATGACCCAAACGTGTGATTGAATAAACTTGTCAGTATGAAGCGAGACTGTGTGGGAGCTTCTCTTGCTGTCTTCAGGATTCAGGGAAAATAACCCAGCAATAAGTTTATGTTTCTATTTTATTTATGAAAGAGCTCTTGTTAAAAAGGGGGTGGAGATTATTAATGGTGGCTTTTTCTAAAGTGCAAACTTAATACAGAATTTAAATATGCTGCTTTCTTTTTTTAACAGACAAGAAGGTTCAGCTGAAAAAGGACACGTCACTCTAACATCAGGTGACACTTCTTACCAAGATAGAAGATTTCCATCTAAACATGTAAAGGTATGAAGTAAACACCTTCTTGTCTGTTAAAAAAAGAAAGTAGCATATTATCAGCATAGACATAATGAACCTTCTTGGACCAGAATTTAAATAACTGTATTCTAACAATGACTTTAATACATTTTATGAAGCTGATGATTTTAAGACAGCAGGGTGTTTTTAGAAGACTGAAATACATATGCAGGTCAAGATCATTTTTAGGGGGTTGCCAAAATTAACACAAACTTTGATTTCCTCACAATAAATTTAACTTTAGTATATTCAATATAAATATTAGTGTGACAGGATCCTCAAAACTATTAATGAAATAAACCTTACAAGTCTATAATGTACTTAACAGTGCAAACCTTTGCTTAGATAAATAAGCCTACAAGGACGTCAGAAATCTATGCAGTTATAAATATATATATTTTTGTTAAAATGTTTAATGTTGGTTGTGCAGTTGGAAATTTTAAGATCAGCAGTTAGACTATTAAAATGTGACTTTCCTTCACTTTATATCTTGCAGAACACTGACACCAAGACCAAGGCTTCCATGAAGCAAACTGTGTTGGGAGTGTGAGTCCTACAGGAGGAAGCTGAGCCTGGAGATGAACCAGAGGACATCGGTGTCCTGACTGAAGGTCTGGAAGTTCTCAGTCATTTGGGGAGCATTGCAATGGCTTGTGCTTTATTTGGACTGACATACTGTTTGACACCTGAGCTACCCACCAAAGCTCAGATGCAACTTCCATGTCCTGCAGAATGTTCTTCTGAATCTGGATGGTCATAACTTGTCATCCAAGGCTCAGTTCTTAAGAACAAGCTTCTTAAATAAATAACCACAGAGAAAAAACAATACTGGTATCTGTTGATGCAGGATCTCTGCATGCAAGTTTTTTTTTTTCTTAGAAAGTTCAGTTTGGGAGTCAAAGATGTTCAGAAAGACTTAATTTGCTCAGTGGAATAAGATTGTTTGTGCTGAGTTAGAAAAGTCTCCTATGATTGTGTGTTGCTAGTAGGGTTGCAAAGGAATGGAAAATTTCCAGTAAATCAGAAACTTTCCATGGCAGACATGGGAATTCATTAAAATTTGTGATAAATCACTGGAAATTGGAGATAATTTAAATGAACTGAATCATATCTAAAACATTGATATTAACATTATGTTTTGTCATGGGCAGACATTCATATCCAAATAATACAATTAAAAAGCACATTACTTACCAACAAATGTATTTGTAAGTAGAAATTTATCAGGTTTTAATTGGTTTATTGAACAGTCAATTTTATTTTCACATTATTTAATCCATAGGCTCGGATATGCAGTCTTGAGCTCTGTGTAAAAAAATGTGGCCTCAGTATTCCAGGGTTCCACACATCATTTGTGTGCAGAAATATTCTCAAATATACTTCCATGAAATCTGATTGTTTTAGTCAAGGTTATGCTCAAATATATTATTCCCAACTATATTTAAAATTCGGTTAAGGGTCAACCTTCAATATTCTTAAATTTCAGCTTTATTCCTTTTACAAAACCCAAAACCAGTGAAGTTGGCACGTTGTGTAAATCGTAAATAAAAACAGAATACAATGATTTGCAAATCCCTTGCAAATACCTATATTCAATTGAATACACAGCAAAGACAAGATACTTAATGTTCGAACTGGTAAACTGTGTTATTTTTTGCAAATATTAGCTCATTTTGAATTTGATGCCTGCAACATGTTTCAAAAAAAGCTGGCACAAGTGGCAAAAAAGACTGAGAAAGTTGAGGAATGCTCATCAAACACTTATTTGGAACATCCCACAGGTGAACAGGCTAATTGAGAACAGGTGGGTGCCATGATTGGGTATAAAAGCAGCTTCCCTGAAATGGTCAGTCATTCACAAACAAGGATGGGGCGAGGGTCACCACTTTGTGAACAAATGCATGAGCAAATTGTCCAACAGTTTAAGAACAACATTTCTCAACGAGCTATTGCAAGGAATTTAGGGATTTCCATTAATGCTGAAAGGTACATACAGGTTTTGGAGCAACATATGTTGCCATCCAAGCAACGTCTTTTTCATGGACGCCCCTGCTTATTTCAGCAAGACAATGCCAAGCCACATTCTGCACGTGGTACAACAGCGTGGCTTCGTAGTAAAAGAGTGCGGGTACTAGACTAGCCTGCCTGTAGTCCAGACCTGTCCCCCATTGAAAATGTGTGGCGCATTATGAAGCGTAAAATACAACAACGGAGACCCCGGACTGTTGAACAACTTAAGCTGTACATCAAGCAAGAATGGGAAAGAATTCCACCCGAAAAGCTTCAAAAATTGGTCTCCTCAGTTCCCAAACGTTTACTGAGTGTTGTTAAAAGGAAAGGCGATGTAACACAGTGGTAAAAATGCCCCTGTGCCAACTTTTTTGCAATGTGTTGCTGCCATTAAATTCTAAGTTGATGATTATTTGCAAAAGAAAATAAAGTTTCTCAGTTCGAACATTAAATATCTTGTCTTTGCAGTGTATTCAATTGAATATAAGTTGAAAAGGATTTGCAAATCATTGTATTCTGTTTTTATTTACGATTTACACAACGTGCCAACTTCACTGGTTTTGGGTTTTGTAATTCCCATGGAATTTTGCAACCCAAGTTGTTAGTGCAGATTTTTTTGCACTGCACATGTGTAGATATTTGAAAAGGTGTTGACATCATGCATATTCTTCATTTTTCTTTATTGCACACATCTATGTAGTTGGATTAGTTGTAACAATACTTTTATATGAACCAAGATTATGGGATCTGTTTATGATCTTCTGGTTTAGGCTTTTTCCGACGTTCTTAAGGAAGTTCATTTTATATGCTAAGAATTTGACAGCTTGAATGCCAAGTCATGGCCAAAGATTTATATCACAGTGTAACTTGTAACTTGTTTATTCATTCACATTTGTAACTTTTTTGTAAAAACCTGATGTGAACCCTGTTCATAATGCAGTTGTATAATAAAATGTTAAATGAGTTTGCTTGTTGACATTGTTTTTGTAATTAAAGAAGTGAATTCTAGTTTAAGCAATGAACAACACACAAATTGGACCAACAAGACTGATATTAGCATGATAGGCAAAACCTATATTTGTTCATTCAACAAGATTAATGTTACTATTATGGACAAATCCTACAGTAGTTCAGGCAACAAGGTTTAATTTTGTTGCATGAACACATTTACGCAATGTAGACTAACCTAGGTAATAGCATTTTAATTCAATAAAGGGACAGTTAGTCTCACCTACTAATGTGTATGCTGTTCAAATAACACAATGAAATTTTGTTGAATTTACTTGGTCTGTTTAGATGGAATATAGATACCACGATATAATCATGTTCATCCAGTGAATTATTATTTTGAGAGTATATGTATATATATCTATACATACATATATAGGTCTATTCAGTCATCATAGTACAACAATTTTAAACAAGTTAAACAACTTCACATTGCAACATTTCATTGTGACTGAGCAGGCACAGGCAGAAGCAAACTGGTTGTTTAAGCCTATCCTACATTATTATTAACTTAAGCTACCAATTTCCAAATGTGTCAATAGATAAGAGAAAATGGTGAAATGATCTGTTAGCATTAAAATCACTACACAAATAAATGCAGTTTTATTGTAGGCTACTGAGGCTACCGAGTGATCAGACAACAAGACTACTATATGACTGATGGTTGAAATAATGTAAGATGCATAGTTTTCTGGCTCAATTTTAGTATAGTTCACTGTTTTCTATTATTTTAGAGGTCTTAAGTCACTACATGAGAAAACATTTCCAAAGGCCTTAAAAGTGGTCTTACCTTCAGATGGTGTAGTCTCTCCCACCGAGGATGTCACTTGCGACAGTGTCTCTGATAAAAACAAAACATGACTTTTGAACAGTGTCATATCAACAGAAACCTTCCCCAATGCTGAGAGACAGATCACTTACTGTGGTCCAGAGAGGCATGGGCCTGCTCCATGTCTGTGCAGCCTGATGACAGTCCCAGGCCTTCCTTGTCCTCAGACCGGGGTTTTCTGGACTCAGTGCTGCTGTTTCAGAGTCGGTGCCACTGTCCTTGGCTTCAGTGTCACTGAGTACTATCTCATCTAGGAAAAGGTTTGATTTATTCATTTATCCATAGAGAGCTAGAAATAGAGATAGATAATGACAAGGTAGAGAAAGACAGTAATAGATAGACCGATAGCTAGAAAAAAAGACAGAGATAGACATGTAGATATAGTGAAAGATAGACAGATATAGCTTGAAAAAGATAAGAGATAGACAAGTACAGATAGATAGAGCTCGACAAATAGAGATGGTTGGAATAAATAGAGATGGACAGACAGATATAGCTAGAGAAAGGCCGAAAAAGACAGATAGAGAAAGACAGAAATAGACAGATAGAGATTGCTAGAGAAAGGAAGAGATAGACAGATAGAGATAGCTAGGGAAAGGCAGAGATAAACAGATTGAGACAGCTAGGGAAAGGCAGACATAGAAAGATAGAGATAGCTAGGGAAAGGAAGAGATAGACAGATAGAGACAGCTAGGGAAAGGCAGAGATAGACAGATAGAGACAGCTAGGGAAAGGCAGAGATAGACAGATAGAGATAGCTAGAAAAAGACAGAGATAGACAGATAGAGATAGCTAGGGAAAGGCAGAGATAAACAGATTGAGACAGCTAGGGAAAGGCAGACATAGAAAGATAGAGATAGCTAGGGAAAGGAAGAGATAGACAGATAGAGACAGCTAGGGAAAGGAAGAGATAGACAGATAGAGATAGCTAGAAAAAGACAGAGATAGACAGATAGAGACAGCTAGGGAAAGGCAGAGATAGACAGATAGAGATAGCTAGAAAAAGACAGAGATGGACAGATAGAGATAGCTAGAAAAAGACAGAGATAGACAGATAGAGACAGCTAGGGAAAGGCAGAGATAGACAGATAGAGATAGCTAGAAAAAGACAGAGATAGACAGATAGAGATAGCTAGAAAAAGACAGAAATAGACAGACATAGATAGCTAGAAGTAGACAGATAGACAGAAAGAGATAGATAGAAAAAGACAGAGATACACAAATGGAGATAGCTAGAAAAAGATAAACAGATAGAGATAGCTAGAGAAAGGCAGAGATAGATGGATAGAGATAGCTAGAAAAAGAGAGATAGTTAGAGATAGCTAGAAACAGACAGACAGACAGATAGAGATAGCTAGAAAAAGAGAGATAGAAAGAGATAGCTAGAAATAGACCGACAGACACATAGAGATAGCTAGAAAAACATAGAGATAGACAATTGGAGATAATTAAAAAACAGACGGATAGATGGATAGAGATAGCTAGAAAAAGACAGAGATAGACAGATAGACATGGCTAGAAATAGATAGAAATAGACAAAGATAGCTAGAAATAGGCAAATAGACAGACATAGATAGCTAGAAATAGACAGAGATAGACAGAGAGATAGCTAGGAATAGACAGAGATAGACAGACAGAGATAGCTAGAGAAAGACAGAAATAGACAGATAGAGATTGCTAGAGAAAGGCAGATAGAGAAAGATAGTGAAAAACAGAGAGCTAGCTAGAAAAAGACAGAGATAGATAGATAGAGATAGCTAGGAATAGACAGAGATAGACAGACAGAGATAGCTAGAGAAAGGCAGAAATAGACAGATAGAAATAGCTAGAAATAGAGATGGACAGATAGAGATAGCTAGAAAAAGACAGAAATAGACAGACATAGATAGCTAGAAGTAGACAGATAGATGGAAAGAGATAGATAGAAATAGACAGAGATAGATAGAGATAGCTAGAAATAGACAGATATAGACAGACAGATACAGCTGGAAATAGACAGATAGACGGATAGAGACAGCTAGAAATAGAGACAGACAGATAGAGATAGCTAGAGAAAGGCAGAGATGGACAGATTCAAGATAGCTAGAAAAAGACAGAGATAGACAGATAGAGATAGCTAGAAATAGACAGAGACAGACAGACAGATACAGCTGGAAATAGACAGAGATAGACACCTAGAAATAGACAGAGATAGACAGATAGAGAAAGCTAGAAATAGACAGATACAGCTAGAAATAGACAGAGACAGACAGACAGATACAGCTAGAAATAGACAGAGATAGACACCTAGAAATAGACTGAGATAGACAGATAGAGAAAGCTAGAAATAGACAGAGACAGACAGAGAAAGCTAGAGAAAGGCAGAGAAAGACAGATAGATATAGCTAGAAAACAATCCATTTGCACCATGTCTGTCTTTCTGGGTTTTCTGACTCTATCCACTAAATTTGAACACTTAATAACACAAACCATGGATTCAGTTGATATTTTACCTTTGCACTTGAACCCTATCCATCGTAAAGGAGACAATGGTCCCTGGCAGTGAATGCACTTGTCCACGGCAGACATTGTTATGCATTGAAGAATATGTTTAGGACACTGTAAGAATATAAAAAGAAAATCACAAACTCAGAATAAGTGTGACTTTGAATGCAAAGCTTCCTATAAATAAGTCCATGTACCAAAATAATTTAAGGTGACTACACACACTTAAATGACTTGAGTCATTAATAATCAAATAATCAGAGGTACCTGTTCATGGTCTTTGGCCTGAGAACCTCCAGGAGACATTCCTTCTACAAGGGGCTGTAAAAATAACAGAACATGAGACCCTCTGTGTGTTCAGTCCATGTCAGATGCGTTCAGGTAGTTCTTGTTTTGATGTGCACACACAAAGAGGTAAGTGTGACCTTAAGCCATATCAATGCATTGAGGGTAAATGTCCATATAAAGCACCATCTACTCAGGTGACAACACACACACACACACATCAGTGTGACTCTAAAACCTACTAATGTATTTACTGTAAAGGTCCACATGAACCACCATCTACTTAGGTGACAACACACACAGTTGTGTGTGACATTCAGCCTCACACATGAGTTTAACATTATAAATGTTTTCAGGGAATGTGTCAGTATAAACCACAGATACGTAGATACCACCATCTACTCAGGTGGCTATACACAAACACAGATGTGACTGTGACTCTAAAACTTATTGATGTATTTATTGTAAATGTCCATATAAACTACCATCTACTCAGAAGACTACACACACACACACTCAGTGGTAAGGGTGAATTTCAGTCTTTTAAATGCATTCTGGAAATGTGTCAGTACAGTCCTGTTTAGATCACCATAGACTTAGGAGTCCACAAACACACAAAAGTTAAAAAAGGCCTTCTTGGCAAATCTATGTTCATGCTTTATCAAATACTGAAACGATCACACCCTTGCTCAGATGTGAGTGTGACTTCAGAACAGAGAAAATCCTCCCATTAATTTATTCAAACTATCAAATCAATTCAGGAAGCTACACAAATACATACTGACACATGGCAGAAGAGGAGATTAACATAGTTTGACTGTAAATAACATTTAATATCACAAAACTTCAATTACCTTTTCAAAACTGGGTTGCAGTCCAACCACTGGACTCTGGTCACTCTTGCTCACAGGCAACGAGGAGTCCTGTCTCTCCACTGAGCACTAAAAACAGTAACAAAGGGGGAAAATGACATATGAGGGCAATCAAACTCAAAAGACAATTTCATACTTAGTGACAAAAATCACTAAATTTACAGGAAACAGTGAGAGGTGAGCAATTATTAACAGTTTTCTATCCCACAGTCAGAGGTGACATAGAAATGACCAAATGATCAGACATACCTGTCCAGGGTCTGTGACACCAGAAACTCTTAGAGAGGTCATCTCCACATCAGGGGGCTGTAAAGAGAAAGGAAATTCATACCAACAAAGGCCATTTCTTCTTTTAGATGTTTATTTTCAAAACAACTGTCCAAATGCCATGAGTGAAACTCTGGCACATATTATTCATTGGGGTCTGACACAGCAGGGAGCTTCAAGTCATTTATGAAAGGTTTATTTAGTGGGCAATTAATTCAACATCAAAGACATTATCAAAATATGTCTTCAATCAAAAGTACTCTTAACTACAGGTTGACAAGATCTATGGGACTGCAAAACAAGTCTTTTTTAAATACCACATGCAGATAAAACCCTCTGTGTGTTCAGTCCATGTCAGATGCATTCAGGTAGTTCTTGTTTTGATGTGCACACACAAAGAGGTAAGTGTGACCTTAAGTCATATCAATGCATTGAGGGTTAAAGTTCACATTAACCACCATCTACTCAGGTGACAGCACACACACACACATTAGTGTGACTCTAAAACCTACTAATGTATTTACTGTAAAGGTCCACATGAACCACCATCTACTTAGGTGACAACACACACAGTTGTGTGTGACATTCAGCCTCACAAATGAGTTTAACATTATAAATGTTTTCAGGGAATGTGTCAGTATAAACCACAGATACATAGATACCACCATCTACTCAGGTGGCTATACACACACACAGATGTGACTGTGACTCTAAAACTTATTGATGTATTTATTGTAAATGTCCATATAAACCACCATCGACCTAGGGACTACACACACACACACATCAGTGTGACTCTCAAACTTATTGATGTATTCATTGTAAATGTCCACATAAAGCACCATCTACTCAGGGACTACACACACACGCACACATCAGTGTGACTCTAAAACCTACTAATGTATTTACTGTAAAGGTCCACATGAACCACCATCTACTTAGGTGACAACACACACAGTTGTGTGTGACATTCAGCCTCACACATGAGTTTAACATTATAAATGTTTTCAGGGAATGTGTCAGTATAAACCACAGATACATAGATACCACGATCTACTCAGGTGGCTATACACACACACAAATGTGACCGTGACTCTAAAACTTATTGATGTATTTATTGTAAATGTCCACATAAAGCACCATCTACTCAGAAGACTACACACACACACACACATCAGTGTGACTCTAAAACTTATTGATGTATTTATTGTAAATGTCCACATAAAGCACCATCTACTCAGAAGACTACACACACACACTCAGTGGTAAGGGTGAATTTCAGTCTTTTAAATGCATTCTGGAAATGTGTCAGTACAGTCCTGTTTAGATCACCATAGACTTAGGAGCCCACAAACACACAAAAGTTAAAAAAGGCCTTCTTGGCAAATCTATGTTCATGCTTTATCAAATACTGAAACGATCACACCCTTGCTCAGATGTGAGTGTTACTTCAGAACAGAGAAAATCCTCCTATTAATTTATTCATACTATCAAATTAATTCAAGAAGCTACACAAATACATACTGACACATGGCAGAAGAGGAGATTAACATAGTTTGACTGTAAATAACATTTAATATCACAAAACTTCAATTACCTTTTCAAAACTGGGTTGCAGTCCAACCACTGGACTCTGGTCACTCTGGCTCACAGGCAACGAGGAGTCCTGTCTCTCCACTGAGCACTAAAAACAGTAACAAAGGGGGAAAATGACATATGAGGGCAATCAAACTCAAAAGACAATTTCATACTTAGTGACAAAAATCACTAAATTTACAGGAAACAGTGAGAGGTGAGCAATTATTAATAAGTCATTTATGAAAGGTGTATTTCAATAAATATTTTGTGGGCGATTAATTCAACATCAAAGACATTGTCAGAATATGTCTTAAATCAAAAGTACACTTAACTACAGGTTGACAAGATCTATGGGACTTCAAAACAAGTTTTTTTTAAATACCACATGCAGATAAGATATTGATTTAGAAAATAAAGTAAGCTTGCAGCCAATGCAAAATATTAAAAAAGGAAAAACAATTATTATAACAATTTTATCAAAAGAAAAACACTTATCTGTCTAGCCATGTCAAAACATACATTTTAAAGAGACAACTGTTGAGTGTAAATGATCAGCAATTCAGTTTGATTTCAAGCACAACCTTGAATACACATTTGCCTTCTATCACAGCCTTGTGTCAATCTAATTTAGCAACAATTTTAGATTTTTGTAATGTCCTATCAATGTTAAATCTTCAGCTGTCAGTGAAGTTTGTCTCATATCAACTTCTGCAAATTTATTCTCCGTCTGAACAAATTCATCCTCAGTGCACTCTGATTCAACAAATATACTTCATCACCAAAAGAGTCAAAACCACGCACTTTTTACCTTCATCTGTCGTTCTCCTACCTGACGCAGCTGATCCAGGGATGACAGCACGCAGGGGCGGAAGAACACCGAGACGAAGCACTCCGTGTAATATAGTGCCAAGTACAGAGGCTCTCGAAGCACCTCATGTCTCCACGAGACCGTGCATCCAAACAAGCACTGTGTCCTGGCCCATTTTCGAAACTATACTTCTTAAAACTAAAGAAACTTATAAAACTCGCCCATTTACACATGTTCCCTGTACCTAGCTACGCCGCACTTCCTGGTGTCACGCTTTAACTGGTGTTGGATTAACTGATGACATCGCTTCAACCGTGAATTAAATCTAGCATCACCAGTTAATCCAATACCAGTTAAACCAAAACACCGATGAGTCCGGCACGATCTGTTTAAAAGGCCAAGGCAGGGAAAATCACCGTAGACTGCCAGGACTAGTAAATAGTGCTTCATAAAGCCAGACTACAACATAAATAAGCTTTAAACGTCTCTGTTGGTGTGAAATATGAACATAGATCTTAATGCTCGGTGCTGTGTGCTTCATGCTGCATCATGTTTTTAGACCCTAAGCAGGTTCAGAGGAAACCAGGGGGTCACTTAGTTACTGAACCTTGAATAAACAACCTGCCTCAGCTCAAAACTCATCGTTTTTATTTAAAATATACATAATATGAAGTTAAAAAAAATGTAAATATATTGCTTACCATCAGTTGTGAAGAAAGCCGCCGACTTCGCGCGAAAGTTCCAGTAGCCACGCCCACATCGCTGTGACGTCTTACGTGTGTGTACGTTTGTGTGTGTGTGTGAAAGTGCAATACCAACAACCACCTCTTGGCCGGCTCTTGGATGAATACACACACACAAAAAGTCAGGTGAGGGGATTATACTGACACTCTAAAAACTCATATTTTTAAGATGTTTAAAAATTAACTACTGCATAATTATTATCCCCTGTGTGTAGTAGGCTCACATTTTCCTTATTTTGGAGAAAAAATATGATTTTTGACCCTAAAAAAATTCAAAAACAACTCTTGAATTAGACTGACACTTGGCCTGTCGGTCTAATCCCAAGTGTCCACTTAGCCCAGGTGAAAAGTCAGGTGTGTTGTCAGTCTAAACCACATATACCAACACACACACACACTTGGCGTTACATGGTTATTTTATGATCAATCAGCATACACACGCACGCACAAACTCATGCACACTTGCATACATATAATTAAATAGCATGGGAGCATAGAGCATAAGGAGCAAACGTGGACGTTTCAATTTCAGTTTCAACTCCACATGCAACTCAACTTATTCATATTCAGAGCACAACTACAATTTCGGAGACGTTAATTAACTACTGGGTCGATATTGTGATGTTTCAGCGGAGTATTGAGTGTGTATTCATGTACTGCTTACGCATTCAGGTGGTCTGCAATTGTTTGCCACGCTTTCTGTCTTTGTTGAATTACAGTTGGGATGCTTCCTCTTGTTGTAATTTGGTCTTTCTCCTCCTCGTACGCCTCTATGAGGATTTCTTGCTCCGTTGGAGAGAAAAAAGCAGCTTTGGTTGTCATGGTGAATCAATGATCCTGTGATCGATCGCGGGGTCTATTTAAGGAATTGCGTGTGTGCACTGATCCAGGATTGGTTTCACCTGGCTTGATGAATCCGTGTGTTCTCATCCTCGCTTGGTCTTTTGTGAAACCAATTAAGCCTGAACCCTCTTGTTTTGGATTTGATGAGCCCAGCTTAGGCATTTATCTGGCTGTCTGAATCCTGCTTTCGTGCAACAGGCCCCAGGAGCAGTGCATTCATTTATATACTAGAGCCAAAATAACTTTAAAAAGGGTCTTTCTGTGGGTGATCTTTTCGTGACTGCTCTGTTTTTGTTCCTCATCTTATTTTGATACAGATTTGACTTTTTGACCCAGAACATCACAGAAAAAAAAAACATTTTCAACAGAACTTTTTGTTATTCCATGAAAACATGTTCACAAATACAACTCACCAAAACTTTTTGAGAGGAAAGAAAAATCTGTCCATGTCTGCATGAATCAATGTGCTCTCCATTTTGTTTTGTCACTTTAAAACTGACAGAACTCGATTCCCCTCTGAGCCAGTCCCCTGAGCTCCTGCTGACAAGCGGCACCTAAAGTGGATTACATTTCCAGACCACGGACTGTAATCAGACAGGACACTGCCAATAGACCCAAGGCTGGCCAATTGACCACCAGGCAGGACCCTTTTTCATCATCCATTTAAAGATCAATATGAAGGACCTCAAGCTCATCAGCTCAACTTTACAGAAGACAGGATGGAAAAGAGGCAAAGAGCCATGGCCGCAGAGGAATGAAACAGCAGCACGGGTCAGAAAAAAGGATAATAATAGAAGTTTCTCTCTAGGGTCGAGTTCAAGGGGGGAATGGATTGGAGTGTCTTCAGCGAGCAGCCAAGAATTTATTATGAATCTTAGGAGAGGCAAAGAAAGAAAATCCACACCTAGGGGATCCAAAGACTGGAGAGAGGGGGAGAAAATGGGAATAAAAATACTCATCTGATATTCGAGTGTTGGAAAATTAAATGACTATTGATGAGAAAATTGTGGTAGGTGATTGCTTGTTTCTAAAGGGGTAAAATGTTTTTTTCCCTTCTGCCTCAACACAAGAGGGTCCTTAGAGGGTTTAGAAATCAACAAATAGTTAAGGGTTTGAACATCTGGTTAGCAGCTTCTTTATCTCATACATGCCATGTGCTCTCCTCGTATTCGCCACATGTGGAGTAGCAGCCATTTTGCCAAAAGATCACAACGCTTATTTGATCGTTATGGGGTTATGATTTTAGCGTTTGGTTTTGAAGTTACCCAAATTCCTTTAATGAATTATTGCACTTCTCAACTTATCCCACTTACATGTTAATTGTAATGTCCATGTTGCTATGTATGTTGGTAAATTACAATATACTTTAGCTGTCCATGGTGACACCAACAACAGCAGCAGAAACAGAGAAAGTACCGGGCACACCTGATGCTGATCCTTAAAGGAGGGAGAAATACTTTCAGAGTGAACGCCAGAGATAGAGAGTGTAGAGACGGGGACATATAAAAACAAAAATCAGTGACTATCATAAGAGAGTCCAGCAATAGAAGTGTAACTTGTAGAAAACAGCTTACAAAAGACATAAGGAGAGAAGCACTGAGGAACTTCACTCTTCACACAGTCCAGATCAAGTCACAGAGCAGTCCTCGCAGCCAGTCCAGTGTTGCCAGACCTTTTGACTGAAACAAGAAACCAGGTCAATAAAAACAAGCACAAAACAACCGACCTCCAGCTATTTCTTTTTCTAATTAAATATATGACTGTATTTTTTTTAAAGAGAAATCTACATAAAGTGTATTTTAATTTTCATCTACATTACATTTCAATTTTGCAGTGCCTTTTTTCACTGTTTGTCTCAATTTACTTTTTCAACATCCTTTTGTTTGAGGGTGGAACATCTTTTTCTTCATGCAGAAAAGAAGGGAGAGTTACTGGAATTAATAACTCTGTTATCGCTAAACAGTCTGTCTAACCTTGATTTTTGTAACCAAACAGACATAGTCAGGCTGTTATCTAAGTTTTATGTTGTTACTCTACAGCTTTATTATGGTGGAAACAGTAATAGCTACATTAGAAATAAAATAAATTCTGGATGTAAAGATTTCTTTTTGGTGGAAACATCATTTTTCAATCTTTTTACAGTCAAATTTACATTTGTGTTTGGAGTGGGAGAAAATAATTTGTGTAACTCCAGAATTGAGTTTATATTGGTAGTAGAGCATGAATCAGTTCCCTCCAGAGTTTGGGAGCACAACAAACCCAAATGAGCAACTGCACATTAAGAAACAAGCCCAGAAAACTGCAGCCTGCGACTCATGAGATATATAAGCGACTTTAAAGAAAGACAAGCCCAAAGTCGCTTATAATAAGCAGACTTGGCAACGCTGCCAGCCTTCAACATTTTTCTGACACACCTAACTGTCTGTTGCTGTAGAGTTATGAAATGAGACGGAGAAGGGGATGAGGAAAAAGGTCCTGCTTGACTGTGCCAAACTCAACTCAACTGATACGTTTAATGATCTGAATGCGAGCGAAGATGATCTGGATAGCAACGCTGGGCACAAAAACTATAACAGATGTTGACTAAATTAAGATTGCATTTGTAGGCTACTTCTGACAGCACTGAAAAAATACAGAAAATAACAAGATGAAGAAGGAAATAGAGCAACTGCAGGTAAAACCATAGAGACAAAGAAAATGGAAGAAAAATACAAAAAGCGGTGCCAATGTTTAAAGAATCTGATTTAGTGATGGGCAATAACAGACTTTCTCAAATCAAAGAGACTCTGGGCGATAAGATCTTTACGTATATTTGTTTTAGGTCTTAGCCCAATTTAGCAGATATTCCGTCTTGACGTCATGACATATTGTCATGGTATGGATTTTAGCTCTTGTGTTTTTCTTTAATTACAGTATTTTTGTCGTTTTATTTCTGCTGTCCTTTTGTGTTTTTTAGTTTCTCCTTTCTTGTGCTGAGGCTGGAGGTTTGGTCTCCAGTAGGGATATTTTCTCTGGTGGAAAACTACCAGAGACTACCATACCGCTAGTAAGCCAGAAAAACACACTAATAGCCAGCTCGCCGTTGTGCGAACGGGCTTTGTTCACACTACAGTCCATGAAAAGTGTTAAATAAATATGAGCTGAACTTAATGAACACTCACAACTCACCACAGACTATCTCCCTGTGTCTCCTCTCTATGGTTTGGTCTCTAAACACTAAAATAATCATGTAGAGGGGCTCTGATGCCGGTGTGCAGCATTGTTTACTTCCTCCTCTGTCAGTGATGTCATACTAATCATCGTGCACCCTCAATACTGATTGGCTGGCATGTCACGGCTTCAGCTTTTTCAACTTTGGTGAAATTCCACCTGCACAAAAATTTGCGATTTTCACGCGACTATTTTGCTGCAAATCCATTGTGCAAATTTCGCATCTTCCCATTTACTTCAATGTATTTCAGTCGCACGACAAACAGATTTTGGTGTGAACAAGCAGCTTTAAGCAGTGAATATAAATCCTTTAAAATCTGTTCCTTATGTCTGAGCAATGCTTTTGGGTCCGACTCTGATAATCATAACACATATACTGTTTTGGATGACTTCATATTTATTCTATAATTGCGAATACAAATTAAACAACTACACTAATATAGGTCCCTGTTGCATTGATCTTTAATTATTTTAAATTAAACAAAACCTATTCTACATTATATAAAACGTGACTTTAAAGGGGAACAATTATGCTTTTCCTCTTTTCATAATATTGTTACAATGTTGAATACTCGTGTTAAACGATGCCAAAGTATCAAATAATGAGCTTCATGCATTTGGAAGTGAGCCCTGCATGCTGTGTTGAACAGTCTTTTTTAACAGTTCAGTCCCATTGACATCAATGCATGTCAGACTCTAGTAATAGAAAGTTTGGCTCTTTTCAGAGAGCCAGCTGTTTTGGCAAAGCTCCCAAAGAAGAGCTGGCTCTTGACTCTTAATTTAGGATCTTTGTAGCCTGATAGTTTGCCTTAACTTAGCAAAAGTTAATGGTTTGTTGAAAACTCTTTTGCATTCAGTGCTTTTATGAGAAGCCTTATAATTGCCTAATTTTGTGCATTTCTTCTGTTATAAAGCAATTCTTTTTTTGGTTTAATATTTAAATCAAACTATTGCACAAGAAAGGGCGGCACAGTGGCGTAGCAGGTAGTGCACATGCTTCACAGCAAGAAAGTTGCTGGTTCAAAACCCTTGGTCGGGCGGGGCCTTTCTGTGTGGAGTTTGTATGTTCTTCCTGTGTTTGCGCGGTTTATCCAGGCACTCCGGCTTCCTCCCACAGAGTGAAAACATGCTTATTGGGTTCACTGGTGACTCTAAATTGCTCTTAGGTATAGGTGTTAGCGTGAATGGTTGTCTGTCTCTCTATGTGGCCATGTGTTTGGCTTGCGACCAGTTCAGGGTGTACCCTGCCTCTTGCCCAATGACAGCTGGGATAGGCTCGAGCCCCCCATGACCCAGAGAGAGATAAGCGGTATAGAAAATGAATGAATGTTGCACAAATTAACAGAAAACTGCAAACAAATCCACAGAAAAGAACCAGAACCAAACTCAAGCAAGCAGGATTAAAGTTCTCAGTGCAGGTGGTCATTTAGAAAATCAGAAGCCTCAGCTTGGATGGGCTGATCCGGTTTCTTCTCTCAGAGTATCTGCCCTGTTTTTGAGAAGGTTTTCTCGGAAGAAACAGATGTTGCCACAATACACAGTCTCCCCTCCATCACCTTCACCAGGCCTGTATCCTCACATGTGATGAGCTGCATTGGCTCCATGCAGGCCCATCAAAACAAAGTTTTGCCATGAACTGAGCAGGGGCTGAGCACTGTGAGAGCTAAGCAGCTCTCAGGAAAAAAAACACTGGTTTCACTACAAAGCATCATCTTTTGCGCATGACACATCATTAATGGATACCCTTAATTCTGCCTTAAATCCTTAGTGAAATCAAAACAATTAAGCTCTAACTGTTCAGACCAAAGCTGTTTATTTCTGCTGTAAAAATGGCTTTTTAACACACAGCATGTATTAAAGCTCAGGTGCATCTGCAGTTTTTGAACTTAAGTGTCTCCATCTTTACTGAAACAACTTAAAAGCTAGGAAAATGCTAGTTCTCATGTATCCCTGCTCATGTAGGCAAACAACAGAAATGTTTATCACAGCTAATATGCAGCCAGCAGTGGGACAGACACAGCCTGGTTACTCTGAGTCCCAGCTGGTGTAAACTCCAGTCTGCACTTTTTGAGCTGTGAGCATCAATGAACAATAAAAGACTGAAATCAGAGAAGTTTGTTTTGCTCTGTGTGATAAGACAAAAGATAGAACTAAATCAAACAATCGTCATTTTATCAGAAAGTAGAGCAGAGATCAGGACGGAAGTGTTTGTTGATTCATTTTACATTTACTTGTATTTTGTTTCCTCTTTCGCTCTAAAAACCCCTCTGAACTGTTTTACTTGGGAAGCAGTAGTGTGTAAAAAGATGTTAGGGAGGGAATTTTTAGTTCATGTTTATGCCTTCAGGTCCTTTTTAAAGAGCAAAAGAGTAATAGCTGCTTTGAATGATGACCTATGGCTGGCGGCCTTATAACTTAAAAACATTAAATCAGAAATGTACACTTGCCATGCTTTTAGGAATGATAGTTTTAGTCATTGTAGTTCATCATTGGTAAATATTTTAATAAGGCTTAGCCATTTTGAAAATCATACCTAAAAGGGATATGTAAAGGGTTCATTTCTCAGAATGTTAGTAACGTTTTTGTCAGAGCAGTTTTTACTTTTTACATTTATTGTGTTATTTCAGCATAAACATTACCTTTATGTCTTTAAAGGGGAAGTGATGCTTCAGTCAACTGTAGTTCATATCCTAGGGAGTAAAAAGTGTTATTACCACTGTGTTAAACAGCTTAATTGCTTTTTCAAATTGATATTATGGTGTCAAAACAATGCATTGTACTTCCTGAATCCATTTCTTCTTCAGTGTGTTGGAAGAATTTATGGTCTGGTATAGGTACTCCTCTTAATGTGTCAGTCTTCAGTGGATATAATCAAGAAGAGGAGAACTAGAGCAGCTTTTAGTGGCCTCATTTGGTTCACAATCAATATAAATGAATCAATAACAATCACAAAGTATTTCACTGTATGGAAACTTTTTATGAAGCCTTGATAAGCTATATATCAAACAGACACTGCATTAACAGCCAGGCCTGCAGCCAGAAACCACAAGACTAATGTCTCCTGCATTAATACTCACTATATATGGTAAAAGAAAAATATGTGATCTCCCTCTCAGAATGAAATGCTGTGTATACATTAGAAAGATATGAAAGGGTCTCAGTTTAATAGGGGGCATGGGACCAGATGGGTGATTGTGGCGTAGGTCCCCCCCCCAAAAAGCCAAAGGTCAAAGCCACTGATTGGCTATTAAAGGCATATGAGGTGGAACAAAGCTATAATCAACTCTTTTGTCTGCTCAAGGGGTTTGATCGAGGTCTACTGATGACTTAACCTGTCATACCAGACAGACAGTACCATATCCGTAATGGAAATGTTTCACTAGTCCATCTGGAGAAGAGCCCATAGAAAATGTTTTCAGAGGCAGAACCTTTATAAACAACTGCAGCTGGTGATTGGACGATCATTCTGCTCCTCACACTCATAACAGACCAAATCGTATCAAGCCACAGTATGACGTAGCAGCTAGACCGTGTTGTTAGCCGTTAGCTTAAACTACATTTCAGTCCTTAGACTATCGTCTTACATTAAATTATACCACACAGATGTATCATTTACCGCTTATATGTGACATGAACCTCGTCAATGACAATTCCCACCAAGTTCTCCCGGTAAACTTCTGAGGAGAGCATATTTCACCAGGTATCGCTGAGTAACCATGACTACCATTGACTAAACGGCATCGTCAGCAGAGGATTTTCACATTCTCTCCCAGTTTCCCAGCAGTGGTTCCCAGCTTCCCGGCTTCTCTAATTTGATCATCCATGAGGGCAACCAGTGGAGACATGATTATAACAATGGCGCTTGGAGTTGTTCCTATCTTTTTTTACAACCAGAGGAGCCATTTGATAGATCAAATTCTTACTGAAACCAGTCGGTAGAAGAGCAAAAACATGATTTCCTGTAAGAAAAGATTTAAGCGATGTTTGTTGGTCTTCTACAGAAGAAATAGAGTCCATTTCTTGCCGCATCCATGGAGACCGCTTCACATGCCGCCATTGTTTTCAAACATGCAGTCACTTCCTGCTGCCATCACGTCTGCAGGTCCCGCCTCTTTCCCCTGATTGGGTCGTTCAGCTTTTAGCTGAGTGAAGTTGTAGATGATTGGAGCTTGGCAAGATAGGCCTGCATGATTTTGGACAATGAATCAGGCAGGTCCTTCTGCTCTGCAAGGTTACTGAAGATTGTTTAAGCTGAATATTAAGACGATTCATCTGGCGAGCTGTCAAACTTCACCCAGGTTCCCGCTCTCCTTCTAATATTGCACCTGATCGAATAACCTGAGTCAGGTACCAACATTAGCCACACCTGTTAGCTGCATCTCCCCTCTTTGAATCTTAGGTGGTTTTCCCACCTACAGCTTGGTAGCTTTGTTCCAGTTTAGTGAAAATAAATGCTACAAATTTGCATATTTTCTTTGGATCTATTCATGTTCACACTGTAGTATATTGAAGCGAGTTGAGCCCTGCCCAGAAGGGCCTTTCGTCATGACGTCACAGCCAGCAGTCCTGTGAGTTTCAAATTGAGCTGTGCATTATGGAAAGAAAGCTGGCAGATTGAACTACACACAAAACTATAATATAATAATATATATAATAATAATAATAATAATAGTGGATTTTAAATGTTCAATTTAAGATTCTACAGATAGGTATCTATATGTGGGCTACACCTCGATACACTGGGCCCAAAGAAGAGGGACTTTAACGCTCGCTGGCGGACCATAAGGGACATCAAACCAGCAACCTTCTTGCTGTGCAGCACACCGCCATGCTGCCCTGATTATTAAACTAATTTGTCTACTGAATCTCAGTAATACTTTAAAAGCTAATTAATCACTTTACATTAGCATTAGCCTTATACTGTAGTTTAATTAAATAATATACCTTACCAAAATGCTTGGTCTCCACCCAACATTCAAGTCACTGTATTTTTAAGTGATGCTTAAATTCATCCAACAACATTGATTTCCTTTTATATTTCTTTTCAGCTATTGCCCATCCTTGATTAAAAGCTTTTACTTTAGGTGTATAAAGACACATACGGCTAAATAAAAATAAAATATGATAAATATGATTCAACTAATAAAGTAGTATTCTATTACATGCTCTGAAAATATTTTAGAGAAGAATTGTTGGTATCAATCTACAATTAAAATGCATCTTGTTTATAGATAATAAATAAATAAATAATCATAAATGAATAATGCATAAAGGAAAGAGTACTTAATTACATTTCAAAAGTGTAAATACATTTTTAACAATTTAGGTGCACTTACTGACATATTTTTTTTTTAGTTTTCTTAAAGTTTAAGTCCCCCTCACAGATGCTGTAATGATTTATGCAATCTTGAAAAGACTTGTGTAAATGTTGTTTTTATGTCAACAGGACTGCCTCAGGTCTTAGATCATGATGATCATCCACAGGTTAGAGAGTGGGGGCATATAACGTAAATCTCCGCTTCTATACACTTTACAATAGAAGGGATTGTGGAATTCGAATAGTAATTATAACAAAACAAATCCTGACCAAGTTTGATACAATTAGCCTTTAAATTGTCTGAAATATTAAGAATCAAAAAAATAAAAACTACCTTGTCTGTGATGTCCGCCTGTGGCAGGAGTTCTTTCATGGCCTGCAAAAGAGCCTGTATATTTGTCACAGACGAGGAGTTGGCCAGCTGCTTTGCACATAATCCACACAGAGTGGAGCCGGAAGTGCTTTCACACGGCACTCCTTAGATGTTCCAGTGTCATTATTGTCCACTGAATGTTTCGATATTCTTTGGTTCAGAGTGAAGTGAACAAAGTAATTAACATACATGTGACTGTCTCCCTCTGCTGGTCAAAGTTTACTTCAGTTTTTTCCAAAGGCAGGAAGAATGTTGATCACAAAGCATCTGGCTCAGACTTGATGGCATGCAAGGATAAAAAATGACACTGGAATTTCACAGTATATTCTTTGTCGAGGACAGGGTGATATCTCTGACCTGAAAACATTTCTCTAAAGTAAAAGAGGTAGTCTTTGTTAAGGTCAGGGTCAGATCTCTGCTGTGGCTCCCTCAATGGGTCTCCATCAGATGACTCACTCATCTTTACTTCTTGTGTCCTCCGTGACATATCAGCGGGCCGGTCCATGAAAACAGGATGATTGATCATCACAGTGTGCAGCAGTGGAGCTCTCTGTTTTAATACCTGTCTGTTACCTCAGCTGAGCACCTATGTGATGTGCTGTGAGGATGATTTATAGTCTACTCTTACTACTGTGTGTAACATTATATATTCAGAGGATTTTTACAAGTGTTACAAGCAGTTAAAGCCACAACATGCACAGTATGAGAACAGAGGTATGAGCTTAGTACACACACAAAGATTTTTAAAATCTTAAATGATGTTGAAACAGTGAGAGAGCCACACGTGAAGACAGATAATGTCAGATTTATTATTTTTGTTCCTGTAGTGTGTGTGTGCCACAAAGAGATAGAGACCCAGGACACCACAAACCAATGGATTCATTTACCAAGAAGGCAGCGCCTCTGCTCTCAGCTGTTGATCTCACGTGATCACATTTCAATGTAAACAAACAAGGCAGACAACATCAAGAGGCTAAATGCAGCTAACGTTTAGCTCCCTATAACATCCCTGGTGGTTGTGATTTCTGTCCAGCTCCTCTCCTTATCAGTTTGTTATTTACAATTAATAAGTTATGCTGTTTAGATGCTTCTGTTTTTCAAACAAATCAACAAGTTGGACCTCCATTTTGATGTCCATCTCACTTTATGCTTCGACTTTATGCTTGTTGCCATGGATGCATTTGCTTCCTGCATCAGCCAGCTTGAGCCCTGATTGGCTTTGCTGTTGTGCATATGAAAAAACACAGACAACATGCACAGCTGTCCTCAGAGTACTCCACACACATCGGGACTTCTGGTTGTAAATATTGAACATGTTGAGTATTTATAATTTCAGGGGCGGCCCCGATTCTCTTCAGAGGATAAAATGACTCTTCGCTCACCCCACACCACAGGATAATCAGGTCAGATAATCTTTAGGACCTCCAGATAATCGTGTCTTTGCTGAGTTGATTGGAAGCGGATACCTGAGCTGAAATTTGCCCCAGTTGCCGAGATGTGTGTACCCAAGGCTCAAATTTATTATCAGTGTGAAGAATACATCCTTAATTCTGTCTTATTTACTAATTTATCATCAAGCATGTGCAGAGCAGCTATATGATTTTTTGGAGGTTAATTCTGTTTGTTCATGACCAGCAGGTTTGAGCAGGTTCTGGTTCATTTACATTCATAAATGTTTCCACTGTGGTAACAACGCACCCTTTAAAAAAACGTGAGAATGAATGAAACCAAAGACAGCTCACAAAAAATGAAACATAAAATAATAAAAAAGCTCTTTACCTCAAAGTGAATCATGAAGAGGTACTGTATCAACCTCTATAAAAATCAACAGTTTTAAAATGAAGCTCTCCTCTTGGTAAATCAAATAAATTGTTTATTCATTCACAGTGTGGGAGTTAATGACAACAGAAAGCGGATGGTAAAGAAATGTGTGACAAATGCTGTATATTACATTAAATCGTTTAAGAAATATAAATAAAAAACAAGGAGGCATGTGATTAGAATTAAAGGGCAAAAACAAATAAACTTATCATGGCTGGTATGCAGGAGAAAGAGTCTGCAACTGAGGGATCCCATAATAGCATCCATTTTACATTCGTTAGTCCTGATTTGATAAAGGTTCTGGACACCAACAGGGTAAAATGTCAGATCCAACAAAGATTAAATACTTTGTGCCTTTTTAAGGAAAGAAAACCCAGAACATGCACACATGGAGTATCAAAAACCCCAATCCAAATGAAATTAAAAGAAGTAAAAACATAAATATAAACACAATACAATGATTTGCAAATCCTTTTTGACCTATATTCAATTTAATACACCCCAAAAACAAGATATTTAATGTTCAAACTGGTAAACTTTTAATTTTTGCCATTATTTAAACCATTAATTTTGCAATTTGATGCCTGCGATACCCCCAAAAGAGCTGGGACAGGGGCATGTTTACCACTGTGTGGCATCACCTTCACTCTTAACAAAACTCAATAAGTCAATAAGTAAACAAGAAGTCGACCGTGGATTCTTCCCTGATACTGTCGTCACTTTCAACGCAACTGAAGCAGACAGTGATCAGGTGTAAAGTCCATCATTTTGTCCCACAAACACCATGAACCCACTCAAATTAAGTTAACACACTCAAATTCTTCTGCTCACTCCAAATCAAACAGTTTTTCTTTTTTTCCTAAGCCTGATGTCTTGATCGATGCTGATGTTGTTTTTAAGAAGCATCAGAAATGACGATCAACCTGCTAGAGAGGCCACACCTTTCAGAAAGAATTCTACTATACTGCCTTATTCCAGTTTAAATCATCCTGTCAGTAAAGCCAACTAGTAGAAAATGTTCTGTATAAGTCAACAAAAAAAAAAAAAAACTTCACTCTGGTCATCTGTGATGTCCAAAGCCTGCACACATGCCCACTGACCTATTCCAGCCTTATCAGATCCCCTATACCAAACCTCTCAGACCTGAACCACAAAGCCATCCTTCAACACATTCAATAGCAAATGACCCCCATCACTGACCCCCCACAGGAGCTGGACCAGCCTGATTCAATGTCTGTAACCAAGCAGATCCATCTTGCCAAGCTTCAATCTACATCATTTGTGAGCAGCCCAAAGCAGGACGGTCTAATCAGAGTCCTTTAGAGAAGGAAAAGGAATGAGTCAGGAATTAGATGACAGCAGGAAGTGACTTCACGTACAGAGATCAGCATAGATGGTAAAAACTTAAGTAGTACTTTAATCAGATCGTGACCGCATGTCTTTATTAAATGCAAAACAAATATTAACACTACAAACTTCTCTATTGTGAGGATATTTTCGCTCCACTTCTGACAAGTTTTGAAGAAAAGTTTGTCTTCATCCTGCTTGTAGTGCAGTAGCTCCCTTCTATGACATCATCTGATTGGCCCATAATAAATGCTGATTGATCGAACAATTGTCCAATCACCTGCTGGACATGCTTCTGAAAGGTTCAGCCTTCCCCAAACCCTTTCCATGAGCTCTTTCCCAGATGGACTAGTGAAATATATTTAACGGTCCATCTGGTGTGCCAGGTTACCCAGTCAACCCCTTAACCTCAACTTCACACTGCTGCCATCAGGTGGCAGACAGGCCTCTGACATAGAGAGGGGATCGTTTTAGCGAGAGCTATGTGCCTTCTGCCATAGCAGCACTCAACAGCCTGTAGTATTAAATGTTCTCCATTGAACTCTATTTTGTGAACAGTGTGTCCATGTGCAAGTGTGCAGATATGATGTGTTGTGAATGTTTTACTTGTTGGTACAGACTGTGAAAACAAATTTTCCTCGGGGCAATTAAGGCTATCTATGGATCTGTGAATTTATGCAAACTCTCACAGAGATAATCTAAAATCTACTTTCAGTACGCAGGCTTGTATCACTTGCAAAACAAGGCATTAGTATGGTAAGTTCCTTTGCACCATTGTATGCCTCTATGACAATGGGGTTCTGGGAAGACAAATTTATTCACAACCCAAACAATAATTCATTTCTCTCCAAGATCTGTTCTGGAAAATGTACATTGGTACACTGATGACATTCTGTTTTTCTGGACTGGCAAATTAGAGAAGCTAAAAGGTTTTCTTCATTATATCACCTCCACCACACTGTGCCTTAGGTTAACTCCAGAGCACAATGCAGTCAGACAAGTACCGTTCTCCTGGCAACTACCAAACACAGACTCATCCATCGGATTGCCGGAGAGAGAAGGGCAATTCGTCACTCCAGGGAACACATCTCCTCTACTCTAGAGTCCAGCTGCGTGCTTTACACCACTGCATCTGACGCTTTGCATTGCACTTGGTGATGTGAGGCTTGGATGCAGCTGCTCGGCCATGGAAACCCAGTCCATGCAGCTCTCGCCTGACTGTACACCTCAACATCCGCTGGCCCCGCTCTGTTATTAGAGTGCTTTACATAAACAGAGAAAATATAAGAGAAATAATGTGCAAAAAAACTTAGATCCCAATAATACAAAAAAAAAAAAAAAATCAGCAAAAAAGTAAAATAAATAAATTAAGATAAAATCAAATGCATTTTATAAAAACAAAACAAAACTGAAAGACCTTGATTTAACAGAACTGTTCTTGTGAGCAAGGAACTGTGAAAATGCCATCTTGAGTTCAAAATGATAAAACACTGGAGTTGATTAAATAAATTGAATAATAATAGAAGATTGTTTGGTAAGAATGATAAAACAAGCAAAGCTTAAATATATGATACAATAAAACATGTTAACATGTGAAAATGAATAAATATATAATTAAAAAAATAATAAGATCAAAAGCCAGATTAAAAAACTGGGTCTTGAGTTTGAGTTGAAGAGTTTGCCCTTAAAAACACTGACACTCTGTGCTGCCCTCAGGTCTGAAGGCTGTTCCACTGAAATGGGCCATAATAACTAAAAGCTGTTTCACCGTGAGTCTCTGTTTAGACTTTTGGCACGACTAAAAAACCACCACCTAAAGACCTGAGGTCTCTCAGGTTCATATAAGAGAAAATCAGATAAATAGCCTGGACCAAGAGCATTAAGAGATTTAAAAACTACTACAAGAACCCTAAAATCAGCTCTAAAAGTCTTTTTAATATTCCACTATGGGAAATCATTTTTTTCTGGATAAAATGCACATATCATGACTTCTAACTCATTACAAATAATATTGATTTTGAGACACAAGAGAGTTCCTTTATTATTTTCTGAGGACATTGATTTCTCCTCATGTGTCTTTTATTTTTCTTAACATGGGTCTCATTTTAGGGCTCATGGAGGAATGGACAGTCCTGTTCACTGTGCTCAGCTCTGCTCCTGCAGTGCAATAAAGAAAGAGTCAAAGGAAATCATATCAGTTGTCAAAATCGATAAAGAGCAGACTCAATGCATCCCTGTGGCCATGAAAGGAGAGGTCTCTGTACAAGCTCCTCACAGAGAAAAAAAAAATCAGATATACGCAGTCTTGCTTGATGGAAAATATGTTCCACTGGCAATAAAACACAAAATATGACACTGCAAGAACTCAGATATAGGCAAGCATGTTTGTCTATTTTCAAATCAGAAATATCTAAAACACTTATTCTAACCCATATCCACTGAACAAGTCTGGATAAATATCTTCCTTAAGAAATGAAAGGCAAACATGAGGCATTAAATTGCTTGTAATTATAAGAAAAATATCTGCCAATGAAACAAGGAGAGTGTCACTCAGTGAGGCTCTTAAATTAAAGTTTAATATCTGCTCTGGGTAGAAAATTTTAAGACAGCCTTCAAGTTAAATTTGTCTCACCTTGTTGGCAGATTATTTTACTTATTACAAGCAACTCAGGTCTTATTTTTGTTTTTTATATCTTCAGATAAGATCATAATCCAGACATGTCAGGGAACTATGGCTGAGAATCAGTCTAGAGAGATTTTTTTTAAGTTGAAACGGGACAAATACTCTCACATAGATCTGAGTTTATGCAGTGTAGGAACAACTGTCTGAGTTGTCTGTTAATTTTATCTTCATTTTAAAGATCCAGAGGCTGGTCGATACTAAGACTCTAGAGAGGAACTTTAATGGGATATGTGGCATGGGGCAAAAATCTCTCCTAGACGATCACTGCTGTAAGGACAGAGTTTAATTGTGCTGTGGATGTCTTTGTCTTCATATGAATAGATAGTTTTATGCGTACTAAGTCAGGGCAGCGGGCAGGACAAAAGATCCTGATGCAGTGGGTCAAAGACATTTTGGTTCTGCTGCATGACGGCAGAGATGAAGCAGCACTTCTAAGTTTTGGTTTAGGCCTCTTAAAAAGGCACAATAACCCTTTCAGAGACTAGGTAACAAGTTAAATTCTGACCTCTGAGCTCATCTTGCTTTTGATTTGGGCTCTTTACACAAATTTGTCCCTCTGTCTCTCGAGCACTCTCTCTCTATATGCCTCTGCTCCTGTACTCGTCTCGGGCTCTTGTCATGGCCTGAGATCTTGGTGGAGACTGCCTGCTGCTGTGGAGTCACGAAACCTCAATAACTACAATTACAGAAATAACAAATATTTGGCCATGGTTGACTATAAATCCGTAGTAACTATCTTTAGCACCATATAGACACGAGGTCCCTCGTGAGAATGAGATGTCACATCATCATCAGAAAATACATCACTTAAAAATACTCATTTTGATGCAGCTGTATTATTTAGCATTAATGTAAATATTGATTACTCTGTTCATGATTATCTTTTATACTTCTGTAGAAACTACCACTACAACCATGTACACATGAGGACCCTCCTGAAAAAGAGATGTTGAATCATAAAGGGTGAACCTCTTATAAATTTATATTCAGCAGAAACAAATATGACAAAGACAGGTCTATGATTGGCCCATGGATCTGTTACTAGCTTTAGTTCTTACATTAGTCCACTTGTCTCTGCCCACCTCCCTTCATTTGCCCACACACCCAACACAGCATTGTGTGGATGGCTGTTCATCATGAGACTGGGGTCCACATTCAAGATTTCCTGCTGCTCAACAGAGGGTTTTTTTCTTGCTGCCATGATGGAGGGATTCATGATTGGCTGTATGGATTTTGTTGGGTGTTGGATGTATGTATTTTTGTGTGTATATATATATATATATATATATATATATATATATATATATATATATATATATATATATATATATACTGTATGTGTATATATGCATATATGTGTATCTATAAAATGAAGTTTGTCTTCATCCTGCTCTATTGTAGAGTCTTGATCGATTTACATATGTACTGTTTTGTGGTTTGAGAAACCTTCAGAGGAGCCATCATACTTCTGCTCTATATGAATGCAAACATGGCTCAGATGCAGCAGCTGCACTTCAACATATAGGGCTCTAATTTTGTAGGCCTGCCCTGTGCCGCACCAATGGGGTGTGTCCAGGGCATTTTGCAAGTTTCGTGCACGGCGCAGTCCGGCTCAGCGAGGCGCACCCACACCTCTGTCCTTCCCACTGGTGCAAGTGGCAGAGAGGGGGGAGGGAAGGCGTGAGTGGGTTTAACACAGCCAAGTGTAATCTTCACCAATCAAATGAATGTCTCTCCTCACCTTTAAATGCTTCTAAGGTGAGGTGCAATGACATTTCACATCGGTGGCGAAGAAGGTCATAGCCGCTGTCACTTTTACAGCAACTGGGAGAGCGCAGGGGCCACCGGGCTGCGCATCGGAGGCCACGATGCGTGTCACCGTGTGGACCACCTCGCGGGACAGATGTAATCTGTTCCTGTGTCATAAATAGGAGTACAAAATTAGGTGATAATTACATTTAAACACAGCAACAGGCTAATCCATTCATCATGCTTGTGATCCACCTGCATTCCTGGTCTGTCATCGCCAAATAGCAGAACCTTTGGTGAAATACCCCCCCTCCCATATCTTCTCCTCATCCTCCTTGCAATAATGTACTCCATCTTTTTAGATCACGTTAAGAACAAAGATTAAAACAGAGAAATATGGGCAACCACAGGTAAATCCTTAAGACACCGAGTGACTTGCATTTATTCAGCGAGCGTCTCTCTCTTTTTTCTTTTCTTTTGAATTTCATGAGATGAGAGAAGCCGGATACCCCGTATCCGATGATGTGGCTGTTTGTGGTTGGCTGAGAGATGCAAATTCGTTAGTTTACGTCACACTTCCAGCTGCCGTCAGGTTGAGTTTCCATTATGACAAATGTCTCTGATCTGACATCAGATGTGACGGGACAATTAATATAGATACAAATGTACATGCTGGTTCAGACGGTTACATTAAATAGTGGTTGCTGTGGTTGTTTATTGCATTGAAATGTGCCTGACACTCTGGACACCTGCCTGTGAGGTTTTGGTGATGTGTGCGCACTGTGCGCCTGTCAGCCAAATTACCATTGCACGGGGTGTGCTTCGCCTGCGCCGAGAATAGACCAGGTTGGAGCTGGCGAGCTTTCAGCGCACCTTCCGCGCTTTTTTTTTGGCACAAAATTGTCACTGCGCCAAGCTGAATCTGTCGACACCTCCTCCTGGTGCGCCATCACACCCATCTGGCATGACGGTGTGCCGGACGAAATTACCACTGCGCGAGGTGCGCTAGGCTGCGCCACCCTGCGTTGCGCCAGGAAATTAGGGCCCATAAAGTTGAATTGTAAACTCTTGTTCGAGGATAATTTCCTTATCCTCGGCCAAAACAGATAGAAAAAGAAAAATAGAACAATGTTTACCTTCATCCAGCTGATTTGTATGTCCACAGTGGTAGAATATGTCACAAAAAGAAAAGGAACCATCCCTTAACTTCAACAATTTGTACCTCTTAAATTCAAAGCTCAGTTTTTCTCCCCTGTGGAGAAACTCTCCTGCTTCGTCAGAATTCTTTCCTTCTGCAGGTTTGAGGTCAGTTATGCAATGGATCAGGTCCCTTGTGGGGATATTTAGTGTGGTTCTCTCTAAACTTTTAAAAGAAGCTCATTATTAGGATGATACTTAAGGAGAGATAGAGCACAGAAAGTTGAAGATGCAGGACATTTACTAACTTAGTGTGAAAGCAAAGGCTATGAAAGAGTTGGACAAAGCTATGTGGGTTGAACTTAGACTCTATCTACTTACAGACAGAACAGCCGTGTTGAGGGAGGACTTAACACACCAGATGGGCTACCCAATATATTTAACTCTTTCATCGAAGACAGAGCCCATAGAAAGTGTTTGGGAACGAGCAGAACCTTTCAGAAGCATAACCGGCAGGTGATTGGATGATTGTTCTGTTAATCATATTCATTACAGCCAATCAGATAATGTAGTAGTCAGATGCTACTGTTGTGGTCTGAAGGACAGAACTTGAGCCACTTTGTAAATTAAACCCTTGGCAAATCATGTCAGAAGTTTGTAGTGTTTGTTTTTCATTTAATAAAGAAATACAGTCCAGATCTGCTAAAACTTCCTCTGAAGCCGTTAGCGTAGATGCTAATCTCTGTATGAGTAGTCACTCCTGCTGTCATCTCGCTCGTAGCTAGCTCCCACTTCTTCCTGCTCTAAGAGACTTCGATTGGGTCATGGCCCTTTGGGCTGCTCACCATAATCGTAGATTGGAGGACATTGAATCAGGCGGGTACAGCTGCACTGCAAGGCTAAGGACTCTATGGCTGTCTGACTGGGCATTTCCAAAACTGGAAATCCTCAACAAATCCTCAATGAAAGAAAAATAGGCATAGATTTAACATATATTTAAAATAAACCAGGCTTTAAAGTTGTTAACAAACGGTCTTTTCCCCACACACACAATCATTAAGCCCTCAAGTGGACACTCTGGGTACTAAAGCCTCTGGCACTTCTGCACGGGCCTCCATTGTCAGCCGTGGAGATTGCTGCCTGTGCTCCCAGTGTGAAATGGGTGTTAGGTTGGCAAAATTAAATCAACACAAAGGCCTGCTCGTCACTGTGGAATACTGTTGGAGTTATGGATCTGTGGAAAAGCCCTTAATCTACCATCTGAACTTCTTGGTATACCGCCCCCACTGAATGTTTTAACAGGTTTTATCTGCTTGGCTGTCATGTAAACAGCTCTGAAACTTGTGTGCCGATAGCCTGCAGGAACATCTTAAAGGTTGAAGATAACACACTTTAGGGAAATTAAAATCTTCTGTTAACACGCTAACATCCTGCCAGGAAAAACTCCCCCATAAGTCAAATCCAAATGCATCTTTTTATGAACAGCACCGCAGCATAAGCAGAAGGTGCACTGGGTCACTACATAAAACTCCTTAACCATTTCATCAATAAAACTGTTGATACAAATCACCACCGCTGACCCAAGTTCATCATTTTATTGGCATTCTTCCTCCTAAGCCCCTGGTGTCTACCATCCTTCTCGACTTTGCACCAATCAGAGCAGAAAAACGTATCAGAATAAATTCAAATTAAAAACTTTGCCAGTATCTGTCTCAGCTTCATACAGGAATGTGTTCAAATAGATAGAAACAGAAATGAATTAGAGGAAATAAAAAGCCAGGGAGAAAAACATGTTTGTCCCCGTCTTTCTTGTCTATGATGTGAGCGTTGAGCTGTCAGCGAGGGGTTTTAAGAGGGAAGAGGATAAAGGCGACTCTAAGCTTATTAAAACACCAAGGTATTGAATAGCCAGATTATAAGAAACCCCTCCCTAATTTCACAAGCGAAGCAGAAACTGTGCCGTCAGTGTGGACCAGATATGCAGCAAACCGGTTTTAAGCTTCTATCATCATTTGGCAGACCATTTTCCCATTTGTATTATCTTTTTCACACCAGTTAGGGTGGAGAGGAGATACTCTCCAGGCATCGTTTCCCCCTCAGTTTGTCCGTTTTGTCTCTTTTGCTCCCATCCTTACCCCAACTTTCCTCCTCAACTCCACATCTAAATCAGAAGTTCCAGCAGTGTGAAGCAGTCGGCTTGGTCTATAACTGGAGGCGGAGATGAAAACGACCGCCATGACACGGACAAATAATTGCTGCAAACTTTACTTTCAGTTTCTTTGGTGAAGTTGAAGAAAAAGACAGGATATATGAGACTTCAGGGCCCCCACAGTTCTGTCCATCATCTTTTCTGTGAGACCATGAAATGAAGTCTGTCTTTGCACTTTGAACACTCTAACTGCTTTAAAATTTAAGTTTGCTTTAAATTTTCAACTCACCAGTTCATCAAAGGCAAGTCTTACTCAAGGTACAGTGGTCTTAATGAGTGAACTGCAATGCTGTCATCAAACCTGACGGATCTGAAACGAAAAGAAAGTGTCTTTGGGTCCATGAAAATGCGCAGTGTGAAATGAGTCCTACCTCAGCTCCTCTGTGGTTTGAATCCAAACAGAAACAACAGAAGGAAGAACAGAAAAATAGTGGATGACTCCGCAACAGGTGCTGCCATCTGGCCACAATGGCCTTAGGTTTGCTCACCAGCTCCATAAACTTCCTCAGGTGGCTTCCTATAAGAACTGGTTGTGCCTGGATCCCCCTGGACCATCTTTGAAAAGTTATTTCATTCCTCGCAGGACTGTAATCCACCATGGGCTGGTTGTGAGTCGGCGAATGCCACTCTCTACCATTACCTGCATTCTGTTCCTCTACCTTCCCTCCTCCAGGGTTGCCAGGTCTTAAGGCTGTCACTTTTCCTAAAAATCAAACTCAAACGGTTTTCGAACATACACCCAAATAACCGAAGATATTCGATCCTCCCCGTAGTAAGGGAGAGAGACTCTCTTATCCACCCCTTCAGTAAAGACTCTGCCGAAAAAAAAGCAGTCACATGGGGCTGAACTCTTGATGAAGTGCCACTGCACTCGGCTGTATAACTTGGACGAAAGCCGACGGTTGAGCCCGCAAATTTGATGTGGAAGATGAGTGACTAAGCTGCTTTGCACATAACCGACACACAGCCCAGTCTTTGATTTTAAAGTTGCCATCAACGGTGTACAACCCAAAATACTACCATACAGCGCTCCTCAGATGATTCGGTGCTGTTAATGTCCACTCAGCGTGGCAACTCGTTTACTGAGGTCAAGAGACCAGCGGATGTGGCTGAGGGTCAAGCTGCGCTGAGAACGCCCTCTGTTGGATGAAACGGTCCACTGCTCCAGGCACCCTGATGTGCCGCTAAAGTCAATATTTTACATTTGAATATTTATTTACTATTCGGTTACGGATATTTATCTCCATATTTGAACGGTTATTCGAATATCGAATATAAGGTGACAGCCCTACCAGGTCTGGTGACAGCCCTACTAGGTCTGCTAATTATAAGCAATTTTGTGCTTCCTGTTTTTTTTGAAAAGTTGCTTGTAAATATTGGCAGTTGCAGGTTGCGTTTTTTTTTGGGCTTGTTCCGAAGGTGCAGTTACTCATTTGGGCTTGTTGTGCCCCAAAACCCAGGAGGGATCTGATGCTCACTCTACTACCAATATAAACTCAGTTCAGAAGTTACACAAACTATTTTGTCCCACTCTAAACACAAATGTAATTTTTCCTGTAAAAAGGGGCAAAATTCATTTTCATTTTTTTATTTAACCTTTATTCAACCAGGAAGTCCCATTGAGATTAAAAAATCTCTTTTACAAGAGAGACCTGGCCAAAATAGCAGCCGTACAGAGTCACAGTACATAGAAAATGACACAACACAATCATGTTTCCACCAAAAAGAAATCCTTATAGCCAGAATTAAATGTATTTCTAATGTAGCTATAACTGTTTGTTTGTTTTTTTTTACACAATAAAGCTGTAGTAGATCACTCCCGTCACTTCCTGGTGAGCGTATTCTTCATTTCCTGTTTTCATACTGTAGCGCTGTTTGTAGTGTGTTCTTTCTCTGCTCTGTTAACGCTAATTATAACTGCTGAATATTTGACATTTAAGCCTTGAACACACTTGTGTTTGATTAACGTTCGATCGAACGTACTAAGGTTCAGCAAAAGCACTCTCGCTTCTCTGAGGCGGTGTAATTCAGTTCGACTCTCTTCCTCTCCTAGCTTAGCTTAGCCTAGCCTAGCATTTAGCCGTTCAGTATGGCTTCTCTCTCCTCTCCTGTTCTCTATGTGTCAGATGTTTAGCTACTCCTTGTCCTCCTTTAGCGATAGTGGTAATTGTCTGAAATGTAGCATGTTCTTAGTTCTGGAGGCGAGGGTCACTGATCTGGAGAAGCGGCTCCGCACTGAACCTAAACCCTCTTATATAGCCGGAGCTACTAGCCAGCAGGACATAGCCAGTGCGGGTCGTGCTAGTGCTAGCTTAGCTTCTCCCCCGGCTTGTAATGGGTCACTGTCCGTGGCAAGCATAGCCGTAAGTCGAAGACCCACTGGGTACCCCACCATACAGTTCACGTTTCGAACAGATTTTCGCCCCGCCAGGGAACCAACTCTGATAATTGGTGATTCCATAGTCAAAAACGTGAAGATAGCGAAGTCAGCGGGCATAGTTAGGTGCATCCCAGGGGCCAGAGCGAGCAACACTGAGTCAAATTTGAAGTTGCTGGCAAGAAGTAAACATAAGTTTGATAGGATAGTCCTCCATGTCGGCACGAATGACCCCCGACGTCGCCAGTCAGAAGTGACAAAAGTCAACATCGAATCAGTTTGTGCATTTGCCAAAACAATGTCGGACTCTTTAATTTTCTCTGGCCCCTTACCAAATGTGACCAGTGATGACATATATAGCCGCATGTCATCATTCAACCGCTGGCTATCGAGGTGGTGTCCAGCAAACGATGTGGGCTTCATTAATAATTGGACATCCTTCTGGGGAAAACCTGGTCTGATAGGAAGAGATGGCATCCACCCTACTTTGGCTGGTGCATCTCTCCTACCTAAAAACATGGCAGAGTCATACTTATGACCTCTCAGAGATGAGACCATGTTGCAGAGCTGCAGTCCTCCACGGTCCTCTGCGCTTACTTTAGGACAGTTTTCCACCCATTACTGTTATGACAGTTGTGTTCATCACTATGACAACTACTATGACAGTTGTAGTAGTGATGAATATTATTCTATAGAGGCTGTGTCTGTCCCCCGACCCAAACGTCACATAGATGTTAGCACAAAACAAATAAAAAAGGTGTCAATCATAGAAATCTGGTTAAAATCAAAACCTCAAATGTAGAAGCTTCAAAACATCAGATCATTAGATGCGGTCTCTTAAGTGTTAGATCACTGAGCTCCAAATCTTTACTAGTGAATGACCTTATATCTGAAAATCACATTGATTTACTCTGTCTAACAGAAACGTGGCTGTGCCAGGAGGAATATGTCAGTTTAAATGAATCCACTCCTCCCAGTCACTCAAATACTCATATACCACGAGACACAGGCCGTGGTGGTGGTGTAGCAGCTATTTATCATTCTTGTCTCCAAATCAATCCTAGACCAAAAGCTAATTACTCTTCTTTTGAAAGCCTTGTTCTAAATTTATCTCATACTGACTCAAAAACCTGCCAGCCTGTCCTATTTGTGATAATTTACCGTCCTCCAGGCCCTTATTCTGAATTCTTATCAGAATTTTCTGAGTTCGTATCAAACTTGGTCCTTAGCTCTGATAAAATACTTATTGTAGGTGATTTTAATATCCATGTTGACAAAGAAAGTGATAGCCTTAGCTCAGCTTTTATGTCCTTAATAGACTCAGTTGGTTTTATTCAGGCTGTTCTTGAAGCTACTCATCATTTCAATCACACTCTTGATTTGGTTCTAGCATATGGCCTTGATGTTAATAGACTAAAAGTTTTCCCTGAAAATCCTTTATTATCTGATCACTTCTTAGTAACTTTTAACATCTTCTTAGAGGATTTTGTGTTTTGTAACAAAATTATGAAGAGTAGAAATCTGTCCAATGGTGCCGTGGCTAAATTTAAAGAAGCCATTCCTGCTGCCTTAAACTCAATAACTTGGCCAACTGATAACTGTGATTTAGCTATAGCCCCTCTCAGCTGGAACAGCTTGTTGATGACTCTGCCAGTCTACTAAGATCCACTTTGGACTCAATTGCCCCACTGAGACAAAAACCTATTAAACGTCAGAGGACGGCTCCTTGGTTTACTTCTGAAACTCGTGAACTTAAACAAGCATCACGTAAATTAGAGAGAATATGGTGCTCCAATAAAAGGGAGGAGTCACGTATACTTTGGCAGGAAAGACATAATGACATGACAGCCTTACGACATGCTCGAGCTGCCTACTACTCCTCACTAATTGAAGAAAATAAAAACAACCCTAGGCACCTTTTCAGCACTGTAGCCAGGCTGACACAGAGTCAGAGCTCTATTGAGCCTGTGATTCCTCTAGCTCTCAGCTGTGAGGACTTTATGAGCTTTTTTAATGATAAAATTCTTAAAATTAGAGATAAAATTAGCAACTCCCTGCTTTCACCTGAACCTACCGTACCATTAATTGTAGTCAGACTTGAGTTAGATCGTTTTTCTACAATTAGCCTTCAGGAGCTAAATTCTCTTGTCTCCTCCTCCAAACCATCTACCTGCCTTTTAGACCCTATCCCAACTAAACTGATCAAGGAGGTCTTTCCCCTAGTTTGTCCATCCCTGCTGGAGACAATAAATATATCTCTATCAACAGGGTACGTGCCACAGTCTTTTAAAGTAGCTGTAATCAATCCTCTCCTTAAAAAACCTAACCTCGATTCGGGAACATTAGCTAACTACAGGCCTATATCAAACCTTCCATTTACTTCAAAGATCCTGGAGAAAGTAGTGGCTAATCAGCTATGTGACTTCCTTCAAGACAACAGCCTTTTTGAGGACTTTCAGTCAGGATTTAGAGCTCATCACAGCTCAGAGACTGCTCTAGTTAAAGTAACTAATGACCTACTCTCAGCTTCAGATGAGGGACTTCTCTCAGTACTTGTGTTGTTAGATCTTAGTGCAGCTTTTGACACCACTGATCATGATGTTCTTATACAGAGATTAGAGGTATTACTCGGGATTACAGGGACTGCCCTAAATTGGTTTAAGTCCTACTTATCTGATAGATACCAGTTTGTACACGTGAACAACAAGTCCTCTGTGTACACTAAAGTAAGTTACGGAGTTCCTCAAGGCTCCGTGCTAGGTCCAATTCTCTTCCCCATATATATGCTTCCCCTCGGTGATATCATGAGGAAATATTTCGTTAATTTTCATTGTTACGCTGATGATACTCAGCTGTATGTATCAATGAAGCCAGGTGAGACAAATCAGTTATCTAAACTAGACACATGTCTAAAAGACATTAGGACCTGGATGGCCAAAAATTTTCTTCTCCTTAACTCAGACAAGACAGAGATCATTGTGCTGGGCCCTCGACACCTTAGAGAAACCTCTTCTAATGACTTAACTGCCCTAGATGGCATTAGCCTGACGCCAAGCACAACTGTTAGAAATATTGGGGTTCTATTTGATCAGGATTTATCCTTTAACTCTCACATAAAGCAAATTTCAAGAACAGCCTTTTTTCATCTTCGCAACATCGCTAAAATTAGGCCTATCCTGTCCCAGAACGATGCCGAAAAGCTAGTCCATGCTTTTGTTACCTCTAGACTGGACTATTGTAATTCTCTTCTTTCAGACTGTCCCAGTAAGTCTCTTAAGACGCTTCAGCTGGTTCAAAATGCTGCAGCACGTGTACTGACTAGAACTAGGAGAAGAGACCACATTACTCCTGTATTAGCCTCTCTGCATTGGCTTCCCATTAAATATAGAATAGAATTCAAGATTCTTCTTCTCACCTACAAAGCTCTCAGTGGACAGGCACCAATTTATCTCAAAGAGCTTGTAGTGCCGTACAACCCCTCTAGAACATTACGCTCCCAAAATGCTAGCCTGCTCGTGGTTCCATCAGTCTCTAGAAGTAGTATGGGAGGTAGAGCCTTCAGTTATCAGGCTCCTCTTCTCTGGAACCATTTACCGACCGCGGTTCGGGAGGCAGACACCCTCTCTACCTTTAAGGCTAGACTTAAAACATTCCTCTTTGATAAAGCTTTCAGTTAGGGACCAGCTCATAGTCCATAGTTTAGACATATAGTTAAGATGCAATAGGCTTAGACTGCCGGGGGGATCTGGCACACTGGGCTCTATCCCTCTCTCTCTCACACTCTGTCCATATCTGCCTCTGCCCCTCTCTGTTTGCTCCTGTACTCGTCTCTGGCTCTTGTCTTGTATGTGGCCTGGGATCCTTGGTGGAGACTGCCTGCTGCTGTGGAGTCACAAAGCCTTAATAACTACAATTACAGACATAACACATATTTGGCCATCTCATTCCAGTTCATAATCATTATAGCTGTTAATGTAGATATTAGCATGATCTTTCTATCCATGGTTGATACATCTATAGTAACTATCTCTAGCTCCACATGGGCATGAGGACCCTCCTGAAAACAAGTTGTAGCATCTCAAGATGCTAACCTCTAATAAATTTGTTTGCAGCAGAAACAAACTTGACGACGACAGGTCTATGATTGGTCCATTGATCTGTCACTAGCTTTAGTTCTTACTTTAGTCCACTTGTCTCCACTTACCTCCCTCCCTTTGCCCACACACCCAACACAGCATCGTGTGGATTTGCTGTTCATCATGAGACTGGGGTCCACATTCAAGATTTCCTGCTGCTTAACAGAAGGTTTTTTCTTGCCGCCATGATGGAGGGATTCATGATTGGCAGTATGGATTCATGTTGGGTGTTGGATGTATATATTTGTATATATATGTATATGTGTATTTTATATATGTATATATGTATCTATGAATACATGTGTATCCATAATATGAAGAGCTTTGTGCTCTATTGTAAAGTGTCTTGAGATAACACTTGTTATGAATTGGCGCTATACAAATAAAGATGGATTGATTGATTGATTGATTGATAAAACTCAGATAAAAGCCTGACTATGTCTGTTTGGTTACAAAAATCACGGTTAGACAGACTGCTTAGTGATAAAGTTATAAATAACAGCAGCCCCTCCCTTCACTTCTGCATAAAGAAAAGGATGTTCCACCTCCAAACAAAGGGATGTTGAATAAGTAAATTAAGAGACAAATAAGAAGAAATGTCACTGTGAAATCGAAATGTAATGTGGATGGATATCAAAAAACGCTTTATGTGAATTTCTCTTAAAAAAAACAGAAAGAAAGAAAAAAAGAAATATATCACATTAGAAGAAATCACTGGAGGTTGCTTGTTTTGGGCTAATTTTTATCGATCCGGTTGCTTATTCCAGTAGAAAATTGGAGGAGGAGGGCAATGTTTCCAAACATTGCCCTCCTTCGATAGCATGTCCGTGGGAGGGTTTGATTACAAAAATAGATACACAGGATGACAAAAAAAGGCACTAGAATAATAACAAAATCCACACAAAAAAAAATTACAAAATGCCCAATTTGAGATAAATATCATTGTGCTCCACACCCGACCAAAACAGAAACATATACACACAAGTAAAAATATTACATTTTTATTCTGTCAGAGACCAACCACACATTTTTTTGTCTTTGAGGGCCTTACAAATTCATCAGAATTAAAGTTTATAATTTAGATTTTGTTGACCTAGTTTGCTCTTAATGTCATTAATATTTGCATTTTGATTTTTGTACGCAGATTAAAAAAACAGTGAACACTGATACATAATGCTTAAAGCCTCTCAGAAGGTATGCATATGTGTGAGCTTACATTGTGTTTGTGTGTGAAGTTTGTGCATAATCAACCATCTGGTTATCGTGCACTTACACCTGTGTGACTGCCTGTGTTCTCGTCTATATGTCTGTCCAGATGTTTCTTCCTCATTATACAAAGAAAAACTGAACACACAGAAGCCCATCAGCTCCCAAATGTGTTTCCTGTTCGTTAGCAGATGTGACTTTCAAAGATTTTAAAGAAGCCTGCAGATGATGTGAGGATGTGCTTTCACCTTCAATACAATATGTACTGTTCTCTCCTCTTTGTTCCCGAAGGACCAATTTGGAGTAGAAGTCACAATACAAGAGTAAGGTAACCAGAGGGAAACGAGGAGAAGCAGGTGATATTTCTGGCAAAAGAAAAAAAGGGATAAAAACATGTTGTGTTGTCAGGTTTTATGCTGAAGCTCAAAAAACAGCCAACAGCTCAAGAGAAAACAGTCACTAAAGATGCAAATGTAACTTCTAAAGGCATAAAACCTGCAACATGTGTGAGCATGAAGTCATACTGAGCATATCAACCTTTCCTTCAGCTTATAACAAGGCTGAAATCAGTGATCAGATTCACACGTGGAGCAGGAGGCTCATCAGGCCTCGCTGAAAAGTCCAGGACAAACTAAGGGTCAATCCTAATTGTACCCCTTAGCCCTCCCCCTTTGTCTTACCCCTTTGTCTGGGGGAAGGGGTGCAGAAATGCCCCTAAGGAACGAGACGAAACTTGATTTCCATTACGTCATCAACCAGAGCCGCTCGCTGGCTGTGTCGCAGGAGGATGCGACAATTCAAAATTCACAACATGGTTAACATGGTTAGCAAAGGATTCAATATCTAATAAAAAAAACGGGTATCATTACTATGAAAATCAATAATTATGCTGGTGCGGTGTGTTATTGGAAATTTTTCATAACCCTACCTTACAAGTGAGGTCCCGGTTTGTCTTCCTTTTAAAGGCTGACTTAGACTTAGACGAAGAAAACCTTTAATGTCCCCAGGGGGCAATTTTGTTTTGCTGTGCAGTACTTCCCCTTAACCTTATGGAGAATTGGGAGAAGTGGAGACATCTTCACTAGATGTGAACGCACAAAACTAAAGGCTAAGGGGTACAACTGGGATTGAACCTTAAGCTATGTCCACACGAGGGCTGTTGCAATAAACCAGTATCAACGGTAACAGTCTGTTTTAAAAGACACAACTATCATATACGGCTAAATACAGGCATGAGAGAAACCCCCCCAAGGGCATTCTCCGGGGGGCTGCTTCCAGCACGCTCCCCCTCACTCACCCCTGGTTGTCTGCTGGGGCAGGAGGGGCACAGCATGTACAGGTTAGGGTTAGGCTCAGGGTGATGGGGTCTTAGAGGGACAAACACCCAGAGAAACAGAGGAGGGAATAAAGAGGGGGCATGTGAGCGAGAGAAGCCCAACTGAAGGGTTTCTCTGGGCAGGAGGGCTCCCCTTACGCAAATCTGGGTGACTGAAGACAGAACAGAGGGGGAAAGAGACAGACAAATAAAAAGAAAGAGAGGGAAAAGGAGAGGGAAAAAGAAGGAAAGACAGACAGAAAGAAAAAGAGAGATAGAAAGAGGGGCATGAGGAAAAAGAGAGAGAGGAAAGAGAGCAAAAAGGAGAGGAAAAAGGAGAGGAAAGAAAGAAAAGAGAGGAAGAGAAGAAAAAGAGAGAAGAAAATAATAACCATAAAAAAATATTATTATTATTATCGTCATCAATAACGTGGGACTGTTTGTTTCATAACAGGAGACTGATTATCCTTAAAGCTGCAGTGATCGGGAAATTCAAGCAGAGTGATGGGGACTTCTCTGCAGAGAAGACAGAAGAGACACACAGTGTGTCTGTTATCCCGGATCTTGAGGAGCCTCTCAAAAGATTGGCTCGTTGTTATATTTGTTTATTTTTTTAGAAGACAACCAAGATAAACTTGTTTTTATCAATGAAACAATCACTGGTAACAGTTAAAAGATAAGATTTGGATCAGAATAATTCAAACTAACACATCCTAACAATATATACTCTACTGGTGGGAATTATTCTGAAATATTGATTATAATTTTATTTGGCTTGTGTTTTTATTGTAAACATTCCACAAGGCGGTGCCATATCCCCATGCTCAGACAGTGAGATCTCTATTTTGAATTTTCCCTCACCTAAAAAAAAATTTGTGGCACAATTAACACTCAACATGCTAGATAACTACCATGCAAAACAACTTTATTGTAAAATTGTCCACGAATTTTCCAGGGACATTTTAACAGTACAGAAAAAACTAAAATATAAATAACACTAAACTAAAAATTAGGACATGATAAAAAATGTGATTGTAAAATTGTACCACCTCACCTGGGGCCTCATTTATAAAGCTTGCTTGCGCACAAAAGGGGACTTGAAAGTGGCGTCCACCACTTCCCACGCAAAGGTTGAGATTTATAAAAATAAACTTGGCAGAAGAACGTGCGCACCAGTACATCAACTTTTGGGGGGTGGGGGGAACTGGCAGAGATGGTGACAGATGGTGAGGTGGTGACTTGAAGCCAGATTCATCTCATACATTTAATGTCATCACATATCAGACTTATAGACCCAAGTAATCATAAACACCCAAGTCTGCAGTGTTATTGACGTGTTCCTTTAGTTAGCCAGGCCTACTACTGTGTGCAATGTTCATATATCATACTTCCATCTTCTAATGATATAGAGGCGTGGCTAGCACTGATTGATCAGTATTAGATGTGACAAGGTGTGTAACAAACTCTCTAATTGCTGAGTAAGCATATACATAGTGAAGTGACACTCACTGATGCGCTGGCACTGCTGGAAGATCACGCAAATGGTAGATCATCATGGGCCACCATGATGTCCTGGCCCATGATGATGACTGGCTAATAAGCCGATTTGGATTCCCCTGAGCAGTGCTCTTGGATCCAAGTGCTGAACTGGGCCCAGTGTTAGACTAAACCACCCACCAGAACTGCACCATCCCAGTGCGTGTAAAGGTGCAGACCACTCTGGGGTGTCTGGCAACTGGCTGCTTCCAGCGGGAATTAGCCGACAGGTGTGCGTTTGATATGATTAACAATATATAATGTTACATTTCTGTCTAAAGCCCCTTTTTTGAAATGATGTAATACAGTAAAATTCTGTCCTTAGTTCTGGGATATAGCAGTTGTAGCACATGTTTACTTTAATATTATTATTTAACATAAACATGTAACCAACATAAGATATTTTAAAAATACATTTTAACTCAGAAGATGCTAAATTCGAAAGGAGGAAATATAGACAACTGATAACAACACTTAATAAAACTCAGGAGACTGGATTAGATTTTCACAAAATAACTGTATTGACATAAGCAATAAAAATAAAATAAATAATATATATATTTATATCAATCAGAACAGAACAAACAAAATTATTTGGTTTAACTCCCAAATCATTTTAGAGTCTTCACAGTCTTTCAGTTCATCAAAAAACAAAAAATGAATTCACAGATTCAGTCTCTGTTCAATGTAAGAAGAAACAAAACGAGTCCCAGTTTCCTACGGGTAGGCAGGTGATAATGGGTTGGATGCTGATGAAGATGAAGGTGATGATGTTCATCCTTCGATTAGCTCGCCATCTTTCACGGTACAGGGTGAGGTATGAGAAAACCCCGGTCTGTATGAAACAGACCAGAACCATTAGATTCTCTATGGTTACATTTACTAAACAGGTCCACAAACAATTGTTGCCCCAGACTGTGTATATGACAGCTAGTTGCTTATATAGAAATATACGATTCATCCAACTTTTTTAATGTAACAATTTGTTACATTAGAAAAAAAACAATTTGAATTCAGGCACGGAGTCAAAAGTCGAGCATTATGATTCACTTACCAATTCAAGCTAATGCAAGAGAGCTTTATCGTCAGCTGATCTGTCTGATGATCATCAGGACTGCATCCCGCCATCCACTAATTGATATTTCTTAGAGAAAGTTTCTTTGAGTATTATACACAACGTCTCCGTGGCTGTCTCATGTATCTGGTCAAATACCATACACGTCCGCCTTAAGACGCTAATCCATGATGCTGATTGGCTAACACAACCGCGCTTGAACCAACGAGAACAAACGTGACAAAACGCAATTCTAAAATCACGCAAGAGCTCCATGTAGCCTGAAGTCAATGGTTTTTTCTTTAAGTGTACAGTTAGTGCTGGGGAAAAAAACATTAGTATATTTACAACCCATTTACATTTTCGTAAGTATTTAACATTCCTTTCAAAAACAAAAAATAAAACAATTTAGAAAATACAATACAATATTAAATTAAATAACTTCTGTGACCTGGGTTACACAGTCATTCCTCAGGTAAACAATGCCAGCTGTTTTGGATGGCATTATAAACATGGCTAGCTGATACATCAGGGCTCCTTACACTGTGGGTGAACGGGCAACATTAAAAGGCAGTTTGCAGCAATGTCCGGTTTCCCAAATGTAATCGGCACAATTAACTGCACTCACGTTGCTATAAGAGCTCCAAGTGAAAATGAATTTGTCTATGTGAACCAAAAACATGTGAATACAATCAATGTACAAATTATTTGTACCTCAAACATGACGTCTGTGTAGATTCTCATTCATCCAGGTCATAGTCATTCTGAAGATTCAAAGGCAAGGCAACTGGACTGTGTAGAGTTTGTTGGGAAGACGTTTCACTTCTCATCCAAGAAGCTTCTTCAGTTCCAAATGGCTGGTGCTGGAAGCAGATATTTATCTTGCTAGAGGAAAAACAACAACAAAGGAAAGGAGGAGTTGGAGAACGACTCATAGAAACTTATCCCAGGGTGATGTAACCCCTGAGAGTCATTACCCTGAATGGGTCATTAACTCCCCCTGTCATGTGAGGTGTTATGGTCACATGTGCCCAGGTGAGAGTGTTTGGAGAGCTTTCTGGGGAGAGAGCTTAACACTGCATTATATGTGGGTGAGAGGTTGTGTCTGAGTCCACCACCTCTGTTAAGAGAAGGCTTCTCCAGTCTGGTGAAGATGGCTTCTTTAACTCCTCTTTCAAACCATCTATCTTCTCTCGCCAACACCTGTACATTGCTGTCCTCAAAAGAGTGTCCCGTGTCCTTTAAGTGGGGTGGACTGCTGAGTCCTGACCTGAGGAAGTGGCTCTCCTGTGTTGAGCCATACGCTTGTGAAGCGGTTGTTTAGTTTCCCCAATGTACAGGTCTGAGCATTCCTCACTGCACTGGACTGCATACACCACATTGCTCTGTTTATGTCTTGGTGTTTTGTCCTTGGGATGGACCAACTTCTGCCTTAATGTGTTTCCAGGCTTGAAGTGAACAGGAATGTGGTGTTTGCCAAAAATTCTCTTGAGTTTTTCAGATAAACCTGCAACATACGGAATCACACTGTTCTTGCGTCTCTCCCTTTCATGCTCCTTCTCCTTTCTTTTCTTGTTCTTCAAAAAGGCCCACTTTGGGTATCCACAGGTTTTCAGGGCTTCTCTAATGTGTTTCTGTTCCTTTTCCTTTCCTTCCTTACTTGTAGGAACACTCTTGGCCCGGTGGTTGAGGGTTCTGATAACACCCAGCTTGTGCTGAAGCGGATGGTGCGAATCAAAGAGTAAATATTGATCCGTGTGTGTGGGTTTCCGGTACACTTCAACGTTGAGACCACCATCTGTCTCCAAGTGTACTGCACAATCCAAAAAGGCCAAAACGTTGTCCTTAACATCTTCACGCGTGAACTTAATGTTGTTGTCCACTGTGTTGATGTGGTCTGTGAAAGCCTCTACTTCATGTGCCTGGATTTTGACCCAGTTGTCATCCACATACCTAAACCAGTGGCTTGGTGCTGCTCCATGGAATGAGGCTAGGGCCTTTCTCTCCACCTCTTCCATGTACAGGTTAGCTACTATGGGAGATACAGGGGAGCCCATGGCGCATCCATGTTTCTGCCTGTAGTAGTGGTCCCTGAACTGGAAGTAGGTGGTACTCAGGCAGAGGTCCAGTAAGGAGCAAATGTGGTCAGGGGTGAGGTTGGTTCTGACCTCCAGTGTACTGTCCTGTAAGAGATGTTTTCTTACTGCTTGGACTGCCTCTGTGGTCGGAATGCTGGTGAAAAGTGATGTGACATCAAAGGAAACCATGGTTTCCTCTGGGTCCAGTGTGATGTCCTTTATTTTCTGTGCGAAGTCCTGTGAGTTTCTGATATGGTGAGTAGTGCTGCCAACAAGGGGAGCTAAGATTGTGGCCAAATGTTTTGCTATGTTGTAGGTGACTGAGTTGATGCTGCTGACGATGGGTCTAAGGGGTGCACCTTCCTTGTGTATTTTTTTTTTTTTTTTTTTGTATTTTTTTGTATTTTTTTTTTTTTTTGGAAGTCCATAAATGCATGGGACTGCTTCCCCTGGGTAGAGCCTGTAGTAGACTGGCCTGTCGATCACTCCATCCTTCTCCAGCTGTTGGAGTAAGTTTATTACCTTCTTCTTGTAGATGTTAGTGGGGTCCCGTTTCAGAATCTCATAAGTAGTGGTATCACTGAGGAGGCTTATTACCTTGTCATGGTAATCACTTGTGTTGAGTATCACCGTGCATCTCCCCTTGTCTGCAGGCAAGATGGTTATGTTTTCATCTTTTTGCAGTGATGACAAGGCTCTTCTTTCCTGGCTTGTGAGGTTAGAAGGAGGTGTTTTCGCATTCGAGAGAGCCGCTGTTATCTTCAACCTGAGTTGCTCTGCCTCTGTGACCGTCAGCTTGTTGTCTCGGATGGCTGACTCTGTCGCTGTAATGAGGTCTACCACTGGGATCTGTTCTGGGGTTACAGCAAAATTTAGTCCTTTGGAAAGGACCTCCTTTTCTGGTTGGGTGAGAACCCTGTCTGATAAGTTCTTCACCCATTTATCTTGTGTGTTGGAGTCCGTGTTGTTATCTTTCTTATCCCTCCATAATAATTCAGATGATCTTTTGAATTGTGTGGATTGCAGCCTGTCAAATTTTTGTCTTTGTCGCTCCTTCCCTTTGTTGTGTTGTGCAATCTGGGCCTTATCCACAAAGTTGTTAACTTCAGTGAGAATGTTTTCTGGAAGCAAGGATGTCAGTGCTTTCTTGGTGTGGTCAATTTTTTGTCAAACATGACAAAATTTAGTGGCACGGTGTCCTGGGTCAGCACATGACTCATTCATCCTGACACAGCAGTGTAAGAACAGACTACAGGCAGGAGATCAAGAACATTCATGAGGGACTTTGCACCCTCATGGTAACATGTGGGTGTGTAGAGGGCAGGATGTGAGGTGAATCCACCTGTGCAACCCTCCAGGTGGACTGGGATTTATAAAGGGAAAAGTGTTTGCAGGTGTGCGCACATACAGTTTTATAAATCTGATTGTTTTTTGGCACACGCCATTTTCAGCTTTTGGATGCATGTACACTTTTAGTATGGATCCTGCGCAGTGTTTTGAGGCCTCTGGTGTTTGTATACCTGAACTACTTTACAGTCCAGTCAGGCAGCACTCACTAATATCTCCTCCCCATAGTTAGCTGTGCAATGCGCATGTGTGTTTATGTGAATGGAGCGAGCTGTGGACTCACATGAAGGCAGCATGCTGTGAGCAACTCAGACTCATGAGGCATACAGATGACATGTGAGGGCAGCGTGGGCAATTTGCATTTAAGAATGGCTCACAAACGAATAGCTCACTCACAACTATGAACCGGTTCTCATCCTTCACTTTAAAGAGCCATTCAACAGACTCAACTTGTTCGAGTCTCTTATGATGGTTTTTATCCCAAAAGAGCATTGGCTCCAAACAGCACTGGACTGTGGATAAAAGTGGAGTTTTCCTCTGTGCATTAAAAGCATTATTTTCTACTGACAACAAGAGAAAAAATAAAGGTATGCATCCCTACCACATTTTAAGATCTTTATCACTTTTTACAGCTTCTTGTTGCTCAACAGACTGGAGTAGATCCTGAAATAAGCCCCTTTTTGTTACAAATAAATGTTTTTAAAGTGTAAAAAACATTTTTGAGTCAAATGATGCCCCAAGAGCCAGAATGGAAACAAACTGTGACAGCTGCTCTGAATCCAGATGGTTCAAATGTATTGTGTGATGCAGGCTGGATGTAAAAGTGCATCTATGGCACAATAATGTAGCTAAAAAAAAACTACATCAAAAGGTTCTATTAAAAATGTGAGGAAAATTCACTCTAATAAATTGTCTGCTGTTTTCTTCAATATTCTTGAATGCATGTTGGCTGGAGAAATACCTAAAAAATGAAACCGTGATAAAGTTTCTGTCCATCTTTTTTTAATCAGCAGAACTTTGTAACTCCACCGTGAGCTTCCTCTTTTCTGAGGACTTCTAAAATCCAGCACGGGGTTGGAAAGTTTTCAAAAAGCCCTTGGATCCTGCTGACTTCAGCATTTCCTGCAGATTTTTTTAGTGGAAAATTACACTTTGAAGATTCCAGTTCCAGCTCAAATCAAAAGGCGCTCCTCTGGGAGCCGTCCCTGGGAACCGGCCCAAACCCAGTTCTGTATGGAGGTGTTTCTGGAGAGCCAACTTGCCTGTGAGCTGGAGCAGGTTTTGACAGTCTCAGCAGCCTCCCAGCTCATCAAGATTGTATTTTTGCCCTCAGGACTGGAGTGAGGGATGATTTTTGTTCACTGCACCGAGCTGGTAAACTATGAAAGTGGCGTGAAGCCCTTGGTGTTATAACACACCTGAAGATGTAGTTTTCAACAGGTATAATCTCAGGACCTGTCTGCACCTCCTCAGTGAGAAATTAAAACCAAAAAACCTGAACATTTAAAACATTTTTGATTAATCAATGTTGTGGTTTGGACTTAAGATCAAGAACAAGCAACTTTTGTCACAAGGACTATGGAAAGCCCAGCATAAATTTGATATCAGTGATATCAACCAAAGTTCAGCTGTATTAGTACTCAAATTTGGAGTACATGTACTCAATTTTGGTCAATTAGTGCGGGAGTACAGTTTACTAGTGAAGACAAAAGTGTCACTAGTAGTACTATTAGACTGTTTTGGGTCTGCTAGTACTACTAATAGACTTAAATATGTTCACTAGTACTACTAGTAAGCCTTATATGTTAATAAGGGAGAAAGAAAAAGCAAATGCAGGCTACCCGTTGGCTTTTGCAATATCACAACCAATCAGGGTGCTGGATTTGGTTATAATCCCTCCTTTTTCATTTGCATTAGGTCAACTAGTACTACTAGTGAATCTTTTGGCTTTACTAGTACTACTAGTAGACTTAAGAAATCTTAATATTAAAAACTCAAAGTTTAACTATTAGCACTAGTAACACAAAACTGTCTACTAGTAGGTGATTTTGCTTTACTAGTAAGGTGTACTCGTGCACTAATGCGCCAAAAACCTTTGCTAGTAAAACAATTTTTTTTTACTAGTACTACTCGTAAACTCAAAATGTCTCACTAGTAGTACTAGTAGTACTACTGCCAATTATTGCTCCATTTTCATGGAAATATTGCTATTTTTAACATTTTCAAGGCAGCTCCAGTTACTTTACCATCACTTATATGCATTATTTGACATTTTAAATTGACTAGCCGGCTGCATTTAGGGAGTAGGAGGGCCGCATGTGGCCCCCAGGCTGCCAGTTACCCCTGGATTAAACTGTCCATCTGGTGTTTCACACATACAGGTGTTAACTCCTGATTCTACTACAGTATCAACAGGAAAAACATTTGTATGATTGGTAATGGAAAAAACACACTTTAATGGTTTCTACAATACTACAAACTTATACTCCAATGAAGTTGGGATGTTGTGTTTAACCTAAATATAAACAGAATACAATGATTTGCAAATATTTTATGACTTAAATTCAATCGACCACAAAGACAAGAAAATAAATGTTAAAACTGATTAACTTGAGAGGCTGGTGAAACCGTTTTTAAACATGAAACTCTCCTCTTGGTAAACCAAATAAATTTTTTCTTGCTCACTGTGTGGGAGGTAATGACAGCAGAAGACATCTGGTACAGTAAATAGTGACAATTACTGTAAATTAGATTAAATCATCTGAGAAAACTTTCAAAAATCAAGAAGGAGGTGTTTGGTTTTAATTACTGTGCACCAACAAATAAACTTATCATAACTGGCAAGCAGGAGGAAGCCTCTGCAACTGAGGGATCACACAGTAGCATCCATTAATATCTATTACACCTGATTGTATAAAGGTTAGGAAAGAAAAGAAAGACAGCACACTCAGGACATGCAAACATTGACTATCGCAAACTCAAATTCCAGTAAAGTTGAGACATTGTGTAATACATAAATCAAACAAAATACAATGATTTGCAAATCCTTTATGATGTAGTTCCAATTTAATTCACTACATAAACAAAATATTCAGTGTTTAAACTGATAAACTTAGTTGTTTTATACACTCATTTTAAATTTGATGTCTATAATATGCTGCAAAAACAGCTGGGACAGGGACCTGTTTACCACTGCGTAACATCACATTTCCTTCAAACAACACTAAATAAGTGTTTGTGAACTGAGAACACTAATTGTTGAAGCTTTGTTGGTGGAAGGAATATGTGACGTGAGTCAGTTAGTTCCAGATAAACTTTATTTTTCCGAAAAGTAAACGCACTCAAAATTCTAGGTAGCGTGCTCTTAAGCTGTGGTATTATTTTTTGATGGGAGTTCTTGTAGGTGGAGAAAATACCCTTTGTACTTGGTACAATACTTCCCTGTTTGCAGCTAGTTCTGCGTAACAGACTGTGGCTTACTGAGGGAGAGGAGAGAATGCTCTACTGCATCTAAGGTACTTAGCGGCCATATGGAGCTCATACAACCCCACTTCAAAAATACTGAACCATCCCTTCAAATTACATATGAGTGAATATTTGCAAAAAAAGAATAAAGTTTATCAGTTTGAAAATTAAATAGCTCTTCTTTCTAGTCTATTCAATTGAATATGCCGGAAACCAACTTCATTGGATTGGGGTTTGTCAATAAAGTTGATGTTTAATGTTGAGGGTCATAAATCACAGGCTACTTGTGATATTGTTGCAGTGCATCTGCTCAGTTCGTTTAGTCTGTCACATGTAAATTTTGATGATTGAGTTACCGTAATTTTCGTATATAACAAGCACCCCGTTTTTTCATGCTTTTTTCCAGGAAAAACGCTGTATTCATATATAACACGCACCCACATTTTGCCCAAACCTTACTCTCTTAGACAGCTCAAACATGACCTTTATTCAAAGTTCTAATCAATGAAATTTCAGAATTTTCACAACAAATACCGTACAAGATTTTCTCTCAACCGGATGCGGAAATACCTTTTGCTTCACACATGCACACTTAATCGTTTTCTGCCAGAGCATGCACAGTCGTAATGTACCAGCCAATCAGAGAGCAGCTATCAACACCTCGCTCACAAGAAGGCAGCGCCCAGTGTGTTTACGAGTGGTACCGTAACTCTTGAGAATTACACGATCATTACACAAAGGTAAATTAATTAAGACCCAAAATATTGGATTAGCACAGTTTAACAGTCAGTTTTATAAGAATTACAAAAGCTTGGTGGTAATGTTTTGCAAAGAAAGAATATTTCAGCTTTTTGTATCAGATGTGTTGTAATTGCGATGTGGGTGAGATAAAATATTTTACATATTTTGCTTGTGCTTGTGTATCACACATACCTGAAAATTAGACCTTATTTAAGAGCAAAAAAAGCATGTTATATATTAGAAATTACGGTATATAAAAAATAACATTTATGGGATCATGGAGTATGTATTTTCTGTGTTTTTTGCTGTTAAAGTCACACATGTCTGTAAGTTGCCTCAATGGCTAAAAACAAAGTCCTGACTCAACACTTAAGATCCACTGCTCTCATGTTATCTCGCACAATATCTTTATTTGAAGCATTTCTAAATCTACAGTTGTTGGATCTCACAGAGCTTTTGGGGTCTGTTTATCAGAGATTGTGTTCATGTTCAAGTTTCACCTACAATCACTCATTCTTTAGCCCGAGAGAAGAAGAGATAAAAAGACAGGTGAGCTCAGGTGTGTTTTTCTCTCCCCCTCTCTGGCTCTTTGTCTTTGGCTCCTGGTCTCCCTCTTCTCTTTCATGGCTGCTCTCTCTGCTGCTGTGGCAGCACAGCTTGAATCTTCAGCTTCTTCTCCATCTCTCTTTCTTCCTCAAAGCCTGGGAAAGATCGATAAGCTAGCAAACGCATACGAGTACACACACACACACTCTCTCTGCTTGAAGAGCCTGCCTAAGAAGTGTCTGTCGGCAAACTTTAAGGGGTAGCTGGCTCGCTGCTGTGTACCTGCCATCCCGTAATTCCCAGAGCCGGAAGGGAATTAAGGAGACATGCAATGGATAAGTTACAACCGAATTTCAGCTCATTCAGCTGAAGATAGTCTTTGAAATTCAGATCTAATTTTAGCTTGTGTAGGAAATGACGCCAGTGATGAAGTAAATGACAGTTTTAAATCTTGAACAGATTAAATGGTGCACTTACATCTAACTATCCTGGGCTTTTTACTACATGCCAAACACACTGAACCCCCCGGCCCAGTAATCCAGATCCATGCTGTAGCAGGTGGCCCACAGGTTAGCAAGCTCTTACATTACCCTCATGACATAAATGTATTTATTTCACAGTTACCAGCAGGATTTTACAACATCCAACTCTTCTCGGGAACCTCCTCCTACAATTATGTGACCTTTCCTTTAGCCCCATTCCATCATCATACAGACCCTGATATTAACGTTAGAGAGATCAACAAAATTAAGAAAACATGACAGATCCTGCAAACAGCACACACATATATTAGTATGACCTTGATAAACAATCATGGATGACCTGCTGCTGTGGACCTGCTCGACTCCATGTGCTCTATCCTGCATCAACCATCAACAGAAAGGACATCATTTAACATAAATTTTTACTTTTAGACCGGTTAAACCCATTTAATGTCAGTTCAGGTAGGTGCTGCTATATTAATCCACATCATTCCTCTCCAGTTTATGATCATTATAGATATTAATGTTCATATTGGACTGATCTCTTGATCTATGGTTGTATTGATTATACACTGTAGTAACTATCTTTACAACAGCATAAACATGAGGTCTCTCTTGAAAGTAAGATGCCATATCTCAAGTGCCTTACCTTTAATGAATTTATATTTCACAAATATATTGCTATACAGATAAAGATTGATTGAATCTATATTCAACAGAGACAAATGTGATGAGGACAGATAATAAATTCAGGGTTCAGGAAGAGCTCAGAGCAAGAATATTCAGTGTTTCCTCTAAGAAATCTTTGGACCAAAGATGTGCAATGTCACTGGTTTGGAGGGGCAGCACTGGATGAAATGTCACACCTTCACTCTGATCATTACAATTGTACTCGGGTTTTTCTGGCAGTGTTGATCTGATACACTTTGAACTTTATATTGGAGGATTTATATCTGAACAAACTGCTTTTTTATGTGATGCCACATTATTTTATCATAATACTTGTTCACTTTTTTTTAATCAGAGTCCATTTGCGTAGTGTTGTGACCAATCAGCTGAGCAGCTCATCATAGATACCTGATGAAGCTCTGACTGATGAAGTGAAGGATTTCCCGTTTTGTATTTTGTGCTTCTTCTGTCCTCGAGTCTCTCTTCCTCGCTGGAAGGAGCTAAGCTACAGGGAAACCACACGAGCAATAGAAATAGCATGGACATAGCTGTGTAATTAGAAACACCCATTCACCTTCCTCCATGATGAATGATCGTCCAATTCCCCTGGAAGAGCCAAGGATGGAGGAGAGAGGAGGAAGCTCAGAGCGAAGTACACCAAGTTTTTCAACAACAGATGCACTGTGATTGGTTTGGAGGCACAGCATCTACAGTGGTATCTCGTGTAGCGCAGGTGTCTGATGCCCAATCAGCTGAACAGCTCATCTTCACCACCTGATGCAGCAAAGACTGATGAAGTGGAGGGTTTCTCATTTGGTACTTTGTGCCTCCTCTGTCCTTGTGTCTCTTCTTTGCTTCTCTCTTTCAATTCTTTGCTGGGAGGAGCGAAGAGGAGAGGAAACAATGCCAGTGAAGAAAGTAGGATGGACAAAGTTATGTAGTGAGAAACAGCCACAGTTCAGCTCAAAACAGCTCTGAAGTAAACTGAGTGATAAAATAGAGATGAAGATGTGCAGCCGTGGTATGGATGGACTTGTTGATGTAAATCTTCTAAGAGAACTGGGGGATGGCAGTGATAGCGTTAGTCAAACTGTGCTTGGTGTTGTCAGTGAATGCTACATTAGCTTGCTTACTGTTGTTCTCGGGCAAATTAAAGCCTCTACTCACTGTTTTTTGGTTGGCCTACCTTGTTTGGTCCTTGTTTGCTTCAGATGACTTTCACTCCTACAGCAAACCAAACTCTGATTCATCCGGAAACAAATCAAGACCCTCTGTTTCCACGTGGCCTGCACTGTAAAAAGGTTGTAAATTTTACAGTATCTTGCAAAGAGATGCCAGTAAGTTACTGTAAATGTCTTTACAGTAGCATTACTTGATTTTAATTTACAGCATTATTGCTGTATTTTGTATTATAGTTTTACTACCGTATTTTTAAAAACATCCTCACTGTTTTTTACCATATCATTGCTGTATTTTATTTTACAACTTTTAAATGCATTTTAAATTTAATTAACCTGCTGTATTTTAGTTGTTATTACTATTTCTTTAACTATTTTAATGATCAGTTATTTGCTAGATGTAATTTTGTAAAAAAGAAAAAAAAATTCACATACATTAATTTTTATCCAATAAAATACATTTACTCAATCATTTGTTTTACCATAATGTGTGAAACATCTACTCAGAGAAATCTTGCCTGCTACTGGTCAGTTTTTCTGGGCAACATTAAATTTTATCTTGATCCACTGCCCTTTACAGTAGTTCACTCTATAGACATTTTACAGGTAGATTTTATGGTAAAATGCTGTTCATTGTACAGAAATCAGTATGATTTCCCACAATCTGTTGCCATTTACAGTAACTTACTCTATAGACTTTTTACAGTAGATAACTGTAAATATTATAATAATTATAACTTTGAGTTCAGGTCAGAGAAGAATGTCCAGGGTGGTTCGAGGTGATACAGTAGTAAGGCAACAGAAATAAAAAAAACACTTGTTACAACCAAAGAATCCTGAAGACCATTTCTGAAAGCACAGTATGTCCAAGCTTCAAACAGATGGGCACAGCAGCAAAAGACGATACAAGGCAACACCCCTGTGTTTCTTTTTGTGTTTTCCTTTTGGGTTCACCAAAATTTACAATAGAAGATTGGATTCCTGCTGCAACATTTAGACGGAAGGTTCAGACTTAAATGTAATTTTTAACTTCATGAAAGCCTAGATCCATCGTGCCTTGTATCAGTGGTTCAGTAGCCTTGCACAGCAGTTGGATCCGCCTGATTCAGTGTCTGTAATTATACAGATCCTGTCATGGCCCTGGAAAAAGAGACTATTTTCCCTTCCCTAGTGTCTCTTTTGTGTCCACCTCCCTCTTGTGTTTTGTCTCTTGTTGGTCTGTGTGTCTGTCTTCCTGGAAGTCCACACCTGTTTCCTATCACCACCTTCAGCCTCAGTCAACCTCAGCTGCCTCCAGTTTGCTCATCAGCCTGCAGCAGGTAAAAGCCAGCACTCTTCAGCCACTCTTCGCCAGATTGTTCTGTCTACCAGTGTGGTAACGCAACTCATTCAGGCCAACTTTTTACTGTACTGAGGATTCTGTTTTTTGTACTTTGACTGAAGACTAATTCCCTTTTTCTTGTGCCTCAGGATAACCTCTGCCAAGGATCATCAGAAGCTTTTTGGGTCACAACAGCTGCTCAATAATAACATGCCTCTAATCCTCATTGAACACCTTAAACCTCGCATTTGAGTCTGTGTTTCTGCATTTTGGGTCCAGAAAATAGTCTGCTTTTCATACAACAGATCCATCTTGATAAGCTCCAATCTATAACATTTGGGCTCAGCCCAATCAGAGTCTTTTAGGGCAGGAAGAGGTGAAAGATAGGAGCAAGACCACAGCAGGTAGAGACTGCTCTTATAGAGATTAGCATAGATGCTAACAGCAACACTACAAACTCCTCTGTAATAAGTATATTTTCGCTCCACTTCCGACATGTTTTGATGAGAGTTTGTTTTACGAAGTGGCTAACAGTCTGTAACGCAGTAGTGCCTGCCTGCTTCATTATGATTGGCCTGTAACAAATGTTGATTGATGGCATGATCTTCCAATCACGGATATGCTTCTGAAAGGTTCTGCTTTCTCCAAACACTTTCTAAGGACTTTTTCCCTGATGGACTCGTGAAATATTTTGAACAGTCCATCTGGTGTGTCAGGTTAGTGGTTCGGGGTGTTGGTGGTTGCTTTTCTGCAACTGAAAACCTGAGCATTGTTGGTCAAATCAGATTGAGATTTCAACATTTAACTCCAAGTATTTCAGTTCTTTACACTCGGTTAGAAAAATGTAAAATGACCGCCCTAGCTGAGTTTAAACCCAGCTACTGTGAGCGATGTTTTTTTCACTGGCTGATCTAGAGGCAGCTGGAATAAGTGGTGCTAGCTTAAGGTTTCATAATGTTAATGTTCTACAATAAGGGGCCAACCAATGGAAGAGGTGCCACACACTCTGTTGAACATTAGCTGTCTCAGCACTCACTGCCTGTGCCAGTGGTTAGAACTGAAACAGCTCTGAACCATCAGCAGAAGAGAGAGGTCCTCTGCTCCAGACAACAATGCTGCTGTAGTGTTATTGCTTCCTCTAGTGCCGTCTTTAATGGCTCAGATTTTATTTGTGGGTCAGACAGCCAGTTTCTTACGGCTCATAAAGACAGTCTAAAGTAGAGAGTAGCCTCGTCTTGACCCCCATTCCTGTCCATGTAGAAACACATTTTTGAATCCAGCATGGATGCACTCAAGAATAAAGCAGACACAAACACTGACACACTCAAACACTTGTCAGGGTAAAGTTAAGTCCACCAGCACCTGTGTGCTGTTTAAAGATGTTAAGTCTCTGCTGTGTGTGTGTGTGTGAACGCAGCGGGCGGCTTCAGCTGGTGGAACATCATAAAGTGCTGCTCAGCAGGAGGTTCTTATCAGGCCTTTTTTCCTTCACTTCTTCTTGGTTACACACAAATTCTCCATAAAACTGTAGCCCTTAAATCTATGTAGAGGACGCAGACTGAGAGCAGGACACTTTTGTTCAGGGCTGTTTGGATCCAATACTGGACTAAAATGAACAAATGTGCTGTGCAGGCCTTAATTATGACCTAGGCAATAATTATAATTATGACTTTTATTGATGTTGAGTTGTTACTGAGGGCTGCATGATGATGCAGTAAGAAACTGTGTTGGCCAAGGGTAATAAGGTTTCTTTGAGGCCTAAGAGGCCCTGACTAACGAGGGATACCAATCAGGGCTCACAAACAAATCAACTAGGCTATTAATGAATGGTACTAAAAGTTAAAAATTATTCTAAGAATCCTTCCCAATCCCACTAAGCTAAACCCATGTTATAAAGCCATGAATAAAAATTGTCTGTATACTAACAAATGATATCTTGTAAGGTTTAAAGGTCTTTATGGTGAATTTCCACTGTGTGCTACTGGCTTGTCTTTTCTGAACTCTACTTGTATTTGAAACTTTCCTTTAGGGATTGTACTTCCTCTCTGATACCGTTTTTGGTATCACCTCTGCTGAAGCTCCAACAAGCTGAGCCAATACTAAAATGTATAATGTTAAGGCTACAGACTGAGAGCCAGTTACACCAGCCTTAAAGCCCCCCAGGGTCAATGTGTTGAATGTCATGGTAGTTAAGCTTTGCCCACTTTTTTCTCAAATGCACCTTTTTGCCAAGTCATTGTGCGTGCTAAACTTGCCCTGGGCTTTTATATATCTTTTAATACTTATGGCATGGGCCTGCCACTTTTCTAATCAAAAGAGCCATTTTGCCCCACCAAAAAAAATCTGTCTGGAGCCACAAAAGACCGTTCATGTTCAGAGGAAACATTCATGTTGCAGAACTGTTAATAATAAAGATTGAGAAGAATGCGGTTCAGCCTTCAGCCTCACCCAGACTCTACCTCCTGCAGCCCCAGGTAAGTTGAGTTTGAGACCCATGTTTAAACATTTTTGCCCAAAGGCAAGCCTAAAATTAATGCTAAATCCCAAGTACACCATGTACATAATTATGCAAAATAGTTGGGTTGTAATATCTTTTTGGCCTAAACAAGATAATTCTAATATAACCAGACGTTAGGCCATATTATTTTAAAAAAGGAAAATTTCATTAACCTAGCACAGCCTCTGAACCTGTATGGAGCTAAATCCAGGCCAAAAGTATTGTAATTTGAAAAAAGGAAAAGACTGAAAAAATAAATTCTGAAACTGAAAATTTAGGTTTTGTTCTTGAATTATTTTAAAAATAAAAACATATTATTGAATTAAAAATAAGTGTAAGATAACTTTTTTTCAGTTTAAACATACTTTTAATTCAGCTCTGAACTATTTTGATCAAATAATTTATTTTCATTTTTACTCTGAAATATATTTTAACATATGAACTGTCATTTTTGTCAGTTGCAGAATTAATATTTCCAGGTTCAAATCTTAACGTTTTGTTTTCAGATTTCTTTTTTTTAACCTTCAGATCTTTTTGTCACTTTCAGATCGTATTTTTTCAGTTTCAAACTTTTGCCCGTGTTCTGGCGTGGGGGGCGTGGCCTAGACTGAGAGGGGCGTGGGATTGTGAGTGACAGCCTAGCAAAGCATCCTCAAATGATGTTGCCTTCAGGAAACGTGGGCACTTTGATAGATTATGACTCAACACTTTCTCTGCACTTTATTTTCTTGATACCTGTAAACAAAGCAATGCTAAAGACAAATATACCTCTTACAAGTAATTCTAGACAACTATTGGTCATTTTTGATAAATAAAAACTGGAAAATATGCCAGATTGTTGAGTTTAACACCTAAAACTAAAGAAACGATGTGTCCCAAATCCACACAAGACCATGAACGCAGCGCAGCATCACGGCATGAATTAATACAACGGCATCCTCTTTACCGGGGCAGCCTACAGGCGCAGGCACACAGGTAAGAAATGCTCTTTACAGATAAGATGCAGAGGAAATTGGGCTAAATAGCATAATACTGGACAAATACACCTGGACAAAAACACCAAGTGTTTTCTGGTTATAGTTTATAGTTTGCTGTGCTACTGTCAATTTAATTTGTTTTGTTTAATTTTAAATTACAATTTCAATTTTCATTTACTACTTTAACTTTAATTTACTACATTTGTTAATAAACCGCTCTGTTATAGATTGTTGCAATATTGTAAACATATCACACTTGCACTGATAACTTTATACTTTAAATATCCAGAAGCAGTGACTGATGCTGCAGATGCACACTTGAAGACCCTCTATTCTGAATAAAAAAATGAGAACAAAAACAAGCGGTTGCAGTGGAATTTGTTTTTCATAAATTGTAATGGTGTCATAGGCTATATGACACCATAAAATGTTTTGTTCTTCTTTTATCCATTTAGTCCATTTTAACCTTTGCTATGATCTGTTGGTTTGGTAACCTCAGCATCTCAAATGAAAACAAGCTGAGGATCATTGTCAAACTCTGCCAAAAAACTATTGGCACGAGTCTTAAAGGATAAGTTCGGTTTCTACAGCTTTTACATAGTTCATAGAATGAAGTAGAACAATATACTCACCCAGAGGGCTTTCCTGATCCAAACAGTGCTTCGGGAGATATTTAGATCCAAAATCGAGCGGCGGACATCCGTATAAATGGTAGCAGACAGGGCATGTATAGCCGCTCCTAAAACTGCATTAATCGTCCAAAAACTCATTAGTTTCACCAACATTTCATCATGGTCCGCTCGCGCTACTCCTCCACGACAGTCCGGTGTCACTCCATCCATGTTTTTGTCACTGTGCTGACCTCTGAACTGAAAAGTTTCTTTCCGGTTGCGCGCATGCGCAGTACAGCTCATTGTTTCAGCGGCAAGCGGTGGCTACACAATAACTTTCTTCTTCCAGTTTTGTGCAAAATGGACGAATATCTATCGGATGAAGATGTTGTGGACGAGAACTTTGAATATGATGGGTGTCCTTACAGTTTCGAGCCAGAGTTTACAGATGAGGAGCTCATCGAAAGGAGGACGCGGAGGCAAGAAACTTTTCAGTTCAGAGAATTAAATTGAGGTTATGTTTTCACCAGGGTCTGTCTGTTTATTTGTCTGTTGGTTTGTTAGCAATATAACGCAAAAACTATAGGATGGATTTACATGAAAATTTAACCAGAGATGTGGTTTGGTCCAAGGAAGAACCCATTACATTTTGGAGGTGATCTGCATATTTGTCTGAATGCAAAAAAAAAAAAAAAATCCCCAAATTTGCCAAAAATTCCATAAGTTGACATTAGGCTGTATTTTAAAAAATCATATCTCTAACATTACTTGATGGATTCGCTTCAAAATTTACAGTATAATATATACATAATATAACTCTATCATCATGGTCAATTTCATCTGGATCTCATCCAGACAGACGTCACAAAAAAAAAAAAACATTAAAGTTTATGATGGCCAATTCCATTCATTTCTCCTTGGGTGCTCTGAGGGTTCCTCCCCCTTCACGTCATTTTGGGAATTGTAGTTTATCCTCTACAGCCCCAGTGGACCCATATTAAACAGGAAAAATTCAACCACCCTCCCATATAAGCCATTTTTACACAAACCAAACACAACTCCAACACCAAGCAAATTAATTGTCAAATATTAAAATCTGTGTGGCGCCACCTAGGCAACCCACCTGCCATATTTCCACATTCATGTGGAATATAGGAGGATCTTCGCAGCAGTACTGGCCGGGGGTGATTGGCTGAGGTGCTGGATCGGCTGAGGGAGAAGCGGCCCTGCTATTGGCCCAAGAGTTCATATCAGAGCGCGTGGTGATCCAGACTTGTATCTTGGTGGAGGTCTGTGCTCTCTGAGTGCTTTTCTAGTTTAGTTAACTACCTCAGTTTTAATTCACTGCTTTAATTTTTATTTAATACTTCAATTTTGATCTACTAAATTAATTCAAATTGATTATTTTCTGCATTTGCAAATAAACCACTCTGTTAAGGATTGTTGCAATAGTGTAAATGTGTCACACTTGCACTGATAACTTCATACTTTTATATCCAGAAACAGTGACTGATGCTGCAGATGCACACTTAAAAATCCTTTATTCTGTATAATAAAATCAGCCATTGTTCTTGTTGTGGTTGCTCTTTCTTTTTCTTCTTCTTTGATGTTTAATGGTGGTTGGAAAACCAGCTTAGAAGGGCATTACCGCCACCAACTGGACTGGAGCGTGGAACAAGAGATTTGTGGTTGTTCCTGGGTGTGCGCGCAACCTTTATCTGAAAGAGTACTGCCCATGCTCCTATCGTTTTCCCTGAAGACACAGATTCCTGTTTACACAGAGATACCAAAACATTTTAATAACTTTTCACTCTGAACCCTGGTTTCAAAAGTTTGCAGATTCAGGCACTCCAGGCACCGTTCTCTTCTAAATGGAAGGTCCAAACGAAATGAAAACTCCCTTTTCGGCTGTTTTTGTTGTGTAAACGACCCCTAAAAACATATACCAACACTACAGACTTCTCTATAGTAAGGATATTTTTGCTGCACTTCTGACATGTTTTGCAGAGAGTTTGATGTAGCGTGATCCTTCTGAATTGTCTGATTAGTTTGTAATAAATGTGATTGATGAAACAATCAAATCATCTGCTGGATATGCTTCTGAAAGATTCTGCCTCCCAAACACTTTCTATGAGCTCTTTCCCAGATGGACTAGTGAAATATATCGATTGGTCCATCTGGTGTGTCCGGTTAAAATTTCATTGGAAACTTAGTAAAATTTCAAAATATCACCAACACATTTAAACTTGACAGGCCAGGTTTTATATCATTTGGAGAGCTTTATAGGAGGGAAAAAAGGAATAACCTCCCTCACCTTCTCATTCCATTAACTACAGAAGGCATAGTCCCTGTCAAGGTTTTATAGAGACTGTTAAAAGTTACAGAATTTGCTGCTGTATAAGAATTTTAATGCCCCTAAAGTGAGTTATTCTTTAATGGTTGTTTAAATCCCTTAAGCATGCCAGTGTGCCCTGCCTCTCCATTAAAGAACCCTGCCTTCACAGCCTTCACAGAACTATTTCAAGTCAAGATAGTTACACCCCAGTGAGGTCCCCTCCTCACTGTGAACATTAAATATTGCAGAGGAGGGGTCTGGGAATGAGGCTGATCTATGTTTCACCTCCTTGGTTGAATCAAATGTGTTACAGAGGTGAGATGGAAGTATGCAGATCCATCAGGGAAGCAAAGCCCTGGACCAAAGTGAACAAGGTATGGTTCAGGCCATTGGGGTAAGCATGTTCTCCCTGTGCATGCAGAGGTTAACCTTACTTCATCACCCTCCCACAAACCAAACACATGCTTGTGAGGTTAACTGATGAATCTGATTACCCACGTGAGCTGATTGTTTCCCTTTATGTCAGCCCTGTGGTTAGCTAAAGAGCAATCTGAGGAGAGCCCTGCTTCTCGCAATGACAGAGAGACTTTTAACAGGAGAAGCAGTGTAGCAGCATTAATATTGATATTGAATATTAACTAACATTAGAGACAACTAATTAATTTTTTGTGTAGTTCACATTAGGGCCAAGCAAAGGAGAAGGCTGGGGCCTCATTTATAAGACTGTGCATAGGAAAGATCACTATAGGTGGCGTATGCCAGAAACACAGGAAATGCGTGCGCAGAAAAACTTTCAGTTTTATAAACAGTGTGCTATAGCTATTTCCCTTTATAAATCACAACTCTAAGGTTGTTGTACATGAGGGAACGCTTTGCCCTGCCAATATGGTGCCTATAAAAGGTTAGGTGAACGCCCTTGATCAATATTCAGTGATACCAATTCCACAATGGAGCATGAGAGAAAATGTGTGAAGAAGAGGAATTTCACTCAGTGCGAGGTCGACATTTTAACAAGTGAGGTGGACACTCGCAAAATAATTTTTATTTGGAGGGCACAGTTCAGGCATCACTAATGCCAGAAAGGCAAAAGAGTGGAAGCATGTGGCTGATGCAGTAAACAACACTGCCTCAGAGGGCCAGTCTGTGGCGGAAATAAAGAAAAAATGGTCAGACATAAAAGTGGAGGCAGAAAGGCGGATCACTCTCTATCTGTAAGTCAGTTTGAACTCTTTCTAGATCTGCAAAAAATTCTTAGAGATGTTAAACGAAAGGAATTCTTTATGAAAAAGGGATCCTGCTCAAACTCTGACCTAAATGGTCTCCTAACAAACACTTTAAGAATCAAAAGCAATTTTTATCCACCTAAAAATAGAAACCCCTTAATAGAAACATATTGTACACTCGTGGAGTTAGATTTTGAAAAACCATCTCAATAAGCACAGCTTCACTCAACATAACCTGACAAAAGCCCAACAGAATTACTGTCTGAATTAGAAAGCAATGCCTCAATTGTCATTAAAGCTGCAGACAAAGGCGGTTCCATTGTCATTATGAACAAATGTGACTATGATAATGGGGTTCTCAAACAATTATAAAACACATCATTCGATAAAAAGCTACATTATGACCCCACAAATTATCTGCAAGAGCTGAGAATTTTACTTGAAGAAGGTTTTATTGATGGTGATATCTCACAAAAAGAATCAAAATTCTTACTGAATGAGTTCCCTCTAAAAGCCATTCTACACACTTCACCCAAAATTCATAAAAATCAATCAATCAATCAAGCTTTATTTATAAGGCACTTTGCATACTTAAAAGCAGCACAAAGTGCCTCACAGAGGCTAAAAAACATAAAAAAAACAAACCCGTCCATCCCACCCCCAAAAAATAGAGACATATCGAGACACACACTCGCAGACATCAGCAGACACACACACACACATATACACACACATTCACACAAGCTATCGAAAAAGAGAGACATGGCTGGGCACCGAGGTCTGAGGTAAGGGATAAGCCACCTTTGGGGACCATCAACACTGAGGAGGGCTCCCGGCCCACGAGGAGCGCAGCCGGAGACTTCCCCACCCCGCGCAGACACGAGGCCCCACACCACAGTGCAGGGGCCTCCAGCCACGCAGGTGGAGCCATCCACCGGCAGCGGCCCCAGAAGTGGACCAGGAGCAGCTCCTAGTGTGGAGAGCCCCCATGAGAGAACACTGGAGCTAAAAACCATCAGAATAAAACAGTCATAAAAAATATAAGAAAAGGGGGACATAAAAAAGAGAGATAAAATAGCATAACATGGATAACTAAAATAAGGTAAAAAATTAAGAATTAGATATGATAAGAAGGATAACTAAAAGAATAAATAAATTACGGAATAAATGAGTTATAAAGTAGAATAAGAATAAATATTGAAGGAATAAATAAGTCAATTAAATCAATTAAAAGCTTGAGTAAAAAGGTGGGTTTTGAGCCTCTTTTTAAAAGTATCAACAGACTCTGCAGCCCTGAGATTCTCCGGCAGGCTGTTCCACAATCGGGGACCATAATAACTAAAAGCCGCCTCCCCGTGTGTCTTAGATCTAACTTTTGGTATGGTTTGAAAGGCCGGTGCCAGAGGACCTCAGGGTCCGCGAGGGCTGATACGGTAAAAACAGGTCAGATAAGTAAGTAGGCCCGAGGCCGTTAAGACATTTATAAACTAATAAAGAACCTTAAAATTGATCCTGAAGCGCACGGGGAGCCAATACAGCGACTTTAAAACTGGAGTAATATGCTCCCGCCCTCTGGTCCTCGTCAGCACTCATGCGGCTGAATTTTGTAATAATTGGAGATTAGATATGTTCTTTTTGGGAAGACCAGAGAGCAGGGCATTACAATAATCTAAACGAGAACAGATAAAAGCATGCTTTAACGCCTCCGTGCTGGCCTGAGAGAGAAACGGGCGGACTCTGGCTATATTCTTGAGATGGTAAAAACCAATCTTAGTTATATTCTTGATGTGTGGAATAAAAGAAAGCTCAGAGTCAAAAATCACGCCCAAATTTTTTACAGAATTTGTTGGTTTAAGGTCTTGGAGTTTTGGTAAAAGTTTCTCTCTCTGCCCTTCAGGGCCAATGACTAAGACCTCTGTTTTGTCCTGGTTGAGCTGTAGGAAATTCGCTGCCATCCATGACTTTATATCTAAAATGCAGTTAAAAAGGGCACCAATAGGCCCTGTGTCATCAGGAGACATGGCGATGTACAGTTGGGTATCATCAGCATAACTATGGAAGCTGATGCCGTGCCTCCTGATGACATCCCCCAGGGGAAGCATGTAAAGATTAAAAAGAGTTGGACCTAAAATTGGCCCCTGGGGGACCCCACACTTTATCTCATGGGTTCCTGAGGAACATGTATCCAAACTTACAAAGAAGTTTCGATCAGTCAGGTAAGAGTTGAACCATTTCAAAACAGTACCAGAGAAGCCAACCAGGTGCCTCAGTCTATTTAATAAAATGTGATGGTCTACTGTATCGAAGTCAGCGGTCAGATCCAGCAGCACCAAGACTGTGAGTTTATGGTTATCTAAATTGCACCTGATATCATTTAAAATCTTTAAAAGGGCTGTTTCTGTACTGTGATTCATCCTAAAACCAGACTGATGCTTCTCTAAAATGTTGTTCTGAATTAAAAAATAATTTACTTGGTTAAAAACAAGTTTTTCTAGAACTTTACTTAAAAATGGTAAGTTGGATACAGGCTGGTAGTTGTTTAAGACACTGGGGTCTAAATTGCTCTTCTTCAGAAGGGGCTTCACCACCGCCGTTTTAAAGGAAGTAGGAAAGACACCTGTCTGAAGAGAGCAATTTACAATGTACAGCAACTGTTCCTCAAAGAAGCCATAAAATGTTTTAAAAAATGGTGTGGGAATTGGGTCTAAAAGGCAGGTTGTGGGCTTTACCTGGGAGAAAACTCGACCAAGTGTCCTTGCATCAACCAGGGCAAAACTCTCCAGTGTTTCCTCAGGTGAAATCAACAACCTAGGTGAGTCGACAGTTAAAATCTGGTGGGGTAAAAGATTCAACCTGATGTCATTGATTTTACTCCTGAAGTGGTCTGCAAAGTCCTCACATAAGGTGTCATTTGGAATGGAGGATCTGTTAAAATTTGTATTAGTTAAAAAGGTCAATTGTAGAGAAGAGGAATTTGGGGTTGTTTTCATGGTTGGTAATTAAATTTTGAAAATGGGATATTCTTGCCTGTTTGACTGCATTATTATATGATTTGAGGTGTTCACAGAAGTTTTCATAATGCACCGTTAACTCTCCATCTTCTCTCAGCACTCCAGCAGCTTCTTTTCAGCTCGCTGATCTCTCCAGTTCTCCACGGTGGTGTAGGTCTTGTTTTAATTTTTTTGGTTAAAAGTGGAGCAATTGAGTCCAGTGTTGACATAATTTTGTTGTTAAAACTGTCAACAATAAAATCACAGGGAGCTGGTAAAATATCTGCAGGAGTGCTATCTAAAATCTGAATAAAATCTGAATAAATAAAATCCACAACAACCACCTGGTAGACCCATAGTCTCAGGGATAGGAAGTCTAACAGAGAGAATCTCAAGCTTTGTGGACTATCACAAAAAATTTGTACCCACTCTAAAATCTTTTAAAAAAGACAGCTCTGAATTTTTGCTCTTCCTCAAGACACTGCCCCCGATTGACCCAGATGTAGTCATGTGCACCCTTGATATTGAATTCCTATATACAAACATTGATCACAATCAAGGGTTCGAAACACTGCAATATATTTTCCAAACACCAGACCCATGGACTCTCCTTCAACCACCTTCTTAGTTAATCTGGCCTTCTTTGTACTTAAAAGGAACTTTTTTCGGAAGCGCATCACTGAGCAGGAGTGCAATAAAAAGAAACGACAAAACTAGCCCTGTTGCTCAGTGACGTCACGTCAAACTGTCTGTCAAGGGTACCGTCACACACCCACACAACACTGATTGGCTGTTGCCGCACAGCCACACACGACATCACCTGAAATGATCAACTTTTTCAACTTTGGCGACGGAGCGACGAGTGACCAGGTCGCCGCGATCGAGGCCGTTGCGTCGCTGGGGGGTTAATCCTGCCCCATCGCGGCTGTACATTGACTTTACATAGAGAGTGGTCGCCGAAGTCACAGAGTCATGTTTGGAGTGAACGCAGCTTAAGGCATTTCTGATGACCCTGATGAAGGCCACAAGCCGAAATGCGTCAGTCTAATAAAGTTGTTTCTTGAACTACAAGTGTTGCTAGAGCTCTTTTGATCTCTTCAAGACTTTTTCTCTCCAAGCACCTTGAAAGTTGGTGAAGTTGTGCCAGAACTTCTGACCTTTGTATTGCTTTCCACAGAAAGAGTGTCTGTGCGACAGGTGGGGGAAAGGGCACACAGAAGCTCGACCCCACAGACAAAAGGCTTGTGGGGATCATCTGGAATCCCTCCTGAGCGGTGTGGTGATGGGGGACACTGATGCACCGAATGTGCCAGACGCACGATGAAGGTAATAGTATTTTCTTGTCTGAAATAGTAAAAATGAACATATGTAGTACAAACACATTTGGAAAGTGATTCACGCAGTTTACTTTATTTAAAGTAAAATCATTTCTCTTCAGTCCACGGGTGTTCAGCTGGGTCAGTGGTGCTGCAGCTGTGGCTGGACAGAGTGCGTCCTTCTGCAGCAGCCGTGTCCTCACAGACGCAGTCCTGCAAATTCAGAGGGACACAGTTGCGTCAATTAATGAAGTGGTCACGGAGTTGCAGGGCATCAAAAGTGTCTTAACAGACATAAATGAAACATTAAAATAGTTGGTGCTCCTCACAGCTGCTGGCGTACAGCAGCAGCATTTGGTTCTAACACAAGGAGATGGGGGTCGACTTCAGGAGCAATATTAATATGTGATCATTTAGTTAAAAAAAATGTTAAAATAAAACTTTATTTGTATGGCACTTTTTGGGAACAGGGTTACTGTACGCCTTATTGTTTATATAACTGGATTTCATGATAACATGTAAGGATTATTTCACAATGACATAATTGATTGAATAATATAGGTTACGTGTGGGGGCGTGCGTGCATGCATTTCCGCACTCTCTGGGGCATCAATATACATTTTTCCTCTTTCTTCATTTTTGCAATATATCCTACATATATGATATGTGTTGTGAAACGTGTAGTATTTGATTATTTCACATAAATGTATCAATTTCACATAGCTGCCTTTAATTTCGTCCTTCTACTGCTGGGGTCGCAGTTTCCCGTTTTTCCAGATTTTGTGCGTACGGCAGGGTCAGAGCTGCTGTGGCGGCGCGTACCTTTTCCCGTCGTTTTATTTTTATAAATCCCAAACTTTGCTTTTAAGTGGTGTACGCTTTCTTTTGTGCATAAGCAAGCTCAGGTCTAGGTGAGGTTTTTACACCTTTAACACCTTTATCAATATGATAGAGCAACTGAAGTTATGGCCTGTACCAAGCTGTTGCACTGGAAGTTAAAGGGTTGAAACTACAACTAACAGCATTTCTTAATTTTATGATTACACCAGAAGAAATAAAATTGGTGAATGTGTGTTCCTTTGTTTAACTGAACAGCAGTATCTCTGTCAGCGAGGACTTGGATCAGGTTGCTAAACAAAGCTCTAGCTGGACCAGATTTAGAAGTTGGCCTGATGGCTAGAAAATGCTGTTTCACCTCATGAGTACTGCTGATGTGCCCTTGAGCAAGGGCCAATTGCTTGGTGATAGCTTTCCCAAAGTAGCAGACCATAGTCTCACTTTAGCTATTCAATTTATTTTTTTCCATTTATAGAAGTTGATAAAGCTTTAAGATTCTGCATGCATGCTGCAACCTGCTTATTTATTTTCTTTTCACCAGATTTTTTATGCTATTATCTATTTGAATGCCTTTATTTGATATTCCTACTGCTATACTGTATATAGGAGCAACTTAAACTACCGCATTTCCCCTTTGGGATGAACATCTGAACATTTCTGATTCTGATTCTGATTCTGATTCTGAATGTCATCCATCAGTCCATTATCTATAACACTTATCACTTTCTTTAGGGGTTGCAGCTGACATTGGGTGAAAGTTGGGGTACACCCTGGACCTATCACCAGCAGACTGCAGGGTCACATAGAGAGACGAACAAGGATTCATGCTCACACTCCTATCCGGTAATGTAGAGTCACACGTCAACCGAAAAAGCATGTTTTTGGTCTGTGTGAGAAAGCTGGAGTGCCCAGAGAGAACCTATGCATGATTGGGGAAAACATGCAAACTCCTCACAGAAAGGCTCTGACCAAATCAGCAACCCTCTTGCTGTGAGGGATACACACTAGGTGCTGCGCCACCGCACCTTTGAATTCCTGTGGACACATGTCTCTCAGCACCTGACATGGAATACCAACACCACTGCCCTTGTGAAAAAAAACCAAAAAAAACAGACTCTACTTTCTGAGGCCACTGAAGGAGGTCAACCTGTCCCAGGAACTACTGCTGTCCTTCTACAAATATTCCGTTTAGAGCATCGTCATGACCATGGCGAACAGAAATAAACAGAAAATTGTTGCTATAAATGGCAAAACGTGAAACATTCTAAAACAAACTACTGCGAAAAACTGTAGAACTGCAACAATGAAAATAACAAGAAGAAATAATCAAATTGATTATTAACCAATTAGAAAATCGAACTGACAAATGGACAGGATCAGCACAGCAGAGAGCGCAGCTTTGGGGAAAAGCACTCAGCCCTCAGAGCATTTCCCACACACAGGTCGCAACCCTTGCAGGTGACAAGTGTCTTATTTTTTCACTGGCTTTTCATTTAGCACTGCCTCTTGTTTGCTGGTGCTTGTTGCTTTTGAGGCTTTCAGGGGGTCTCATGGTTTAATCAGGGGGTCAGACCCCCGGACCCCCTGTACACTGATTGTAGAATCATCAGTTTAAGACCACTGACTCGTGCTAATTTCAGAGTGTAGATGTTCAAGTGAAGGCAAGTTTAATGACAGTATGGCACCAAACTGATCAATCACCACAGAGTAGAGCTGTCAACCAATCAGAGTGGACTGGGCCATGCAAAGAAGGAAGCTCTAAAGGGAGGAGCTCCAACTGAGCGTCTCAGACAGACTGAGAATACAGTCAATGCTATCAGGGTTTTTTTTGCAGAGGCGCCTGGCCCATTAGAAAATATAGGCAAATGCTAAGGGTGCTGTGGCCTTCAGAAAGCGCCATAATATCGAGGAAATATTCACTTTAAAAATAATAATAATAATGATTATCTGCATCTACATAGTGCCAGCACTCCTGTCACTCGTTTGTGATATAATCTGTGTGAAAGACATCATCATAAATGAGGCTCCACGGAGGCAGATCACCTGACGTGATCACAGAATATGGAGAGAAACATGTATAAATGGTACAATGTGTTCGTAACGCAATTTCTGTCTGTTATTATGAACCAGAAATATAATAAAAGATACCTAGTGTGACAAGATGCTGCAAGAGGAGAGGTGCGTGTGCACGCTTACGTGCATGCTTGAATATTAGAGATGAGGAAATAAAAGAAAAGGAACTCAGTATTAAACAAAAGATGAACTTTGACAATGCCAATAATTCTTGTTACTTTTGTATGCTTGTAAAAGTGTGCATTTTTTTTATGCAATGGACAATGAAGTTGATGGACAGACTGTGGACTCGCTGAAGCCATGGTTGGCCCTTTATAGAAGAAAAAAAAAAAATTGTCAAATAATGCTACAAGACACATCTCTGTTCAATTAAATGATGAGTTGAAGGTTGTGCGACATTCATATTGGGGTGAGAAACATTCTGTCAGGAAGCAGCACCACATGGGATAGATCGCCACTAGTAGGTAAGATAAATATCACTATTTTACATGTTTACATTAAAATAACTGCATATAAAAAATACATGCATATGCATGAACATGTAAAGAAGTATATTTGATTGTTTGACTACTTATTTTGTTTTAATTTATATGTAACATTTGCCAGATGAAAGGAACCAAAAGCAGACTCAGAGGCAAGCTTCAGTCCGTTTAATAAAAAAAAAAAAGGTCGGTACGCAGGAGGTCAAAAACAATCAGGCAGAAAATCAGCAGGCAAAACTCAGGAACAAAAGACTAGCACACACTCAGACAATCAACGCAGGTGAAACACATGAGGATGATGGATAAGGAGAGCTGGTAGGGGAGGGCAGACAGGAGTGATCTGAAAAGGAGACACAAGGTAAGTAACCAAGAAATAAAACAGGAAATAAGACCAGAAACATGAGGCTGAAGAAAATGACTAGCTTAACCAGGAGATGTGACATTATGCAGTAAAACTGGTTATTTCATGTGTTGCCTCAAGGCAACACTGTGCAGTTAGCCAATTTTGTTCAGGCAATCAGCATGTGTGTGTACAGATGTGTTTGTATGCATTTATGAGATCACTATGGTTTTAGCATGTGTTCAAATATAAAGCACAATATAAATAAATAAGTAAGTGATCTGTTATTACCAACACGCCCACCAATAGAGGGGGACAAACGAGTCTGTTGTCCCGGGCCCAGCGTGGGGGGGCAAAACTGGGCCCTCATTAAATAATGGAATAATTATTAAAAAAAATTCAAAATAGGCCGATTTGTGGAAAAAAATATATAATATTTGAGTTACATGAAAGCATTTTATTTGTTTTCTTCCTAATTGTCCTTGAAATAGGGGTGAAGAACCCCCCCCAACACAAAAATGGTTTGGCCCCTGATCAAACTCTGATGTTGTCATTTGATTTGAAGTTCAGTACGGCCAAACTGTCCGGTAAGCACAAGTCCGGTGCTCAGAAAAGAAAAGACAAGAGAAGAAGAGAAGAATAAAATAGAGGCCTTAGAGATTTACTAAAAATATATGAAAAAACAGAAGGTGGTGACAGTGAAGCTGGGACTAGTAAAGTCAACGTAGAGCAAGGTAACAGCGCAGTTACCGTTTACCAGCCTTGTAACGTAAGCTAACTGACCATAGACCAATAAAATCAAAATGGTAATGTATTTTGTTTTTTATCTTTCTGTGAAATGTTTTCGTTGTTTATTTGTTGTTTGTTTATTTGTTTATTCTTGTTCCAAGAATAAAACAAATTATAGAAACCCTTGGTGTTTTATTACCCTTGTCGCAAAACGTTGCCTTGAAGCTATGAATCAATATCTGTGTGGGGGGAGGTGGGTGGTCAAATTTTATGATTGATGTATAATCAGAGACCCCAAAGCTCCCCCAAAATAGGGTGAATTACTGTAATTTTCCTTATATAACGTTTATTTTTTTTGCTCTTAAATAAGGTCTAATTTTTTGGTGCGTATTGTACACGAGCACTAGCAAAATATGTAAAATATTTTGTCTCGCCAACATCGCAGTTACAACAAATCTGATACAAAATGCCAAAATGTTCTCTGCGAAACATTACCACCAAACTTTTGTAATTCTTATAAAACTGACTGTTAAACTGTTCTAATCCAATATTTTGGGTCTTAATTAGTTTACCTTTGTGTAATGATCGTGTAATTCTCCATGTTACAGTACCGCTCACGTGTAAACACACCAGGCGCTGCCATCTTGTGAGCGAGGGGACCAAAATGGCTGTGCTCTGATTGGTGGAAGACATCACCATGTTGATAGTTGTGCTCTGATTGATGGAGACATCGACATGTTGATAGCTGCTCTCTGATTGGTCGGCACACTACGACTGAGCATGTTCGGATATGTGAAATATGATACGATGTGAAGTCATTGCTTCAAGTACCGTAAGATCGTCAGCAGGTGTCGTCTGGGTGAGAATAATTGTACAACAGTAAAATACCATTGAAAATGTCGACAAAAAGAGTAAGTTATCCAGCAGCATTCAAAAGAATGGTGATTGAAGTGGCGGAGGCAGTGAGCAACAGAGAAGCTGGTAGGAAATTTGGCGTGAGTGAAGCCAACATTCGTGGTTGGAGGAAAAAGAAAGCAGAGATAATGAAGGAAAGACCAACAACAAATGCTTTTGGGCGTTTGAGAGAGTAAGGTTTGAGCAAAATTTGGGTGCGTGTTATATTTGAGCACAGCGTTTTTCCTGGAAAAAAAGCATGAAAAATGGGGTGCATATTATATTTGAGAAATTACGATATTTTTTTCACCAAACAATAAAAAGTCATGCATTAGATTTGAATACTTTGCAGATTTTGTATTAATTTATATTTATATGAGCCACACAGGCTCATTTAAAATGTTGGAGTGGCTGGCTTGACTATGTGAAAATGAAAGGTTGATAGCAGTCACGCACTCTCTCTGCTCCAGACCCTTGTTCAGGCAGGGAGCACCTCTGTTGTTGTATTTGGTTTTTCCGTTTCTAACTTGCTGCATGTTTCTGCTCTGCAGGTGTTTTCCCTTATTGAACTACATCAAGCTTTGTAGGCCGTTTGCCCTTGTCGGCCACCGTACAATTAGCTGTGCAGCCGTAAAGCAGCAGTGGGAACAGAACATAGAATATACATAAAACTTTAGCACAAATACTTAAACTTTTAAAGTTTAGCAGGGCAATAAATAAATCTGAATATTCAGTCAATAGCATAAAACTTAATCAAGAAAGTAAATTGCAGGAAGTGAAAGTGAAAAATAGCTAAAAAAAATACTAAGTACAAAGAGATTTGAGAAATTAGATTAAAGATTAAATTAAGATTAAATAAACTGAAGACCCTTAATTTAAGACAGGACAGTTGCAGATACACTAGATTACCTTTTCTTCCTGGAGTTTAGTAAGGAGATGGCAATGAATGTTTATATCTGTAACTCTGATATTAGATTTTGTAACTAAATAAATCCTGTGTGGATTATTGAAAGAGTCTGAAGAACATTTCTGAAATGGTAACAAACAGGTAAACTTGCTGTTTGCTTTCAGTAAACAGAGCATTTATCTGCAGCTTTTAATGAGAGTTAAATCAGTTTTACTTCAGTAAAGTGCTAATTAACTGTTCTCTCTCTTGGTATTTAACTGTCAGAGTTATATACACACTACAGTCTGCTGCAGGCACCCACCAGACAGCAGCTCTTCATAAAAACACTGAAATCACTTCTTTATGGAAAGAATATTTTTGCAACACTTCTGACCTGGTTTGGTGAGAGTTTTTTTTTCTGTGGAGTGACTTACGTTTAGATTTTACATTTTTACATTCTACACCATCTAATAGGTCGATTATGGATGTGATTGACAGAATGATCGTCCAATCACCTGCTGGATATGCTCTTTAAAGTTTCTACCTATTCCCAATCACTGTCTATGAGCTGTTGCCCTGAGTGAGTGATCCATCTGGTGAGTCAGCTTAATAAGCAGCTTATAACTGTGCAAAAAAATGTGTGGTTTGACTTCAGCATTAAAGATGCACAACACACACACACACACACACATGCAGAACAGTCCAAAACAAGAGTTAGTCTTTTTTATCAATATATTTTGTTGCAGTTTGCAACTAGTGACATTGTGTATTGGATGAAATAAAGGACATGTATAAAGTACAACTATAAAAATGAAAATATACATCAAACCTTGCAAAGGTATTCCTGTCACTAGAAAGTGCAGAAAAGATAAATGACAAAAGGAAATAGTCCTCTTTGTGTACATATGTGCACATAATTACAGTCATACATCAACACATATACATGTTTGCATCCATACATGTATAGATACATGCATATATATGCACACATCTATATATATATATATATATATATATATATATATAAAAGAAGGGGTAGCTATATAAAGAAAAAAAAGAAAACAAAGAATTAGAGAGAATTATGGAGTTCTAAGAATTAGTCTTAACAAAAGGTGGTGAGCAGCAGCATTAACATATCTTACTTACTTCTTGGGCCATTTAAAATGCTCATATTGCTCCTATAATAATTACAACATTAGTGAAATACAAAAGTGTGTGAATGAACTCAGTGCTTACTAGATTTGTTTCTTAATCTAAAATGTTTTGTTTTGATCTTTTTATTTAAATACAGCATTAAAAATATAACTGTGTTTTTTAATGAGTCTATATATCAGGAACAGGCAGCCAGACAAGAATCAGCTCATTCTCTGAAGCATTAGTGTACTCTAATATCTGTTTGCCGGCATTTTCTCTCAAGGCTTATTTGTTTGTGGTAATAACTAAACCCCATGCAGCTCTGAGACTGCCTCAGTAACTCTGCCTTTGTAAATAGATGTGTTAATGCCTTGTCAAACAGAAAGAGCTTGAAGTGTAAAACTCATCTGCAACATAACATTCTCTTCAACATAAAAACTCCCTCTCCCTCATACAGTCCAACCTCAACCCCTTTTAGCTAACATTAAACCCTCGACCCAAAATCACAGAATAGCTTTTGATTCTGAGCTCACCTCCTCCATCCATGTTAGCAAAGCCCTCATGTACCTCTTATTCACAAAATATTTTACAAATAAAACAACATCTCACCAAAACAGATCTCAAATAAAGAAATCATCCATGCCTTTATTTTCTCAGGACTGGATTACCATCCACTCCCTGGTATTATAACCCCTCACATGTACAGTCAAATCTTCCAAATAACGCCAATCCAAGACATACTTAAAGTAAAATGATAATTGCTCTTGAACCCTTTGGGGTGCATGCATGGTGTTGGTCCCTTTTTAAAGATAATATTCTGAAGTTTCTCCTACAAGAATCAGAATCACTGTACTACAGCTGATTTAAGGCAGCTTGAACACACAAAATAAGGCAATTTTCCTGGCATATTTTTTTTTGTTTTTTAAAACTAATACCTGTAGACGACAGTCACTTGAACTTAAATGGGTGGAAAACAAAATAAAACCAGATCTTGAAGATTTTCCTGATCAAATAAAAAAAAAAATTGTCAAACAAACCCAAAAATGAATGTTTTATATTTTTTTTTCTTAGACTATATCCATGTGTCTCCAATCTGTGCTATTTTGTCACTCCGAATGGCAAACTGGTAACTGTGTGGATATTCCTACAGTAAAATGACCATAACTTTTCATTGCTTTGACATGTAGTCGTGATCTTGGGCTCTATGGAAAGGTTAATATTAGAAGCATCTAATTATGTGATCTGATTCACTGTCAGCAGTACTGGCATTGAGTAAGTACAAAATAAAGTACTTCTTTTCTGTTTTTGTAACCAAGATGTAAGCAAATATGGGTCTACACAAGTGCTTTGACAGTTAACAATCTATTAGTACAGGATAAGTGTTAAAAAAAAAATACAGCAAACTATTCACATGATTCATTTTTGGCCTTCTATCACTGGCTTCCTGTTACAAAGTTTTAGAAATGATGTTACTGACCACTTTTAAATCAGGGATGGAAATAGCAAATTCCAGTTGAAAACTAATAAGAAATAATTTAAGGATTGGATATCAGTAGTGTTCATGCTAAATATTTCCCTCATCACTTCCTCCAACTAAGTTCTGGATGGCTTACAAATCAAGAGCATCATTCTCTCATCAGAGGCAGACAGCATGAATGACAAGGACAAAGTCAGAGATGCAATCATGGAGGACAGAACTCAGAACAGCTCAAAGCGTGGCCTAATTAACACAGTACAGTGCTAACAGCACAACATTTTGTGCCTGTGTGATTTTTAGAAAGGGTGGTAACACCAGCACCAACAACATTAAATATCAGGAGTGTGTTGGACATTTTTGACCCTAAAAAACCAGGCTAATCATTTTCCCACACAGAAAATCCACTGGAATCGACAAGAGAATCAATAAAGAATTGAATCTTTCAGCAGAATCAATAGTGGTGTTAGTATCAATAAAATCATATCAATTCCCAGAGCTGCTGATCTCTTTTGAGCCAGCATGCAGCCTCAGAACCAAAGTTGATCAAGCTTTCTCTATCAGAGATCCTCAACTTTTGAACAACCTAGCATGCAGAATCAGTTCCTTATTTTAAATCAATTATCATAACTGTTTTAACTCCATTTTACGGCCTGATTTTGATGTCGTCTTCATCTGATCTCTGTTTTATTGTCTCTATAACCCCCCATATGTCTTTGTTGCTTTTATCATCTACCTTAAGCACTTTCTCTGTTTTATGCATGTAAACCTTAACATTTTCAAGTAATTAAGTCAAAGACATCTTTCTTCAAGACAGTCTGGTCTATCAGAGTATTTGTGTTGCTGTAAAATGTGTATGTTAATAGGCATTTGTCCAGGAAGACAAAATAGAAAACACAACAGAATTTAAAATTCAGACAGCTTTGTTAAAATCACACATGGATCAGTAATGAACAAGCCTTTTCACATCTTAATATGTTTCTCTTACTCCTTGACTGTCAGATAGAAAAAATATCGATGAAAACAAATTCACATTTGTACAGTTTCCTCTGGGCATTCTTTTGACCTAAGCTGTTATCTGTGCCGGCCCTGAGAGCAGTTTCTGTCTGGATCAAGACCATGTCACATTGCCCTCACTTCCACAGAGCAGACTGGTTGACTTCCCTTCATCCTGCAGAGGACACACACTGCCTGGAGATGACACTTGTTATGAATTGGTGCTGTACAAATAAAGACTGATTGATTGAGTGAGTGATTATTTCTGATCAAGTGACAGATATGTGTGTGCTTGCTCTTTCCTATAGGGTTAATACAGCATTTATCTGCAGGTTTTTAATGAGAGTCAAATCAGTCTTAATTCAGTAAAGTGCTAATTAACTGTTCTCTCTCTTGGCATTTAACTGTCACAGAGTTATATGCACACTACAGTCTGCTGCAGGCACCCACCAGACAGCAGCTCTTCATGTTGTGACAATTCATGAGCCAAGAAATCAGTCTGGAGAGGCTGCCAAATATGCCTCACTGCATAAAATAACTTTTATTCTTGTAAACAGACGTCCACATGTGTAATTGCTAAAGAGATAAAGCACTCAGGAAAAGGTAGTCATTAACCGTCCTGCCAAGACGGATTTGTCTTTGGTCCAGCTCGTCTGTGATTTTGATAAAGTAAAACTGAGAGTATGACAACGAGCCAGGTAGGACTCTTTAGTTTCTGTGTGTGGCACTAATGTGTGTCAGACATTATTTAAATATAATCTCTTAACTTTGAGGTTTATTGAGAAACCAGGTTTGAGTTAGAGTGAGAGGAAAGTCTTCATCTGCACATCACCCTCATCCATCCATCTTCTTCACTTATTCGCGGTCGGGTCGCGGGGGCAGCAGCCTAAGCAGAGAAGCCCAGACTTCCCTCTCCCCGGCCACTTCGTCCAGCTCTTACCGGGAGATCCCGAGGCGTTCCCAGGCCAGCTGAGAGACATAGTCCCTCCAGCATGTCCTTGGTCTTCCTTGAGGCCTCCTACCGGTGGGACCTGCCTGAACACCTCACCAGGGAGGCGTCCAGGAGGCATTGTGATTTGATGCCTGAGCCACCTCATCTGACTCCTCTCAACACAGAGGAGCAGTTACTCTACTCTAAGCCCTCCTGGATGACCGAGCTTCTCACCCTGTCTCTAAGGGAGAGTCTGGACACCCTGCAGAGGAAACTCATTTCAGCCCCTTATACCAGCAATCTTGTGCTTTCGGTCACTACCCACAGCTCGTGACCATAGGTAAGGATAGGAACGAAGATCGAGAGGTAAATCGAGAGCTTTGCCTTTCGGCTCAGCTCCCTTTCACCACGACAGACCTGTGCAGAGTCTGCATCACTGCTGATGCCGCACTGATCCGCCTGTCGATCTCTCACTACATCCTTCCCTCACTCGTGAATGAGACCCCGAGATACTTGAACTCCTCCACTGGACGACTGAAAACGCAGTAGCATGCATGCCAGTGAAACATCGGTGTTACAACACGAGTCTGCACATTAACTCGTCCAAAACTAGATAACTTAACATAATGTGGTAAACAAAAATGAGTCACAACAAGCACACAGGACCTGTTCAAGTTGCTGAAGACTTTATCTGATGAATGTAAACAGAGGCAGGCTAACGCGACCAAGGACGCCCAGTGTTTGAGCTAAGCTAATTAGCGGTGGGCGAGCTCTGCCCGTATCTTCCTTGTTACTGCACGCACAGTCGAAAAGAATGGTGTCTATCTGCTTGACATGGACTCAGGAGTGAGGCAAGACATGAAAATAAAAAAACATGTTGGCGTATCCCTTTAAGCTTCTCAAATTATCCTGGAAACAACAGTGGTTAATGGATTAGTAACACACCTCATGAAGTGCAGCTTTTGTTCCAGGTTTGTTATTTTAGATGAGTGAATTTCTATCTGAACACATTTCTGATTTTAAAAAAAAAAAAAAAAACATTTATTTATGTCCACTCAAACAGCATGAGGACAGGATTTAGATCTTTTTCTCTGTATAAACAGTCTGTTATCAAACTCATATCTCCTCTGATGTGTTAAAGCCAGAGTCTATGTTCAGGAAAAATATGTTTTTTATGTTCAAATATCTGCCAGCATATTTTTCATATCCATAAAACACATTAAACAAGCCTTCCACTGGACAAACAAACCAAGCCTGATTTACTCAAACACCTCAGAAAAGCCAAAGCACAGACAGCGAGTAGCCTCTCAGTTTATCTTTCTGTCAAATACCCATTAGTGTGAGAGGACTGCAATCAGGAGGAAATGGTTTTAATTAGGTTCTTGGAATCTCCTGCTGAGGATCTAAGTGGTGAAAATATTGTCCTGCAAATCTGTTATTATCATGAGCATGAGTTTATTTCCAGGACTCAATCTGAGTGAAGATTTAATGATGTAAGAATAAAGTCAGAACCCCCTGCCACGTTAAAAAAAAGAGAGATGAAACAGATTTTAGTCATAAGACCAAATTAACATCACCAGTCTTTGAAAAGAAATCCACTGGTGCCCAAAAATCATGTTTGTGTGAAAACTATTAAATCAGTTAAAACCAGAGGAAAGAAAAGTCAGAACATCAGCTCTCAAAAACATAAAAGAAAGAAGTTTGTTTTTTACCTTCTCCAAAGAGGTCATGTGTCTGCTCGGTGTTGTCCATCTGTGTGTCTGTGAGCAAGCTAGCTAAAATTGTCCCAACAGACTTTGAGTTAGTCTCAGCATAAGAGAGGAGTACGGTGGCCAACAAGGGCAAACAGCCTACAACAGCTCAATGCAGTTCAATAAGAGGAATGTGTAATAATATTCAATCAATGTTTGAGTAATCTATTTTCAAAGTACACAAAAATATGACTTACTCAGGAAGTACAGCGTAGTACTTCATACTGCTCATACATATAGTCCAGGAGATCCTATTCACAATGACAACAGTCTTATCTGGTACGAAAGGAAAAAGAATATCTTATTTCAGTTTAATATCTGCCCAAAAGGCTCAAAACAAACCGTGGGGTGCATTCATTGGCCTTTATTTGATACAATACTATTTCACATTCTGTTCATTCATGTTTGATGAAGAGGCACCTTAGAGCCAACGTTAAGGCCAGACCCCTTTATTTCACACTTTTGATGGCAAAAGGAAAAGCAGGAACATGATCACACAGCCTGTGTGTCTTCCCCCTCTCGCTCTGCACGGAGCATTAAAGGTTCGAATACAAAAGCACTTCAGATTTAGGAGATGCTGATTTTACTGCAGACTCTCGTCTGTCTCTCCCTGCTTCAGACCCTCTCCAGGCCTGGAGCTCTTCTGTTGTTCTTCTTGGTTTTGCTGTGCTTCTGCTCTTGCAGGTGTTTTTCTCTTATTGAACTGCATTGAGCTGTAGGCCGTAGAGAAGTGATTGCCTTTGGTGTTAATCCAAAGACAGATGTGAATACAGGAATATCTGGAACAATGGCGTGCCCCGGGGGGGGGGGGCATGGCCACCCCTAGAAAATTGCTGGCTACCCCACTGGCCCCCCCAGTGGGCCCACCAATTTACCTGACTGACTGAGGCACTGTCTCTGTGAGGAACGCTACAGTGCTGAAAGACATATTAGCATACTATCTTTTTATAGAAAAACAGTCAGAGGGAACGCAATACACAGCCACAGACTGGAACTGAATCTGATCTGCCACAAGAAGGACTGATCTGGTGTGCCACCCTAAGATTTTCACTGGCCCCATCTGACCTCTGACGCTCCCCCCCATGAAAATGTTCTGGGGGCGTCATTGATCTGGAATACGCTACTGGCAGCGGAAACTTTACAGCAAACATTTGAACTCAAAAACTTCACACTGGCAAAGGCCAGTCCTTGATTCAGGCCACTAATATAACTTCATTATTATGAAATTCATTATTTTATTAGAGAATTACACTAAAGAGCATTGACAATTGTTTTTTAAAGATATAAAAAAGGATTAAAAAAAGAGAGGACGGCACAGTGCAGCAGCAGGTAGTGCATGTGCCTCACATCAAGAAGGTTGCTGGTTCAATTCTGGTGCTGGTCGGGGCCTTTCTGTGTGGAGTTTGCATGTTCTCCCTGTGCATGCATGAGTTCATGGCTTCCTCCCACAGATTAAAACATGCCCATTAGGTTAGTGACTCCAATTGCCTCAGATAAGAGTGTGAGCATTAGTGCTTGTCTGTCTCTCTATGTGGCCCTATGATTGGCTGGTGACTGGTTCAGGATGTACCCTGCCTTAGCCCATTGTCTGCTGGAATAGGCTCCATCCCCTGCAACCCCAGAAGGGATAACTGGAAAAGAGAATGGATGGATGGATGAAATAAGAACAATTAACCACAGGCTGGAGTGTTTTCTATTTTTGACACCACTGGGGCCAAGACTTAAATGTCAAACATGTGAGTGTCCCATGTGTTGCTCAAAACTAGAGCAGTGTGTGTTATCCTGAGTAACGTCACTGTGAGTGACTGTCTGCAGGTGTTTTTTTTATATAAGAAGCAGAAGAAGTGCTACACTAGTTTTCTCACAGGGGATTTGTTGTCAGGAGTTTCACTTTCATATAAGAAGTCGCTCTGCTTTGACTCAGATGCTCAAACCGCTCACAGACTGCAGGGACTCAAACCTGCGGGCTCTCTCACTCTGGGGAGGCGCCGCCTGTGGGCTTTTCTCTGTTTGGTCCAGTCACAGCGGAGATTCAGAAAGCTGAAGCTACTTTGCTTTATAACAGAAATACATCAGGGAAATCTAATGAGTCAGAGCAATTTTTACGAGTTTTATGTGGGACTGTGAAGCATTAAGGCACAAATCAGGACCTAATAAACAGATGAGGGGTTTTCACACCAACAGCTCATCACTTTGTGTAGAGACATATTATATTGTAATGTTTCATTCGAGCTGAATGTTGGAGCATCAGGTAGTGCTCATGCCGCACAGCAAGAAGCCAGGTCCTTTCTTTATATAGCTTACATGTTCTCCCTGTGCTTTCACAAATTTGTTCTGGGTTTCTCTGGGTGGCCTGATAGCAGCCGGGATAGGCTCCATCTCTCAGGACCCTTAAAGGTACAAGTGACATGTATGATGGATGGATGTTTCGTTCCTCATTTAAACCGTTTCATGTTCATACGACTGTACTGCTAAAGCACCAGAGTTCACATGAAGACAAGGCTGTCCCTAAGTCATCACATCACAGATGGAGCCAACTACATTATCCCCATGTTTCTTGACTGAGTCTTGGCTGGTCCATGACTGGAACGTTCTGGGACCTCTCCATCATCATAGCTTTGATAAATACAACGTGACTGTTTAACTTTAATGCTTCTCTAAAAAAGGGCAAAGGTAGAGGCCCTCAGGATGTATTCTTGTGAGAGAAGCATGATCTCAAGAGGATAACCTGCAGTTGCATAAATGGGTGATTTATGGTGGATTTTAGGCACAGCACCAGGGTAGAGATGGGTTTTCTGGCTCTTTGAAGGGGGTCGGATCTTATAAAGCTGTTCCTCCGAAAAGCCTTCCAAAAGACTGGCTCGTTGTTATATATATATATTTTTTTTAGAGGTCAACCAGGGTAAACTTGTTTTTATTAATGAAACAATCACTGGTAGCAGTTAAAAGACTAGATTGGATGAGAATAATTCAAACTAACACATCCCACAAATAAATACTATGTTGGTAGGAATTATTCTGAAATATTGATAATAATTTCATTTGGCTTGTGTTTTTATTGTAAACATTCCACAAGGTGGCGCCATATCCCCATGCTCAGACAGTGAGAGGACTATTTTGAATTTTCCCTCACCCAGAAAACTTTGTGGCACAATAAACACTAAGCATGCTAGATAACTACCATGCAAAACAACTTTATTGTAAATTTTTCTACACAGAAAGATTTTGACAATACAGAAAACTAATATATCAATAATAAGGATGAATATATCAATACTTATATATATGTACATATATATATACATTTATATATATATATATGCATTTATATTTATCATGTAGAGAATACACACAAGGAGATTTTAACAATATACTGTGTATATATACAAATACATATATTTACACATATATTTATCATGTAGAGAATACACACAAGAAGATTTTAGCAATATATATATATATATATATATATATATATACATCTGAGATAGATAGAGAGATAGATATATAAATGCTGTATATACACATACACATATACACTGCCTGGCCTTGTCTGCCTGTGTGCTTGTTGTGACCAAACCGCAGGGCACGTGCACAAATCACCTTGGAGATTCTTCTTGACCTACTTACAAGCACATCGGCTATGGTTTGTGCATGTGCCCTACGGTTTAGTTTTGTATGTTTTCCTTTCGAAAACTACATTAAGTGCTAATCTTCTTAAAATAGATAACATAACATAACTCTGTAAAAAAAACACGAGTCACACAAGTATTTTTAGAGTTGCCGAAGAGTTTATCTGATGACTGTGGGCAGAGGCAGGCTAATGCTACCCATTGACTCCTAGTGTTTGAGGTAAGCTAATTAGCGGTGGTCATTGCCTGTCTCGTCCTTGTTATTTTAGCACAGTCCAAAGAATGGTGTCTATCTGCTTGTCATGAACTCAGAAATGAAGCAAGACATGAAAACTAAAAAAGTTGCCACATCCCTTTAATGTTTTTGCTGAAACTCTGATGTAATTTAATGTAATTAGAGATACTTAACAGAAAAACCACTTGACTTTTCTTCATTTTATGAGTCTCTGATTGGTCCAGCTCCCTGCCCCATGTAGTCCACTGACAAAGACAGCTGTTTTGATGCTTGAATTCCAAAATGTGAGAAAAGTGTGGGCTCAAAAGCACTAAAGCTGACTGATGAGTGTTGGAGCATTGGAGGTGCAGCGGTTGGATCGAGGAGTCTGAGCTATGATTGAGCCGTGAACAGTGGACCGGCGGGGAGCATTCATTCTGCGCTGTAATCCAGGTCCCTTCTCTCATTACCGGATCAACAATGAAATGACATTCTGAAATGATCCTCCCAGGCGACCTTGAGCCGCCCAGCGCTTCCCCCTCAATTTGTAACCATGGGCAATTGCTGCTCAGCCCAACCAGCAGTTACTTCACGCTCCATCAAAGTGGCATGTAGGGGCACAACACCTCATCCCACCGCGATAGACTGTGGAGGGGAGGGGGCGAGACAGAGACGGAGTGAGAGGATGAATCAGAAGTGAGGAGAGAGCCAGAGGTGGAAGGTGAATGGGGAGTGTGAATATTGAATGCTTAATGTAATTTCCTTTCTCTGTGCGTGTGCTGTGAATGGGATTTCTCTGGCAGGGAAGATTCACAAGGGGTCCAGCTTTAAGAAGTGTTGCAGACCCCCCATCAAGGCCCCTACATCCCAACCTGCCTACCTTTCTAAATGAACTGCAGCTTCACACAGTGGTGAATAATTACATCTGAGCTGGCTGTGCAATCTTTAAGTTCAGGTGCAAAGGCCTGTGGGATGATTTTTGTTCAGGTATTTGTTTACAAATACCTGATTTTCTTTAAACATGACTGCGAGCCACTGTTGAACACTGGTTAGGTTCCCAAAACGCAGAGGTTAGAGCAGTGGTTCCAACCTTTTTGAATAAAGATCTTCTATCATGCCAACCAAGAATGTTAGATCTACCAAGAAACCATGACTAGGGATGCACGAGATTGGATTTTTGCTGATATTTCCAAACTTTACCAATACCAACATTGCCAAACATTACAGATCTCTACTTTATTCTATTTACTCTACTTTATTTTATTTTCTGTACTTAATTCTATTTTGTCTGTTTGCTGTTTATACAGCTCATTGATCGACATGTATTATATTCCATGGTAATCTATTGACCTTTAATGCATGCCTCTTCACTCTTGTACTTACCCCTGTACTGCTGCAACATCTGAATTTCTCCTCTGGGGATAAATAAAAGATCCTCTTATCTTATCTTATCAATATCTTTTGGCAAGAGTACCAGTTAACTCCTTTACCCTTCTGTTTGTGTTAGCTTTCTGTTATTATCCCTTGTGTTAATGTGTCTTAAATCACCATAAAATACCCTCAAAAGTATTATTTATCATCCATTTTTTTCTCACCTCTGGATTACCTTGTTAGGCTTCCTTCTACATGAAGCCTCTTGGGTTTTTCTTTTAACAGCATACCCCACATTTTCAATTTGAAAAACATGTTAAAATAAACTGTAAGAAAATTTTATGAATATATCTAAGGTTAAAAAAAATATGTACCTGACTATTACTGATGGGTATTAGAAACACATCTTCTATGTAATTGTTTTTTGTTTTTTTTTGCTTTTAAAATCTATATATATGTTATAGACTTTAGTAACATCTATGGTGTTACAGGTCAGTTTTTACCGGTATGTATTTACTTCAAGAAAAAAGCAAAAAAGTAAATATATATATTTTTAAATACAAATACAGATTGAAATGCAGAACAATTGAAAATACAAAATGTAGATTTGCAAGGTCAAACACCCAATCAAGCAAATCAAACCAAGCACCTCTTTCTTGTAGAGTCAGGTGGCCTCAGTGGAGTTGTGGCTGTGCTGGTTGATGTTGAGACAGGGCTGGCAAAGGAGGTGCTGATGCTGTTTGTGTTGCTGATGGTCTTGATGGAGTGATCAGAGAGCTCTGAAAATGTCTAATCGAGGCTGCAGTAGCATGGTGTCAGTCAACCATTCCCTTCACTCAATGTGAAAAAGAGAACTCCCTTGCTCCTCAAGAAACTTTCTGGCTTGTTTTTTTGGTTGAGTTTCTGCCTTGGTGGATGTTCTTGTTGTCCCATGCTAAAAACTGGAGATGTGAACTCTGCAAGTCACCAACTCTAAACTGAAATGGTCTTATAAATTTAAATGTGTGCGTCTTTGTTTTTGTTTTGTCTGTTCAGGGAAGAAGACAAACGGGCACGGGTTTTTATCGGCTTGCCTCCGATCAGCTTCAGTGGGAACATCTCACCTGGGTTGACCCGCTACTTTACGTCATGACGTCGATGTAATGTCCCCATGGCACAAAATCGCTCTGTCTGTAACTTACGTGACTATTTGCCATCTCAGCAACAAATTCCATCTGCCTTTTTATCACCAGCACGGAGTTTGTACATTTTTAAAGAGGAACAAAAAGTACAAAGTCCAGAAAACCATGTCTACGTCTTCCCTGCTCCTTTCCATTGTTTATGTCGTCGTGTTTCGTTGCGCTGATGATATCATCAACGTGATGACATTAGCTTGATGCGCCAGAGGGAAAAAAACAGCCGCGCAGCTCGTCTGCTGCCCGGGTCTGCTGGCAGTGGGAAAGGAGTCATTTGCCGATCGTTAGCAGGTTAACCAGTGTTGAAAAAACTTGCGTTGACCTGCTAATTTTAGCGTGAAAGCGGTATAAAGCTCACAGAGTTGGTAGAGCAGCAGCTGTCAGAGGGCTGTTGGCTGACAGTGTTGATGATTTCAGCACTAATTACTGTTTTTTAATCTTATATAATAACCAGGTCAAAACCGACCCTAACAACACAAAGGTCATTATTTACACCACAGCATTTCATAATTTAATAAAATTGGTTGTATTTGTTTTATTTGGTTTAAGTTGAGGTTTCTCTAAAAGTCAAAAAGCCTGGATGCAATAAACAAACTTATGTGTCATTTTTATGCATTTAAAACCAAAAAAAATTGGTCGTGCCAACCCTAACACAAGAGGAGGGTTACTGAAATTGGACTGGTCCTGTCATTATGACAGAAAATTTCCGATACAAATTGATGAGGGCCAAGGAAAACAACATTTCATTCTCTTAAGGAAGACTGTTTTGTTTTTGAAATGTAAACATTGCTACATTTATACATTCTGTTGGTACTAAAGCCAATACATATATTGTAGGAAAAAAGGGGTCATACACAGTGTTAATGTTGTGGACTAATTATTTTCGTCATTGTTTCGTCAACAACCTTTTTTCCCCTGAAAACTTGACGGAAACTAATAAAAACAAGTGCACGTGGACAAAAATACAACTAAACTAACTGACATTTTAATCAACAAATAAAAACTAGACTGAAATGTTTGACAGAGACTTAATCCAGTCAGACCTAATTTCATTATTTAGAAAGTAAGGACAAGTTAGGAATATGTCCAATCACAGCTACTTTGGTTGTGTAGAAAGGTTGGATGAGGGACATCCAATCACAGCTGCCTTACCCGCAGGAAACACGCTGCAAAGACAGCTCCAGCTCCAGTCACACACACTGCTGTAATGGAGTGAAAAACTGGGTTAAGCACCTGCACAGATGACTTCTTGATGGAGCCAGATAACAAGCATGCCTACCTTGTTGTGACACCAGACACCGCTCTGCACAACGTGGGACACCAACACATGCCTGTCGGCTCTGTAAAGGAGGAAGAGGAAGTAAGAGGGAGGGAAGGGGGCCGACCAGGGTATTTATAGGCGGCTGGGCCCAAACAGCCACACTGCCCCTAGTGGTAGGGAGTCCAACTCCCTATACGGCCACATATAGGAAAGTGAACAGTGTAACCAAGCCTGACTCTTTCCCTCCACCTCGTGTTGAGGACTGCATTGACAGAGTAGGCTCAGCAAGTTACAAAACTGGACTCATTCAAAGGCAATTGCCATTAACCAAGAAATCACCCGACATCTCGGCTTTTGCCACTCCATACAATTTCCTGCAGTATACTGTCATGGCGTTAGGCATGCGAAATGCCGAATGCCCCAGCCAGTTTTCAGGTGGGTTTTGTGGACAGTGTTGTCTGGTGTGTCCAATTGTGAGGCCTATTTAGATGATGTGGATGTGTATTCACCTGACTGGGAAAGTCTTATGGATACATTGTGCACTGTTTTTGCCTGTTTTGAAGAGGCGTTTTTGACCCTGAACCTCAGTAAATGTGGGTTTGCAAAAGCCACCATTACTTCCATCTTGGTAACGAGGAAGGTCAGGGACCAGTTCCTCCAGTTGCAGGGGTGAAAACCCCAGGTTTTCAAGAGGGTCTTCATGTCTATATGGTTGTAAAGGTATTTATTTTTGATTATTGTTGTTTATTGTTTATCTAGTTGATGGATGGAAATAATCAGAAACCAGTGCACCACATAAGAGGTGACACACATGGATTTTGACTGACACGTGGTCTCTGTTTCAGTAGGTCTTGAAGGGTGTTTGACTGTAATGATGTGCAGTAACGCTCCTTGGTGAGCTGTCTGTTCAGGCGTGAGACCCTCCAGCTGTGTTTTGTTCACTGCTTCAGAAGATGAGAGATATTAGAGGAGCCCTAAAGGACATCTTTGATATCAAGGAGCTGCTCAGTGTTAGATCAATGTGCTTGACATTTCTGAGTAAAAGTGTTTGATATGATTTTCATGTTATATTACTGCCTGTTGGGAGTCATGTTGAACATAGTGTATATTAAAATGTGTGACTTTGATTAAATCTAACGGCTGCTTTATTAAAACTATACGGAAGTATTTAAACTATGATTACATTTGCTGTCTTTTCTGCAGTCAGTGTGTGTTTACTGTGACTCTGACATCCTTAAGTTGGATTGATACCTGAAATTACATTTCAGAAGTTGTCCTCTTCATCTCTTTTGCAGTGGACGATCTCTGAACCGTTAATATTTATTAAAGATTCAAAGTGAAATGCTAGAACAAGGACTTCCTGAGCTACCATATAAACGACAAGCTGTTTTCTCTGTCAGGTCTGAACACTGAAGCAAGTTTTATTGTTAATGCTGGGAGAAAGGTTCTATTTTATAAATGCTCACTTTTATTATTTTTCATCACAAGTTTTTAATCTATTTTTTTGAGGGGCTGATGGAAAAAAAAATGGTTGATGGTTATGGGGAATGTATCAAATTCTGAATGGCTGCAAATTCTCTCAACTCTACCACAAGCATGTTCCAAGTTTTGTGCATACATCCATCACCACATAAAAGTATTCATATATACTGATGTTAGTATACATTCATGTACATGTTCATATAAATATACACGTGCTTATACACAGCACACACAATACAAAAAGTAAAACATAAAACAATAAACTAAGTCATTTCTGTGCTGAAATATGAGATGACATCATTTTAAAGGCAAACTCAAGACCTAAATTTTTAAGTCTGGCTTTTGGCTGGTTATGTTTTTTATAATTATTTCATTTTTTTTATTTATTTTATTCCTCTTAATCATTTCATCTCCATTTCAGTTGAGATTTATAGTTTGCAATTTGTATTCTCTGTTTATTGATTTTCTTATCATTATCCTTCTTTGGCAGATTTTATTACACATTTGGTGTTTGGCTATTTCATTTTACCATATTATTATTATTGTTATTATTATTTTTAATGAATGTATTTTTCCCCACATTATTTTTTGTCCAATTTCTTATGATTTTTTATTGTTATGTCATTTTAGTCTTAGCTCCTGTGTTTCCTCATTTTTAATCCAAGATACCCTCTCCTCAGTCCTCTAATTCTGTTGTTTGACAGAACCTCTTCTTAATGTCTTTGTGTGTGTGCATAAGTGAGTGTGTGTGTTGTATGTGTATAGTGGGGGTGGGTAGGGTCTATTTTGATTGTATTTGTTCTATTTTTATTTTTTTATTTCTTTTTATTTGAAGCACTTTGTGCTACAAGTCTGTATAAAAAGTGCTGTACAAATAAAGTTTGATTGATTGATTGATTGATTGATTCACAATTTTCAGTCATCCAATGTGAGGGATAGGGGAAACTCAATACACCATTATATCACCATATTTGGCATGGTAGTGGTATAGCACTTGACTATTATGGATGTTTTTTAATGTATTAATTTCCAACACCAGTCAGGCTTTTGGTTCATTAGAAATAAAATCAATTACTTGCGGAGTCCACATGATGGTGCTGTTCAGCAGAGTTGACGTTCATTGTGTTGGAGAGGGTAAGTTTATTAAACGTGACACACAAGAGCAAGACAAAAAGAGTTCACTTTCTGTGTTAACATTTGTTGTGTGAACTTATTTTAGACTTTTGGGAGATAAGAGATGGACAATGACACAGGGGGTGGGGGGGCACAAAAAACAGTGGACATAAAGTTCATCTCACAGGGTACCACCCAGGGACAGGGAAAGTCAACAGTAAATCTAATGCTAAGCTAATGCTAAGCTAATGCAACTGTCAAACCAGCCAACACTTGAGTTCAGAGCTGCCTCCCACTTCTGAGCGAGCAGAGAAAATAGCTCAATCCATTATCAAGTTTATGAGCAAAGACTGAAGGCCTGTTGTTGAAAACAAGAGCTTCTGTAACATGCTGGCTGCCATCTCTTGAATGTTACTTCAGTAACAGCAGCGCTAAAGCTCTACAGAGCAGTGAGGCTAGCACAGCAGAGCAGGCTGGATAACTGGCTAAGTGCGGTCATCAGTCTGTGAGTTTTACTCCTGTTTGTATATGCATTATGTCACTTCATTTTTATCAACAGAGATGTGTTTATCATTTAATGTCACAGAATTCAGTTGTGTTTTTTCTTTGTGGATGGAAATGCAGAAAAAATGCATAAAAATCACAATGTCACAGTGTTAAGTATCACAATACTTAGTGTATATGTGTGTGTGTGTATATATATATATAGATAGATAGATAAAGATATATATACATAAATATATATTAGGGGTGTCCCGATACAACTTTTTCCTCTCCGATATGATACCGATATTGCAGCCTTGAGTATTGGCCGATACGATATCGATCCAATATGATATCAGCAGGAATCATACATACTTTTATTACTTATTTTGTAGTATGGACTGTAAGGAAAGGCTTGATCAAGTGAGATTACTCAAACAGAGAACAGTAGTCAGCAATAGTAGGTATGAGAAAAACTGACCCATTTGTTATTTACCAATGAGTTAAATACATTTTAACCTTTAACATAAGAATATACTACAACTGAATAAAATAAATAATAAAAAATTAGAAGTTCCTGAAAAATAATTTAGAATGGACTGCTTGTATCGGAGTGCTTATATCGGAGATTTTAATGCAGGCCGATATAATCCGATATCAGTTTTTTTGCTGATATTGGACCGATATCCGATATCAATATCGGATCGGGACACCCCTATATATACATCACTGCTTTGCATGCCCCACCTGTGGACCAGTAGCTTGATACCAACACAAAATGAAAATTCCCAACACAGCAACTAAAGAAACAATCTGCTTTTTTTTCAATACTGACAAGTAAAAGGATTTTATAATCAGTCATTAAACAGACTGTATCTGAATTAATAGATATTTAATTAGTTACTCGTCTGTCTCTTAGACCCTCTCCAGGCCTGGAGCTCTCCTGTTGTTGTTCTTGGTTTTGCTGTGTTTCTGCTCCTGCAGGTGTTTTCCTCTTATTGAACTGCAGCCGTTGTAGGCCTAGTGCTTGTAGGCCACTGTAGAAGGTCCTTCGTGTTTTCACGCTCATCTGTCATGTTGCTACTTTTTCACATACATTTGATGTTGAACAGCTCATTGACAACAAAAAGAAAAAAAAAACTAAATCAGTAATTAAGCACCACTTAGATTTTTTTACTCTAATGTAATCACGATTTAAGACACTGTAATCCCTCACTTAAACAGTAACTCAGATATTACAAGTTATACTTTTTTACTTTAACAATATTGAGCTTGAAATCTCAAACAAGTTGAAAGCAGCAGACAGCAAACTCAATCAATGGACTTTCCAACAGCGGATGTGAAAATGGCTGAGAGCGTTAGTCAAATCTGATGTCATGCCCATGTTTTCGCCGATGTTTTCCTGCAGTAGACAGAAAATCAATTGTTCCTCCACTAAGCACCATCCATACAAGTATTTAGGGCACCACTCTTAATATTAACAACAAGATATGGAGAGGTAGCAACAACTCTCTGCTCAACTCAAAACATCTCCCCTCAAAAATCCACCCTGAGAGGACATCTTTACAGAAAGCATCTTAAAATAGGCAGAACATCGAGAGTGTGTGAGGCCAGGATGTGCTGCTGCCTGTGGAGCTAAGAGTTCAATCCATAGAAGCAAATATATATTCAGAGCTGTGCTTGAGTTTTATAAGACGTGGAAAAGTTACAGGCAGATATTTTCACTTTTTCGTAATTATAAGTTTGGTAAAGGGCAGAATGACGCCTTCATGGCATGCAGAGTGTGAGCCACAGATGTATTTTTGAAGCTTTTAATCAGGAAGTTTGTCTCTAATAGTGTGTTCACACAGCTGTCTGAACTAAAAAACCTAAGATGGTTAACACCACTGGGTGCGTGGATATTTCTGGACTGTTAGGTGTTAATTATATTTTGCAGCATGCAGACTGCAGCAGAGATGCAAAGGCCAGCAGGAGGCGTGATTGCAAAGAACACAGAAGTAGAAATAGCTGCAGGGCTCATACTGTGTGTTTCCAAATAAAACAGATGAATCATCACAGACGCTGCAGACAAAAACAGCATTCAAATGTGATCAAATATACTGTTCAACCTTATTTAGCTCTCATATGAAGAGCCATATATTAAATCATTCATGTGAAATTTATCCAACAAATTTATTAGACCATTACCCATAGTTGCCCAAAATAAACAGCATTAGTAATCACCAAACTCATGTTTTATTTTTCTGTGATGGTTAATACACCAGAATATAGAAGCTTGTAAACCCAAATTATTTTATTCATGCTAGGACATATTATTACATTATACATTATACATTATTATTTCTTAAGATGTCAAATTAAAGTTGTCAGAAAATTAGTAATGTGGTTGAATGTTTTATTTAATTAATTTCCTACTTCTCAGACAAGCCCAGTAAGTGGCTAAGATTTGACTATAAAAGGTGAATTTAGTTCAAAATTCCTCATTCCCGTTCAAAAAGTTTTTTCCAATAGCATTTTCAGTTTTAAACATATTTTAAAAACATTTCTAACATATTTATGTTTCCTTGTTTTAATAACAGTTGGTCCAATAAATTTGTTGTAGCACTATCTATCTATCTATCTATCTATCTATCTATTTGTCTTTCTATCTATCTATCAATCAATCTATACAAGGTCTCAAATATCATCATAAAATGTTGTCAAAAAAATACTTTTGTGTGTTTCAAAGGATGTGGCCGCATCAGACGGATACAAACAAATGCAAATTATTATTTTTTTGTTTATTGTGAACAAGAGAAAATAACCAAAGTAAAGTCCTTGATAGTTTTAACTTGTCAATTCTCAACATTGTCTGTGTCAAAGTCAACAAATGACAGATGACGTGTTCAAAACCAAACAATAAATAAATAAATAAGCCATCACATCGTTAAATTAATATTCAGTATTCCTGCCATTAGCAGCAGTAGAGCTCTAATCCTGCTGCATGTTTTCCACGAGCCTTTCACTCTTTTGAGGGGAACCTTGTTTCAGTCTTCTTGATTTACTTCCTTTGATTCTTCCAGATTCTTTGGTTTATGCTTTGAACAGACTTTTTGATGACCAACCACGGATTTTCAATCAGGTTGGACTTGGTGAGGGGCGTTATCCTGCTGAAGCATCCTGTTTTGATCATGATGAAGCAAAGCACAGAAGGAAGCATGTGGGTTTCAGGAATGCCACAATATTTGGTAGAGTTTAATGTACCATCACAGACAGTGAGATAACACTTACATCCCCAAACCATGATCCTGTCGCCACCATGCTGGACGGTTGCTCCTGGAGATAATGCTTGGCCTGGCCTTCTGTGCACTCTAACATTATTAGGAGGAGGATTAAGCTGGAAACTGGACTCATCCCAACACAGAATCTTCTTTCAGATCCCAGCTGTCCATTTTTGTGCAAATCTGAAATTATAAAACAACAGTCCAAGGATCTCTGTGGATGTGATCAAGCATGGACTTACCATCAGGCAAACACAAGCAATTGCCTGGGGCCCTGAGATTTTCAGGGGCCCACAAACGTCTCAAAAACTGATTCATAAAGTTTTCTTCAATTCAAAGCAGTTACTACTGTTTAGTCTTAATACACATGCTTAAAATACATCAAAATGCTTAATCTATCATGATCGTTTCAACTGCTTCCCCCTCGCTTCTCATGCAGTGGACTATTCCATGTTACTGCGCATGTGCAGACTTGATTCAGGAAGATCGTAGCAAAACAAACTTGGTGGAGCAGTTTTCAGGATTTGAAGAAAATGAAGCGGAGTTAATCCAGTGAAGTAGAAAAGGAGAAGGCAAGAAGAAAGTAAACATTTCTTATCAAAACTACTGAAGGTGTCAACCTTTTTCACAGGATCACCCAATGTTGTATCAACTACAGCAAGAGCCAGACGCTCCTGTCAGTGTCAGCCGAGGAGGATGCAGTAGGAGGACTAGAGATGAAGTAGAGAGTGGCACCAGTGACACTCTTCCTCATAAAGATGTAAATAGTTGACCTTAGGGGAAAGAGGTGGGAGGTGCAGACATGACGACAGCAAGGTGACTGCATGTTTGGAAACAATGGGTGTGAAGTGGTTTCCATGGATGCTGCAATATCGGCAATTTAATCAGAAATGGACAGGAGGAGGAGGAAAGAACGTCACATAAAGCTTTTCTTAAGGGAAATCATGTTTTTGCTCTTCTCCCAACCGGTTTCAGTAAGAGTTTGATCTGCCAACTGGCTCCTCTGGTTGTGGAAAAGATGGGAAGGACTCCAAACCCCATTTTGATAATCATGTCTCCGCTGGTTGTCCTCATGGACAATCAAAACAGAGAAACCAGGAAGCTGAGTATCACTGCTGGGAAACTGGGAGAGAATGTGAAAATCCTCCGCAGACGATCCCGGTAGTCTATGGTAGTCGTGGTTACTCAGCGATACCTGGTGAAATGTGCTCTCCTCAGACGTTTACCGGGAGAACTTGGTGGGGATTGTCATTGACAGGTTCGTGTCACATATAAGTAGTAAATGATACATGTGTGGTATAATTTAATGTAAGATGATAGTCTAAGGACTGAAACATAGTTTAAACTAACGGCTAACAACAGGGTCTAGCTGCTACGTCATACTGTGGCTTGAAATGATTGGTCTGTGATGAGTGTGACTGGCAGAACGATTACCAATCACCAGCTGCAGTTGTTTTTGAAGGTTCTGCCTCTGAAAACATTTTCTATGGGCTCTTCTCCAGATGGACTAGTAAAAAGAAAAGTAAAGTGGTCGAAATAGTAAACTATATTCTTATCTGTCAAGTTTTGGATTTGAAAATACAGGACATTTTCTGCCACCCGCTGTGAGACCATCCCACCGCCCCAACCAAGCTCCAGTATCCATTACATTTTAAGACAAGAAATCTAAAATAACCACATTGTTTTTCTTGGTTTGTTCCCGCTGTTGGCACTAACCTCACAACAACTGCCACCCAGGCTACTGCAGGTGGCAGTTCTCGCAAGGCTGTTTCTTCTTCTTTGGTTTTACGGTGGTTGGCATCCATCATTTTGGTGCATTACTGCCTCGTTCTCGTGGGAGTTCAGTTTGGAGAGGCAGAGGAATTTTTTTTATTGTTATATTATAATATGGGGGATTTACGGGATAATACTAATACAGGAGGACGGCGGGAAGAGGGAATAAATACGGTAGTTTCCCAGCCAAAACAGGAAACTTGACAGCTATGACTTTATTAAATATTGATTAATGTTCCTATTAGTTACAGTAAAAGTGTTGTGATGATTCACTCGTTAGGTAATGATCCTCAACAAGGATTTTAAGGACTTTATCTAGCTCAGGAAATGGAAGAATGTCCTCAACAGATTTCAAAAGCAGGACACGTGGCCTCAATAACACCTTTTATCAAAACTGAGCTAAAGTACAGAATTCGAGGAAATGCATTTAGTTTCATTATGTTAACGGGTTCAAGATTAACACTGCCTTATGCATTGATTCTCAGGATAAGACAGGAATGAACCCAGGGGACAGCCAGCCTAGCCCCGAGGATGATGAAGAGTTGGAGTGAGACTCCATCACACATGCAGATCGATTAAAACTGTTGTCAGTGCTGTACAGGGATATGGAGGTCCCCAGTGACTGAGATTGCCTTGGGTCAATAAATGACTAAAAATGCCCTTGGATGTGATTATGTGGTCGAACTATTATTTTACTGGATTCTGACTGTGGATTACAGTTATGATGATTGTGGGATGACAGTAGAGCTTCAGAGGTCTAGTTGTGTTGGTTTATTTTGTTTGTCTGTGGTCAGACAAATACATAAATGTTGCTGCTGTGGTGATTTGATCTTAAAGTAGTTTACAAGGGAAGAATTCTGAGGATGTGGGCCTTCTGGTAAAGTGTGGTATGTGGTAAACTTATTTACAGCCATTTTTTTTACATCACTGGACACAACACGGTGACATCAGAACGGTAAGAGGCTGCAATCTATGGTTTACGGGACGATATGATAGACAGCCATCATAATGTATCCCTTTTTATTAAAAAAAAAAAAAAAACTGCTGGCAAGTTTTGGAAGTAAGTTTGAGCAAAGTTAGCTCTCAGTGACGAAGATGATTTATATATGTGTGAGGAACCCATGTCTTCTGATAACAAAGTCTTGAAGTTAAATGAATAAATGTAACAATGCAACAGCATGAGCACCAGGGACGGAAGTGAAATGTTCATTTTTCATTAATTTTTTTTGTGAATGTAACATTTATTAGTCTTCTTCCTTCCCTTTAAGAGAAGCCCTCCAAGGAAAATTAAAACTTTTTACAGCTGATAAAAAGGACTTTTACTCATATCCAAACTCTTGACATTTTATTGTTTCTAAGTAAATTTCAGCCTCTTGGCAGATCTTCTTTAAGAAAAAAATATAAAATAAAGGCTGTTGAAAATCAAATATGCCAATTTGAATGTGTTCTCAGGTGGTGTCAGCCCCGGGCTGTTCTTGAATATTCTAATATCTTCTCAAATGCCTCCAACTTCCCAGATACAAGGACAGGAAATCAGAGAGCGAATGTACCCCAACTAAAGCTTTGACTGAAGCTGCTCAAGGCTTCTCTTCAGATGTTGGAAACAGAAGTTAGAGCAGAGGAAACGCTGAGGATAACTTTATTAAAACACACAGTGAGGTCTGCTCTTTTCAGATGACAAGGAGGAGAGGGTACAGCACATGATCACGAGGCAAGGAAAGAGTCTCAGAGCACAGAGTTAGACTTTGAAAGGAAAATAAAATGTTTTTCCTCCAAATCCAGAGAGCCGGCAAAAGAGCTGCGTGCAGGTTGCCAACCTCTATCCTAGAGTTCAACTAAGGACTTAGCTAAACTATGAAAGTGCAATTTAAATTTATAAAAAATGTATAAATGCAGGTTCTTGAACCGTCTTACAACCAAATTACGATCACAAAGTAATGAAAGTATTCAGGAGGGAGTCTTTTGAGCCTCGGTTACTCCACAGATTAACATATTTCACCAGACTATCTGGGTAACAGCCCGTAGAAAGCGTTTTTGAATGGGCAGAACCTTTCAAAGCATATCTGGCAGGTGATTGGACAATTGTTCTGTCAGTCACATTTATTTCAGGCCAATCAGATAATCAGTCAGTGGTTTCTACTGCTGCAAAATACAAAACATGAGCCACTTCTTTGAACAGACTCTCAAAAAAAAGGTTTGAAGTGGAGAAAATTATATCCTTTCTATCCAGAAATTCTTTCAGTGTTTTTTTTTTTTTATTATATAAGGAAATGTGATCCAGATCTGATAAAACTGCTACTGGAGCTGTTAGCATCTTTTCTAATCTCTAAATAAAAATAAAAAGAATCAAAATAAAAATAAAGGGTCAGAAAGAATAAAATAAAGTACAAAAATAGGCAAAAAACAGTGTAAAATTGACTTGGGTATAAATAAAACATAAACAAATATACAAAATAAACCATAGATGCCAAAAAAGAACAAAAACACAACCTTTGCCATAGTGAAGTTTGTAGAGTGGTGATTTGCTTTTCATTTAATAAAAAAATGTGATCCAGATCTGATAAAACTGCTACTGGAGCTGTTAGCATCTATGCTAATCTCTGTCTGAGCAGTCACTTCCTGCCGTCGTCTCGCTCGTAGGCCCACCTCTTTCTGCCCTAATGGATGCTGATTTGGGCGAACACAGTCGTTATGAATGTGAGCTTGGCAAGATGGATCTGCTTGATTAAAGACAATGAATGAGGCTGATCTAGCCGCACTGCAAGGCTACAAAACACTCCAACAGCTTTCAGATTTTAAAGGAAATGAGAAAAGCACACAGAGAGCACAGACCTCCCCCAAGCAGCTCAGTTCTGGCTGTGACTTTTCCACAACGCCTGTAAAAGATGCAATTCTGGGTCACCAGGTCCAGAATAGTGCCAGGATCCAGACCAAACTCAGCACATACGTGGAGGTTGTTATCCTGCATGAACTCATCAAGTTTTGGGAACATCACTTAATATTTTGATTTTATATTAGTAATTGAATGTCGTCAATGGAATTCCTCATTATAAAGTACAATGTTTTTTGTGACGTCAATCTGGATCTGATCCAGATGAAATTTACCTTGATGATAGAGACGTCATTGTCATTGCAGTCTTGTAAGACCATAGAATTCTTGTGCCTTGGAGTCAGGTTTTGACGCAGTGTCTTTTTTGGCTGTGAAGGCCAATCCAGGAGTTGCAGGCACGGCCACAGATGTCACAGTTGTAGGCCACAACCAGGGATGTTAGGTAGGATTTTTTGTATTCAGTCGTCATACATAGTGCAATATTTGTCATACGAAAGACATTTTAAATAAATAAGAATTCTCCTGTTAGGTAGTGACTGAAGAGGCATAGGCTGAAGCAAAATGCTTATCTGAGTCTAGCCTACATATTTAACAAAATTAAGCTACCAAAAGCCAAAGATAAAGAAATCAACAACACTGACAACAGCATTACATAATCAACACTTACAATTTTCAAAAATAACTTTAGAGACCATTTTTCTGAAGATATAACATGAATTACAGGTTTTTAAATTTATATTTGCATTATTCCATAGTTTAACCCCAACAACAGAAACACATCTCCTTTTTATCCCTTTTCTAGCTTTCTGAACAGAAAACTTGTAAACACCTCTTAAATCATATTGAGTCTCCCGAATGGAAAATAACTTTTGCGCAGCACTTGGAAGGGAGTTCAATTGTGCAGTAAACATTCTTAACATTATTTTATAATAAAACAAGTCAGAAAATTTCATAATGTGTGATTTTAAAAATAAGGGATCAGTGTGAGCATAATAATTGGTATCATTGATGATATGTATGGCTGTTTTTTGTAAAGCTACTGAATTTATATTTGTTTTATATGTAGATGCCCACAGTTTATACAGTGAGACATGTAAGGAACAATAAGAGAATAATAGATTATTTTTAATGCTTGATCATTTAAAACATATCTAGATTTTGACAGAATTGCAACTGACTTTGAAATTTCACCTTTTATGTAATCAATATGTTGTTTCCATGTTAACCTATTGTCAATCACAACCCCAAGAAATTTTGTTTTGAAAACTCTTTCTATGTGAACATTACTGATGAGGACATGATGGTGGTTTGCTGCTTCCTCAGCCTTCTTTTCCTTTCTTGTGATTGGGCCAAGGTGGTTTCGTATGTCTGCAGCCCAGTGAGGTGAGTATGGGGTCCAGACTTCACTGCCATACAGGAGTGCATAGATAGAGACACAGACCCCATATTATCCTGTAAAATTAGAGAGTAATCTGTTAAAAATGGCACAGATATGATTTTTTTAAATTTTGCCCAATGTTAACTTATGGGTTTTTCTGATATTTGGGGAATTTTTTGCATTCAGACAAATATACAGATCACCACCAAAAGTAAATCATTTCTAAGTTACCGACAGCTCCTGAAAATTTCTAACACACGAACAAACACTAATGAACAAACAAACGCTGGCAAAATCATAACCTCCTTGGTGAAGGTAATAATAGAGCCCTCGAGTCCCTTAGACATTTTATTCAGGTGCAAATGCTTCTCTGTTATGGAGTGTAGCGTCAATGAGACAGAAGACAGCAGAGGGGACGGGCCTTTTTATTTAAAAGCAGACGGGACAGAGCCTGACCAAAAAGGACAAATTTAGTCACACTCAAGTAATGTTTCTGAAAAGTCTTGTTCCCCAGCTCAGTGAATTTTACCGAACTTTGTCACTGACAGTCTGCCACGTTCTGTCTCTAACCAACGCTGACTTCAATGAAGAGCATCCAGCTCTGTGTTCTGACTGACTACAACATCAAAAATGTGGCCCGCAGAGTCAGAGAGCGTTTAAAGGCTGTGACTTATTTGAGTGATTAAGGACTCCTCACAGTCAGGGCTGTTGTGTGTGGCTCAAAGATAAGCAGTAGCATGTAGTCCTCTCTCTGAGGCCTTTATAATTCAATCTGCTGAACCTTCAGAGGGTGTGTTTCTGAAACACTGTCTGCTGCTGCTGAACTCTGAGGGGTAATTGCCTGTTGGCAGTGTTTGAACTCACAGACGCTGGAGAAACGGCCTTGTTCTTGTTTACATTCAGCACAATGAAAGATCACTCTCAGCCTTTTGACTCTGCACTGCGGATTGGATGAAATCAGCACTTGTGTGTGAGCGTGTATATGTTATGTTGCATTTCCCGCGTCCTGAGGCTGTGTGGGCAAAACAGGAATCTGCTCAATGAGCTTTTTTTGTCCATGGGAAGCTAATTTGATGAGGACATGAATTTGGGGAGTCATGTTTCACTAAGAGGTGACAAGAAAGCCAATTGTTTGTCCTTGCATTTACATCCATGGGCATCATCATCACCTTTGCAAAAAGTAGTTTATTCAAGTGAGTATACTTATTTCATACTTAAACTGAGGCAGTATAATTGAAGTTTACTTTTTATATACTGTATTTTATATACTTCAGAGTCCTATAATGAAGTATACTTGGCTCATACTGAAAAGTATAACGAAAAGACTTAAGGTGTGTTCACACCAAATGCGACTTTGCGACCAAGATCGCATTGCAAACCCAAGTCCTATCGCCTGTACTAAGCTCATTTTGTCGCTGTCACCGTTGCTCAGTGATGTCACGCCCGCTCGAGTTTCACCCCGCGATCATATCATACCATACAAAACCCAAAACCAGTGAAGTTGGCACGTTGTGTAAATCGTAAATAAAAACAGAATACAATGATTTGCAAATCCTTTTCAACTTATATTCAATTGAATACACTGCAAAGACAAGATATTTAATGTTCGAACTGAGAAACTTTATTTTCTTTTGCAAATAATCATCAACTTAGAATTTAATGGCAGCAACACATTGCAAAAAAGTTGTCACAGGGGCATTTTTACCACTGTGTTACATCGCCTTTCCTTTTAACAACACTCAGTAAACGTTTGTGAACTGAGGAGACCAATTTTTGAAGCTTTTCGGGTGGAATTCTTTCCCATTCTTGCTTGATGTACAGCTTAAGTTGTTCAACAGTCCGGGGTCTCCGTTGTTGTATTTTACGCTTCATACTGCGCCACACATTTTCAATGGGGGACAGGTCTGGACTACAGGCAGGCCAGTCTAGTACCCGCACTCTTTTACTACGAAGCCACGCTGTTGTAACACGTGCAGAATGTGGCTTGGCATTGTCTTGCTGAAATAAGCAGGGGCATCCATGAAAAAGACGTTGCTTGGATGGCAACATATGTTGCTCCAAAACCTGTATGTACCTTTCAGCATTAATGGTGCCTTCACAGATGTGTAAGTTACCCATGCCTTGGGCACTAATACACCCCCATACCATCACAGATGCTGGCTTTTGAACTTTGCGCCTATAACAGTCCGGCTGGTTCTTTTCCTCTTTGGTCCGGAGGACACGAGGTGTGTCTAGGTGCTTTTCCTTTGCCATTTTTGACAAAGAAGGACATGATCTTGTAGAGACTATAATGTTTATATTTTTACATGCAGCTGTGCACTTTTTCCATTCATTTTTTCAACAAAGATGGGCTTGATCTAATAGAGGCTCTTTGTTTTTGAAATGCACATCTTTATCATGGTACAGACAGAAAGGACTCAAACGCGGTGTTGATTGTGATTCAAAAGGCTTTGTCTTTGTTCAGAAACAGTTCATTACCAAAACTCAGAGAATAAGGCAGAGGTACAAAATCAGCAGGCGAGGAATCAAAAAAACAGGAAGCAGGAAACAGGTCAAAAAGCACTGGAGACAGGCCAGGAAAAGAGTGCTGGATAACTACTGTAAATCGTGAGTTGATCTGGCAGATTGTGATTAAGCATGCAGGGTATTTAAAGGAGCGGGGAGAGCAAGTAAAAAGACAAAGGTGAAACACGTTAGTGGGTTGTCAGGTAATCACACAGGAGGGAGACGAACCAGGAACTGAAAGAGAGGAGGACAGGAATTAGCAAAATAAAACAGGAACTGTTGACCAGAAATGACATGAAGTAAAAAATAAGACAGGACCATTACAATCTTTAATTATTTAGGCAGGTATTTGTAGATACACTGTATTTAAAATGTTAAATATATCAGACTTGTCTAATCCTGTCTAGTGACTTTGTAAATACATTGCAGATAGTGTACATACAGTATGAGTTAACTTTAAGAATACTTAAGTATATAAATAGTATGCTACAAGTTATATGCTAAGCAAACTTACAAGTATACTTAAAGTATAACAACAAGTATACTAGAAAAATAGTAATTTTAGTTCATAAAAAGTATATGTGAAGTATACTTTAATAAACAAAAATGTGGACTAGAAGTATATAACTAGTACAATGGCAATACATAGAAGAGTGTGCTTGTGGGATGCTGGTTTGGCGGAGTGGTCAGCAACCAGGCATGACTCAGGCATATGCTTCTTGAGGCCAGGTTCGAGTCCAGCCTATCCACTGTCTCTCTCTCCTATCAATCGGGGCGGGGTACACTCAGAGCCAACCATTTACTCTCACACCTAAAGTGGGGTACACACATAAAGATTATCGGGGTGTTTTTGTCCCGACTTTCCCCCTTCCCTACTAAGGACTGGAAACATCTGATTTATATTGTGTCTTATAAGATTAGCCTACGAAAATAAACCTGTGGTCTGAGGTGTGTTAAGAGTGAATTTGTCCCGATAATTGGCTCTGAAATGGTTTGGGCCCAACAATCACAAATAGTAAACTTGATCAATATTTACGACCAAAAATCTTCATGTTTGTGGGGAAAGCCAACAACTCCCGAGTCATGACTCCGTGAATTATGACGTCGAGCAGAATGTAGCCAATCAAGAAGCGAGCTGACTGAGGAACAAGGAAGCAGGCGTAAATAAAAACAAACATGGCCGACCTGAAACATTAACGTTTGGTGGACCTCAGAAATCGAGGACCAGCTCACGTGTTCATGCTGTCTCCAGGATTTTTTCCACAGTCTTTTCTTTTTTCTAGTTCTCAATTTTTCCATCAAAAATTGACCCAAGACCACCATAATTCCTTCTTCCATGTTGCATGTTGTGTTTTCGGGTTGTTGCTATGTTTCTTCTTCCTCGTTTTTGATCGATCATGTTTGAGATTTCTGTCTTGGGGGACTAGATTCTAGATCCATCTGTTCAAACTCTCCTACTCCCTCTGATTTTTTGCACTCTCTATTGTATTGTATTGTTTGCTTTTATACCTGTTTTTATGCCTGTTTTAATTCACTTTTTATTCATGCTTTTTGTGAGGTGATCTTGAGTGTCATGAAAGGTGCCCTTAATAAAATGTATATTATTATTATTATTATTGTTATTATTATTATTACCTGTGGTGGGACAGATTCATTATGTGTGTTGTGTGCTGTGTTGAGATTATCGGAGCACACCACACACAGTACAAAGGTTGAAACACCAGTATACAGAAGCCCTTTAACTGATATTATATGATAAAAGCTAAAATATAACAAAAAGGCAAAGACATTAAGTGTTCGCACAGTGTGGTCAAGTGCTGAGAGTCAGCTGCTAGGACTGGTACTTACAAAATATGCCAAGAAAGAGGCAAGAAAGGAAAGTCAGCTGAAGTAGATGTCAGACACCTCAAGTTTTCAAGTCCTAGAGACAGAAGGAAAACCATTGCTGAGTGCGTCTAGACCAGAATGACCATAAGACAGTGATCATCACCTGGCAGCCTGGGGGCCAGATCAGGCCCCTCAAAGCCTCCCATCTGGGCCCAGAGGGTAATCATGTTCTGGAAATTGAAGGTAGAGAAAATGTTGTGGTTTTGTGGGTATCTTTTTGTCATTACATTGTGATAACTCAATCTGTAAACTATATAACTATTTAGCTATAACTATGAACACAACCCTCAATACAAGTACAAGCAAAACATTTCAATCAGGAAAGTCATTGTTCCTGAGTTTCCAACCTGGGGAGGAAGTAAAGTGAGATTCAAAACCAATGATGGGATACATAAGAGCCCCCTAAAGAAGAAAATATCTGTATTGTGTACCTTGTAAGTCCACAGCAGCAGACCGTGAGTGTGGCCCTTGAAATTCATTTGAGGCAGAAATTGCATCCAAGAGTGGCACAAATATCTGTTTGGAGCAAAAAGGAAAACATCTGGAGGGATAGGTGTAAAGTTTTGCTGATAGATTCTTAGCATATGTACTAAGCAAGGCTTGAGAAAGCCACATTTGAAATGCGTGAAAAGACTTGTTGATCATTCAGTGCATGATTTATGTACAATTCTGAGGGATTCAAATTCAGTTTTCCTTTCATGACTGATCTCGAATGTCACACAACTTTTGACACATAAATCTAACATTAGTACGACATAAATATTCTAATATTCCTGAAAAAAAGGTGTCTTATAGTGATTGTGCTTGACAAGGTTGAGGTTTTATGTGCAGTGTATACAAAGAAATCCAGGCAAACTAAAAACAGCAGAAAACCGCTTGGAGTTGCAAGGATCAAACAAAGTTCTCCCACCAAATGTGGTGGATGGAGATTCCTGCTTCTTGGGCCCCTGAGCAATAATCAATGTGGCCCTAAGAAAAAGCTTTAAGTTTTGTGGAGCTACAAAGGCTCCAATAGCCAATGTTGATTTCTTTAGGATGAACAAATTCTCTCAGTGTAATGATTTTTTTGTGGTCCATTCTGTTCTGCCATTTTGGGAGTGAACAATGAAGACGAGAGACAAAAGGAAGATCTCAACAAGTTCAAGGCTTCAATCCCTCTTTGTATCTCCCATCCTTTCAATCTCTGTCAGGAAAATATCTCTAAAATAAAAAGAATATGGCATTGACCTACTCGTTTGTAAAGTGTCCTGAGATAGCACTGGTTATGTTTTTGAGCTTTACAAAAATAGATTGAAGTTTAGGCTCTTTACAACATTGCCACAACCGTTACGAAACATCCTCAGCTGAGTAAAAATCCAATCTATTCCTTTGGCTATAAAGAGTTTTATAGAGACTGTTTGCAACAAAGACAAATATTGGTTCTAATCATGAAAATTTCTGTCTTTTGTTAATCATAAATGTCTGAATAAAAGTTGAAAGGATTAAACAAAGTTCCACCACTATATGTGGATGGAGACCCTGACTTGTAGTATCCTGGGCCCCTGGGCAGTTGCACAGATGCCCCAACAATCAATCTGGTCTTGAGAAAAGGTTTGAGGGTTTGTGGAGCTACAAAGGCTCCAAAGGCTAATGTTGATTTCTTAAGGACAAATAAACACTCTCAGTTTAATAATTTTTTTTTTTTAGTTTATTCTGTCTGCCTTTTGGGAGTGAACTATGAAGAGGAGAGACAAGAGGAAGACCTTAACAACTGCAAGGCTTCAATCTCTCTTTTTAGTCCCTTTGACTCTGTCCCCCTCTCAATCTTTGTTTCTAAAATATCTTTCCCTTTGGCTATAAAGAGTTTTACAAAGACATGTTTGCGACAAAGTAAAATTTTAATCCTAATCATCAAAATCACTGTCTTTGTAAATCATAAATATCTGAATAAAATTTGCAAGGATTAAACAAAGTTTTCCCACTAAATGTGGATGGAGGCCCCTGCTCGTAGTATCATGGACCCCTGACCAGTTGCACAGATGCCCAAATAAACAATCTGGCCTTGAATAAAGAACTAAGGGGTTTGTGGAGCTATAAAGGGTCCAATAGCCAATGTTGATTTCTTCAGGACAAACAAATACTCTCAGTTTAATGACTTTTCTTTTAGTCCACTCTATTCTGCCATTTGGGAGTGAACTATGAAGAGGAGAGACGTGAGGAAAACCTTAATAACTGCAAGGCTTCAATGGTTTAACTTGGAACAAGACATCGTGGCTTATTAACCAAACAAGGCCCTCTCCTCGGTCTGTCTGCGCCCTTTTAATTTCAGCTCTCTCCCGTTTGCACCATCAAAGATCCTCCTCAGCTCTGCAGGGCTAGCTAGCAGCTTTTATGGATAGCTGCCTCTCATGTTTGCATCAACAACAACAATGCACAGGGTTTGTGAACTATCCAAAATAAGCCTTGTGTGCATGTGTGTGTGGGTGTGTGTCTTGCTGGGATTAAGTGTGTGTTTACAAAGCCTCTTCCATCTGTGTCAGTGTGCATTGTCATTTAGTGGGAGGAAAAATATTTGAATTTTTACAAAGAAGCAAATCCCCCCATGCTCATTCAAAATTCCCCATGAGCCTCCTGTGTTTTCTCCTTCCCATCTGGCCTTTCTGATCAGGCGGTTCAGCTGAATCCTCCTCCTCCTCCCCCATCCACATCACTGACTGAGAGGGAGGAAGGATGAAGAAGTCAGAATAATAAGAAAATGATCAATGAGGAGACGGAGAGATACTGGCTGTTTATAGAGACAATGCAAAGGATCAGGCTGGTCTCTAATCTTCTTATCAGCCACAAATCCCATGTAAAAAATAACATGGATTTATCAGACTTTCTGTACATATCTTTCATGCCTCAGGAATCTGCTGCCATTCTAGGAAAAAAGAACCCAAGTTCATATTTTGCCCATCTTAAAAACATCACAAATGTGCTGCTTTTTGATTCTCGAACTGCTTAAAAAATGTTGCTTCTTTCTTTTGAACGAACAAGAACCGTCCCCTTGATCAGCCGTCTGACTAACGTTGAAAGGAAGCTGATGAGTTTCATTCAAGCGGCCACCTCCATGGCTGTAACATGAAGACAATGCTGAAGTGCCAAAAGAACAGTTGGATCTGCCTGATCCAATGTCAGTAATCAGATGGATCCAATCTATAACCAAGCAGCCAAAGGAGCACAGCCAATCACTGTCGTTTAAAGGGTTAGTTCAGTCATACGTTAATACATGACCTGAGTTGTTTTTTTCAAATAAACTTTATTTTTCCGAAAAGTTAATGCACTCCAAAAATATATAAAAGATGCATCTCCCACGATAATGCTCAGTTTTGTTCCGTTTATTCTGCACACTTTATCATCCATTGTGTTCAGCTTTTTGGCGAATGGGACTTTATCCTCCACAGTGACAGCTCAGGTTACTAAAGTGTGTGTCTCTCCCGCCACCTGCACCCTGCAGACAAAGAGCAGCTGCTGGTAGGGTGAGTTCATGAGATGCATTCAATAATCTAGTAAGTAGATCACTGTAAGTCTGCAAACAGAAGGGCATTTTAATATCAAAGGAAATCATACTTCCTGCAGGCGTGCCAGTGGATTGGACACCTGGGTATGTGTGGCCCAAGTTGTCGACCCCTGGTCTAATCAACAAACGGCCCCTGTCAAAATATTAGGCCTGTGTGGAATAAATATACAAATATATAGTCTCACATACTCTTATGATATTGTCACCTCAGTCATTAAATGAAAAATAATAATAATAATAATAATATGAATTAATAAATGATTAACTAAAGACAGTGCATAAAATGATATGCTGAAACTAAGGGAAAGTTTTCTTGTCCGTTGATATTCCCTGTAAGATTAAATAAGAAGGTATGTAGGTCAAAGTATTATATTAATATATGAGGAGGATGTGTTGTAGGGGACCTGGGGGAGACACAGGAGTGTTAAGTGAAAGAGAAAAAAATAAAGAGTCTGAACTGACAGTTGGTGGTCCATGGTCTGTGATAGTCTGTTGATCTTAAGGAAAGTAAAAAAAATAATGAGATACAATGTGGATGGACTGGATTATTCTCTCCAGGATTCTAGTGAGATTCACTCTTTGTGAACTTTCTTATTTTCTGGTATACCAGTTCTTTTTGCGATCGATCACTCTTTTTTACTGACATGTTTTCTTTTTTTCAAGCTGGATTACTTTGTTTTGGAAATGCTGGCGGTATGACCAGTGTCTGGGGACCAAACACACACACATATCAATATATATATATATATATATATATATATATATATACTGCCAACGTCATGGCTTTAATTTTGTCAAGGTTGATCACAGCACTAATAATATGATAACTATTGTCTTTATTAAAAGACATTAAGAAAAAGATCAACCTATGTACATGTTACCCGGGCAGTGGTAATTTGGCTGACAGGCGCACAGTGCACACGCGCCACCAAAACCTCACAGGCAGGTGTCCAGTGTCAGGCACATTTCAATGCAATGAACAATCACAGCAACCACTATTTAATGTAACCGTCTGAACCAGCATATACATTTGTATCTATATTAACTGTCCCGTCACATCTGATGTCAGATCAGAGACGTTTGTCATAATGGAAACTCAACCTGACGGCAGCTGGAAGAGTGACGCAAACTAACGAGTTCACATCTCTCAGCCAACCACAAACAGCCACATCATCCGATACGGAGTATCCGGCTTCTCTCATCTCATGAAATTCAAAAGAAAAGAAAAGAGAGAGACGCTCGCTGAATAAATGTAAGTCACTCGGTGTCTTGAGGATTTACCTGTGATTGCCCATATTTCTCTGTTTTAATGTTTATTCTTAACGTGATCTAAAAAGATGGAGTACATTACTGCAAGTCGGGTGAGGAGGAGGGACAGGGAGAGAGTATTTCACCAAAGGTTCTGCTATTTGGTGATGACAGACCAGGAATGCATGTGGATCACAAGCATGATGAATGGATTAGCCTGCTGCTGTGTTTAAATGTAATTATCACTTCATTTTTTGCTCCTATTCATGACACAGGAACAGATTACATCTATCACACAAGGTGGTCCACACGGTCACGTGTATCGTGGCCTTTGATGCACAGCCCGGTGGCCCCTGCGCTCTCCCAGTTGCTGTAAAAGTAACAGCGGCTCTGACCTTCTTCACCACTGAGGTGAAATTGTCAAGGTGAGGAGAGGCGTTCATTTGATTGGTGAAGATTACACTCAGCTGTGTTAAACCCTCTCACGCCTACTCTCCTCCCTCTCTGCTACTTGTGCCGGTGGGAATGATGGAGGCGTGGGTGCGCCTCCCTGCGCCAGACTGCGCCATGCACAAAAAACTTGCAAAATGCCCTGGACACACCCCATTGGCACGGCGCAGGCGAGGCGCAGGGCAGGTGCGCTGCGCCTGCACCTGTTCTACGAAATTGGAGCCCATTGATTAAGAATGAGGAATTTTAGACAGAATTCATCTTTTTCAACCCACATTTGAACCGCTGACTGAGACATTAGACATTATTCAAGTAACATTTTCAGCTTTTATTTGACATATTAATCAAGAAATAATAATTTGCTGCACCTTTTTCCTGCTTTTTTTCATTAAACAGTCAGTTAAAGAATGCATTGATAACAATTATAATTGTATTTTACCATTAAAAATACAATTTCATTTAAATAGCTTCTATGTTCTGGTGTATTTACAATTACAGAAAACATTAAAAACTGATTTTGTAATTACCAATGCTGTTTATTTACAGCAGCATGGCAGAAAACTTACATTGGGTGGTGGTCTAATAAATTTGTTAAGCATAGTACGTGTGTAAATGTGTCCTGGAAACTGTTTGATATCAAATATGTTAGAGTAACAGTGATGGTGGTCTGTGTTGCTTTCATTTGCAGTGATTTGGTTGTGTAGATTCAGCCTATGACCTGTTCAGATTATGCAAAGTTTCCATGCAAAGCCAAGCACAGGACACAAAGAGAATGGACTATGTGTCTCAGTTGCACTTGGTTGTGGTTTGAGTTTTGCATGATTCAACCAAATCAAAACAAGCAGTCATTTCCTTTGGAGCAGTGTGCAACAGCAGGCTGAAGTCTGCTGTTCACAACGGTGTGGTCTAAATTTTGGCTGGATCATATAATTAATCTCTTTCTATTGTTCCACTGAAAAATAAGAAGACAAACAAACTAAACACTGTAAAGTATTTGATGGATAGACTAAAGCTATATTTCACTGAAGCATTTCAAAACATCAGCAATGATCAAAAAAACAAAGTGGACACTTCTGCATGCGCACAAAAGGGAAACCTTATTATTAACAAAATCCACCAACAGACTTAGTAAAGTTTAAATGATAATTATTTGCTGTTGGAAGGATATTTTCGTATTTTTAAGCTGGGTTCAATGAGGTGCTTGACAATAGTCAGTGAAGTGGCTGAATGGGCTCCCAGCAGCACTGCACCTTTAAGGAGAACAAGCTGAGACTACCAGTAAGATACACTGCTGTTTGGGGGTACAGTTAATTCACATAATTATGTGAGTTTTACATAAAAACAATCAATAAAACTATGTTCAATTGAATATGCAATTAGGTGAAAAATTTCACTTGGCTTTATTTTTCCTCTAGGAAGTCTCCGTGTTGGCACTATTGTGCGAGGTTCCCTTTGCGAACTGGAGTTTACAGAAGAAGAAATTCTTCAGAACAAGATTCAGAAGGCAGAAAGAGAGAGGGGACAAACTTTTGTGGAAACAATACATACAGGTATTAGGATATATAGCCAGTTGCTGCATCTTAAAATAGGGCCAAACACAGAAGAGACATCCTGGAGGAAAAATAAAGTGCTCTGTTTTTTTATTGCCAAATCGCACATTTGACCCAACATCGCTTCCTGGGTTATTTTTATGTAAAACTCACAGAATTATGCAAGATAACAACAGTTTACCTTACCAGTTCTCCTTAAAGGTGCAGTGCTCCTGGTGCCCTTTTAAGTCAATTCACTGACTGTTGTCAAGTAGCTCATACAACCCAACTTCAAAAACACTGAATTGCCCCTTTAAGATTTTTTTCTTGTTTCAAAAACCCTGTCCGCTATTTTCTATTACATACCTAAAACACAATGCACAGCCTGTACTACAGAGTCATTATCATGTTTTTTTTAAAGTTTAATATGGCCTTAATTGTATCATCTCTGTGTGATAAAGTACTTCTGTGCACAAGACAAAAAGTCTTCAGCATTAGGACTTCTCCCTCTCCCTAGGTCGTCACTGGATGTGCTCGGTCTCCTTCCTCTGCACTTATCTGTTCGGAACTCGTCCCTCTGACTGAACATAAACTTCATCTAAATGAACAATGCTAAGTTGAAATGTTCTTTGAATTGTCTCCAAGTAACTTGCATTAGCTAGTAGTACTTTTTTTTAATCTTATCAGACAAACATAGCAATATATTGTTGGTATTAATTAGGCACCTATATTGCTGTATGTTGTATGACAGTTCACCTTATATATTAGACCTATATTACACCTTGGGGTTCTTTTCCTCTTATATCCTCCATAATTATATGCATAAATTTACCTTTGACAATGCTTTTATATTTCTTTAGATAGGTGGTCACATAAAAAATAAAAACTAGCATGTGATATGTAGAGGTCCTCACTGAATAAAGACATGAGCACAGAAGGTATTACCTATTTAGGGTCTCACAGTAGTTAGATAGGACCACAGACTGACTGTTCACAGACTGTTTTGATAATACTTTATAATCTCACAATGTAGTTAGGACACAAAATAGTATGCATAAAGGGCTTTTTTGTTATACTTTGGATAATTTTATATATGTGTCAAAATATATTGATCTCACAAACACTATTAACAGAATATGTCGTACACCATAGAGCCTGAATACATACCTAATGGAGTCCATTGTTCGAAGTTGCAAATAAACCAAAGACAAGTATTTAAAGAAAAAACATAATGTACTGAATAATCCTACAGCATACAGATCTCTCTGTACACAGAGAGAGTCAGGAAAGCACGACGTTATTTGGAACTAAGTGGGAAGCCATCTTGGAGCATGTCAGCCATTTTGTGTAAAACCATAGAATTATAAAGAAATATGCCTGATTGTGCCTTATAGCTAAAAATAAATAACTTCTGGACTCCATGGGATTGTATAAAGGCCTATGGGAGGAGAAATTACATAATTATAATTAAGAATTAAAGAAAGTGAATGTTGAAAGGAGAGGGGGAGGGACCCTTCTGGAGCCTTCGGGAAGACGGGAGGAGTCCCCCCCATCGTCTATAACGTACATACCATAACTCAAGCTTCAGTTGTTTTGGGGTGTCGCGACACGAAGCAAATCCTGTTTGTTATTGTCCACCTTGTGACTTTAATAAACGTAGCTTGTGAAACTGGAATTTGCCTGCGTTCGTGCTTCCTTGGAGATCAAGAGCAGAGATTTGAACTAGACCTTATTAAGACAAGTGCTATCATTTTCATGCAGAAATACGAGCCAACTCATTCAGTATTTACTATGTAAATAAGAAGACACTACAGTATCATCAGATGAAGAGACCTTATGGCTAAAATGCATTTAACAGAGTCAGAAACAGGAGGACTGATACACTCTAGCAATCATTAATAAAAGAGATTTGCCCCTGAAATCATGATGACAGAAGAACACAGGAGATCATTATTGGACATAAATAAGAGACACCAGCAGAGAAAGGAGATTTACATTCTGTCCTTAGCACCAAATTTCCTAACTTGCATGAGACAGCAAAAAGCCTCGCTGTGAGGGATGCCCTGACTGCATTACTCAACGTTGCAGACCTCACATGCAGACCTGCAGCAGGTAAGTTGTGGGTTTAAAGTTGCTGTTGAAACACAAGAAAAGCAAAGGCAAGAGACATTAGTTGTGAATAGCAAGCAGGCAGTAGTCATAGTCTGGTCTTTTTATTCCAATATCATTTGGACAACACTTTTCACATTCCCACGTGGTTGTTGCCTTCTAACACACAGCATGAATCCAGATGTCCAGGGAAACTAGTTGCTGCTGGTCACCTACAAAGCTCTCAATGGTCAGGCGCCAACATATCACAAAATGCTGGCCTGCTCATGGTACCATCAGTCTCTAACAGTAGTATGGGAGGTAGAGATTTCAGTCAGCAGGTCCCCCTCTTTAGAACCATTAACCCAGTGTCCCCGACAGGGCCTGTTCTAGGCAGGCATATATGAGGGGGTGGTCAGAAATGTGAAGGGGGCATCGTGCTTACACATCATGCTTCAGCACTTTTTATCTGTGCTAATAACATTGTTTTCTTTATGGAATTGGGTTGTTAGCTATCTGTCCAACCCCAACCTGGAGAAGTGGATTGCACTGTGTCAGGCCTCTACCTTCAGACCTGTTCAACTTAGGTGCCCCACTTGAAGACTAAGCTCCTGCTGGTATAGCTCTTCAAGGTCACTGAGGCACACAAACCCCCTGACCACAATAAGGTGGCAATCTCTAAATAAAATATCCAGATTTTAAAAAAATAACAACATAGCATTTATCTTATCTGGATGGTCTAATTCTCAAATAAATTTGAATCTAAAATAATTCTTCACACACTATAGTCAATTTACAGAACTGACAGGTAGTCTTATAAATAATAATGATAATAATAATAATAATAATAATAATAATAATAATAAAAACACTTTTCAAATTAATTTATAAAACACAACAGATATAGAGCAGAACATTTCATAACTTTTTTCTTTAATTTGCAGTGATTTGGTTGTGTAGACTTAAGGCTCAATTTTGAAGGCTTGGAGGGTGTTGTATAAAAGCATGTCCCAGAGGAAAAGAAAATCTGTAAAGAGATCTCAAAAATGTTTCATTTACTTCTCCTGGACAACTATGAGATCTGTGTGACACCAAACTGAGAATAGGATTCATTGCTCCTGTGTCTTGTCTTGTTCTCCTGAGCAATAAGATTCACTTAATCTTAATTTAGTCTCCTTTTAAGTTTTAGAAGAGATCTCAACAAGCTCTAATCTGTTTCTCAGAGTTTCTCAACTAGTTTGTCTGTTTGTGATCTCAGGCAGAGAAATCAGAGAGCTCTCTCTATGAGCTCAATCTACTCTCATCCAGCTCAGTTCATGCATCTCATACTGAGCTCAGACAGAGCAAAGGAAGAGCTCTCCACAAGGTCTCATTTAGTTCTCAGACCGACTTTATTGTAAACAACATTTTTTTAATTATGTAAAATGAATTGATTGAAAATGTACGGCCTTCTGCTTTTATATTTAAATTTTTTATGAATAATCTTAAGTGCTCCGTGTTAATTCAGTTTTAATAATGAACCACATAAAACACATTGTAAAATCAAAACAACAGCAATTTATTAGTAACTTGACAGCAAATTAGTATTTTAACATTTCAGCTGTATCAAAATTTAACTGCCAAAACCTCAGACCACTATTGATGTCAATGTAGTACATTCATCTTCATCTTCTCATGTGAAGTCCAAAGGGACCTTTTTGTGTGATAATAGATTTGCCAACATAAAACAAAGACGGTCACATGGTTGAAGTCTTACATTATTTTAAATGCCTCAGAAAGTGAAGTCTGTATCCTGGTAATAACTTATTGACGAACATCTCAATATTGAAACAAGTGTGTTGGTGGTGCAGTTGGTTGGTGTGCTCTGTCAGTGATCAAGAGGTTGTGAGCTCAAACCCAACTCCGTGTAATGCATGGCTTTGTTCTCATATGTAGCTCCAGTATTGCTCATTTTCTTCTCCAAAGGAGAAATAAAGCAGCCATTAAAAACACTTAATTGAGATTAGCAAGGTATCTCCATCAAGTCTCAAGGATGACTCCCTCTAAGTATTCGGTCTCACTTATTTGTCCTAGTGAATTTTAGGAGAAACATTGGAGAAACATTGGAGAAACATTTTAGACGAAATAGAAACTAAAATGAGGCTGAGATGAGAATCTCAAATTTGTCTCCCGAGCCATAAAAGAGCAAGCTTTGAGCAGTAAAATTTTCCTCTGAGTTGGCACCTGGCAGTCTGGGGAGTTTCAGCTTATGACCTATTTTGATTATGCAACGTTTCCATTCAAAGCCAAGCACAGGAAGGAGAATGGACAATGTGTCTCACATGTACATGGGTGTGGTTAGGGTACTGCATGCTTCAACCAAATCAAAACAAGCAGTCATTTCCTTGTGCAGTGTGCAACAGCAGGCTGGAGTTTTTAATGTACTTTGTTTTTTTTCTTGTTGATGTTAATTATTTATTAAGAGTCACTAAGGTGAATTTGGCAGAGCTTTGCTGCTTTTTCAGAGTCTTGCGGCTCCCTGCTGAAACCTGACGCCACAGTCAGGCTCCATCTGGGCTCATTTTAATTAACAGTGATTCAGTGATTACAGAGCGGATGGACAGAGTAATGAGAGGAAGTTGACACTGTATCTGGTCCCTTTTTCAACTGATTTTTCCACTAATGCAGTTACTTTTGTCAACTTGTAATATATTAATTTTGTAGGTACATTAAAATGCGCTTTCTCAACTTCTAAATTTTTAATTTAAGGGGGCAAGACATTTAAAAGGTGTAGCCCCCTCTTACCCCTATGTAGAGCTGGCCTCAGTCCCAAATTTTTTTTCCCCTGAGCCACTCTTTGATACACCTAAGAGTACAGCCCCCCTCACCCTGACCTACACGATACATTCTTGTGCAAAATTAACACCAATTTTATTTTGTTTTAAAGATAAATTAGATAAAAATGCATTCACATATACTTTCTGTGCAAAGTCTTTTAAAGTAAGTCTGCCCTTTATGTGCTACTATTATTTTAGTAAATGTGTAAATCATATTTTAACAACCTAAAAGCTTACAGAGCATAGCAGCTCCCAAGACCCTCTGCCGCCCCTGCCCCAAGGGGTCTTGGACTCTAGGTTGGGAACCAAGAATTTACCCAGAACAATTTAGAAAGCAGACACACTCTCTACCTTCAAGATAGACTTAACCCTTTAGGCCAAAAAAACACTAGAAAAAAACACTAAAAAATAGAGTGTGTAAACAACTGAATGTCTGATTATACTTTTGTTCCTTCCAGAGATATGTGAGTTTAATTGCCTCTCTAGAGAAATGGGTATAAAGCTGATGTAAGACGTATTAAAAATGTTTAATTTGAAAAAGTCAGCTGAGAAAAACTGTCAGTATAATCAGATTTAATTGATCCTAATGTTGGAAGATGCACCTTCCAAAGTGACTGCTGTCTTTGAGTGAAATTTATACTTTTAAAGGATTATTTTCAACGTCATGGCTTTAATTTTGTCAAGGTTGATCACAGCACTCATAATATGATAACTATTGTCTTTATTAAAAGACATTAAGAAAAAGATTAACCTATGTACATGTTACCCGTGCAGTGGTAATTTGGCTGACAGGCGCACAGTGCGCACACGTCACCAAAACCTCACAGGCAGGTTTGTATCTATATTAATTGTCCCATCACATCTAAAGTCAGATCAGAGACGTTTGTCATTATGGAAACTCAACCTGACGGCAGCAGGAAGAGTGACGCAAACTAACGAGTTCATATCTCTCAGCCAACCACAAACAGCCACATCATCTGATACGGAGTATCCGCCTTCTCTCATCTCATGAAATTCAAAAGAAAAGAAAAAAGAGAGAGACACTCGCTGAATAAATGTAAGTCACTCGGTGTCTTAAGGATTTACCTGCGATTGCCCATATTTCTCTGTTTTAATCTTTATTCGTAATGTAATCTAAAAAGATGGAGTACATTATTGCAGGGAGGGTGAGGAGGAGATATATTTTCACCAAAGGTTCTGCTATTTGGCGATGACAGACCAGTAATGCAAGTGGATCACAAGCATGATGAATGGATTAGCCTGCTGCTGTGTTTAAATGTAATTATCACTTAATTTTGTACTCCTATTTATGACACAGGAACAGATTACATCTGTCCCGCGAGGTGGTCCACACAGTGACGCGCATCGTGGCCTCCGATGCGCAGCCCGGTGGCCCCTGCGCTCTCCCAGTTGCTGTAAAAGTGACAGCGGCTCTGACCTTCTTCACCACCGAGGTGAAATTGTCACTGCGCCTCGCCCGCGGCGCATTTAAAGGCGAGGAGAGGCGTTGATTTGATTGGTGAAGATCACACTCGGCTGTGTTAAACCCACTCACGCCTTCTCTCCTCCCTCTCTGCTACGTGCGCTGGTAGGAGAGACGGAGGCGTGGGTGCGCCTGCCTGCGCCAGACTGCGCCGTGCACGAAACTTGCAAAATGCCCTGGACACACCCTGTTGGCGCGGCGTAGGCGGGGCGCACCTGCCCTGCGCCGCGTCTGGTCTACGAAATTAGAGCCCATTGTCTAGACCAAACAAAATCTGCTTTGCTTCTTTGGAAAGTTTGGTTTATTAGGGGTGGTGTGAAAGCTCCTACAAACTCTGGTGTTGTACAAAAAATCCAACTCTGGTCCAAGCAATCTGAACCAAACAAGCAATGGACTTTTTTTAGAACATCACAACAATAAGCAAACGAAAGAAGCTCTTACTAACAAGTATCAGAGTTTGGCTAACATTAACATTGCTAGCACCACCAGCCTCCAGTCCTCTTAAAGCTGTATTCACACTGAATGTGACTTGGTGACCGAGATCATGCCGCCCACCCAAGTCGCGTTGCATTCCCATAAATGCCTCATTTGGTCGCTGTCGCTCAGTGACGTCACTCCTGCTTGAGTTTCACCTCGATCATATCATATCATATCATACTATGGAATGTATTAGCTGACATTATTCCAACTGTATCCTTTTCACTCACCTACCAACCGCAAAACACTGCAGCTGATGGCCCTGCAGCAGCATCATCTGTGAGTTCTCTGTGGTCCTGTCTAGACAGAACTAATGTACTCACTAACTAATGTTTCACACACGAACATAGATTGTTACTCTGTGATCCAGAAAAAAACAGTCTGTCACGCGTACGTCACACACCCACACAACACTGACAGGCTGTCACCGCACAGCCACAGGTGATGTTGTTGGAGAAGCAGTCTGTCGTCAAGTTTCTTCAAAAATAAACAGTGTATCTGGGGGGTCTTAAAAAGTATAAAAAGTTGATAAATCAATTTTGGGAAAATTAAGGCCCTGAATAAGTCTTAATCGCAATTTAATGAGGTTTTAAATTTTATTGGTATTCAAGCTTTGATTCCAAAAAGTAACCATGAATATTTACTTTCCTCCTTGTGACTATTTCAAACAATGATGTGTTGGTGGCGTACTTGGAGGAAGATCACCTCAGGGCCGCACGTGTACAGTTGCGATGTCACACAACAGTGAATGTTTGCCGAATGTCACAGCAGAGCCCACCCAAATGTCCTCCACAACACTCCCTCCCCAAAAACACTTAGTAGAAATGTTGTCCCATGCCCTGTTTTTCTTCTGGTTATCTTCATACAAAGTCGTGTTTTAGAGTTTTAGATATTCCGACACCAATATTATGAGCTCCTCCATTGTTTGCTTTAACCTGCGAAGCCTGCTATTTCTGGGTTCTCTCCCTCCTTCAATGTGATTGGCTGCTGCCAGGAAGCTGCCACCAGAGAGTTCACACTGGACTCCGAGCGGCAACGCAAAATCTGTGCGCATTCATGTGGGCGGCAACTGCCTCTGGGTCCTACCGCTGCAGTCAAAACTGTTTCCCATTGGCTACCCGTCCCTCATTAAAATGACTGGAGGCAAGGAGTTGCCGCCTGGTGGTGTGAAAAGGGCTTTAAATTGCAACCTACAATTTTTAACGATGTGTTGCTAACAGCAACTTAAAGTGGAGATGAGGTCTTAAAATTATTTTTTTTTAAAGTCTTAAAAAGATCTTGAAATTGGGTGGTAGCCTATATGTGAAGATCTATGTGGCTGTTTACAGCGGACAACCAAGCAGTGATAGGAGACATGGTGTTTGCTGATCTCTTGCTAAAAGTGTCAACAACAATGGCGGCACTTAGCAAAGAAACTACTCAAGCCAGGGGGTGGTGATACTCAAGTAGAGGTAAGCTTTTGCAAATGTAAAAGCTTGTTACTTAGTAGTATATCCACGGACTCAACAGTTTGCCAAATACCATAAATTTACATTTATGTTGCCTGTAAAATGCAAGTTTTGGTGTCTGCTCTCACATGTTGTGGGCTTGGGGGGTAGGCCAAATACCCCAAAATGTGTTTAAAAGCCTTCAAAAAGTGATTTTTTTTCATAATGTGTCTCCTTTAATTAATCTTTGAAGCTTTGGGTACTCCCAACCAATTTTAAAACACCTTAAGTAAAACCTCTTTTAAAGAAAGGGAACCTGGATATTTTAACACTCAGCAATTTTGAAACAATTTCAAACCTACCATTTTAAAGCAAAATCTGAGAGAAAGTAGTTTATAATTAGCTGAGTGCCTTTTAGAAATGTTCCAGTCTGGCATTAGGACACATCATACCACCGAGACAGCCCTGCTTAAAATAGTTAACAATATCAGAGTCAATCTCGATAACAACAAGCCTTCAGTTCTGGTGCTACTTGATTTGAGAGCAGTCTTCAATACTGTTGACGACCAGATTCTTTTAAATAAATTAAATGAACATGAGGGCCTCACAGAAAATTATTTTAAATGGTTTTTCTCATATCTATGTGACTGAACATTCTTTTTTTCAATTGATGATTACTCTTCAAAACACTACCAGATTACCAGTGGGGTACCACAAGGATCAATTTTAGGACCATTACTTTTCAATTTGTACATTTTACCTCTGGATGGTGTCATCAGGAGACACAGCATCTCTTTTCTTGTTACGCAGATGACAATCAGCTCTGTGTGGCCATGTCTCCTGATGACACCAGCCAGTTAGACTCACTTTTTAGTTGTCTTTTAAAATTAAAGGCCTGAATGTCACAGAATTTCTTGCAGCTCAACCAGGACAAAACAGAGGTTTTGATAGTTAGTTCAAAGGCTCAGAGAGAGAAACTGCTTTGGCCTGAACCCGATCCAGGTTTTCAAGCTTAGATCTAAGGCTGAACCAAATACAGTACAACCATAGTCTAGAGTAGACCTTATCATGGCTTGATAAATCATAAACAGTGTCTCTCTCAGCACCCCAGTTACTCCATGACAAACTTCGAAGCATGTTGATAATTTTCTAACATTTATAAATGGTTTTATTGACGAGTGTCCTCCAGGTTAACTTTTCATCTAACCAAACACCCAGGACTTTAAAATTGCTCACCTTTTCTAAGGGACTTCCATACATATTGAGATTTAAAGGTGAAATGTTCCTTTTAACCCAAATATCATAAATTTTCTCTCTGAAGATGATATTTCAAACCCCCACTTGTCTGCCCACTTTACAACTTAACCTAGGGCCAGCTGTGTTTGACAGAACAAGTGACACATATCCTTTCCCCTCCTCCAGAGGGCGCCATCATCAGCAAATAACGACTTCCCAAATCCTCATAAACAATTCATTTAATGAACATAAACTCAGTGAATTCATCTTAATCAAACATATTTCAATATGATTGATCCAATACATTCCCTCGTTGACTTTTTTGAGCATGTAAAAGTAGCTCCCCATGAATCTACTCATGTAACAGTGAAAAATTCTGCATGCTTTTTAAGTTTTAAAATGTCCTTTAGCATGTTTTACACATGTAGTTCAACAGAGCACTTCTATGCACAAGACAAACAGTCCACAGCCTCAGGACTTCTCCCTCTCCCCCTCTTTGCACCTTTCTGAAACAGCATGTCCTCCCAGTCCTTCAGTAGACCTACCAGTGTTACATCCTGTCATTGTTTTGTCAGCAGCTTCAGACTACTGGCTCAGGGTGGTGAGCCCAGTGCAGACATAGACTGTAGAGTCATTGAAAACATGAGGCCAAGCAGCACTGAACTGACCAGGTACCACAGAGCAGACCAGTAAAGCATCAAGAACTAGAAGGTTTTATGAACATTATTAACATTGTAAACATACTGTAACAGACCTCAAAATTAAGTACAAACCTGAGTTAAGGTAAAATAAATGCTCTTAAAGACAAAAGTGGGCTCTTCAGATTGTACACATAGAACTGAATGTTCTTTGTTTCATGCAGAAAGGGCCACTGGGTTGTTTGGACAAGAAGTTATTTGTTTCAGCATGCAACTGTATGATGTGTGAGTGAGTAATCTTTATTTATCAAGACAAAGGTCACAAAATGCTCTACAACAAAAAGACAAAAACAAGGTTCAAGGCAGAACAGAGCGTCAAATACAACAACAATTTAAGATCCTACAACGATCAAAATAATAGAACATAAATTATTACAATAATCAGACTGGATGCACAAAATTCCCCATATGCCTGAAGAAACAAATGTGTTATTAACTGTTTTTTAAAGACTCAATAAAGTTCGTAGAGATGGGCAGGAAATTCCACAGTTTGGGAGCTAAGGCTGGGGTGGCACGATGGCACTGCAGGTAGTGCACATGCCTCACAGCAAGAAGGTTGCTGGCTCAATCCCAGTGTTGGTCAGGGCATTTTCTGTGTGGAGTTTGCTTGTTCACCTGTCTCTGGCTTCCTCCCACAGACCAAAAACATGCTCATCAGGTTGATTGCTGACTCCAAATTACCTTTAGGTATGAGTGTGAGAGTGGATGGTTGTCTGTCTCTATGTGGCCCTGTGATTGGCTGGTGACCGGTTCAGTGTGTACCCCGGCTCTTGCTCAATGTCAGCTGGAATAGGCTCCAGCCCCCCACAAGGTTTCAGCGGTGTAGATAATAGATGGATGAATGGGAGCTAAGGCTTTCAAAGCAGATAAATATACGGAAATGTATTTTAAAGATACAGTACTCAGATAATCAGAATCAGAAACACTTTAGTAATCCCTCTTATACACTGTACAGTAGTGGAAATATCGTGATCGACAGACGTACAGAAAAATAGAGCTTTAAATAGAAATGTAAATAAAAACCCTTACCAGACTCAGAATCTCTAAGAAATAAGTAAAATAAATATAAATAACAGGTAGAATAAAATAATAAGGAGTGAGACAATATACAAGTGTACAAATGAAGAAAATAGAATTTACAATATTTACATTATATACAATATCAACCCTAACATACTGGGTTTTGCAATAAATATTACTGAAGATTATTAAAATTATATATCAGAGTACTGAATTAAATATGAGAACATGTATAAACTGTGAAAATGAATAAACAAATGCAGAATTACACAGGGAAACACTGTCTTACAGTCAGAGAACCACATCACGGGACTACAGACTTTACACACACTGTTATGGATGAGAATCACAGGCTGGACCACAGAAGCAGGAGACTGACAAAAAGGCAGTTTTAAGGTGAATAATTAAACACAAGCAGGTGAAAACGTCTACAAAAAACTCAGAATGTTGTCAATAACTAAGGCTGAAAAAGCTGAAGGCTAGCTGGCAGCTTGAGATTTAAGTCCTATGTGAACCTGCCCAAAGTAGGAGGAGTTAGCAGCTAGGAGGGCAGGATAAGCTCAACACATAAATATTAACATAGTGTTTGACACTACTGATGGGACAGAATTATCTGGCAGAGTGGTGGAGTCTAGACTGGTCTTTTATAGGAGAGTTGATTGCTGAGAGATTGAATGCATGTGTGCCTCTGGTGAATCACAGGTGTGACTCAGCTGCAGATCCAAGAGAGAAGGAGATCACCAACCAGCCCTGCCGTCTTCCTTAAAACTCCTTCAGGAGAAAAATAGGAAAGGGGAAAAGGAGCAGCACAAAACAAAGAAAGGAAGCAAGACACCCACACCATAAAACACACCTCATCGACTGCTATAAAATACTGGCTGTAATTCCCAGAAACACAGAACAAGCTTCACATCTGTGTGGTCATCACTGATTGTAAGTTGATAGCATGTTTCCATGTCCCAGCACACATATTTAAAAATCTGTCAGGGAACCAACTCGTCAGTCTTCCTCTATCATTGACATTCGTCAAGGTAAGTAATTTCCATTTTATAATATTAATGATGTTTTCCCGGTCACTTTAAGAGATATTTGATCATTTAAAATGTATTTTCTTCGATGTCAGGATGCATGGATTATGCCAGTGCCACATCCCAGTATGGCACTTAAAGATGGAAATACTTCAAATATACCAGCCAGTCATTTTTGTGAAGGAAACATCAACATATGGATTTTCTGACATTTTTTTTACTTCAATACTTAAGAAGATGGTCAGTGATTTAAAAATCCACGCCTCCATTTCCAGGTAAGATAAAATCTGTTTTTAATCTACAGAAGTGTCCTCAATGGAGAGTTTTCATTCCATTTATTCTGCCTTTTGGTGGTTTGGGGTCAGAGGTTTAAACAAACACACCTGTGCAAATACGACTCAATACTGACTCCCCCTGACCAGAGGGAGCCATGGACTTGTTTGGAGACATTCATGAGGTCTCACTCTGTTCTCCATCAGCTAATTAACAACATCTAGGAATGTTTGGCTGACAGACACCAGCTGACACGGTAACTTATTGAACCGCAATACCTTCTGAGTGTGAAGAAAATAATTTAAAGATCATATGATGCTGACAGAGTGTGTTTCATCTATCTGTTGTCAGTCTGAATTAATCTGATTGGCCTTTGAATTATCTCCTTTTGAAGTTTAGCGTCCCTCCATTTACACACATTACATAAATTTACCTTTAGAGCACAGCGACCATCACAGCAACAACTTGGACAGAGAGCCTGAATGTTAAGTCAAACTGCCCAAATAAATTAAAACAGTCTGTGTTACACAACAGGAGTCCAGTGGTGAGAGACTCAGAGACTGTTTACACGACTCCGTTTCCACCAGAAACACAAAGGTTTTTCCTTTGTGTCTTCAAAAACGATCTGTGTTCAGACGGAGACTCAAGAACAACTAAAAACGCTGTAGCGTGCATGCCAGTCCAGTAGATGGTGATGTAGGCTTGCAGAGAAACAGTGCAGTTACAACACACTTATGAAGAAGAGAAATTTTCCACAAACAACAATGGCGAGTGGACGCACGAAGACCAAGGAGTCTCTTGTCTGGACAACAAAACTGTCGGGACAACAAGTCTGTCAGTTTTGTCTGGATAACAAACCAAGCACGGGAAGCAGCACACATGTTACTCGGGAGACGGCCGAAGCTGTTGTTGTTCCTGGTATGTGCGCGCAGCCTTCATGTGAAAGAGTACCGCGCATGCAGGGACATCAGCGTTTCCCCCTGAAACGCTGGATTGTGTTTACATGAGACCGGGTGGTGGAGCGTTTTTAAAACTCTCCACCTTGGACCCTGGTTTCAAAAATTTGCAGATTCAGGCGCTCCAGGCACCGTTCTCATGTAAACGGGAGGCTAAAACGCAATGAAAACTCTTCGGATTTGGCCAAAAACTGAGTTGTGTAAACACCACCTCATGTCCTTGTGGTTTATGTCCTCTCACATGCAGTGAAGCTCTTGCCTCTTGTAGGTGGCCCAGCTTTGCTTCCTAGTGGTAAACTATATCCTCGTGTCTTCTCATGATGTGTTGGTAGCAAACACATCGATTCTTAGAGCCGACTCAGGGAAGTCAACATTAAAAGCTGGCTCTTGACTGGAAGCTGCTTTTTTTCCTTTCTATGTCTTTTTATTCTCTTCAAGACGCATGTGATTTCAAAGACAGCACAGGAGGAAGGGAGACAAGAGGGAAAGAGGGCAGGGGCAGTGTGACCAGTGTAGAGTCTGCAGGATTAAAATCTCATATTGAGCCAGCTCCAAGACAACCGAAACCCTAAAAAAAGGATTCAAAGGAGTTTATTTGTCACTCCAGTCTGCACTTACATTAGAATATAACTAATATAGTTTCTGAGGTCCCAGTGTCACACAAACAGAAATTTAAAAGGAATGAACAGAGACATTATAATTTTTTGTTTGCAGAATGCTGTAGAGTTATTAAAGGCACATTAATCAAATAGATATTTAATGTAATACATGTTCTTTTGCATTATAAATTCATTTTGCAAATAATTTTACATAATTGTTGGTAATAAATTAATTAAAGCACCAAAAAAATATCTGAAGAGCCACTTTTTAGCTGGAAGGGCCAGCTCTTTGTAGGAAGTGGATCCAAATAGCTGTTTCTCTAAAAAGAGACAGAATTCCCATCACTCCATCCCCATGGAGGGTCAGGAGACACTTTAAGGGGGTCAAGAGATGCTTGTTAAAAAAAAAAAAGATTGAGATTGTGTTATTGTAAAAAAAAAAAAAAAACAGGTTTACTGAGCATGCTGTACAATAAACAGGGTGATTAGGTAAGACTTATGCTGCAGAGAAGGTAATATATATATATATATAAACTGCTCTTAAAGATGCACAAAAAGTTTTGAAACCCTGGTCTAAAAAAGTTAGTTTTTAAAATAAGAAACCTTCAATATTGACGATGTCTCTTTACCAGATATAGTAGAAGCCAGAGCATTTGAAAGAGAGAGTGGCGTCATCTCCATAGACGCCAATGGACCAATTATTTGACAGCAATGGCGGATCATGGGAGCCCTCAATAGTTCCAAACAATGCGACCGAGGCAATAGGATTCTAATGGGAAATGTATGTTTCTCGCATTTATTGAAGGTCTATTGACAGGTAGGAATCAACAGTTGATATTTTTATGATGGTCATTTTACAAGCACATTTGAATCAAATTAACAATGTTATTTAAAGCACGATAGCTCATCAATTTAAAACAAAATATTAATTTTAATGTGGTCACTGGTCTTCTTGTTGTATCTTACATCCTTGGTGAAAACTCTTTTGCATTAGGCCTGTGTGGTTAATCTGAAAACAAGGATTGAATAAAGAAATCGTGTTAGCCATTGTTTTATTGCTTAATTTTCACTTAATATAAGAAAGTATGGATAAGTAGTCAACCAGTAAAAAAACACTGTGGGTTGGTGTTCCTCCTGTACTTCCAAGACACACACGCACACATATCTATCTATTTATTTATCTATCTATCTATCTATCTATCTATCTGTCTGTCTATATATATCTATATATATATATTTATATATATTTATATAAAGAGGCATTTGGAGCCTCCATCCCCATGGAGGGTCAAGAGACACTTTAAGGGGGTCAAGAGATGCTTGTAAAAAAAAAAAAAAAACATTTTTATTGAGCGTGCTGTGCAATAAACAGGGTTTAAAACTGCTCTTAAAGATGCACATTAAGTTGTCCCAAATTCTTAAATGTTATTTTAGGGGCATGGGATGAAAGTTTTGAAACCCTTGTCTAAAAATAGGTTTTTGAAAAGTGTCCCAGGGCCGGGGACAGTTGCACCACTGTTTGGGTATGGTTGCAACATGTTATAAATACAATTTATTTAAGTGTTATAAGACATTATATTCCAGTGTTAATGAAAGGATTTTTTTCAAAAATGTAAGTTAGAATATATGACAGTGTTATTACGTTGAAATGCTCATTCAGCATTTCAACATATAATTCTTCTACTTAATTTATTTATCAGCTTTGATCTGGTGACAATTACAGATTAGTTAAGATCAATACGCCTAATATGCAAATGTCAAATATTCAAATATATAACGTATGCATGCAAACTAATATTAGTTAAATGTTAACATATCACTTGTTTAAGCCGTATAAGTTTGAGCTGAATCACAAAAACAGTGACAACAGTTAAATGAAAACAAAGTTCAAGAAAAAAAAGTACTGTCATACCTCAAAACAGTTTTTTTACAATAAATCCTAGAGCAGCTCTCAAATCTCTCTTTTTCTCTTTAAGAGGGAGTAGCCAACTGAGTGCCGTATGAGTGACGTCGTCACGTAACTTCCGCTTATGTGGCCAATACCATGAGACCGACACGTCCCCAACCACAACAATCTGTATCGGTATCATGTTAAAAACTATAGTAAACAGCAAAAAGCCTGCAACCACAGAAATGGTAAGTAACATTATGAATGTAGAATGTAAATGTTTACTTGCTCATGACACCAGAGTGATGCTGTTTTAATTGTTGTATGGTAGCGTCTGCCGGCTATTGAATCAGATACCTTCGTGACCTTGTGGTTGAATGATGGCGGCTATGTGATCTTTATTGTTCTAACCACAAGTGTTGATAATGACTTGCGTGACTTGCACATGCATGTTTTCCATGCTTTGTGAACCAAATCGGGGATAGCCAGTCGCTTGCTGAACCTAACATGGCGCACGAGGGAAAGCCCAGAAGTTTAATCCAGTGTTTCTTTCGTCTCATTCCTCAGACTTTGTGACTCCAATTGTTGAAAGTAGTTTATAAAGAACTTTTCTCCCTTTTAAGTGTTACATTCTATGTTACGGCAGCTGCTCCAAATCCACCTGATGATTTCTGCTCCTACAGTTTAGCGAGAGAAGAGGTGGCATGGCCCTGTGGAATGATGTGTAACAGAAGAAGAAGCTTTGAATAAACAAAGAGTTCACCACACAGAGTTCTCACAGTCTTTATACATACCAAATCATTAGACTCCATACATAAAATACATGACAATCATATGTAGAATGTAACATTAAAAAAAGAAGAAGATAAAATCTTTAGAAGAACTGTTTTCTACTATCAGAGTCACAAAGTCTAATTTAATTTGAAGTTGAAGACAGGATAAAATGTGTACGGATATTACAGGACTGTGATTGTTTTACATTTACCCTGTTTTGGTGAAAAATTACTGGTATTCAGTAAAACAGGTACTTTTGTCATGTGAAATGTCTTTCTGTCACCTAAAATCTGACTGATGATCCTGCCCCCCATGGTGCTGATCCAGGCTGAGGTCTCCAATCATGTGGACAGCTCTCCCGAAGGGCAATGCTCTGGTAACAGTATTTTTAAAACAAGCAAAAAAATACATCTACAATTAATAATTCATTACTCATAATCAATCTGGCGTATGTGAATGTTATTTATAAAATTAACTTTGACCTGTTTTTAGGTGATGAACTTGACCATCCTCCATCTGGGGGGAGATCTGATGGACCACCAAACACCGTGCCTCTGCTCCAAAGCACCAGCCCACAGTGGACCCCTGACCAGGTTAGTTTTGTCTCAAAGTTCACAGTATAGATGTTGTGCCTCACTGTTGTTTTTTTTTTTTTTTTCTTTTTTTAACAGGTAATTTAGGGTGCACCCTCACTACATAACCGTTCACTTATGCACAGCAATATATCCATTTATTTATGTATTTATCTACCCAGAGTTTGAGGTTCCGAGCAGTTTAGAGATTACACTATAGCTATAGCCTCACCAGCCTGAAACAAAGCACATCAAACTTGTTTTTCACTGTTTCTTTCTGATCAGGACTCAAATTGTAAGTTTGGCGTTATTATCAGTCTTTCTTAGTGCAAAATATAAATCACTATTTTGAATTCTTCTGATCACATAATATATATATATATATATATATATATATATATGTATATATGTGTGTGTGTGTATATATATATATATATATATATATATTTATATATATATATAATGTTGGTCTCTCTGAAGTTATATCAGAAACTGTTATGGTAATGGAATGGGGCTCAAGGTCAAATATTTTTAACTGCAGTTATTACTAGAAGTGTATGGAGAGTAGTTTGTGTTTTTATTATGCAAACAAAAAGAATGGATTGAAAACAAAAAAAAAATAAAATAAAATTATGATTTGAAAAATACAAGAAAATGCAGATGAACGAATGAAATATTTGTGATTAAAATTGTAACTTAAGAAATCCACAGGTTTTGTTCACACACTAAAAACATTATTCTCATGAACCACAGATTCGTTTGCATTTCCTGAAGTTTTGTTTGCATTTCAAAATGTTTTGTTTTGTGTTTCATGAAGTTTTACTTGCATTCCTACATGACTCTGATGGACTGGACCTCCTCTGAAAACTGTAAGAAGCCTCCTGATTGGTCAGTCCCACTCAGAGAGATGGGTTGACAACTTCCGCTCCCACACTGAGCGTAGTAAGGGAGACATGGAGAGAGTAAACTGAAGGATACAAACATCGATTAACAGGAATGTTTTGCCTAACTTTTCTGTCTTATTGATTCTATTCAGGTTACACTTGTCACTCTTCTTGTACTTTTTCTTTTCTAACCAGTAGAGATAGAGTTATCAGACATTAACACACATAAACACTCATAAGTTAGACCTACCAGTTTAGCACTATGCGTTCGTCATAAGTGACTGATGACCTTATTACGGTCCCGGATTCAGTGACAGTTTGCATAATCTCACACATATAAAGGGGCATATTGTCACTGATCTTCATCCATTAGGGTTTGATCATCATCGACTTGGTCTCCTGAATTTGCATAAATGAAAGATACTGTGTCACTGTTACTGGTACCAGAAAGTGACATCAGTTAGTAGGTTACTGAGGTAACTGTTATCATAACAGTTTTTACTCACGGAGAATCAATTCAGAGTCACTCCCAGAATATGGACTTTTACAAATCTGCCACCATACCGGAAATCATTGATCATCAACTGAACATTATCAAGTTAAAAAATGCGAGCCGGGGGGTGCAAAATTAGTTGTAGTTTGAAAAGGACATTTTTTTCATTGATTCCCAATAGCTGTAAATGCAACCCCTTAAACTATTGGGTCTACAGAAAACCACCTGTCAGCCAATATTAACCAACATTCATATAGGACAATAAATATATGAAAGTTAGACCCAGGTATGGACAACATGACAGACCAGAGAGACACAGCCAAGATGGACTCCAAAAGGATTCGAAAATCCAACTGTGGGACTTAGGACTTGAATTGAGGCTTGTCGGTCTTGACTTTGGTCTTAATTTGAGACTTGCCTGTCTTGACTTGAGATTTGACTTGGGACTTGAGGGCAGTGACTTGAAACTTACTTGTGTCTTGCATAACAATGGCTTGGTCCAACCTCTGGCTGCAGGTAATATGTCACTAGAGGAATTCAAGCTTGCTGAAAGAGGCATTGTGTCATTGATGCATAACGTTAGCTAACACAGCAGGAGAGGTAACGCAGCTATCTTAATAAACCTCTGGTGAAAATTATTTGTCAATGCATTTCATAAGAGACGTCAGCCTCATTTCTTATATAGCATAATGTGACCATGTATACATAGGTACCTTATTATGCAATCATACTGTTTTTTTTATTTCTGCTTGATTTTGCTCTCAAAATGCATCAGACTGGGGGGGAGCATGACCCACGGACCCCTCTAGACACCAATCACCTTTTCACCCTTGACCCGTTTTTATGCGTGCTGAGTGAGACTGACCAATGAGGAAGCTTCTAACATCTTTCAGAGGTGGTCCCGCCCATGAGAGTCATGTAGAAACGCAAGTAAAACTTCACGAAACACAAAAAAACCTTCTGGAAAAATGTTCATGAAAACAATATTTTTTGGTTTGTAATCAAAACCTGTGGATTTAACAACTTACAATTTTAATAACAAATATATATCATTTGATCATCCACATTTTTTATTATGTTTGAAATCATAATTTTGTTTGCTTTTTTTTTTCTTTTCAAATCCATTTTTTTTATTGCGCAATAAAGACACAAAATTCTCTCCACAGAAGTTGGGGCATTGTGTAAGACAAAAATAAAACAGGGTACAATGAAAAATGGCTACAGAAGACAAGATATTTAATGTTCAAACTAATGAACTTCATTGCAGTTGTGCAAATATTTACTAATTTTGAATTTGATGCATGCAACACATTCCAAAGAAGCTTTGACAGACGCATGTTTACCACACTGTTACATCACCTTTTCTTGAACAACACTCAATAAACATTTGGGAACTGAAGATGCAAAATTTTCAGGCTCTGTAGGTGGAATTCTTTCCCATTCTTGGTTAATGTACGACTTCAGTTGCCAGACAGTCTGGGGTCCCTGCTGTTTTGCACTTCATAATGTGCCACAGATTTTCAGTGGGAGACAAGTCTGGACTCCAGACAGGTCAGTCTAGGATCTACACTCTTAAACTCTGAAGCCACGCTGTTGTAACACATGCAGAATGTGTCTTGGCATTGTCTTGTTGAAATAAGCAGGGACGTCCCTAAAAAAGATGTCACTTTGATGGCAGCTTTGTCCAAAACCTGTATGTACCTTTCAACGTTAATGGGGCCTTCACAGATGTACAAGACATCCATGCCATGGGAACGAACACACCCCCATACCATGACGGATGCTGTCTTCTGAACTTTGCTGTGATAACAGCCTGGATGGTCCTTTTCCTCTTTGGCTCCGAGGACACAACATTCATGATTTCTGAAAACAGTCTAAAATATGGACTCAGACCACAGCAGACTTTTCCATTTGGCCTCAGTCTATCTCAGATGAGCTCAGACTCAGAGATTCCGGTGGTGTTACTTGGTATTGTTGATATTTGGCTTTGGCTTTGCATGGTAGAGTTTTGACTTGTCCTGGTTCTAAAGAGTCTCAGAGCCCATGTGGTGACATCCTTTACGGAATGATGTAAGTTTTTGCTGCCTCAGAGATCAAAGGTCATGGGCATTCAATGTTGGTTTTCCACCTTTCCTCTTAAATGCAGAGATTTTTCTGGATTCTCTGAATCTTTTGATGATATTCTAGACTGTAGATGATAAATCCCTAAATTCCATGTAATTGTATTTTAATAAATGTTGTTCTTGAACTGCTGGAATATTTGCTGTGAACCTCGCCCCATCCGTACTTGTGGAGTCGTTGGGGGATGCTCTTTTTATACTCAATCATGACGCTCACCTGTTTCCAACGAACTTGTTCATCTGCTGAATGTTCCAAACATGTGGTTTTTAAGCATGCCTCAACTTTCTAAATCTTTTGTTGCCCCTGTTTCAGCTATTTTTTTCATATATTGCAGTCATGAATTCAAGTGAGTGAATATTTACAAAAATTAGGCAGTTTATCAGTTTGGATATTAAGTATCTGCTTGCTGTAGTGTATTTAATTGAATATTGTTCAAAAAGGATTTGCAAGTATTGGACTGCGTTATCTTGACGATTTAAAACAAGTCAACTAAACTGTGTTGAGCTTTGGGAAGACGTTTCACCTCTCATCCAAGAAGCTGGATGAGAAGTGAAGCATCTTCCCAAAACTCAACACAGTCCAATTGACTTGTTTTGAATAGTCAAGACAACCATGACCTGGATGAATGAGAATCTACACGGACGTATTGGACTGTGTTGTTACTGATGTTTTTACAACGTCCCAACTTTATTAGAACTGGGGTTTGTACAAGATGGCTCTCAACCAAAACAACAACAGATGAAAGTGTAAATGGTAAATGGACTTGAGCTTATTTAGCGCTTTTCTAGTCTTTTGACTACTCAAAGCTGCTTTACACCGCAGGTCACACTTACCCATTCACACCCATTTGCTCTCACATTCACTCACTGATGGTTCTGAGTTTCTATGTTAGTTATCCATCAGTATCAGCTAACACTTTCACGCCCTTTCATGCCCATTTATACACCACTGACGCAGCAGTGGGAGCAACTTGGGATTAAGTGTCTTGCCCAAGGACACATCGCCATGTGTCACCCGGAGCTGGGCTTGAACCTGCAACCTCCCGATCACTGACCAAGCGCACTATCCAGCTGTGTAGACACACCTTCACCTCCACCCGCCTCCTCCATTCATTTTTTGTTTTTAATTGAGGACTCTATTCAGCACAAACTATACCACATAATGCATACACTCTCATCAGCCATTTTGTGGGGTACACACGCTCAACTGCTGTCTGCTAATCCTCTGCCAGGAACTCAATGCATTTTAAGCATTTAGACAAGGACAAGATGACTTGCTGAAGTTCAACTTTAAGTTTATGATAAAGTTTTCACACACAGTCTTCTCTAGGATTTATAGAGAATCGTTTAGAAGAGAAAAATAGGGGGTATGCAGAGGGCCTGAAAAAAGTCTGCCGAGGGTCTTACATCAACCAGAGGGGGCCCAACTGGTATGAGGGCAGTAGCATTGCAAGAGGGAGTTGACAAGCCTGCAGACACCACACATTACAGTGTGTTTAAACTATGAGACTGTTTTTTGAAGGTCAGCAGCATCATTAACCACAACACTTGCGTTTCTTCTGTGCAGGTGGAGTCAAGATCCATAAAAGGCTTCGGGGACCATCCTGGTGGCAATGAAGATTTCTTTCTGTATTTCTTCATTTTTCTCTACGTTATGTACATTTGGGTTGTTTTACTTCATCTTATTATCAAAAAAGAAAAACAAAGCAACAACAAAAAAAAAAAACTGATCCGTTAGTCTGATGGTGTGAAGGAAACATGGTACACTAAAACCATGGTACAGGATCATTCGAGTAGTGATCATAAACTGATGATACTGTCACACTGAATAAATATGTTGCTAACAAAATGTATTTTGCGTGGTTTTATTTTGTATCTTAATTTTGTTAAATCATTAGGGCTATATATGCAACTCAAAAACAACTGAAAATAAAAGTATTTTAACAAATAAGACTTCAAGCTTCAACAACGTGCATCAAGTTGTCAACTGTTCTGACTGAATATTCAGTTCTAAAATGAAGTGAAATACTTAAAATACATAAAGAAATCAAGTGTAATATGGCCTGGATAGGGATATAAAGTTGTGCCCAACTGTTTTTTTACGTCTTAGTTTCATCATTCGGCTAAAATTAAGGGACAACATAAATGGTAAGCATATTTACAAATAAAATAATAACATCACCGTGGATGAAGGAATGCCACCTTAAACTAAATCTGTCCAAGCCTGAGCTTAGTGTCCTCCCAGTCAGTCCCTCCATTCAACCTCCATTCAAAAAACTGACAGCTACAGAAAGATGTGCCTGGCAGCTGTGTTGGTGGAAGGACCTGATATCATTTTTAAGGGTTGGGAATTATATACAATCAGACCTGTAACAAAAACTACAGATCCATTAGTCTGATGGTGTGAAAGGAATATGGTATTAATCACAGATTATTCTCAGGGTTGCTGTGGATTAATTTGGATAAATCACAATTAAATATCATTTATTTTTAATCTACTATATATTAATTGCCTGATGGTGGTTTGTTGAAAGCTAGATGGTGCGTTAGCCGAAGTGCTAGCAGAATCTGTTGTGTCCAATTTTCTGGTGATATTGCCAGACACCGAGCCTCTCAGGCTCTGGGGACTCTTCTATCTTAGGTTCTCAATTCACAAACTCGTTTCTGCTCTAAGTCCAATTTTCTAGGGATGTACAGGAACAAAAATCTTATTAAAGAAAAAGATGCTAAGTACGAAACAGCAGAGGAGTCCAACCAACTTGTAGCCAGCTATCTTGATTTGATCATGCAAACCAGCGAACAGGTGAGTTGGGTCTGCAGAGTCAACTCCAGAACAGAGGCCAGACAGCATTTTTATATTATATTTTGTTGGCGGACATGATTACACAAGATACAAAGACAAACCCCTTTTTCATTATAGTATTTTCTGATTGGAAGATCTCGACTGGTGTCATAACTATGATTAGATAATTTTCTTGATAAAATTGCTCCACCCAGATGTAATACTCAAGGTCACGTTTTCAGAGCGACGCCTCAGGCGTAGAGAACCCGCGCATACTATATATCTGACAATACCTTCAGAGGGAAGTTTGAAGTATTTGGCGGCTGTCCTCTCTGCTCATGGACGTAAAGGAGTTTTGAGAAAGAGCATTGCAGAGAGAAGAGCATTGCATGAAAACTACAGTTCTAAAGAGGAGAAGAAAAAATACTGTCTGACACATCCGTATGATGGCCATGCTGTGTGTGAGTGAGTGTGTGCATATGTGTCTGTGTCCTTTGTAGCCTCGAGACACACACACACATAAATTCTGGTTTGCTCAAATAGACTTACAAATGCAGTCATTTGGGGGTCAAGACTGGGTTATTAATCAGAAAATCAGCGGTAGAAAGCCTAGAGAGAGCGAGACTTCAGCAGAGCAACTTTATTGGTGACGTCTGTGTAGATTCTCATTCATCCAGGTCATGGTCATCTTGAAGATTCAAAAACAAGGCAACTGGACTGTGTAGAGTTTGTTGGGAAGACATTTCACTTCTCATCCAAGAAGCTTCTTCAGTTCCAAATGGCTGGTGATGGAAGCAGATATTTATCTTGCTAGAGGAGAAAACAACAACAAAGGAAGGGAGGAGTTGGAGAACGACTCATAGAAACTTATCACAGGGTGATGTAACCCCTGAGAGTCGTTACCCTGAATGGGTCATTAACTCCCCCTGTCATGTGAGGTGTTATGGTCACATGTGCCCAGGTGTGAATGTTTGGAGAACTTCCTGGGGAGAGAGCTTAGCACTGCATTATATGTAGGTGAGAGATTGTGTCTGAGTCCACCACCTCTGTTAAGAGAGGGTTTCTCCAGTCTGGTGAAGATGGCTTCTTTAACTCCTCTTTCAAACCATCTATCTTCTCTCGCCAACACCTGTACATTGCTGTCCTCAAAAGAGTGTCCCGTGTCCTTTAAGTGAAGGTGGACCGCCGAGTCCTGACCTGAGGAGGTGGCTCTCCTGTGTTGAGCCATACGCTTGTGAAGCGGTTGTTTAGTTTCCCCAATGTACAGGTCTGAGCATTCCTCACTGCACTGGACTGCATACACCACATTGCTCTGTTTATGTCTTGGTGTTTTGTCCTTGGGATGGACCAACTTCTGCCTTAATGTGTTTCCAGGCTTGAAGTGAACAGGAATGTGGTGTTTGCCAAAGATTCTCTTAGGTTTTTCGGATAAACCTGCAACATAAGGAATCACAATGTTCTTACGTCTCTCTTCCCTTTCATGCTCCTTCTCCTTTCTTTTCTTGTTCTTCAAAAAGGCCCACTTTGGGTATCCACTGGTTTTCAGGGCTTCTCTAATGTGTTTCTGTTCCTTTTCCTTTCCTTCCTTCCTTGTAAGAACACTCTCAGCCCGGTGGTTGAGGGTTCTGATGACACCCAACTTGTGCTGAAGAGGATGGTGGGAATCAAAAAGTAAATATTGATCCGTGTGTGTGGGTTTCTGGTACACTTCCACGTTGAGACGCCCGTCTGCCTCCAAGTGTACTGCACAATCCAAAAAGGCCAAAACGTTGTCCTTAACATCTTCACGTGTGAACTTAATGTTATTGTCCAGTGTGTTGATGTGGTCTGTGAAGGCCTCCACTTCATGTGTCTGGAGCAATGTGGTGTATGCAGTCCAGTGCAGTGAGGAATGCTCAGACCTGTACGTTGGGGAAACTAAACAACCACTTCACAAGCGTATGGCTCAACACAGGAGAGCCACCGCCTCAGGTCAGGACTCGGCGGTCCACCTCCACTTAAAGGACACTGGACACTCTTTTGAGGACAGCAATGTACAGGTGTTGGCGAGAGAAGATAGATGGTTTGAAAGAGGAGTTAAAGAAGCCATCTTCACCAGACTGGAGAAACCCTCTCTTAACAGAGGTGGTGGACTCAGACACAATCTCTCACCTACATATAATGCAGTGCTAAGCTCTCTCCCCAGGAAGTTCTCCAAACATTCACACCTGGGCACATGTGACCATAACACCTCACATGACAGGGGGAGTTAATGACCCATTCAGGGTAACGACTCTCAGGGGTTACATCACCCTGTGATAAGTTTCTATGAGTCGTTCTCCAACTCCTCCCTTCCTTTGTTGTTGTTTTCTCCTCTAGCAAGATAAATACCTGCTTCCATCACCAGCCATTTGGAACTGAAGAAGCTTCTTGGATGAGAAGTGAAACGTCTTTCCAACAAACTCAACACAGTCCAGTTGCCTTGTTTTTGAATCTTCAAGATGCACTCACTGAAGCAATGTAATTGGTAAATTATCTCCGATGGTCTCAAAACTCATTTTTGTGTCAAAACTGTTGACGGGGGAAACAATTGGTGAAGGTTATGTTTCTGTGCTTTTTACAGCAGGTCATGTAAACATTATTGCAAACAACAGGAACAACAATATAACATGTAACGCTGACTTCAGCTCAGATCAGTGTATGTGAACAGCGTCAACTGCGTTTGTAGCCACAGCGTCGTCACCAAATTAATTTAATCTGATTTTTGTACATTTAAACACTAAGAAATGCCCCCAGGATGCTGTCACACCAGCTGTGTGACTGTGTGGAGTATAGCTGAGGCAAAGTTACAGCCACATAACACTACAGCACAGGAACTGAGGGAGGGAGGCAATCAAATAAGATCTGTGAGATGATTATCCTCCGAATTTATTTACTAAAAACATATAGGCATAGACATTTGGTTATGTATCACTTAATGTGACATTTGTAAGTGAAAACACACTAACCCCTGAAAGCCTGTTGTATATTATTTGATACATACTTTATGATACCTCTGTCTAATCAATATGATCAACAAATATCTAAAAAACACATGAATACAAGCAGATAAATGATAAAAATAAAAGTACCCAAGTGAATTATCAGTTGCCAGAAACACCTAATGTATCTAATGAGATACAAAAACTATATGTTACATTTCATGGATTTTTTTTTTATTTCAGTACAAAATGAAACAAACATTTCAGCTCCAAAAAAAATGATAGAAATTTTATGGCTATAATTTGTGTTTTCATGTTTTAAAAGGTTAAACATTTTTCTTTCTTGTGTCTGTCCCGGTCAACCTCAGGCAACATCTTCTGATGGTGAATCCTGTTTAAAGTCAGCTTCCTAAATCCAAGATGGGAGACTGCACAGCAAAGCCAGTGAAAGCAGAGCCAACTTTCTGTAAGTTGCACAAGCCTTTATTAAAATCCACAAATTTAAAAACATCAGCAAATAGACATAACATGAAAAGGAAAACATAAAGAAAACTTCAATAAAAATGCTTTTAACATGGCATTGAGAATAAATAATAAATAAGGAAATTGTGTAAATAAAAAGAAGTGTGTAATAATGCAGTGAGGTATTTTGATTTTAGTGCAGTTTGTTTTTGTAATCAAACATTTTTGTTTCTTGCATTTCAGATTATATTAGATGCACCGTTGAACCTTGTCTTTGAGAAGCACCTGTCTTTGAGAGCACCTCTGTAGGAGAAGAGTGAAAACAGGATGTTCAGTTGTGTAATAATAAACAATATTGCAAGTACAGAGGTGTTTAAGACAGCTACTGTGTGGCATACATAAAAGATATGGTTCTCAGAAAATTGCTGGCTGCTTAGAATGATTATGACAAACATTTTCTCAGTGGCAGCACGTTACTGCCATGCACTATATGGCTCTATTAAATGCTGTATTGTGATGGGTCAGTCACATAATTAATGTTATTTCTGTAAAACACTGTGGCCCTGATCGGCCCTGAAGAACCCGGAAATTATTTACATTTCACAACAACAAAGAAGTCCCCTTCGCTCGGTCTTATTTCACTATCAAAAGCAACGGCCCGTTCAGTGCTACTTATCAATAAAAGTGTACTGCACAATCCAAAAAGGCCAAGACGTTGTCCTTAACATCTTCACGCGTGAACTTAATGTTATTGTCAACTGTGTTGATGTAGTCTGTGAAGGCCTCCACTTCATGGTCTCTAATTTCGTAGACCAGGTGCAGGCGCGGCGCACCTGCCCTGTGCCGCGCCTGCGCCGCGCCAACGGGGTGTGTCCAGGGCATTTTGCAAGTTTCGTTCACAGCCAGTCTGGCGCAGGGAGGCGCACCCACGCCTCTGTCTCTCCCACCGGCGCAAATGGCAGAGAGGGAGGGGAGTAGGGTTTAACACAGCCGAGTGTGATCTTCACCAATCAAATCAACGCCTCTCCTCGCCTTTAAATGCGCCGAGGGCGAGGCGCAGTGACAATTTCACCTCGGTGGCGAAGAAGGTCAGAGCCGCTGTCACTTTTACAGCAGCTGGGAGAGCGCAGGGGCCACCCGGCTGCGCATAGGAGGCCACGATGCGCGTCACAGTGTGGACCACCTCGCGGGGCAAATATAATCTGATCCTGTGTCATAATAGGAGTACAAAATTAAGTGATAATTACATTTAAACACAGCAGCAGGCTAATCAATTCATCATGCTTGTGATCCATTTGCATTCCTGGTCTGTTATCACCAAATAGCAGAACCTTTGGTGAAAATATATCTCCTCCTCATCCTCCTTGCAATGATGTACTCCATCTTTATAGATCACTTCACGAATAAAGATTAAAAGAGGGAAATATGGGCAATCACAGGTAAATCCTTCTAAAAACACTGAGTGACTTAGATTTATTCAGCGAGCGTCTCTCTCTTTTTTCTTTTCTATTTAATTTCATGGGATGAGAGAAGCCGGATACTCCGTATTGGAAGATGCGGCTGTTTGTGAATGGCTTGAGAGACGTGAACTCGTTAATTATGACAAACGTCTCTGATCTGACATCAGATGTGATGGGATAATTAATATAGATACAAATGTATGTGCTGGTTCAGACGGTTACATTAAATAGTGGTTGTGATTGTTAATCGCATTGAAATGTGCCTGACACTGTGGATACCTGCCTGTAAGGTTTTGGTCACGTGTGCGCACAGTGCGCCTGTCAGCCAAATTACCACTGCCCGGGGTGCGCCTTGTCTGTGCGGAGAATAGACCAGGTTGGAGCTGGCGGACTTTCAGCGCACCTTCTGCGCGGTTTTTTGGCACCAAATTGTCATTGCGCCAAGCTGAATATGTCGACACCTCCCCCTGGTGCGCCGTCACACCCATCTCGGCGCAGCCGGTCTACCAAATTGCCAAACTGGCTGCGCATGGCGGTGCGCCGGACAAAATTACCACTGCGCGGGGTGCGCCAGGCTGCGCCACCCTGCGCCACCCTGAGTTGCGCCAGGAAATTAGAGCCCCATGTGTCTGGATTTTGACCCAGTTGTCATCCACATACCTAAACCAGTGGCTTGGTGCTGCTCCATGGAATGAGGCTAGGGCCTTTCTCTCCACCTCTGCCATGTACAGGTTAGCTACTATGGGAGATACAGGGGAGCCCATGGCGCATCCGTGTTTCTGTCTGTAGTAGTAGTCCCTGAACTGCTTTTGAACGTCTTTCAGTTCGGGTTGGTTGGTTCTGCCGGATCAAATGCCCATTTGCGCATGCCAAAGCAAGTTAACCGGGACAAACTGCCCAGAGTCTTTTTTTTTTTTTTTTTTTTTAACTTTATTTATGTTTTTAGACACAGTTGCGCCAAACAGCGGTGTGCAAAACACAGGAACATGAGAAACGAAAAATAAGAGCAAACATCCCCCCGAGAGACAAAAAAAAACAAAAACAAAAACAGCTGCAGCTAACACAAAATATAAATACATTGCAGATCACATTGGGTGGCACGGTGGCACAGCAGGTAGTGCACGGGCCTCACAGCAAGAAGGTCGCTGGTTCCTTTCTGTGTGAAGTTTGCATGTTCTTCCCGTGCATGTGTGGGTTCTCTCTGGGCACTCCAGCTTCCTCCCACAGACCAAAAACATGCTCATTAGGTTAATTGGTCACTCTAAATTGCCCTTACGTATGAGTGTGAGCATGAATGGTTGTCTGTCTCTATACGTTGCCCTGCAATCGACTGGCGACCGGTTCAGGGTGTACCCTGCCTCTCGCCCAATGACTGCTGGGATAGGCTCCAGCTCCCCGCAACCCCGAAAGGGATAGTCGGTATAGAAAATGAATGAATGAATGAATGCAGATCACATCCCAGTAAATGACAATTTCTCCACATGTTCAATAAAGGATGCCCAAGTCTTATGGTATCTAATTTGCAAGCCTTGTAGGCTATATCTTAAGTTCTCCATCTGCAAGCACATCACTTCTCTTACCCACTGAATGAAGGAAGGGTTCAATCTTCTGGCCAGAAGAGACAAGAAAGCAACTGCATTTGTCTGATATGAAGTTATACCAATATATTCCAAAAGCTTGCTGAGGGCACTGCAGGACCAGAACATATGGCTCATAGTGGCGGGAGATTGTCTGTACCTCGGGCAGCCATCATCAGTTGCCAGTTTAGCTTTGGCTAGGTAGGAGCGGTGAAAGACCTTCAACCAGACAATGCTGAATGCAAATAGATGTTGAGTGAATGCAGCGGATACTGAAGTCCCATACATCATCTGAGATCTGTAAGTTTAGATGAACCTCCCATGCATTTTTAAGCTTAGCCAGAGATTCAGGTCTTATATGGTGTAATAGACAGTATATTTGGGAGATTTTTCCCTCTGGCAGTGGGTCGAGAATGCAGACAATCTTCAAGAGGACAAGAAGGTGGAAGGTTTGGATAAGTACCGAAGGGCTTAACTACAAAGCTGCGTACCATAGGTACCTGAAAAAGTGAGATTTGGGAATATCAAAATGTTTAGTTAGCATTTCAAATGACCCTTTAACAAACAAATCAGAAAAGAATACAATACCCTTATTGCTCCAAGTTCTAAAACCTGAATCACTCAGAGCTGGAAGAAAGAATGGATTGGCTGTAATAAGGGAGCATTTAAGTCACTGTTTGAAACCGAAGATCTGCGACATTGAAACCAGATATTAAGAGAATCCTTAACCACAGGATTTTTTTTTCTCTTTCCCCTTGTCTGCATTATCTTTCTGGCTGAGCACTGTGACAGATGACAGCGTTGAAATGACCAATGCATTTTTTTCTATGCAGTGAGAGATATGTAAATATGATTCACTGCTACCAGTGACCATCACCAGCCCTCCCTGTAGGCTACTCCATCAAATCAAACTTTATTTAACCCCCGATGTGAGCTGAAGGGGGGGGGGGGGGGGGGGGGGGGCTGTGTTACACCACAGTGTGAAAGAAGGGGAAATCGTGACAGATAGGACGAGACAAGATAAACGGGGAGGAAGACAAACAGGTAATGCGGCTGATCTTATGTTGGTCCGGGTCCCAGTCGCAGCAAGGTCAGGTGGGATGGGGCGGGATGTGGGTCGTGTGGTGGTGATGTTGAGTTTACGCCCCTCCCCCCAGAGGAGCCAGGGCCAAGAGAAGCACTGGAAACCGATGCCCGAAGGACCAAGGAGGCCCCCGGACCACCCGCACAGAGCAGCAACCTACAGGCAGCCCCCAAGCCGAGGTCTCCAGCAAGCGACAGGCCCACGGATCCAGCACCACAGGCCACCAAGAGACAAAACCCAGCAGGGCGCACCCGCCCCCCGGGAGTCGCCCCACGCCCCCACCCACAGGCACTGGAGCCCAGCCACACCCGAGAGCCACCGACACCATCCCACTAGATAGAGGTGGGCTTCCCAGCACAGAGTCCCAGCCATAAAGGGCTGGACCCCACCAGCCGCACCAAGCCTAAACTAGTGATCCACCCCTTGTCCCCCCCTGTTATTCTGTATGTTTAATCCCAGACAAAGATACATTTTCCCTTCACCGAGACTCAGTGCAGCTGTAAGTGTGATGTGCATTAAAACTGGGGGAGAAACAGGTCAAGTGGGAGCCCACCGACCCCCACTCTCTCTGCCTGCCCCAAACAAGTGGATATCGTGGTGCAATAAAACAGAGGGCAGGTGAGGCAGGTGAGAGGCGGGCAGAGAGGGGTCAAAACCTTAACCAGATTAACCCCCCCCCCACCCAGCACCCCCTGCCCTGCCTCCCCTCAAAGTTTGTGTGTGTAGTGCAGTTAAAATTGGAGGACGAGAGGGGCAGGGGGGATGGGATATTCGCTCCCCTACCACCCCTGACTCCAAGAACCCTAAATGTTGTGTGTGTGTCCAAAGGTGAAAATATATACAAGAGTGCAATGTGTGAATAGTGAGGTGCAAATTAAGAGGTTAGGCTAGTGAGTGCCAGCTCCGACTGGCCAAGACAAAGTGGGGGCGTGGGAGTTGTGCCAAATGGCCACCCGAACAGCAAGCCCCAGGACCCACAGGCGACAGCCCAGACGGGCCCCAGCGGCCAGGCGCGCCCAACAGGAACACATCCCCCAGCAGACTGCAGCACCAGAGCCACTGACCCAACGCCCACCGAAGACCAAACCCAGGTGGACCACCCTGAACATAAAGAGATAGGTGATATATGACGTGCTCCATCCCATCTGATGTTGTGTAATGGAAGAATAGAGGATCTGAAATCTTGGAGAATGATTCAGTGAGAGTCACTGTTTCCTGCAGAGACGATGGAGGGTCTCATAATAACAGTAAGATGTCGTCAGCATACAAACTAATCTTATGTTGAATTTGAGATGTTTGAATTCACTTGATGTGCATGTTCTGGCATATGGTTGCTGCTAAAGGCTCTATAAAGATGTGAATAGTGAGGGAGAGAGTGGGCATCCCTGCTTCATCCCCCTGTGCAGTGTGAAACTTTGTGAGGTTAGTCCGTTGGTGGTGACAGTAGCTGAAGGAGCAGTGTACAGAATCTTGATCCAGTGAATAAATGAATCCCCGAAGCCACACTTTTTTAGAGTAGTGAAGAGAAATTTCCAGTTTACTCTGTCAAAAGCTTTTTCTGCATCTAATGTTGCTATGATGGTGTCTTCCTGTTGTAATGATGAGTAATGGATTAAGTTGAATAATCTAATCGTGTGAAGGATACCTTTGATAAAGCCGGTCTGGTCGTGGTGGATTATAAAAAGAGTAATTTTTTCTATCCTATATCTTTAAAACTCTATGGACAGCCTCTAGGCCAAGTGAACGTAGTGCAATTTTCTTGGATTATAATGTGAGGAAAAACTTACATGGAGTTTTCAGTTAGAAAAAGTACAGAATAATTGTAAAAAGATTATCAATAAGATTATCAAAAAGCTTAGTGTCTGCTGCTATACAAGGAACACCCAGCAGTTGGCAGTACAGAGACTAGGATGATGTCAGTTTGACACCAGGCTCAACCACTAGAGGGCGGCAGAGGGGTAACTATTGAGATGGTCACTACACAGAAAAATCAGCACTGTTAATTTAACTCTGAAAGTGTCAATTTTAACTTGGAGTCAGTTAGCATATGGCCCTTATCTACAGAGTGTTAAATTTACTCTCAGGTAGAGTTAAATTTTCAGAGTTAATTTTACTCGATATAGAGGCACTTAATTACACTGTTTAGTGTTGATGGAATTTTACTCTATGAAGCAAATAACACTCCTAGTGTTACACCAAAATTTTTCAATTTATTTAACAAAAACTCTAAAACAATATTCCAAAAGATGTTATTTTTCTTACTGGTGGATGCAACAGCTTCTTGATAATGCATTACGGAAAAAGTGGCAAGAATTTCACAGACAATTACAAAATTAAAAAATATACACACACTGTGGTGGACTTTGAGATATTTTCGATCAAGATCATCCTTTGCCATCATCTGGAATGAACAACTGTTGTATCAAACTCTCTCAACCAAATCGACCACTAAGTCAGGTGTATCAAATGAGTGCAGGGGGCAGTGCAGATGGGGTCAATCATATCCAGCTGCAGCTGTGCAGTCACCACTCTCAGGACCAACAGTTTTTCACAACAGCGCCACCCAGTGAATGGATGCTGTCTTTGCAGGATGGCACAAATAGGGTCAGGTTTAAGAAGAGTTATGGAGAGATGCCCTCTTATGGGGGCATCTCTGGCACGGTCTTACGTATGTTTATTATTTAGTTTTTTTATCCCAACTTCTGTCTTGGTAGTCATGGTAGTTTGTTAAAATTGTAGTTGTAAAAACATAAATGGGGGCTGTGAATAGGATCTCGGGGAATGGGGAGGACCTTTGGCTTTTTGAAAGTATTGCAGGTCCAGATTCAGTTCTGGAAGAGGGATGGTTCAGTTTAGGCATGTGTATTTGGTTAAGGTTAGGTTCAGGCAATTTCTTAAAACTAAGGTTAGGTTTTAGGGTAAGGGATGGGGCAAATGGGTTAACCCTCTCGCTGTGCATGTGCGACTGAGGGGCATGAAAGTGCAGCCGTGAGAGTGATCACGGCATCTGCTCTGCAAGGAACACCCAGCAGATGGCAGTACAGATACTAGGATGATTTCAGTTTGGCGCAGACGGGTTTTGCTGCAGGCTGCAGCATCTTGCCTCAGTTCTCTCGTGTCAGGATATGGGCGTGTACAACAGCAATACTAGAGGGTCAAAAATCCTAAAACAAAAAACACAACGGGCGGGCGGAGGACTGCATAAATTAGCATTGCCATGGGGAGTACAAACGAGGTGGCTTTAAAAGAAATAAACCATTTAAACTCTCAAATTTAACATTTAGCCGTACAGATACTTTGTAATGTTACATTCAAAACATAAGATGATACTTTTCATTGTGCCCCAAACATTTTTTTTAAAGAAACATAATGTGGACAAGGAATGAATGAATGAATTATTTTATTGACAAGATTGTAATGATACTAAATAGTGTAAGGTGACCAGATTTCTGAAATGAAATCCGAGGACACAAGTTGTGGTTGGGTTTATCTTAAATACATAACACATATAAGTATATATTTCAGGTTATCTATGTTTAACATAATTTCTTGTAACTGCTTTGGAAGGATTTACATGTATTTGTAAAGACCCTATCTGGATTTGAGTTTACTTGAAATGGTCTTACCAATTATTGCAACTGCCATGCCTGCACAACCTGTTTCTATATAGTCATCTTACCGTTTATTATTTATTTTTCCTTCTCTCTCCTTAGATAACTTCATGGAGGAACTGGACAAAACACCAGACCACCAGGGGGCGGCAGAGGGGCAACTATGCACACACAGAAAAATCAGCAGTGTTAATTTAACACTGAAACCCTCAATTTTAACTTGGAGTCAGTTAGCATATGGCCCTTATCTACAGAGTGTTAAATTTACTCTTGAGGTAGAGTTGATTTTACTCTATGTAGGGTCAATTAATTACACTGTTTAGTGTTGACGGAATTTTACTCTATGAAGCAAATAACACTCCTAGTGTTACTCACACTTAACACTATAGGTTTTTAATTGTTAATCAAAAATGACCCTTAATAATTGTTGTTTTATTATTGACTCCTGCCAGTGTGTTATTTTTACCTAAACACACTTTGACTCTAAATGAAATCAATTGCCACATACCATGTTTTTCAATAGACGGAATCATCTGGAATGGACAAATTAATTTTTCATCTTTCATCCTTAAGTCTCTGGTCTTGTCTCTTTGTCTCTGTGTATATCAAATGAAGATGCAGGTTTCCATTAGATCAACAGATGATGTGCAGTGTCAAAGACAGGACACTGGACAAAATCCATATCCCTAATCTTGGTTTGTAGACAACAAGATTTTACATAAAGGCATAATCTCTTCTTTAAGAAAAGCAACGGTTGTGGTCCAATTGACAACATTCCCATGGTGGACATGTCCCTGTGATGTCACACTCAGGGTTGGAAACTCAAACAATATTGTGACATTAACAGACATTAACAGTCTTCTCTCTTATAAACCTCAAGATTCAGTCGGTTGTTTTATATTTTTTTCTCTTGAGTGAAAAGTGACCACAAAGACTATGGATAATGAAAATACAGAGACCAGACCATATTTCATCTTAAGCATACTTGATTACCCAATAATTACCAACACAACACAAAATTATTTCTGTGTAGTTGTGTTTTCAAGACCTACTGCTATTTACATCATTGTAATATAAACACTTTTTCCTTTTCGATATGGTGTCTTGTGAGGTTGCCTGAGTCCAACAAACGTTGAAGAATGAATCATTAATACAGTTTAGTCTATTATCTTTTATGCTGGGGAAATGACCACTACAATTTGGTAATAAATCACTCATTGTCAATATTGCATTTTCTTTTAAGATAAAACATTCACCTCGAGAAATGTTTCTTAAATGGTCATACAATACTTTAGGTGTGCAAACATTTGAAAATAACTCTCATGTTTGAATCGATAGATACAGTTAAGTACAATAAAGTAGATTTAAATTATGAAGCTAAAAGAAAGGATAGATTATAAAATTTTTGCTTCTCTCAGACTTACCAGAACATGTTTAAAAACGTAAAAAATGTTAAGTGATACAAGCCTGCTGTATTGTTTTATTAGTTATATATCAGATGATACCTAGGCCTCATGAATGCTTACATTCACTTTGATCTGAAGGCTGCTTATTAAATATGTTAAGAAAAAGTATTTCTAAATCTCTCACAAAATTTTCAAAATCCATTATTTTTTGTTTTCATTTTTCAGTGGTACAATGGAAAAAAAAAAAACAATGACTAAGTCTTTGAGGTTTACATGATAAACACCTGGGAATATAACAATACAAGAGGACATAATGTGAGTTTCCCCCACTGAGGGTGACAGAGGAACATGGCTGCAGTAGGAATAGTCTATTAATGAAATCTTGACTTAACCCCTTAAAGCCTGTTGTATCATATTTGATACATATTTTATATGATACCTCTATCAAATCAATATGATCAACAAATTACTTAATAATAATTAATTATTAAATTAAATAATTAATAATTAAATTGTGTTTTCAGGCTTTAAAGGGTTAAGATTCACAATGGTGCCAGATAATGGGAGATTGTCTTAGGATTGAATAAATGTTACCCTAAAAATCACCAAAATTCTACAACGTACATCTGCCTAAGCAAATAGAGGGATATATGGAAGCAGCCTGAACTGAGCTAAAACCTACATTTTTTTCTCAATAGTGACCATCAACAAATTACCTGCAATGAACGAGCAATAATTCAAATAAGGTTTAGACACAATTTTACACTACAAAAAAACATATTACAGCCGCATGAGAAATCAACTGGCTTCACTTTTCAACTTCTCTTCACTTTTCATTGATCATTCACAATGTAGTTCGAAGTATCACATGAAGTATAATGCCTATAAAGGTTTTTGGTCATATTAAGATACGTTTTTTTAATATATGTGAGTAAATATAAGGATCTCACCAACATAATTAAAAGTTCAATTTCTACACCATAGAGCCTGAATACATATCTAACAGAGTCCATGGTTCAAAGTTGCAAACCAACTAACTACTAAACCAAGAACAAGTATTCAAAGAAAGAACATAATGTACTGGACAACCCCACAGTGCACAGATCACTCTGTAACCAGAGAAGGACAGGAAAGCACGACCATATTTGGAGCTTAAGTGGGAAGCCATCTTGGATCAATTCAGCCATCCAAGGAAAAAGACGAGAGGAGTTCCACCCATCAGGCTACACAACATAGATACAATAACTCAAGCTTCAGTTGTTTTGGGGTGTCGAGATACAAAGCAACTGGTATTTTTTATTGTTCACCTTTTGACCATAATAAATGAGTTTCTTAAAAGTGGATTTTGCCTGCGTTTGTGCTTCCTTGAAGAGCGAGAGCACAAAGTTGCTGTTGTTGCAGGAGAAGCAAAGGCAAGAGACGTTAAGTTGTTAATAGCAAGCAGGCAGTAGTCATAGTCTGGTCTTTTTATTCACAGGTTTCATTTGGACACCACTTTTCACATTTCCACATGGTTATTGCCTCCTAACACACAGCATGAATCCAGATGTCAAGTGAAACCATTAGTTTTTCGTTTTTGTAAAACAAATCTGACTCATTAGTTGCTGCTGATCACCTGCAAAGCTCTCAATGGTCAGGCACCAATACACACTATATGGCCAAAAGTATTCACTCGTCTGCCTTCACACACATATGAACTTGAGTGACCTCCCATTCTTAATCCAAAGGGTTTAATATAATGTTGGCCCCTTTGCAGCTGTAACAGCTTTAACTCTTCTGTTTATGGGAATTTTTGACCATTCTTCCAGAAGCACATTTGTGAGGTCAGACACTGATGTTGGACGAGAAGGCCTGGCTCAAAGTCTCTGCTCTAATTCACCCCAAAGGTGATCTCTGGGGTTGAGGTCAGGACTCTGTGCAGGCCAGTCAAGTTCTTCCACACCAAACTCCCTCTTCCAGGTCTTTATGGACCTGCTTTGTCACTGGTGTGCAGTCATGTTGGAACAGATAGGGGCCGTCCCCAAACTTTTCCCTCAATGTTGGAGCATGATATTGTCCAAAATGTCTTGATGTGCTGAAGCATTAAGAGTTCCTTTGACTGGAACTAGGGGCCGAGCCCAACTCCTGAAAAACACCCCCACACCATAATCCCCCTCTGCCAAACTTTACACCCGGCACAATGCAGTCAGACAAGTACTGTTCTCCTGACAAGGGCAAAACCCAGACTCATCCATTGGATTGTCAGACAGAGCAGTGTGATTGGTCACTCCAGAGAACACATCTCCACTGCTCTAGAGTCCAGCAGCGTGCTTTACACCACTACATCACCACTTTGCATTGCACTTGGTGATGTATGGCTTGGATGCAGCTGCTCAGCCATGGAAACCCATTCCATGAAGCTCTCTACAATGTTCGGGAGCTAATCTGAAGGCCACATGAAGTTTGGAGGTCTGTGGCTGTATTGTTGCTGACCATGTCCATCCCTTTACCACAGTGTACCCATCCTTTAATGGCCACCTCCAGCAGGAAAACACACCGTGTGTCAAAGCTCAGATCATCTCAAACTGGTTTCTTAAACATGACAGGGAGTTCCCTGTCAAACATAGTACCTCTTGGGTGTGGTGGAAATTCGCATCATGGATGTGCAGCCAACGAATCTGCAGCTCCTGTGCCATGTTGCCATATTAATAAGGACCAAAGTCTCTGAGGAATGTTTCCAGCACTTAAATGAATTTACTCAGTGAAGAATTAATGCAGTTCTGAAGGCAAAAGGGTGTCCATCTCATGACTGGCTAGGTGTACCTAATAAAGTGGCCTGTGAGTGTACATTTAAATAGTTATTTATGTAAAAAAAAAAAAAAAAGTCAACATATTTGGTATGGTCTACTTGCCAAAAGAAGAGATGCTATAAATAAATTTAACATTTGAACTTAAAATATTTCAACTTACTCCAGAAAAAAATATCCAAAACATATCAAAGAAATAATGTGGGGGTGAAAACTAAGTGCTGATAGTAAGACCACGTTCACACCTGTAAGTTGGCAAAACCTTAAACCAATCAATCACTTTGTTTTTTTTAACATAAAAACAACCCTAAAAATAAAACTTTGAATTAAACTTAGAGGTGTTTCCATGACATGAAGTTGTAATCACTTTAAACCTGTCAAACCACAAGCATCTGGTGCAGCAGGCTGGTCCTCGAAGACAGTTTCTGTTTTCACTCTTGGACAAAACACTCAGAGCTTTTCTCCATAGGGAAATATTCTTGCTCCACTTATGACTTGTTTTGGCGAGTTTGTTTCACAAAGTGCCTTATGTTTTGTACTTAACACACATCTACATTATCTGATTGACCTGTAATGAATGTGACTGCTAGAACGAACAACCAATCACCTGACGGATGTGATTTTGAAAGGTTCTGTCCTTTCCCAAACACTTTCTTTTGGCTGCTGCCCACATGTACTAGTGAATGTATTGAACAGTCCATCTGGTGTGTTAGGCTAAGATGTCTCATCTCCTCACCTAATTCTTTAACCTGCCCTCCTAATGGGGCAGGCTCAAGCTGACACTGGTCTTGTGATAAATATTGTGAGATTCATTCTATGATAAACAGTGAGCAAAGGACCTTAAAGTGATTACTTCGCTAGCTACCGTTTGGCACTTAAAAAAAACACAAAAATCAAATTTTAAACATTTCAAGCCAGGTCCTTTTTCTGCATTATTTGCATTTTGACTCTGTTGGAGGTTTTAGCTCAGCCCCTCGACATTCTGAGAGGAATATTTCTCTGAATGTGAGGCCCAGGACCTCATCGAACAAGCACAATATTCCACTGGGCTTCAGTCTACCCACTGAACAGCTGGATGGCTCATAACTGAGGATTATTATAATATGATGTGGTTGTGGGTGCTCACATCCTCAGATCAGTCACTGAGTAAGCGAGGAGTTAAATAAGAAATATAAATAACTGTAAGCAGTAACTGAATATTCTTTTTTTTGCAGTTCTGGTTAAAAGAGTTTGTACAATGAGTATCCATCCACCCATCATCTTTTGGAGTCACAGGGTAGTACAGCCTATCCCAGCTGGTATGTCACACCTAGCTGGTTTTCAGCCAACTCATGCAAACTGACATGTTGAGACAGACAGCCACTAACACGTACATACTCAAACCTAAGAGCAATTATGAGACACAAATTTACCTGACAAGCAGGTTTGAGTCCATGGGAAGACACCCCATTAACAATTATAATTAAAGAAACAACTTTATTAGACTGACATGTTTCAGCTTGTAAATAACATTGCAAACATCTGTTAAAGAGCCCGTATTGTGGTTTCCTGCTAAGTCCATTCTTTGCTTTTGATGTTGTTAGAAGGAGCATGAAGAGCAAAACAATGTGACACCTTCACTCAGCTCATTTCAGTGGGAAAAGTGCTATGCCTCTTTTAAGAAAATGCCCCTTTAAACACTCTGTTTTTTACTTCCTGGTGTTCATTATTTCATAACTATACAGCCCCCACCTACCTGTGTTATCTGTTTGTTGCCATGACTGTTGTAAAAGCCCAGTCTGCGGCCTGTACCTCTTCCTCCACCCTCCCATTGGGCATCATTTGGGCAGATTATCAGCACAGAGCTCACTATCACAGCCTCCCTCTCATATTTTCTATTACCTTAATCAGATTCTTGCTTATTAGACACCCAAGACATGGTGTTGATGGTCAAACACACCAGGACATTGGACCTTTAATCAGGTTCATATATTCATTTTTAATGAATGCTTGCTCACAATCACTTATGTTAAAAAAAAAAAAAACCTCTACAAATCTGTAGAATCTAAAAACTCATCTCACAGTCCAAAAAACACATTATAGGACTAACATTACACGTACCTCATCAACTGTGACAAACATGTTGGTTCCTGTTTTCCGAAATGCAGACCACTCTGGTGTGACTACACTGACTGCAGACTGTTTGGCATGTCACTCTCTTTACAGTAAGTATGAGTGATGACCTGGATGATTGGCCTTAAAGTGGATACTTTTCTCAGTGTGTACTTCTTCAACTTAAACCCTTTGAAAAGTAAAGAAATGAAAATAAATGTGAACATTATATGATCATGTAAATCTGAGAGTTCACTGTGACGAGGAAGACACTGAAAAAAAAATGTCCTGGCTGAGCAGGTTGAACGAGATTCCACGCCCCCAGCTCGCCATACAAAAATCTCTGCTGTGAAATGAACTCGTCAGACTTCGTCTGACAATGACAAAGAGTTATTCAAGGTAATATTTTTCTTTTAATTAGAACTGTAATGATGTTTTCCAGGTCTCTTTAAGGGATATTTGATCATTTAAATTTTTTTTCTTCAGTGTTAGGATACATGGATTAGACAAAATAATAACATTTTTGTACTGAATTATGAAGACACCTTTTCATCCTGTTTTGGCTGTTAGGAGGACAGGACCAAAGGGAGTAAAACAACGAATATGCTGTGCAAAGCCAGCAGTTTTACTAATCTTTGACATCCAAGATTGTGACAGCATGTAAAAAATCTTCAGCCTCTGATCATTTTTCATGTTAAAAATCATTTTGTGAATTTTTTTTTCCCACCATCTCTGTGACATCACCCATGGAATTGGCATTTAAAGGGTTAAAATCCATAGTTTGATCAGGACTGAGCTAGATGAAGAGATTTGAGCAAAAAAAGTTGGTAAAGTATTTATCTGATATGTTTTAACAGAGGCTAAAATTAGTGGCTGCTACCAGCTAAAACAGGACCAAAGGTAGTAAATTTGTGCACACTGTATTTTCGACTTTTTAAAACTTTAAAATTAATTTTCAAAATTTATGTAAAATCAAGTTCCCTCACCAAAAATGAAAGAATTAAAAAAGAATAAAACCTATGGTCAAATCAGTGGCCTCTTTCTGACTGCAAAAAGCCACTGATAGACACAAGGCAATAAAACAACAGTTTCAAACAATTTACAAAAACAAAAAATAATTTTTATTCTTTGGCACTGATTTTTCATTTCAGCCTAAAGAAATTTATGATTACTCTTGAATCTTTATTTTTCCACAGGTTTGGACCAAATGAAGAAACAAAAACTGATCCTGCAGTGATTTTAAGTTTTTTTGGAGAAGTGGTGGCCCTGGTTTGAAGCCCCTGTCTGGACTACTCCTCTGGGACTTTCCTGCTGGATCCTGAACTGATCCTTTGTCAACACCTCATTCTAGTGGGGCTGCTGAGATACCCCGGACTGACTCTCACTTCTCCACAAGACTGACACTGAGCAAAAGACAGACATTCACACTCACACCTGCAGGATATAATAAACAAATGGCCACTTCATTTGGTACACCTGTTCAACAGGTTTTTAAAGCTAATTAGCCAATCCCTTGGCAGCTACTCAGTGCCTTTTGGCATGTAGCCCTGGTCAAGATGATCTGCTGAAGTTCAAGCGTCAGAATGAAGAAGAAAGAGGATTTAAGGGACTTTGAACCTGGCATGGTTTTTAGTGCCGGACAGGCTGGTGTGAGTTGTTAAGAATATACAGGTTGCAGGGAAAGGTCTGGAAAAGAGAGTATATTCAGTCAGCAGAGGATTTATTGGCAAAAATGCCTTGATGCTGGAGGTTGGAGGAAAATGCCCACAGTAGTTTGAGATATTAAAAGGTGACAGTGACTCAAATTGCTGTTCATGACTAAAGCAAATGAACTACAGTAGCAGAAGACAGCTGTACTGAGGCTTCATTTCACACAGAGCCTCCAAAATTGGTCCATAGAATACTGGAAATATGTTGCCTGGTCTAATGAGCCCTGGTGTGTGCTGCCAAATAAGCCTCATGTTTATTGACATGAGGCTTATTTTCTTGTCACACTTTGAGCCTCTCAGTATCAAATAAGTTTGTTTGAGGTGTAGACTACCTGAGAATTGTTGCTGATCATGTGACCCCTTTATGACTGCAGTGTACCAGTACGTGCTCCAGTGGCCTCCAAAATCACCAAATCTCAAGCTAATAGAGCAGGTTTTAGATGTGGTAGGATTGCAGATGTGCATCATGGATGTGCGAATGACAAATCTGCTTGATGATGCTTTGAGGTCAATGTGGACCAAAATCTGATCTTTTTCAGCCTCTTGTTGAATGAAAGAATAAAGGCAGTTCTGAAAGCATGAGGGGGTCCAACCTGGTACTGTCAGGATGTACCTAATAAATGGCCAGTGAGTGCAGTGTCAGGTCTGGACACCTGGACAGATCCATCAACAACGTTTGGATTTTCTGACATGTTTTTATTCTGATACATGAGAAGATGGACAGTGATGGAAAAATCAACTCCTTCATTTCCAGGTAAGCTAAAATCAGTTTTTAAGTGTAGAGAATATTTATGTAGAGAAGTGTAATGTGATTTAACCCTTTGAAGCCTGAAAACACAAATTTAACCAGAAAATTCTAACTTTTTGGAGCCAAAATGTTTCTCTGAATGTTACTGAAATCTAAGAGAAATTAAAAATTTCCATAAATTTAACATATATATTTTTTGTATCCCATTTGATACATTCTGTGTTTTTGGCAACTGATAATCCACTTGAGGACATTTTTATCATTTATCTGATTGTAATCAGATGTTTTTTTTCGTAATTTGTTAACATATTGATTACACAGAGGAATCATAAAAGCATGTATCAGTTATGATACAACAGGCTTTAAGGGGTTAAGTGTGAGACAGGGGGCGCTGATGGTCCAACAGTTACAGTGTGTCAGATTACTTTGGACCTGAATTCATTCACTGCCCTTTCCTCTCCAATCAAGGCAGAAAGACTGAAAGTTAGGATTTAGGAAAAAGTGATGGGAAGTTCTGCTCTTTTCAGAGAGCTGGCTTTTTGGCTCAGCTCCCAACGAAGAGCAGGTTCTGAACAGCTCTTAATTTAAGATCTTTTGTAGCCCCGTATTTTACCTTAACTTCATAAAAATGAATGGTTTGTGTGTTAAAACCCTTTTGTGGTCAGTGTTATTATGAGAAGCTTCATAAATGTCTAATTTTGTGCATTGATTCTGTTACAAAACCATTCTTACTTTTGTTTCATATTTTAATCAAACTTTTTAATTGCATTAATAAACAACATGCAAACAAATCCACAGGACAGTACCAGAGGTTCAAACAAACACACGTGCCGCTCACTCTGTTCTCCATCAGCTGATTAACAACATTTAGGAACGTTTGGCTGACTGACACCAGTTGGCACTGTAACTTACTGAGCCGCAACACCTTCTGAGTTTGAAGAAAAGCATTTAAAAGTTTGTATGCTGCTGACAGAGTGTGTTTTATCTCTCTGTTGTCAGTCTGAACTGATATGATTCACCTTTGAATGTCCTTTTAAAGTTGAGCTTCCCTCAAATGTCCTCCACTTACACACATCACATAAATTTACCTTTAAAGCACAGCGACCATCACAGCAACCGCTTGGACAGAGAGCCTGAGTGTTGAGTCTGCAGTCAAACTGCACAAATTAAAACAGTCTCTGTTACTCAAAAGGAGGAAATGAAAGTATTTAGTTTCCTTCCAGTACCAGATGATCCAGAACCCGTCCGGGGTCCAGTGGTTTGAGACTTGTGTCCTTGTGGTTTATGTCTGCTCACTTGAGTGAAGCTCTCACCTTGTGTAGGTGGCCCAGCTTTGCCTCCTAGTGGTAAAATATATCCCTGTGTCCTCCCCTGCTTTCTCCACCCCTATTCATATGCTAGATTCTGTTGAGAGTTTCTTAAAAGCAGTGGTTCCCAAAGTGGAAGTGAGGACTCCATCACTATGGAGGGTCAAGAGACATTGTGAGAGGGTCAAGAGATGCTTGTCAAAAAAAAGAAGTGTTCAAATGGTAAGTTAATGTGAAATACCATGTTTAATGGGTGTGCTTTACAATAAAACATGGTCATTAGGTAAGACTTACACTAAAAAGAGGATAATATATAAAGACAACTGCACAGAAAGATGCACATTAGGTTGTCCCAAATGGTCTTAAAAGGAAGTCTTTACATCGCATAGTGACGGGGGGAAGCTCATAGCTTCCACTGAGTATTTTGCAGTCCATCCATGAATTAGAAATGGCTGGCTTTAGCTGTGGTAAATATCGCGAGACTATTGAAAAAAGACGTGACCAGGTAAACACACCGCCATTACACGAAACAGCTCAGTTTAGCTTAGCTCGTTGTTTAACATCTGTAGCAAGAGCCAAGACTCTAGAGCCGAAGACATGGTAATGTGATTTTTATTACGCTATTTTAACAACAAGTCTCGATAATGATGTCTGGTTTGTCCAGTTGTTCTGCTCTTTATGATGGCAGCGTGTTTGTCAGGAATCGTGAACCAAGTCGGAGATTGTTTGCCGACATTTTGAAGCCTATGTAAAATGGTACAGGAGTGTTAAGTCTTGCTCTCTTGTAAAATCCCAAATATTTTTTGTAAGCAGTCATTTTATGCATGATGTTTAGTTTTAATATCATCCAGTACTTCAAAAACTGTTCTTAAGATATAAATATTTTTTCACAGTGAACATACATGATACATAATTTACTGAGTGTTAAAACCGAATTAAACATTACAATGGCTTTGCTCCTCCGGGGATGTCTTAATGCTTAATGCTGCTTTTTATGATGATGTTCATTTTTTTTTGATTCACTTCATTATTGGGTTTCTCTTAATATTTAGACAGCAGCTTACAAATAGACTTGTTGGTGTGTGGATGATGGATTTGCTTTCCTTCATTTGTATATATGTGTATATATATATGTGTGTGTGTGTGTATATCTATATCTATACATATATATGTATATATATATATATATATATATATATATATATATATATATATATATATATATATATTTAGTGTGTGTGTATGTGTGTATATATGTATATATATACATACATACACACATACACACACACACCCACACACAGACACATATATATATATATATATATATAGAGAGAGAGAGAGGGAGAGAGAGATAGATAGATATAGATATATAGATAGATATTTACAGCACCTACCTAGAGATGTACATCTTTTCTGAATTGTCTTTTGTTGCTGTTTGCTTAATCAAGACATTGGCTGATACTTGTGTAATCAGCAATAACTTATTAATAATGCGAGTACTTTTCTTAAATTATGCTCAAAAGTATGTGCTTATCAGTAGCTGTTGCCATGAATTTAAATTTTTATCACTGTTTTATCCTCAGGTTCAACCAATCCCACCTGATAATTTGTCAACTCCGGTGAGTCTATAGTCATTTCTAATCCTTATTTTTTTTTATTTTACTTAAATCTGTCTGTAGTCACTTTGTATTGATCAACATTTTCACACAAACACAGACACTTTTTTAGGATCAGTTGATTCTTCCTCAGCTTCTCGAGATACTGTGACCTCAAACTTTGCACTCCCTTTGCACCTTGACATTGAATTATTTTGAATTCTGTGTTTCACCATTTGTTTTGCTATCATGGGCATTATCCAATGTGATTAATCATCATATAAACGACAATGATTTCTGTCATTTCAAAACATCTGAGGTGACTGTACCCCTGTCACTAAAGGATTGGAATACTCAGACTAACTAGAATACACTCGGATAGCGCAAAACTCCAGCAAGGTAGCTCACATATTGCTGTGACATCTATAAGCAATAGTTTCATGATAAAGTTACCATCATAATATGATTCATGACCCTGAAAACCCACACCTAGCATGCAGAATCATGTTGATTTCATTATTAGTTAGACAGTTACTGAGCTAAAACAATCGTTCTCTAATGGCAGTTATCAGGATCACCACCAAAATCTAATCATTTTTAAATTGGGCCATTACCAACATCTCCTGAAAATTTCAGCAAAATCTGTAGTAGCAGTTTTTATGTAACCTCTTAAACATACAAGCAGACAAACAAACAGACAAACAAACATATGCCGGAAAAAACATAACTTCCTTTGCGAAGGTAAATATCCAGGAGGCTTCAGCACTGGTCCATATAATCCCATGACTAACAACCTTGACACTGCTAATTAACAAGTAACATTCATTATTGTTTGATTGAAGTAATCATGTTATTTAAGACTAAAGAACCTCCTCTTATGACTTTCTTTCCAGGTTCCGTGTCAATCAGACCCTCATGGAGTAAATGCAGTATGGGTGTATGGGGATCAAACCCATCCATTATCTCATGTAAGTATGAACACACAGTAAGAGTATTTGAACATGTTAATCACCAGAACGAAACAACTTCAGCTGTTCTTGCCTGAAGAACTTCTTAGACCTTTTCAGTGATTAAAATCACCTCTGAAAACTCATCTTTTCAGAAGACCTTCACCTTTATACATGTTTGTTGCCAGTCAATCAAATCTGCCTGGTAACCACTTTTATTCTTTTTCAGTTTCAATTCACTGCTTAACCTTTTGTATTTAATTTTAGCAAGATTGTTTGTTTGTTTTTCCCTCAGAGGTACTGAGGGAATAAAAAAAGAAGATTTTGATATTAATATCTACTACAGTACATGGCCGTCATCATTAGACAGTTTTATATTCACCTTGTTTTGATGAAAAATTAGCAGTATTTAATAAAACAGGAAGTTTTATCATGTGATCTTTCTTTCTGCGTCTAACATATGTCTGACCACTCGGTCCCCTGTTGTGCTGTTCCAGGCGGAGATCCCTCATCGTAGCCATCATGTGGACCAGTCAGCCTCAGCGGATGGAGTGTTGGTACATGACCAAAGCTCTGGTAAAAAAAAAAAGTCTATAATTTATAATTCATAATTTTCAGTCAATCTGCAGTTCATGTAAATGATATTTATAAAATTAACCTTGACCTGTTTTTAGGCGGTGAACTTAACCAGGTAGTCTCAGTGCCCCAGTGGCATCCTACATCTGGAGGAGCTGATGGACCCCAAAACACCGGTGTCCGTCTACGCCGCGACACCACCAACCCACACTGGACCCTTGACCAGGTTATTTTTGTCTCAAAGTTCACAGTGTAGATGTGCTTCACTGTTAGATTAGATCAGGTTCAATTAGATAGTACTTTATTAATCCCTTTGGAAAACTCCCTCAGGGAAATTAGGATTCCAGAAGCAGTTTAATATAACAAATCAAAAGATATTTCAAAAGATAGATATTAACAAAAACAAAAAATAACATAAATATAAATAAAAATAAAGAATAAAAATATGGCTACTGGCTGGCTATTGCTCCTCCCCATTCTCTGTCTTCCTGTTAGTCCTCCTCCTCCCTAGAGAGGAGTTGTACAGTTGACAGGAGAGACCACGTCTGCACAGAAGTTGATGTAGTCTGTCAGACAGTGTGTCAGCCCCTCTATGACCTCATCATGGGGGTTGATCAGCTCATCCCAGGCTGTGGTGTTGAAGCAGTCTGGACCACCTCCTGATGGAACGAGTGGTTACAGGCTGTCTTTGGACCAGGGGGGTGTACTCTGGCTGTAGGTGGACCAGGTTATGGTCAGACTTCCACAGAGGGGGGAGAGGTGTGACTCTGTGTGCATCCCTCACATTAACATACAGCAAGTAAGAAATATTAGAAAGAAACTTGCAAATGAAAAATAAAATAAAATAATACAGCTGCAGGAAGGAAGGACCTGCGATACCTCTCCGTCACACACTTCGGGTGGAGCATCCTGTCACTCACGGAGCTCCTTAGTGCAGTGAGTGTGTGTTGGAGGGGGTGGGAGTCTTTGTCCATCATAGAGGACAGCTTGGTTGTAGTCCTCCTCTCCACCACCTCCTCCACCGGTTCCAGAGGGCATCCCAGGACTGAGCTGGCCTTCTTTATCAGTTTATCCAGTCTCCTCCTGTCAGCTGCTGTGATGCTGCTCCCCCAGCAGACCACTCCATAGAAGACTGCCGAGGCCACAACAGAGTCATAGAAGGTCTTCAGGAGTGCCCCCTGCACCCCAAAAGACCTCAGCCTCCTCAGCAGATAGAGTCTGCTCTGTCCTCTTTTATAAAGTGCGGTAGTGTTATGAGTCCAGGCCAGTTTATTGTTAAGATGAACCCCCAGGTACTTAGAAGATGTCACCATCTCAATGTCCCTTTCCTGGATGTTCACTGGTGATTGGGGGGGAGTGGGGGCACCTGCAGAAGTCCACAACCAGCTCCTTGGTCTTTCCAGAGTTGATCTGCAGGTGTCTCCGCTGGCACCAGTCCACAAAGTCTTGGATGACCAACAACCAGTGGTTGTTGTCGGTCTTTCTCCTTTTTATCAGGCAATAATTTAGGGTGTATCCTCACTATCATAACAGTTCACTTATGCACAGCAATATATCCATTTATTTATGCATTTATCTGCCCAGAGTTTGAGGTTTGAGGTTCAGAGTTTAGTTTTAGCCTCACCAGCCTGAAACAGAGCACTGTTTTCATCAGCCTTATTTTTCACTGTGTTTTCTGATCAGGACTCAAATTGCAGGTTTGGTGTTGATATCAGTCTTTCTTAGTGCAAAGAATAAAGCTCTATTTTGAATTCTTCTGATCACATATATCATATATATCACATATGTTGACCTCCTTTAAGTTATATAAGAAACTGTTATAATAATGGAATGAAGCTGAAGGCCAAATATTTGTAACTGTAGTTATTATTACAAGTTGGGACATTGGACAAAACAAAAATAAAGCAAAGTACTATGATGTGCAAATCAGGGGCGGGGTTAGGGGGTGGCTTTTTGGGCTCAGGCCCCGGATGTTTTCTGAAAAGCCCTGAATCTGAATTTTACTTTTGAGGGGGAAAATAACCTCTTGTAAGTAATGTGCAGTACCGGAGTTCAACAGAGAGGCAGCAGCTGAGTAAAGTGGCCTGCATACAGCCTGCCTGAGCCTCCCCTGAAGAGGAAGCGCTTCAGCAGCCTGCATTCTGCACCTGCGTGAGCCGCTCACATGAGAAGACTGATGTAAAAAATGGATATTTGGAAGTTTTATTTTTAAAAAAAAAGTACCTCGACAGAATGACAGCACCAGGTGTGATAAAACGTGTGATGATTCAGGTTTGTGAATCTAATTTGAAAAGTGTGCGACATCACTGTGCATGAAAATAAAGTGAATAACAGAGAGGTTGATACTCTCTGAATAACTGAGTAACAAGTGAAAAAGATATATAAATATATAAGTCCTCAAATTTATTCATACCCTCCCATTAAATAAGGAAAAAACAGCTGTCACTGAAATAAGTTGAAATTGACAAAAGAAACAATGAGTAAAAAATTAATGAAAATCATGACATTGCTTCTGAATTGTGGTTCAGCAGAAATATATAATATGTAATAAATAAAGCAAACAGGCATGATGGGACCTGTAAACTAATATTCTGTTGAACAACCCTTTGAGGCAGTCACTGCAATCAAGTGTTTTCTGTAACGCTCAGTCAGGCTTCTGTACCTGCTGACAGATATTTTGGCCCACTGCTCATCAGCAAAGTGCCCTTGTTTGTCCAAGACAGTTTTATTATTTATTTATTTATTTATTTTTAATTTTCCATTTAACCACAATTCAAATACAATCTCATTTCACTAAATTATAATTAAGCCAATTTTTATTTATTATTACTTTTTCTGTTTCTAGTTATTTGAGAGACTATTGTGAATTTTGCCTTTTCTTTAGTGGAAGGGTATGAATGTATTTGAGGATGAGTGTATATATATATATATATATATATATATATATATATATATATATATATATATATATATATATGTGTATATATATATATATATATATATAGATATAGATATATAGATAGATATATTTATAAACATATATATACTTTCTTCATTGTCTTGCTGAAAATAAGCAGGGAGGTCCCTGAAAAAGATGTCACTTCAATGGCAGTATGTTACTCTAAATCCTGTTTGTACCTCTCAGCATTAAGGGGATACGGCAACTTTTTGTTTTTGTTTTCATGTCTTGCTTCACTCCTGAGTCCATAACAAGCAGGGAGACACCATTCTTTCAACTGTGAGTGCAGTAACAAGGAAGAGACGAGCAGAGCTTGCCCACGGCTAGTTAGCTTAGCTCAAACAATGGGAGTTAAGGGGTATAGCTAGCCTGCCTCTGCCTATAGTCATTAGACTAAATGCTCCTGTGTGCTTGTTGTGACTTGTTTTTTACGGCGTTGTGTTACGTTATCCTCTGCTATTATCATATTGTCTTCTTCTACTCCTAAACAGAGGCTTTGTTTTGTTGACCTTAAGCGGTGGTTTGCCCTAGAGATGTGACGTTGGTGAACGAGTTGAGTCTTTTTAACAGCTCTTTTAAGTGAATGATGAGAACTGATTCGCAGAGCTGTTCGTTTGGGAGCCGTTCTTAAATTTGAAGGCAGTTTGCATTTAAACATGTCTCACAAATAACCAGCTCACTCAAAAGACAAAAAAAGTTGGCATATCTTTTTGAATGGAGCTTTTCAAAGACGTCCAAGTAACTCATGCCATGCCACAATCTGGATGGTTGTTTTCTATCTTAGCTAGGAGGGCTCTGTGTCCATGGTTTCCAACAACAGTTTGAAATGTGGACCCATCAGACCACAGCAGACTTTTCCACTTTGCCTCAGTCCATCTCAGATGAGCTTGGGCCCAGAGAAGCCGACAGCATTTCTGGTTGTTGTTGATATATGTCTTTGTCTTTGCATGGTAGAGTTTTAACTTGCACTTTTAGATGTAGCATCAAACTGTGTTAACTGACAATGGTTCTTTTAAAGTGCTCCTGAGCCCAAATGGTAATATCAATCAATCAATCAGTCAATCAATCAATCAATCAATCAATCAATCAGCCTTTATTTGTATAGTTCATAACAAGTGTTACCTTTAGGCACTTTATAATAAAGCAGGAAGGGACCTCATCTCTATATGGTCATAAAGATACTTACTATGGAGGTATAATCAATAACAACCATGGACAGAGAGATCAATCTAATATTAACATGAACATCTATAATAAATGTATACACTAAGGAGGACTGATGTTGATTAATATAGCAGCATCTAGCTGACCTGCCATTAAAATGGATTAAACTGGTCTAAAAATGTTAATTCATGTGCAATGTTATCATTTCCATTGAAGGATAGAGCACATGGAGTTGAGCTGGTTCACAGCAGCAGGTCATCCATGATTGTTCGTCAAGGTCATACTAATATATGTGTGCTGTTTGCAGGAATGACTGTGTATTTAAATTAGTTGATCCCTCAAAAATAAAATCAAGAACTGTAATTATAATGGAATGGGGCTAAAGGAAAGGCCATATAATTGTAATTGTAGTTAATGAAGCCCAAGACTGCAGCAGCAACCAGTGTACACCAAGGGTCCCAGGCAGCCTAACAATATCCTCTACAGAATGATGTTGGTTTTAAATGCAGCACTTCCAGAGGGATCAAAGGTCACAAGTGTTCAATGCTGGTTTTCCACCTTGCCTCTTACATGAAGAGATTTCTCCAGATTCTTTGAATCTTTATCTTGGCCAAGGAGGTTATGTTTTTGCCGGGGTTGGTTTGTTTGTTTGGCTGTGTTCAAGATAACTTGAAAAGTTATGGACAGATTTGGATGAAATTTTCAGGAAGTGCGTGGAATGGGATAAGGAACAAATGTTTAGATCTTGGGACTGATCCGGATCACCATCTGGATCCAGGAATTTTTTTAAGGATTCTTTAACATTGCGAGATAGGACCATTTTTGGCATTTGTGCATATAACTCCACAAAAAAAACCTACCTTGGTGGAGGTTTGCGCTCTCCGAGTGCTTTCTAGTTTAATAACAAGATTATTATTCCTTGTAATTGTATTTTAAGAAATGATATTCTTAAACTGTTGGACTATTTGCTCACGCAGTTGTTTACAAAGAGGTGAACCTCGTCCTATCCTTGCTTGTGGAGTCTTTCAGTGATGCTCCATTTATACTCAGTCATGACACTCATCTGTTTCCAGTAAACTTGTTCATCTTCTGAATGTGGGCGGCACAGCGGTGCAGCAGGTAGTGCATGTGGCACTAGACAGCAAGAAGGTCGCTGGTTCAATCCCCCTATCAGGGCCATCCTGTGTGGAGTTTGCATGTTCTCCCTGAGTGTGGGCATAAATGGTTGTCTCTCCAGCCCTCTCTCTGCTCCTGCGATCTGCTCAGGGTGTACCTCGCCTCTCACCCACTGTCAGCTGGGATAAGCTCCAGCACCCCCCCATTGGCCCTGAAAGGGATAAGGGGAATAGATAATGGATGAATGGATCTGCTGAATGTTCAACCAGGTGTTATTTGAACATGCCTCAACTTTCTCAGTCTTTTGCTGGCCCTGCCTCAGGTTTTTAGTCATGTGATGCAAGCATCAAATTCCAAATGAGTGAATATTGGCAAAGAAATAAGTTTCAGTTTGAACATGAAGTATTTTGTCTTTGAAGTGTATTTAATTTAAAATTGTTCAAAAAGGATTTGCAAATATTGGACTGTGTTGTTATTGATGTTTTTCACAACGTCCCAACTTCATTAGAACTGAGGTTTGTACAAGGAGGCTCTCAACCAAAACAACAACAACAGATAAAAGTGCAGACTGACATACAGTACCTTCACCTCTGCCCACCTCCTCCATTCATTTTTTGTTTTTAATTGAGGACTCTATTCAGCGCAAACTATTCCTCATAATGCCTACACTCTTATCAGCCATTTTACTGGGTACTCACACTCAACTGCTGCCAGCAAATCATCTGGCAGGAACTCAGCACATTTAGACATGTAGACACGGCCAAGATGACCTGCTGAAGTTCAGCTTTAACTTTATGTTCAAGTTTTCACACACAATCATCTCTAGGATTTATAGAGAATGGTTTCAAAGAGAAAATGGGGGTATGCCGAGGGACTAAAAAAGTCTGCTGAGGGCCTTACATCAGCCAGAGGGGGCCCCACTGGTATGAGGGCAGCAGTGTTGCAATCCAGAGTTGACAAGCCTGCAGATACCACACATTACAGTGTGTTTAAACTATAAGACTATTACTTAAAAGTCAGCAGCATCAATAACTACAACACTTTTTCTTCTGTGCAGGTGGAGCCAAGATCCATGGAAGGCTTCTGGGACCATCCTGCTGTCAATGGCCTTTTCCATCTGATTTGTGTCATTCTTCTCCTTCTTCTGACATTTGCTTTATATTTACATATTATTTCAATTTGATTGAAAAAATCAGATCCAATAGTCTGATGGTGTGAAAGGGACAGGGTACACCTGGACTGGATGTATTGTGTGTAAATCATTCCAGAGTTTAATGCAACTCAAAAACAATTCAGATTCGAAGTATTTTAACAGAAAGGACTTCATGCTTCAATCACATGCATCTAGTCGTCTGTTATGACTGAATATTCAACCGGAAGTATGAAGATATTGAAGGAAAACCCTATAATGAAGAACTTAAATGAAGATAAACTCTATTTATAATGTTCCCTTTGTTCCCCTAAGTTCTAATATTAACTGAAATATCTAAAATATATCAAGAAGTAAAGTGAAATATGGTCTGGATAGGGATAGAAAGTTGTGCCTGATTGTTTTTTTACTTTTTGTTTCATCGTTAGGCTAAAATTAAAGGACAACATAAATGGTAAACATACTACAACAAAAAAATAACATTAACATGGATGAAGGAATGCCACCTCAAACTAAATCTGTCCAAGACTGAGCTCAGTGTCCTACCAGCCAATCCCTCCATTCAGATCAATATCCAGCTTGAATCCAGTAACCTCATGCCCACAAAATCTGCCAGAAATCTGAATATCTGATTGATGACCAGCTGACGTTTAAGGTTCATGTGGCCTCAATTGCTCGGTCTTGTCGATACACCCTCTTTACCATCAGAAGGATCAGACTGTCCCTGACAGAACAGGCAGCACAGCTTCTGGTTCAGGCATTGACTACTTCAACTCCCTACTAGCAGGTCTCCCTTTATGCACCTTTAACCCTGTGCAGATAATCCAGAATTCAGCAGCATGTCTGGTCTTTAAACAGCCCAGAACAGCACGTAGCTCCGCTGTTAATCTCTCTACATTGGCTTCAAGTGGCAGCTTGAATTAAAATCACAACTCTACTTCTAGTTTACAAAACAGTAAAACACCTCTCCCTGCTCTAAAGGATGCGGATTGGGCCGTGCCGAGCACAAATGAAAGATGGATCTTTCTGATTGAGATGGATCCAGCTGCTGTGCAAGTTTACCCACTAGTCCATCAAGTGAAAACTGTCCCTTGTCCACATGTGGTTGATGATCTCTGCTCTGGAGTCTCCACCATCTCTGCTCCCTTTAGACTATTCAAGGAAGAGTAAAATATCTGTTCCCTTGAACTCCATCCATATGTCCTCCACTTGGCTCCTGTCCTTGTGTCTTTGTCCCTCTCACCAGCTGACTTGATAGATCTGTGTCCAAGGATTTCAATTAAATTTCAATTTCAATTAAATTCAATCAATTCAGATTTACAGTGTTTTGTATTTTTTTTTATCAGGTTATTTTTCTGTGAAGTGTTGCCTTTGTCAGACTGTTAACAATTTCAATAACAATGCCTCTTCTCATAAGATTGATAAAAAATATACATTTATTTTCACTGATAACAATAGTCGGGGAGGAGAGAAAACATGCAGATGTCCTTGTGTGCTTCCAAACTCAACAGAAAAACTCCTTTGGTTCTGTTATATAATGTCTAAATATTTTTTTTCAAGCACATTTGCTCTCCATTTTACTCCCAGAAATTTAACAAAATGGTTTGACAAACTTAAGTTAACTTAAAATTTAAGTAAAACAAAGTTCATCAATCCGCAAAACACAAAAAAAATGAAAATCAAAAATGAAATAAAAATCCAAATTAATTATTTTGGAATCAAAAGTAAATGAAAGCAAAGTTATAATTAATAAAGAACTTTGTTGGAAACCACATTAAAAGTGTGCAAGCTAAATAAAAATAAAAACAAAAACATTTCAGTCTTGTGTAAAACTAAATAAATCCTTTAACAGATGCTTTGTTGACCTCAAACAACAGATAGACCATTCGATATTTTTCACCAGTCCATCTGGGAAAGAGCCCAGAGAAAGTGTTTGGGTAGGGCTGAACCTTTCAGAAGCATATCCAGCAGGTAATTGGATGATCGTTCCATCAATCGACATTTATTACAGGCCAGTCAGAAAATATAGTGGACGGGCGCTACAGCACTACAGAACAAGAGCCTTGCTGTAAAACAAGATCTCCATAAAACATGTGGAGCGAAAATATCCTTAGTGAAGAGGAGTTTGTAGTGTTGTTTTTGTGTTTCATTTAAAAAAGAAATGTAATCAAAATCTGATAAAACTGATACTGAAGCTGTTAGCATCTATGCTAATCCCTTTAAGATCAGTCACTTTCTGCTGATTGGTCCGTCCCACTCTAGACTGCTCACAATCACTGTAGGTAGAAGCTTGGCAAGATGGATCTGCGTAATTACAGACATTGAATCAGGTGGATCCATCTGCACTGCAAGGTGAGGTCTTCGTTCACTCTTATTGCTCTTTTTTGGTTCCATACATGACTTACTGTGTGGAGTTATGGGGTAAAACATACAAGACCAACACTAATACGACTTCAAGTTAAAGAAGAGAGCATTAAGAATCGTTAAACAATCACATTACCGTGATTCAACCAAAATATATATTTTCAAATTATATGCTTTAAAATTGTATGACTTTTTTAATTTCAGAACTGGTCAAATAATATACAAAGCAAATTTTATTTACTTTGCCACAATATTCAGGTGCTGATAGAAATCATGAGAAGTCCATTTAAACTGAGGGGAGCAGATGTTTTGGTCCAGAATAAATTAAAGACTAATTTAAAGCAAAACCTGTGGAACTGCTGTGACAATGACTGAAGGATGTTTAGTTCACTAAACACATTAAAAAAACTTTTAAAAAATAAGTTGATTAACAGTTATAAAGGGCAGATGTGACAAAAACTACATGTGATCAAATTAAAACTAAATCTTGGGTTATGAATAGGTAAACATAGAAATCTCTGCATTTTATGCCCTTTTCTTTTTTGACTGCTTGTATTTTTTAAAATATTTTAATTTCTTTTTGTTGTGTAACTTAAAGTAAGTAGCTAAAGGGTTGTCTTTAAGGATATATACAGTAGTGGAAAGAAGTTCTCACGGACCCTTAAAATTTAACACAATCTCAAAAATTATCACAACATATATGTAGAAAAATCTTTGCATTTCAAAAGCTGTGGCTGCATCAGACTGACATAAAGAAACAATAAAGTAAAGTACTTGACAGTTTCAACATGTCAGTTACAGCTGAAGCCAGAAGTTTTTTCTCTCCGTCTATCATTAAATCAGATTAAACTTTTTCTGTTTTTGGTCAATTAGGATTATTAAAATTATTTCTATTTGCTAAATACCAGAATAATGAGAGAGATCATTTTTAGACCATTTTTTATTATTTTCTTGAGAGTCAGAAGTTTACATACCTCTCATTAGTATTTGGTAGCATTGGCTTTAAACTGTATGACTTGGGTCGAACTTTTTGGATATACTTCCACAAGTTTCTCACAATAGTTTGCAGGAATTTTGGCTCATTCTTCCTGGCAGAACTGGTGTAACTGAGCCAAGTTTGTAGGCCACCTTGCTCGCACATGCCTTTTCAGCTCTGCCCATAAATTTTCAGTGGGATTGAGATCAGGGCTTTGTGATGGACACTCCAAAACACTGACTTTGTTATCCTTTAGCCACTTTGTAACCAGTTTGGCAGTATGCTTACGGTCATTGTCCATTTGGAAAACCCATTTGCTCCCAAGCTTTAACTTCCTGGCTGATGTCTTGAGATGTTGCTTTAGTATTTCCACTAATGTTCTTTCTTCATGATGCCATCTATTTTGTGAAGCGCACCAGTCCCTCCTGCAGCATAACAACCCCACAACATGATGCTGCCACCCCCACGTTTCACAGTTGGGATGGTGTCCTCAGGCTTGTAGCTTCACCCTTTTTTCTCCAAATATAACGACGGTAATTAATGGCCAAAAAGTTCAATTTTAGTTTTGTCAGACCACAGAACATGTCTCCAAAAATTAAGGTCTTTGTCCCTGTGTGCATTTGCAAACTGTAATCTGGCTTTTTATATTTCTATTGGAGTAATGGCTTCTTCCTGGGAGAGTGGCCTTTCAGCCCATATCGGTACAGGACTCTTTTGACTGTTGATAATGACACACTCTTACCAGTTTCAGCCAGCATCTTCACAAGGCCTTTTGCTTTTGTTCTTGGGTTGATATGCACTATTCGGATTAAAGCATGTTCATCTCTGGGACACAGAACCCGTCTCCTTCCTGAGCAGTATGATGGCTGGACATTCCCATGGTCTTTATATTTGTGTATAATTGTTTGAACAGATGAACGTGGCACCTTCAGGCATCTGGAAACTGCACCCAAGGATGAACCAGACTTGTGCAAGTCCACAGTTCTCTTCCTGATGTCTTGGCTGAGTTCTTTTGATTTTCCCATGATGTTACACAAAGAAGCAGTGTGTTTCAGGTGTGCCTTAAAATACGTCCACAGGTGTGCCTCTAATCAACTCAGATGTTGTCAATAAACCTATCGGAGGCTTCCAAAGACAGGACATCATCATCTGGGCTTTCCCAAATTGTTTAAAGACATAGTAATCTTAGTGTAAGTAAACTTCTGACTTTAAAGTAAGTAATAAAAATTGTCTTAAAAAATTCCTTTCCCCATTATTCTGGCATTTAGCAAATAGAAATAATTTTGATTACCCTAATTGACCAAAAACAGGAAAAGTTTAATCTGATTTAATTTTAGACGGAGAGAAAAACAGTTTATGTGCCTTTTTATATAGTGTATGTAAACTTCTGGTTTCAACTGTATTAACACTGTTGGTATTAAGGTCAACAAATAAAAGTGGATGTGTTCAAAATTGAACAATAAATAAATTAAGTAAAAAATTAAATAAAATCTGTTAATTCTTCTAAATTCATTGGTTCATGCTTTGAAACAGACTTTTTGATGATCAACAACAGATCTTCAATGGAGTTCATGTTGTCGGATTGAGCTGGACACTCTAGGTCCTGGATATTGTGCTTCTGCAGCCACGTTGTTCTTGTGGCAAGGGGCGTTATCCTGCTGAAACAACCAGTTTTGACCTCAACAGAACAAAGCGTGTGCAGGAGGGAGCATGTGGGTTTCAAGAATGCCACAATACTTGTCAGAGTTCAATGTGCCATCTCCAGAGCGATGAGATTTTATGTGGTGCCCCCCTCTATCAGCGATTTACATACGCTTACAAAAGTAATCAAATAGCATTGTTTTTACCATTGTGTTTGATTTATAAGATAAAATGTCTGGAAGAATTAAAAAACAAGGCAACTGGACTGTGTTGAGTTTTGGGAAGGCGTCTCACTTCTCATCCAAGAAGCTTCTTCAGTTCCAAATGGCTGGTGATGGAAGCAGATATTTTTCTTGCAAATGTATCTTACAAAACAACAACAATAGAAGGGGAGGAGTTGGAGAACGACTCATAGAAACTCAGGGTGATTCACCCCCAAGAGTCGTTACCCTGAAAGGGTCGTTTACTCCCCCTGTCATGTGAGGTGTTGTGGTCACATGTGCCCAGGTGTGAGTGTTTGGAGAGCTTCCTGGGGAGAGAGCTTAGCACTGCATTGTATGTGGCTGAGAGGTTGTGTCTGAGTCCACCACCTCTGTTAAGAGAAGGCTTCTCCAGTCTGGTAAAGATGGCTTCTTTAGATAAAATGGTTCTTTAGATAAAATGATAAAATATCACCCAGTTTACATGCTTATTTACATTACAAATACACACAAAAAAACTGAAATACAATATAAATACCCCTACCACAGAATAAAAGTCCTGTAAATAAGCGAATAAAAAATAATAATATTAATAAATTATAAATACAACAATCATCATCAAACAACTTAAATAACCACATAGTTTGCACACAATAACTCTATACCTACGCTACATTTACACTATGAAATAATTACATACAAAAGCATTATAAAATACTTATATACAACTTACATGTACAAAAAGGCATTTTACAGACCTCTAGTGGTGCTTTTTATTACTGCATCCACCAGAGTGATATATGCCACCACTCAGCCTCACCTCTCCTGCTACAGCTGTACTCTCCAGCAAAGTCATCTATGACATCCTCATAGGACAACTCACTGGAGACCACATGATTTATGCTGATTATTGAGAGTCCACAGAGACCAGTCTGCATCATGGTAGACCTCAGGTAAGTTTGAATGAGTTTAGGCTGAGAAAAGCTTCTTCCAGTTGTGATGTCTGTTGATGGCCCAACATTTGCAGAGATATATATCATATATCGTGATACAGCCTAAAAACATTGAAATATTGAAAAAATGGCATATTGTCCAGCTCTACCATCTACATACAGTTATATTGGAGCATTAATGTTTTTCCATTTGTTACTTAATAGCATGAAGTTTTTTTTTTTCAAGATTTAATGATTAACATCAAACAATTTTTGACCACATCCAACACCTGAGTTTTTTTCCTAATTAAAAAGGTAGTATCATCTGCAAAACGAACACATTTAAGCAATTTAGATACATTGACAATATAATTTACAATGTAAATAAATATTTTGGGTCCTATTCTATTTGCTAAATAACTTAATACACATTGATGTGCCAGTCTTCTAATTACCAAGTTTTATTTTAAGAAGTATAGTATGGAAAATCTATTTCTAAACTTATCTTTCACAAAATAGTTTGGAAAATCGGTCTTAACTATGTCTTTCTTTATTATACTGTTTATTATTCCCCATTTAGCCTTAATAAGACACTGTAATATTGTTTTTGTTTTCTTATTATCCACACTAACCTATTTTTTTTTATTTCTTATGCCTATCCTCTGCCTCTTTTGCTCTTATTTTTTAAAAGCATCTTAATTAAAAATTTTTTTTTTGCAAGCATTTTTCAATCCTTTTGTCATCAATGGCTTTCCAGTCACAGTCTACTTTGCAAGACATTGGATTTTACTTTATCTTCATACAAAAATATATCGGCATTTCCAAAAATGTTTCATATGCCTTGCTAACATCGCTTACATACACTTCATTCCATTTCTGTTTTTCTAGGTCCTCATTTAATGCCATCAGTGCTGCTTGTGACCTGTTTCTTTTGAATATCTCCCTTTTGATTATATCTATACAGTCATGTTTTTTTATGAAGAGCAAAAAGAGGCAGATGATCACTCACATCCGTCATCAGAATCCCACACTCCTCTGTTCCTTCTATTGTATTTGTAAAAATATTATCTTTAACAGTTGCACTCTGTGATGTGCTTCTTGTTGGTTATGTAATTACCGGAAAAAGACTGAAACCTAACACTGAATTTATTAATTCTCTCGATGACCTCAAATCACCTCAAGGGTTTTCTAGAGCAATATTAAGCCCCCACATAGAAAAACAGCCTTATTATAAGTTCTGTCAAACATCTCCATAATTAAATCTGTAAATGACTCAACACAGACAACTGCTGCTCTGTGGACGCAACTGTAATGCATGTGTGGGGACCAGGTTAAGTCCTTCTGGGCAAGTCACAAAAGTGTTGAGTAAATTATGTTTTGCCTGTGGCAGCAGAAACACTGCACACCCAGTAGATAGAAATGAACTTGGTTCCCTTTAAGATGTTTTGTCTATTTGGTGAATTATTTCATGGATTCATTCAGTGACTTCTGCAGTAACAGGGAAATGAAGGACATCAGTTTAATAAATCTGGTGACAGTTCAAATATTGCCAATTATCGACCAATCAGTACTCTCCCTGTGGTTTCAAAAGTTGAGAGGTGGGTAGCAAAAATTAAAATTGAACATTTAAGTAAAGGCTTTTCCCTGTTGCATCCAATGCAATTTTGTTTCTGTGAAAATCATTCCACAGAGTTTGTAAACTGTTTGATTATAGAAAAGATTAAACACATGTTGGACAAAAATGCTTGCGTTGGTACAGTATTCCTAGATCTGAGAAAGGCATTTGACACTGTTATTCATGAAATTCTATTGTCTAAATTAATTAATTTTAACTTTTTCCCAGACGCAATTCAGTGGTGTGATTCAGAAAAATCTTATTTAGAATACAGAAAACAGTGTGTCTGCAGCAACAATGTCGATTCACCTTTTCTAGATATCCCTGTTGATCAACCCCAGGGGTCATTACTTGGATATCTGCTGTTTTCCATGTATATTAATGACTTGCCCAACTTGTGTCTTAAAGTCTAATTTCAAATGTACATAGATGACACTGTCATATTTACTAGTGCGAAAGATATTCAAGAAGCAGCCTCTGTTTGTACATCAGTGATGGATCCTGTGAATAAATGGCTATATAGACAGATAGATAGACACTTTACTTCAGACTTAAAATCCATATCATTACAGGATAAAAATATAAATGTTTGTAATAAAATAAAATGATTAAAATACAGAGAGACATATGCTCTAGCGTTTCCAGTAACACAGGAAATATCGAGTATCACTTAATGAGGGTTGGGTCAGAAACATCAAAATTTCATTTTCTGAAGTAGTCAATCGGCACATAAATCGGTACATTACCTTTCTGAGCACAGCATGAAAAGTGGGGACATTACAAGTAATAAACAACTCACTCGGACTTGTCCATCTTGGCAATTTGAGAACTATTCTGAAAGCATCATTGTAAGCCACCTGCAACTTTTTCATTCTGGCTGTATAAATCTTGCCTACTATTACATACAACTAAAACTGTTTGTATGATGTTCACAAAGCAACCACTGGACATCAAACATTTGGGTGTATCTTTTGTAGGACAGGAACTAGAAATTGTCTCTGAATTTAAGTACCTTGGTGTGACACTAGATTCCACACTATGTTTCAAAAGCCACATTAAAACAATATCTAATACAGTGAGATTCAATTTTAACAATTTTAAACAAATAATGACCTTTCATAAGACTTGGTGCTGCTAGAATGTTTATACATTCAGTGATTCTGTGACACATTGAATATTGTACTACATGTTGGCAGGTGTGAATACATGCAAAATAAGGGCTCACAGTGGTCTTATGACCAGGGCCTCCTTGAGAGAGGACTGTGAGGTACCACACAGAAAAACAGCCTTTGGGCAAAATGCTCTCTCTATAAAGGCCAATGACATCTGGAAAAGTCTACCACCCTCCGTAAGGGAGTGTCCCACATCACAACCTTTCCAAACACAAGTCAAGCAGTGGCTGAAAGCAAACCAGTCCTGTAACCACTGTCCTTTTTGTTTTTAGAAATGAACTGTCTTGTGATGTGCTCCTGTTGTGATCTACTTCTGTGTCCTGCTTTTTTATGTGAAGTGTCTTTGGTATGATGAAGTTTGTGCAGAACAAAAATGAAGAAAAAACAACATGGAGACGAGCCTTTACCAGTTGAAGTGTGGTGCAGATTTATTCAGGAAGACAGACAAGTGAAGTACAGAACGATGCCAGAACAAACCTAGGAGACGGAACTAGAATCTTCTGATTTGATAACATGCAAATGCATCATTAGTTCTTCCTGATTTGCTCTTCCATTTCTTGGAAATGTTTGGGCAAATCACAACCAAATCTTCCTGAACCTAACTAGACCATGAATTTGACTGCTGGCCAATGTCCTGCCCTGAAATTGCAATTTTAAAATTTTTAGGTCAAGTTGACCTGGAGGGAGATGTTCTGCCAAAACAGCACTTCTGGGGAGTTAATGTCGGACAGATCACTTCCAAGCACTCTTAGGACAAACAACACTTGGTAACATATGCTTCCTGTTATTGTAAAACAGCTGCCCTGACATATACCCCCTTTGACCCCATAAGGGGTCACACTCCCACCAGTATCATCGTTACCTCCGCCAAGGAGGTTATGTTTTTGGGAGGGTTTGTTTGTCTGTCTGTCTGTTAGTTAGTTAGCAACATTACTCAAAAAGTTACGGACGGATATTGATGAAATTTTCAGGGAATGTCCGGATTGGGATAAGGAACAAATGATTAGATTTTGGAAGCAATCTGGATCTCTGTCTGGATCCAGGAATTTTTTAAAGGATTCTTTAACATTGGGAGATAGTGCCATTTTTGACATTTCTGCATATAACTCCACAAATAATGGTCAGGTCACTTGGGAAAATATACAGGGCAAGTTTCTAACATGCTCTACAGTATATCAAAGACTGATCTGGATAATTCCGGATACTATGATCCAGAATATGAAAAAATAGGGGACCTTTGGAATTTTCATCATAGGAAGAGAATAAATGAAGCTATAAACACACAACAAACATCATTACATAGCCAATTAACTGTGGAATCTTGAATTTTATACTTCTAGGCCAGATTGAATGATAATCAATATATTTGCTCAATGACACCCTTGCATGCCAATCTTCCCAATTCAGGATTTACTTCAAACAAATGTATTATGTGCTGTTATACTGGCCCCAAAAGAATAATGATTATATAATAATGATAACACCTGTTGTGATAGCTAAATGTATACTGAACACAAACAACTAACGATAATACCTACTGTTATAACTACTTATATTACTGTTATACAGAACACAAATGGGTAATGGTAATAATTGTTAGCATACTTGTCACAATGCCAGTCAACGCCAATCAGTGGAGGAATATATTGGATGGATTCACATCGGGTAAGGGTAAAAAACCTGTTGTTTGCTTCTATCAGGAAAAAATGTCTGAGACTACACGGACTTCATGTCCCCCAGAGTTATCAGTTTCCCCACAGTTTCTTTCTTAAATGGTTTTAACCATTTGCTGGCACCTTCATGTATGTGTGGGAGGCATAAAACTAGTCCAGCAGGGTTGAGTGTTTGCCATGGTGTCTAATGACCTTGGGTGCCCTTTATCAAAATTGGATACTGCCCTTTCTATCCCGAGGTTGTATATTGGGCCAATATCTCAAGTCATATTGTCTCTGCATTACAGTTTTGGGGTGCAACGCTCTGTGTTTTATCCAAATTTGTTTCCTCCCCATCAGCAGATCCTGCAATTATGTCCTCTTAAAACTCATCTATACCCCCCTCTAATTCTTTAATTGTTGTCAGATTAGTTTCCCGTGTTTGGTCTGTTTCTGCCATCATACTCTGCACTGGTCTGCTGCTGGTCTGCTGCTGGTCTTGGTGATATGCTTCTGGAAGATATCTGGACTGATTTCACTCACTTTTGGCTTGTTTTAATCACCTTTGCTGTGTCTGTACCAACATGGCTGCCAGATTAGCAAATAAATGCGTGGCTGATAAACAGTGGGAAAACTTGTGCTGCTATTAGCTCCAGCTACAGGCTACACCGCCTGCTAACAAGCTGTAAAATGCCTCCAAAGCTGAAACCTGACATGAAATATGAAGAGGACTATGTCCCGCTCACTCAGACAAATGAGCTTCATCAGAACCAGATGTTCAACACACTTGTACAGCAACAAGACTTTTTGAAAAATGTTGTCAAAATTATCCTGGACTCTTCAAACACTAGACTGGACACACTATCAGGTCATATTAGAGGAGGAGTGGCAGTTTATGTACAAAGCCACATCCCATGCAAAGTCAGGCGTGACCTTGCGGACCATTCTATTAAATTAATTTACCTCACACAAAACCAGTAATTGTAGGCTGTTGTTATTGACCTCCTACTACCACTGTACATTATACTGATGACATCTGTAAAATGCTTTGAAAACAACTGACACAGACAGAGAAATATATATTTACTAGGGAATCCTAACATTAACTGGCTCTCATCGTGTGCTCCGAAAGAAAGATTGCTTTCTACAATGAAAATACACTATATTGCCAAAAGTATTTGCTCACCTGCCTTGACTCATCTATGAACTTAAGTGACATCCCATTCCATAGGGTTCGATATGACGTCGGTCCACCCTTTGCAGCAGTAACAGCCTCAACTCTTCTGGGAAGGCTGTCCACAAGGTTTAGGAGTGTGTTTATGGGAATTTTTGATCATTCTTCCAGAAGTGCATTTGTGAGGTCACACACTGATGTTGGACGAGAAGGCCTGGCTCTCAGTCTCCACTCTAATTCATCCCAAAGGTGTTCTATCGGGTTGAGGTCAGGACTCTGTGCAGGCCAGTCAAGTTCATCCACACCAGACTCTGTCATCCATGTCTTTATGGACCTTGCTTTGTGCACTGGTGCACAGTCATGTTGGAAGAGGAAGGGGCCAGCTCCAAACTGTTCCCACAAAGTTGGGAGCATGGAATTGTCTAAAATGTCTTGGTATGCTGAAGCATTCAGAGTTCCTTTCACTGGAACTAAGGGGCCAAGCCCAGCTCCTGAAAAACAACCCCACACCATAATCCCCCCTCCACCAAACTTTACACTTGGCACAATGCAGTCTGACAAGTATCGTTCTCCTGGCAACCGCCAAACCCAGACTTGCCCAGTGGTGGCATGCTTCACACCACTGCATCCGATGCCTTGCTTGCACTTGGTGATGTGTGGCTTGGATGCAGCTGCTCGGCCACTGAAACCCATTCCATGAAGCTCTCTGCACACTGTTCTTGAGCTAATCTGAATGCCACATGAAGTTTGGAGGTCTGTAGCGATTGACTCTGCAGAAAGTTGGCAACCTCTTCGCACTATGAGCCTCAGCATCCACTGACCCCGCTCCGTCAGTTTACGTGGCCTACCACTTTGTGGTTGAGTTGCTGTCGTTCCCAAACACTTCCACATTCTCTTAATACAGCTGACAGTTGACTGTGGAATATTTAGGAGTGAGGAAATTTCACTGAGCTCCTGAGAGCGACCCATTATTTACAAATGTTTTTAAAAGCAGTTTGCATGCCTAGGTGCTTGATTTTATACACCTGTGGCCATGGAAGTGATTGGAACACCTGATTCTGATTATTTGGATGGGTGAGCTAATACTTTTGACAATATATTGTAGTTTGGCTCAGATAGTTAATTAATCCTACAAGGATTACCTCTAACATGTCTGGGGTACTATCTTCCTCATGTATTGATCGTATATATACTAATGCTAATCAAATCAATTCTGTGTCTATCACAATGGGTTTTAGCGATCACTGTATGGTGGCTGTGGTAAGGAAAGCAAAAGCACCCAGGGTTGGGCAAAAGGTTTTAATGCAAAGGTCATACAGATCCTTTTGCAAAGATACATTTATTTATTGTTCACATTAAAAACCTTAAATGGGATATTATTTACTCTCAGGAACATATAAACTGTGCACTCAGTCTATTCCTGGAACTGTTACAAAGAGTTATTGATAACAGTTAAAAAAAATTACAATAAAAAAGGCAGTCACCCCATGGATTAATAAAGATTTAAAACATGCAATACCTATCAGGATGAAATAAAATGAGCTGCTCTAAAATCAGGTAACTCTGATATTTCATTTTTATCTTGAACTATTCTCCTTATCAATAAAGAAATAACTGAATTAGCAATGTACATGGGTTTAGTTACACATTTGCCCTCAATCTTTCTAATAAATATAAATAAAATATAAATTATCCTAATAATAAGCAATCCATTGACAGTAAAATGTTTGCTGTCTTTCAGCGTCCTGTTATGTATGGCTGCTATATGTGTGGACCCCAGGAAGACTAGTTGCTGCTTTGGTAGCAACTTATGGGGATCCTTTTAAATACACAAATAAACAAAAATACTCTGCACAGCAATCCAAAACATGTTGCTTTCCCCTTATTTTCACCTTTCTTGTAGTGCTACAGTGTTTTGGAATCATTTCTTGCATCTGCTCATTTGTTGGAGACACTTGCCCTTGCTGTGTGATTATGTTCTGAGTTTGTGTTACAGTTGGGAGCTCTGGTGGGGGGGTACAACAGGACTGACCGTGTACTGTGGAGGCTCCCCAGCAATCTGCGTTTTAGTGTTTGGGGTTAATGATTCATTGTTCACTATATCACACCCCCTTTTGATGTGAAATTATCCTGTAATTACCAGATAGCCTATACTCCACTGATGATCCTTTCACCAGATGTTAATTCATTCATCTGAGATTTCATTTTGTGCCCATTGGTTTGTTTACCCTTTTGCAATTCTGTCAGGCCCTTTCTTATGGTCCATAGGCCTGGTCTTCTTCTTTAAACAAGTCAATGATTTTGAGCTCCAGCTCCTTCTGCTTCTGACTGCTTTTAGTTTCAATCAGTGTTTACGATCTTTCATTCGACACTTCATGTCCTCACAAACTCCCACATCGAAAGTACCGTCTTTGAGCCATGCTGGATCAAGTCCCTCATCAGGATGTTTGCAGCAAATAAAAGCTATCGGTGTTGTGTTCTTTGACATTCTGGCTGTATTTCAAGTAAATGTGACTTCAGTGGTTAGATGAAAGTTATTGACCCAGGTGTTTAAAATATCAACATGCGCGTAATGTAATTGACCCAGATGCTTAAGATATCAAAATGTGTTGAATGTAATTAAAATGATCTGTCTAGATGTGTAAAATATCAAAATGTGTTGAATGCAATTAAGGGTTAGTAATCTGGATGCTGAGAGTATCAGCAATATGTGTTACCTGTGATTAAGAATTATTAATCCACATGTATAAACTATCAAATGGTGTCAAGTACAACTGAAAAATAGTAATCTAGATGCTTAAGTTTCAAAATGTGTCAAATGCGGTTATAAATGATTAATCCACACGTGTAAAATATCAACGTGTGTTAAATGCAACCGAAGAAATAGCAACCTAATCAGTCCAGCTGTTTAAAATATCAAACTGCCCATTATGTTCTCATAAAATTATCATTAAAAAAAAAAAGAAAAAGCTTTACATATCTGTCTGCTACCCGAGAAGGGGGGGAGGGGGGGTATGAACACTGAGCTGAAATCCTCCCCCTCTCTCGTCCACTTCCTTTTCTTTCCTCAGACCAGCTTTGACTCCCGCAGCATTCACATCGCACCAGCCACAACCTGCTCAGAGTTTTAAACTGCGTCACAGCCGTATGCTCTTCTCCTGAGGTACTCAAACTATATTACTGTGATAAACTTCAGTTCAAGAACAAACTATGTTATTTATTGTTGTTCTTTGTCTTTCCTAAGATATTTTGACAATGAAATTTAGTATTCTCTGGGATGCACTTGGTTAACTGGGTAACTATAATGATCTTTATAAAAATCATAACACACCAGCACATATGACTTATCTTGTCAAATTCACATATTACTTTATTTCTCATATCAGCATGGGCTCTAAGACCCCAACTCCAGTCCCATTAAATTGCAGTTTTCTTCCCCAGCTTCACTGGGACCTTTTCTCCATTGAATCACAAATTTTTACAGAACCTCCCAACTATTCCCATAATATTATGGAATTCAGGCATGTGATTAATTTCATTAGCAAGAAATTTCTACACAAGCTTATATTATGATTTAACACAGTACACGCACATGCAATTTTATCTTAATAAAATTACAATAGTTAGTTTCAGTCAACACACGTGCACCCACCCACTCAACCACATCACTACATCTGCATTCCATTCATACTATGCACTCAGAGAGATGGAGCAGGGATGAGTGAGAGGAGAGTGGGGAGTAGGAAAGACAAAAAGTGTTTCACTCTCAGCTGCAGACAGCTCCAGAGAGAGTTACAGAGCCCAATCCCCCGGCTACAGACACCTGAACAACCCCACCTGAAGGGGCTTGTGCATGAACATGTTGATCAGACATGTATTAAAGCCAGCTGTATAATTATAGGTTTTTATCAACAATAAGGAGCTCCCCCTAGTGACATTTACTAGGACTTTTTCAGCCAGTGTGATTCATCTGTCTGCTAATATCAGTTCAGCCAATCAGCATCAGTCTGTTCCTGAATTAGTGAATTTCATGTATAATTTTCTTACACAAGTCCGTAACCATTGGGTCACAGCCTTAACTGGATTACCTCTTTTTTTGGTATGAAATGAATGTGATATGGTTAAGTTCAGTGAATAATATGAATATATTCAAGCAATGAAAGATTATTGAGTAAAAGTAACTCAATATAGTTAAGTTAGTCTTAGCTGAGTTTTGTTTGTCCAATGAATGCCTAATGATGTATAGAAGAGTGTAAAGAGGGAGAAGTACAAAAATCCCACATTTGTCAAAACAGCACTTTTAGTTATTGTTGAGAGAGTCAGTCAAAACATGCTTTGCCCATTTAGGTAAAAACAGCAAAAAAATTTACAACAGGTAACAGGTATAACTGCTCAGCTCGACAGAACAAACATCAACAAATACAGCTAGAAAGCACTCTGAGAGCACAGACCTTCCCCAAGGTAGCTCACATATTGCTGTTACATTTATAAGCAATAGCTCCATGATAAAGTTGCCATCATAATATCATTCATGACCCTGAAAACCCACACCGAGCACTCAGAATCATGTTGATATCATTATTAGTTATTGAGCAAAAATGATCGTCTGCTAATGGTGGTTACCTGGATCACCACCAAAACTTAATCATTTTTAAGTCAGGCCATGAACAACACCTCCTGAAAATTTCAGCAAAATCTGTCCAGTAGTTTTTGTGTAATCTTGCTAACAAACAAGCAGCATATGCCAGCAAAACCATAATCAAAGGTAAAAACAAATATCTAGGCAAATTTGATAGCCTCCAGGATAACAATGCTAGGGTAACAACAATGCATCGGCAGCATTCAGTTCAGCAGTTTGTTTTTGACTACCTGGACTTTTGCTGAAAGCTAGCGTGAGTCAAGCTCCATCAGGATCTTTTGAATGAATTCAAAAGTGTACCTGAGGTCAGTTGGGTAGCTCAGACTCAGGTCATAGATAATACCAAACAATAGGGCATAAGCATTGGTGACATCTTTGAGTCCCTCAAGCATCTGCACACCTTCAACTATGATGCCAACATCTTCTGGAAGCTGATCAGCATCTGCACCTGGATGTTTAATAACATAGATGCCATAACCATCTGTTCCATTTCTGCCTGGGTTTCATCTGGGTTTTAGCTCTAGAAACAGACAAAAAAGGAAAAACATTGTTTAATAAACTGTTTTAAACCAGCAAATCATGCAGAAGCTCCGGCTGAAAGTACACAATATGAAACGAATACAATTTCACAGGGATGCACCAATACCAATACTGGTATCAGGCCAATACTGCACTAATATACTCATACTCATTAAAAGTTCACAGATACCAAAAAAATGCATGTTGAAAACAACAGTCTTTGTTTACTTCCTGTGTGCAGTGCTTTAACGTGATGGGGGGAGGGGGGGTTAAGCATAGATGACACACAGCAAATGATTCACCAAGATTGAATGCCTCAGCGAAGAGGGAGACAAGTTTTAATTTTACCTCTACATTCACTTGGATTGAAAAGTCAAAGAAGCTCAAACCTGCATAATATGTTTAAAATCTGAGGTTTCCAAAATACTACATCACATCATATACATTCAGTAGTAAAATGATGTTTCTGTTTGGAATTTGTGTTTAGTCTTTCTAAACACAAAAATAGGCGATTCACATCGGCTATACCTTCACACCCCTGGGACCCTTTGTCCCTATTGACTCCCATTATAACATATATTTTTCTATATACTGTAATCCTGACACATTATGTTTTTCACATTAATACTGAATTAATCTATGAATGTCCCCTTAAAATACAAGGGAAATAAGTTTTAATTTTAATGACCCCCTAAACCACTAGTTTGGGCTAGAGATAGATAACATTAAGTTTTAATACAGACCTATGTTTTTATCCTGAAAATGCCTGAGAATATAAAATGATCTTGGTGAGTTGAGATTGGTATATAAGAGTGATGTGAATGTGGTTAAGAATGTTTTGTGTGTGCCTGTGTGTAAAAATCTAATCATCAAAAGGCCTAATGGCCTCAGTTTGTTATGTTGATCCAAAGAGGGTCTCCTGCTCTGTCACACAGCCAATATGCGAAAGCCTTCCATGCTCTTCTCTTCTTCCATTGGATGTGTAAATTAGTGTTTGAAGAAGCCATGAAGAAAAGATTTACCGTACAAGAAGCCTGTGATGTAGTCCTGCAGTCCTCGGACAAGATGACTCTTCTGAGAGCCAGATAGATCTGAGGAAGAATTCACTTTAAACACAGAGGGGTCAAGCAGCTCGGAGGAGGACAAGGAAGAAGATGAGGAGGTCACCACATGGAGATCAAGAAATGAGGAAATCCTGTGGTCTCCCACACATGATGAAACCCTGCACTGCACTGCAAACCTGCAGGGCAGAAGCAGTGGTGCAACTACCTATTTTTTGAGTATAAATACTAACCATAAGACTTTGATTCAGACTTTTATTATAAGTTACATATTACAGCTGGTGATTAGCTCAGTCAAAAAGAAAAACAATGTATAATAATAACCACATCTTCTTTTCTTTTTCTAACTATCTTCCAGGGGCCAGTAAATACAGATTTAAAACAATTTCTTCCCCATCACTTTGGCGCCCCTTCTAGCGCAGCGCCCCTATGCGCCGCATATAGTGCATACCCCCTTTTTGCGCCACTGGGCAGAAGGTCAGTAACTGCGTGACAAGATGTAAATGAGGAGGAGCTGCAGGCCTACCTGGGGCTGCTGATCTTGTCAGGCATGTACAGGTCACAGCACGAATCCACAAAGAGCCTGTGGGACAAAGAAACCTGGCATGCAATGTTTGCAGCAACATGTCTACAGAGCGATTTTCACAAATCAATGTGGCCCAGTGGTTTGATGACCACCTGTCCCATCCAGACTGCCACAGGAGATATAAACTGGTCCCAATCAAGGACCTCTGGAGTAGGTGAAGCACCCTCCTCCCCAAGATTTTCAACCCAACAATGTGTTGATGAACAGCTGGTCTCTTTTAGGGGTCACTGTTCCTCCAAACAGTATATGCCCTCCAAACATGCCAAGTATGGACTGAAGATCTGGGTCCTGTGTGGCGTGCAGACCTCACGCATGGAGGCTGCAAGTTCATACAGGGAGGCCTGCCTCAGCACAGAGGGAACAAAATCAAGGCATGCGGGTTGTACAGGAGCTTAGTGATGGACTTGAGGGCCACCCTGTGACCATAGATAATTTCTTCACATCTTTTCTGCTCTTTTCTGCGGAAAAGGAAGATGGCCCTGTTGCGGACCTGAGCTTTCCCCACAGCTGCTCTAAGTTGGAGATAGACTGGCACTTTCCTCTGTCTTTGCTATCACCTGCAACAGATCCTTGGTGTCATATGTCTCAAAGAAGGGCAAGAATGCCCTTTGAGTACAAAACACTGGGAGCCAGAGGTCCAGGAAACTGGAAAGAAAAACCCTAGAAAATCCTGGCTTACAACACCTGCAAAGTGGCTGTGGACCACCTAGACCAGGTCAGCACAATTGAGCATCAATCAAACTATTTTATTTAGTGTTATTTTTAATTACTGTCACTGATGTATGATTCTCTGAAATAGCTGTATATATTTCATTTTTTGTGCTTGTAAAAATTATAAAATGATTTTTTAAAAATGTATTAATTTCTTCTGGGTGGCACGGTGGCGCAACAGGTAGTGCACGTGCCTCACAGAAAGAAGGCCGCCGATTCGATCCCCAGTTCGGGCAGGGCCATTCTCTGTGAAGTTTGCATGTTCTTCCCTTGCATGTGTGGGTTCTCTCTGGGCACTCAGGCTTCCTCCCACAGACCAAAAACATGCTCATTAGGCTGATTGGTGACTCCATACTGCCTTTAGGTATGAGTATGAGTGTGAGTGGATGTCTGTCTTTCTTTTTGGTCCTGTGATTAGCTAGCCACCAAGTCAGGGTGTGCCCCACCTCTCGCCCAATGACAGCTGGGATAGACTCCAGCCCCAACCCGTGACCCCAAAAGAGATAAGCAGTGTAGAAAATGAATAAAAAATTTCTTCTGATCTTCAGTTTTTCTTGTATATTTGTTGCAGGTTTGTGCCACCTATAACTGCTGTCGGAGGTCACGCAGGTGGCCAATGTCCCTGTTCTATCATATGATAGATGTGTCATGCTACAATGCATACATCCATGTTTGTCTGTGGACCCCAGATGGAACAGATGGAGATGTCGCCTGTAGCAAATGCTACAGGCGACATCTCTTCATGGAGCACATTGAAAGAGCTCCCTTTGCCCTGGCAATGGCAAAGAGGGGCCATTTAAGCCCCAGTAACACATTCCTGTTTCTTTTGGTGATTGTGCACAATTGTCATAATCCTGATGAAACGTGCTTTGGTCTAGGTGCACGCGCTACTTGATCAGGATTAGCGTTGTACAGTCGTGGACAAACGTGGGGGAACGGGGAAGGGTCCTGACTGTTTTGAACTGTTAAAAACTGTTGTGGAGAATCGCCGCTTTCAGTATAGCGGGGTGGAAGCTTAATGCAGTCCTCAGGCAAACGGTATTTGCGTGGCATGTACGGGGCTCAGTCGGGCTGATCTTGGCTCAATCCAGCAAGCTTTCTGAGGACGATTGACAAGGACGTATCCATTTGTGCCCCGACTGTGACCCGTTCAAGGCAGGGCTGATGTCATGTCAGCGGGATGGAAATTCATTAAATCCTCGTCGTATCGTTGTACTTACCTATTTGAAGTAGGACAAACGCCCCCGAAGTGCTGTAGAAGTGCCGTAGAAGCATTACTGATGGTGTATTTACAGGGTGTGTCCGGGGGAGAGACAGTCATTTCTTCCTGTATCATGCTGATCAAACCAGCCTTGCCAATCATGTACAGTTGTGCACAATCATCAAGAGAAACGGCAATTTGTGACTGAGGCATTACCAAGAGAACCATCTGCAGCCAGCCTACAAGCTCAGAGCCATGTTGAAGGTCAGGAGAAGGAGGAGGAAGAGGAGGAGTAACCGTAGCCACACCCAGGGCACTTCAGAAAGTGTAAGCAATGCACCTTGTGCTCACAACACAGAACAAGTGCACCAAGTGTTGAGGACATGCATGCACAATGCACATCACAATGATCTGTGACTTACATTAAGTTGTAAAATTCAGTTGTCCAATGAAATTGTTGTTCTATTGTTAATATTTTGAGTTCAATTGAAGCTGAGACTTTAAAGTTTCTGTTATCTTGTGTTTCAAATTTAATGTTTCAAATTTAACTGTATTTTTAACACAATCTCATTGCATCAAAACCAGTGTTATAAATTATTGACCTTTTCAAGGCTGTAATAACCTCATTCCAAATATTCTACTTTGCAACTCAGTTTTGAAAAAATATTCCATATTTTGTGTTTTTAGCATAAAAAACTGGGGTTACTATTACAAAAAGGGCGTAAAAACATTAAAAAACATAAAACATATCTATCTATCTATCTCTCTCTCTCTCTCCATATATATATATATATATATATATATATATATATATGGTTAGATCTGAAGTTGTTGAATATTTATATATATATGTATATATATATGTATATATATACATACATATATATATATATATATATATATATATATATATATATATATATATATATATATATATGGTTAGATCTGAAGTTGTTGAAATGATTTGAAATCCCATTCATTTGCGGCATTGTGGGAATTGTGGTTTATTTGCAAATTGACATCTACTTTTTCAAGCCTATGTCACTACATGTCCCAGCTTCCCTTGCAATGCCAGCGGAGGTGTCCATGCAGAGTCAGTTGTGAAAGCTCTGCATGCAAAGTTCTGCTCACAGACACAGCGGAGAAGAGGACGTTTTGCCAATGGAGACAGCCTACCACTGTTCCTGGAGCCTTGGTTTCTAAGATAAATTAAGGCAGCAGACTCTCCTGAAATTGTAATAAACATCCAAGTCCTCTACAACTCACAGCTACTAGTAACATGACTGTGAGCCCATTAATGCCATAGAAATATACGCAGAAGCTCTGATCGCTCGCAGTCCCTCCAAACGTGCCGTTTAATCACTCAAAACAAGGCTGCTGATAATGAAAATACAGAAATAGTCCATCATAGCAGAAGTCTGTGTGTGTGTGTGCGTGTATAAACCTAACCCCCAAATTTCACATAGAGCAAACACGCCGCGCACTGAAGTGCCATGGTTTTGCTCCAACCGACAGGCTGGCGACATCAACCACTGGAAGCGCCAAGGCGTGCACAACACCAACATCTGTACAAGCAGCAGCAAATTGATTCAGTCAACAAGTTAAAAGACCCACTACTAACCAGGTCACTCTACTGGATGATATTAACATCAACAATAATCTTAGTCAAAGTGTTCGGATTTTCAAAGACTCATATTGTACTTTGATTTCATTTTAGAAAAGTTTTGTCAGTGTGTGATTTGAGGCAGTGCTGTAGTCTACATGATACGCAGGTATATACCCATTAGAAAATGCCCCGAAATACCATATAACCACTACAAAATGTGCAAAGATATGTATAGCATGGTTGTGTGACTTTAAACAAACACTACCTAGTTTTTCCACCCTAATATAATATTTCTAGAATCATTGTGATGGTGCATCACCTTACAACAGGTTGAATGACACCTCCGTCATGATCTGAGGGGTATGTATCACCTTCGATGTGGATGGCAGGAACACTTTCACACTAAAAAAACTACAAATTTTTACTGCTTTGACTGCTTAACGGCGTACATCACTTCCCCCCCCCGAGGTGAGAGCTAAACGTTGGGAAAAGGAGAATATAAAGCAGTTGTTGAATTTTTATAACAGATTTAATGAACAGAATTTAGTTTAAAGTAAATATGCACTTATTTTCCTAAAGGAAATAGGGACCTCTGGCTCACACTCCTGCAAAGTGGGTGGTGGTATTGCTCCTCTGACGCTGGATACCGCCCGCCGTTAAACAAGAAGAAGAAGAAGAAAGCTACCTGTAGTGTTGTTATTGTGGGGGAAGCAGCGAAAAACCCAAAGGAAAGAAAAGTTTTATCGGAGGAGACGAAAAACAGCTGCTATGTTACAATGTAATTATCACTTAATTTTGTACTCCTATTTAAGAGACAGGGACAGATTACATCTGTCCCACAAGGTGGTCCACATGGTGACCTGGTGGCCCCTGCACTCTCCCAGTCGCTGCAAAAGTGACAGCGGCTCTGACCTTCCTCTTCACTGAGGTGAAATTGTCACTGACCCTTGCCCATGGCGCATTTAAAGGCGAGGAGAGACGTTCATTTGATTGGTGAAGATTACACTTGGCTGTGTTAAACCCACTCACGCCTTCTCTCCTCCCTCTCTGCTACTTGCGCTGCTGGGAGGGACGGAGGCGTAGGTGCGCCTCCCTGCGCCAGACTGCGCCATGCACAAAACCCTGGACACACCCCATTGGCACGGCGCAGGGCACGTGCGCCCCGCCAGCGCCTGGTCTACGAAATTAGAGCCCAATGACTTCAAAAATGATGAGTCAGCCTTTTGATTTATCAAAACCCAACATTCTTCATCAGTCCAGCTCTTGTTTTCACTCACTCTCTGTTTTTTAAATGATAAATTCATCCTGAGGTATCCTGCATCACTTATTCTCCATGATATCAGAAAAATCTTTGAAGGATCAAGCTTCAAGTACAATCTACTACTGCAGCAATTCTCAACCTGTGGGTGGAGGCCCATAAGTGGGTCTCAGAGCTGTTTTCAGTGGGCGATGTACAAATCAGGTAAAACTGGCGCAAAAATGTCTTCAGTGTATGAAGGCCCTAAGAGGACAAACATCCATCAGAGTATGTCAGAGTATACCAACTAGAATATGGTAAACCAGACTACAACACTGATTTAAGGATGATTTAGATTGCTGCATTGTCACATCTTGTTTAGTTTGTCTTAATTTGAAATATATTTTCTCTTTGTGTAGCTTATGTAGTTAGTTTTACTTTCCATGTTTCCCCTGCCTTTTTTGATCTCCTCATGTGTCTCACCTATGTGTCTATTAAACTGTGTTGCTATAAAGTATTTGAATCCCTTGAGCAGTTTAGATGTTTCTGTTGTTTTACCATGATTTTCTAAATTCATCATCACCGGTTTTTATATATGAAATGTCTGATATATGTTTATCAGTTGCATGTAATTGTTTAGTGGGAGTTGTTTAAGTATCCAAAACTACATGAAATATGAAATTAGTGTATGTGCAAAAGTAAGTGAACCCCCAGCTGCTTTGCTTAAGTCAAGCAGGTAACAGAATCAGGTGAAACACAATTGGGTGCTTATTTAATCATTCAAGAAGACAAATGAAAAGAGACATCCTTTGGAAAAGGTTTGATCTGCACTAATTAGAAAGACAGAGGAAACAAACCACTGTACATACAAATCAATAATGCCGTGAGCAAAGGAGATATCTGAGGACATGAAGAAGAAGACCATCTCCAAAAGATTCCAGCTCCACCCATCCACTGTAAGACAAATAATTTACAAATGGAGGGCCTCTAACATGACAGCAACTCTACCTGGAAGTGTACGCCCATCAAAACTTTCACCCAGAAGCACCAGAAAAATAATGAATCAGGTAAAGGAGAACCCACACATCACCTTTATAGAGCTGCAGACTTCTCTGGTAGCATCTGGGAAAAATGTGTATGCGTCTACAATCAGCAGAAAATTGAATGGCCATGGCATTTATGGGAGGGTTGCTAGAAGGAAGCCTCTGCCCTCAAAAACGAACAAGCCTGCCTGTTTCAACTTTGCCAGAAAGCACCTTGACAAACCAAATGCCTTCTGGAAGTCCATTCTTTGAGGTGAGGTGAGTCAGGTGAGTCCAAAATAGAATTATTTGGTCAAAAAACGTGACCATGTCTGAAGGGTACGAAAACTTTCAAGCAGCACTGTAGGTGTGGTTTTCACTTAAGTCTTTGTCTAAGTCTCTGTTAGGCTGTTACTTTGCTGTGTTTCTCTGTGTTAGTTAGCCATGTTACATTGCTATGTGTGTGTTTTGCCTGTTAATTTGGCCTGTATTTTTCTGTTGAGAATAAAGCCAATAAAGTTTTTTGCAATAATTTACGCCATTTTTCCTACTGTGCCGCAACACCGCATTTTAGGGCTCCCCCACCTATCAAATCCCACTTTAACCACTGTATAAGACTATAATGTTGGGTGAAATCATAATTTGTGGGTGGAACTGCTCACGTGCACTTGCTACATGTGCATGATGTAGCTTATCAGATCTGAGACTGAAGCCACACTCTTTGACCTCATTTGACTTTGACCTCACAACATGTTCAAGTACAAAACGGCAGACAAAGGCCCAGTTTACAAGACAACATTGTCACCAGAAACTTAAAGGTTTTTCCTTTGCGTTTTAAAAAGGATAGGGATACGAAAACGTTTTCAAAACTTTTCACTCTGTACCCTGGTTTAAAAGTTTGCAGATTCAGACTCTCCAGGCATCGTTCTTGTGTAAACCAAAGGCAGAAACGCAATGAAAACTCTCTTTGTTGTCGTGTAAACGGGGCCAAAATCTCCAGAGAAACTCTCCAGGAATCCAGCTAATCCATGAGCTCTAAGATTATCAGCTACCACACTCTGGACTGTACCTCTGATGAATGTTCCTAGATGATCAATAAGAACCCACAACTGACTAACTGTTTGCAAACTGCTTGCAAGGCCCCTAAAATCCAATAAACCTCACAAAATTTATGGTTTTTGCTTGAGGTCCCTAAAGGATTACAGATTTCAAAGCCGTCAATGTAAAGGCACAACGAGCGTCTTAATGCCTTTTCTGAGAGAAACTCATTGTTTTTAAAATGACAACCATCTTTGAAATTCTGGGACTCCCCATTTACAGAATGATGGTCTGCATGACTATCAACAACTTTACTGAGTATATTTTTCTATTTGAGTAACTGCTGTAAAGCTTTTAGAACAGGAACATATACTGGAACGTCTGTTTTGTTCTTGACTCAAGTGTGTACTCTACTGGATCAACGACTTTAAAATTTTCCTTGTAATACTTGCTACGTTTATGAGTAGTAGCTAGTAGGCAATCCTTTGCTATAGCTTTCATCAAAGGATTACATGAAGATAATGCAGTGGTTAGTTCTTTTACTCTCAGAATACCAAATCCTGCAGGTGGGATCAAAATACCACTTACTTTTAAATGTCTTACATTTACAAATCATTTGTCCTATCCAAACACGGAAAACACTGGCATAATCGTCAAATTCTCAAGTTTCCAAGGGTACCTGAATGTATCACAACATACAACAGCCGGGAGAATATGAGAGATATTAATGAGGTTTCATCGCCTTGATTCTCATGTCTTATTTTAAAATTTGCAGAAAATAAATTGTTTGCTCTGGCTAAATTCTGTAATACACAAAAAAAATCTTAGATTGTTATTGCTTTCAACAAGACCTGAATGATTCACATACTTCCTGAATTTGCTGTTCAAAAATTATTTGAGTTTTGCGTCCCAAAGCAGTGTCTTGCAGACATCAAATATCTGCTCAGAGTTGCTCAACACCAATGCATGCTCTATACGCCTGCTGTCAGTGCCTTGAAGACCTGTTACAGGGCAACGTTTGTGGTGTGGCAGTCTGTCTTAATATTGACAGAAACTGCTTTGCAGCTTGAAATGATGCCTTTGCAGTTTAGACTGCAAAATAATAATATTAACATAATTAATAATATTAATATAATTAATAATAAATATTTAGAAAATTTCAGTGTTCGTTTCTCTTATTTTTTCTAATGATTTATAGCTTTTCAATTTTGTTACACTGCATGAAGACATAATTGAGTTACATCACCAGATAGCCATGGTTGTCCTGAATCTATAGAGGTGCAGGACTTCATTTTGCAGAAAAAAATGAGACCACAGTGAGTAAAAATGTGACCGAAGAAAAAAACGACTAGAAACTGCTTGGGATTCAGAGGTGGTTCACACAGACATTATGATTCCTAAAAGTTTTTAGAATGACTTTGTTTCATATGGGGATAGATGCAGATCCTATCAAAAAATGCAACTCAGCAAGCAGTTCATCTATTGCTGCGCGTTGGGCATGGAAATTGTTTAGAAGTTTTAACATAAGGGGTCCTAATTTCAGTCCTATAGACTTAGATAAGTCCTGTTCTTTTGTTTCAGGTTCTATATCATTATCACAATCAACATTACACTCAACACAATGAGCAGAGTTATCAGTCCACCATCTGCTGAATCTTCTGCTTCACTTGTTTTTACAATACCTACTTTTAAATCTTGAAGAGAGTATGGAGTGTGTTTTCTATTTCTGTGGGACTTTTAAGTTCCATAAACATTTGTCAGATTCAGAATACGTAATACTAATTGTTTTATGAACTAATGGTAAGCAGATCACTTTTCGCTATCTTGAAGATGGCTAAGGATACCGGCTGATGCAGCTACATTCATCAGCATGAAAAGGATAATGCCGGGAGTAACGAAATCTCACGAGACCTTGAACAAGAGTCTCTACGGTTCAAACTAATACAGCCAAGTAAACCTGCACATTGCACAATTTTACTTAAAATAACACAACTTACTTGCTTTAAAATTAAAAACTCACAATGAGTAATTGAAACATAATGACATGCATTATATCCAACAATAGTGATATTTCCTTTTTTTTTGAGTGTAACTGTCTGTCTCATTTTCTCTTTTTTCACGCTTTTAATGCAGCCATCATAAGTATATGATTGAAAACCCTAAAAAACACCAGGCTCCAAAGCTAAAGCTCCATATAAGATGGTTCTCTGTTGGGGGGCCGAAGCATTAATCCTGCATTTACTATCCTCCAGGCCCTTATTCTGAATTCTTATCAGAATTTTCTGAGTTCATATCAAACTTGGTCCTTAGCTCTGATAAAATACTTATTGTAGGTGATTTTAATATCCATGTTGACAAAGAAAGTGATAGCCTTAGCTCAGCTTTTATGTCCTGAATAGACTCAGTTGGTTTTATTCAGGCTGTTCGTGAAGCTACTCATCATTTCAATCACACTCTTGATTTGGTTCTAGCATATGGCCTTGATGTTAATAGACTAAAAGTTTTCCCTGAAAATCCTTTATTATCTGATCACTTCTTAGTAACTTTTAACATCTTCTTAGAGGATTTTGTGTTTTGTAACAAAATTGTGAAGAGTAGAAATCTGTCCAATGGTGCCGTGGCTAAATTTAAAGAAGCCATTCCTGCTGCCTTACACTCAATAACTTGGCCAACTGATAACTGTGATATTAGCTATAGCCCCTCTCAGCTGGATCAGCTTGTTGATGACTCTGCCAGTCTTCTAAGATCCACTTTGGACTCAATTGCACCACTGAGACAAAAAACTATTAAACGTCAGAGGACGGCTCCTTGGTTTACTTCTGAAACTCGTGAACTTAAACAAGCATCACGTAAATTAGAGAGAATATGGCGCTCCAATAAAAGGGAGGAGTCACTTATGCTTTGGCGGGAAAGTCATAATAACTACATGACAGCCTTACGACATGCTCGAGCTGCCTACTACTCCTCACTAATAGAAGAAAATAAAAACAACCCTAGGTACCTTTTCAGCACTGTAGCCAGGCTGACACAGAGTCAGAGCTCTGTTGAGCCTGTGATTCCTCTAGCTCTCAGCTGTGAGGACTTTATGAGCTTTTTTAATGATAAAATTCTTAAAATTAGAGATAAAATTAGCAACTCCCTGCTTTCACCTGAACCTACCGTACCATTAATTGTAGTCAGACTTGGGTTAGATCGTTTTTCTACAATTAGCCTTCAGGAGCTAAATTCTCTTGTCTCCTCCTCCAAACCATCTACCTGCCTTTTAGACCCTATCCCAACTAAACTGATCAAGGAGGTCTTTCCCCTAGTTTGTCCATCCCTGCTGGAGACAATAAATATATCTCTATCAACAGGCTACATGCCACAGTCTTTTAAAGTAGCTGTAATCAAACCTCTCCTTAAAAAACCTAACCTCGATTTGGGAACATTAGCTAACTACAGGCCTATATCAAACCTTCCATTTACTTCAAAGATCCTGGAGAAAGTAGTGGCTAATCAGCTATGTGACTTCCTTCAAGACAACAGCCTTTTTGAGGACTTTCAGTCAGGATTTAGAGCTCATCACAGCACAGAGACTGCTCTAGTTAAAGTAGCTAACGATCTACTCTCAGCTTCAGATGAGGGACTTCTCTCAGTACTTGTTTTGTTAGATCTTAGTGCAGCTTTTGACACCATTGATCATGATGTTCTTATACAGAGATTAGAGGTATTACTCGGGATTACAGGGACTGCCCTAAAGTGGTTTAAGTCCTACTTATCTGATAGATACCAGTTTGTACACGTGAACAACAAGTCCTCTGTGTACACTAAAGTAAGTTACGGAGTTCCTCAAGGCTCCGTGCTAGGTCCAATTCTCTTCTCCATATATATGCTTCCCCTCGGTGATATCATGAGGAAATACTCCATTAAATTTCATTGTTACACTGATGATACTCAGCTGTATGTATCAATGAAGCCAGGTGAGACAATCAGTTATCTAAACTAGATGCATGTCTAAAGGACATTAGGGCCTGGATGGCCAGAAATTTTCTTCTTCTTAACTTAGACAAGACAGAGGTTATTGTTGGAGAAACCTTTTCTAATGATTTAACTGCTCTAGATGGCATCAGCCTGGTACCAAGCACAACGGTTAGAAATCTTGGGGTTCTATTTGATCAGGTTTTATCCTTTAACTCTCACATAAAGCAAATTTCAAGAACAGCCTTTTTTCATCTTCGTAACATCGCTAAAATTAGGCCTATCCTGTCCCAGAACGATGCCGAAAAGCTAGTCCATGCTTTTGTTACCTCTAGACTGGACTATTGTAATTCTCTTCTTTCAGGCTGTCCCAGTAAGTCGCTTAAGACGCTTCAGCTGATTTAAAATGCTGCAGCACGTGTACTGACTAGAACTAGGAGAACAGACCACATTACTCCTGTATTAGCCTCTCTGCATTGGCTTCCCATTGAATATAGAATAGAATTCAAGATTCTTCTTCTCACCTACAAAGCTCTCAGTGGAGAGGCACCAATTTATCTCAAAAAGCTTGTAGTGCCGTACAACCCCTCTAGAACATTACGCTCCCAAAATGCTGGCCTGCTCGTGGTTCCATCAGTCTCTAGAAGTAGTACGGGAGGTAGAGCCTTCAGTTATCAGGCTCCTCTTCTCTGGAACCATTTACCGACCACGGTTCGGGAGGCAGACACCTTCTCTACCTCTAAGGTTAGACTTAAAACATTCCTCTGTGATAAAGCTTTCAGTTAGGGACCAGCTCATAGTCCATAGTTTAGACACATAGTTAAGATGCAACAGGCTTAGACTGCCGGGGGGATCTGGCACACTGGGCTGTATCCCTCTCTCTCTCCATATCTGCCTCTGCCCCTTTCTGTTTGCTCCCGTACTCGTCTCTGGCTTTGGTCTTGTAGGTGGCCTGGGATCCTTGGTGGAGTCTGCCTGCTGCTGTGGAGTCACGAAGCTTCAATAACTACAATTACAGACATAACACATATTTGGCCATCTCATTCCAGTTCATAATCATTATAGCTGTTAATGTAGATATTACCATGATCTCTCTATTCATGGTTGATACATCTATAGTAACTATCTCTAGCTCCACATGGACATGAGATCCCTTTTGAAAATGAGGTGTCACATCTCAAGAGGTCCACCATTAATACATTTATTCTTAACGGAGACAAATATGGTAGGGATGCACTTGTGGTCTGGGCACCCATGAGTTCGTCACTACCATAAATTTTTATTTTCAGTAAGACTTTCATGGATTATACTTCTATAAAATTATCACCACAACCACACAGACATGAGGACCCTCCTGAAAACAAGTTGTAGCATCTCAAGAGGTTAACCTCTAATAAATTTGTTTGCAGCAGAAACAAATTTGACGACGACAGGTCTATGATTGGTCCTTTGATCTGTCACTAGCTTTAGTTCTTACTTTAGTCCACTTGTCTCCACTTACCTCCCTCCCTTCGCCCACACACCCAACACAGCATCGTGTGGATTTGCTGTTCATCATGAGACTGGGGTCCACATTCAAGATTTCCTGCTGCTTAACAGAAGGTTTTTTCTTGCCGCCATGATGGAGGGATTCATGATTGGCTATATGGATTCATGTTGGGTGTTGGATGTATATATTTGTATATATATGTATATGTGTATTTTATATATGTATATATGTATCTATGCATATATGTGTATCCATAATATGAAGAGCTTTGTGCTCTATTGTAAAGTGTCTTGAGATAACACTTGTTATGAATTGGCGCTATACAAATAAAGATTGATTGATTGATTGATTGAGATCACACTTTAAAGAATGAGGATTAAATCTCTCCTACCTTGTTTGCCAGCCGATCTCAGCTGGTTGATTGGACCAACCATTGGCCCCAAACAAAACCACATTTTACAGAGCTTTAGCTTCATGTTTTTGTGTTACTTGCCTTGGTACTGCGCATGTAAATTAGCACTGTGCTTTTATAATCCGGCATATTTACATGTATTGCTTCTTGATTAGATGTTCATTAATGTGCACTGTCCCCTATTAAATAAATAAAAAATAAACTAAGAAAATAAAAGGGACAAGTCAGAAGTTCTGAAAAAAACAAGAATTTGTTCTGTTGTAACCCAGGAAGGAGTACAACAAAAATTAAAGCTTTATTTATCTATTTATTTATTTATTTATTGTCTGCATGTGGATGAACAATACTTTGCATTTGTGAACATTTATTAGCACATAGTAGGGTGAATAATATTTGAACTCTGGGGCTTGACTAAGCCATGGATAAGCTAACTTTAAAGGACCTCTGTCACCTGGCCTTTATTAGATTTTAGTTTTGTGACAGCTAGGGGGTTTTGTGTAAAAGAGCTATTTAGTTAATGGTTGGTAATGGTTGGGAGAGTCCTGTATGGTCTCATACAAGTCAGTACTTTATTTGTTGACTAATGGAATCAGTCTAATAGTGTTTCAGTTCTAGTTACAATTTAAAGTTCTTAAAACTCTGAAACTTGTCCTTTATGCCCATTTAGGTAAACAAACTGTTATTAAGAGAAACTGAACACCAGAAGAATGTGCTGCAGCACAACAACATTTCAAGAAATTCATTGTGATGAACCAAGTCCCAGGGAAGGAGGACTGTCAGCGCTGTATCACTGCAGAGCCTCAAGCCCTGGAAAGCCGAGACTGAAAGGCAGTGAAGTACTTAGCTAAAAATCTAACTGCGTCTCTTGAAGAGAATTACAGCAAAAGTGTTTCACTGAACAAGGTAAAAGATAGGCTAGTAGGAGGATGTGCTATAATATCTGAGATAGCCCTACTGGAGGCAGAACAAAGCACGAAAATGTTTTTGTACTCTTTTAAGTCTCACACATATGAAATAAATTCTTGCATTATAACATACAGAGCTCAGGTGCATCAATATCCTGCTCAGTCTGGCTGTATTTGTTTCTGAAATTATATGGGGAATGTGCTGCAGTATTCATAGATTTAACCACTTTATATTAAAATATGTACTGCAGTAAGGACCTCAAATACTAAAGCCGTCAAAGTCTTCAATGTTATCATGTTTTTATGTTGTATTTTTATCAAAACAAGAAGTTGTTTGACTGTTTTCCTGTTATCAAAGCTCACTGTAACAATAAGCACTTGATTTGTGTTCAGCAGGTCATGTTTTTTGATCATCACATCACTGCCCTGTGTACCTAATGTGAGGAGAGGTGATGCAAGATGCAAACCTGAATGTAAACCTCTGATGCAGCCCTGCGGTTTGTTTGGGAAAAAAACAACAACAACAAAAAAAAAAAAATTATAAGAACAACTGATATCTCCATCTAGTTTTTGGTCCCTGCTAAGACATAAAGACGAGAAATATCTGTGTGTGTGTGTGGGTGTGTGAGGAAGTGGATCCCACAAGTGACAAATGCCAGATAACTTGTCCCATAAGTAACCAAAACACTAGCACAGAGAAAAAGTTTAGGATCTGATATAGTGAAGTGACTGAAAATTGTGTTTTTTTTCAGCTTGCCTGATTTTTTACAGAGGTCTGAGACAATTGGAAAGGGTGGGTCCCACATTTGGGTTAAAAACTTGCAGCCCTGCAAGTGGCAAGTACAAGTATGTGTGTGTGTGTGTAAGGTCAAAAAGAAACGTGGCTTATGTCAATGCCAGAACCCATAAATAAAAAATAAAAGGTTCTGTCTTGCCTTGATTCCTGACCCCACTCTCCCTTCTCCTCCAGATTTGATTAATAAACCTTTTTGCTCTAAAGCCTTCTGATAGAGAGAGACGAAGAATCAAATTGGGAGCAAAGGAGAGAGAGAGTGAGGGGTAGGATTTGCTGGAAAGAGGCTACAGGTTCGATGTGAGCCAATGCCGCCACTATTTTCACGTTAACAAGAGAGCTTTAATTCCCCTTTAATTCAGAATAAAACTTAAATCCTCTTAAAAAAGATTAAAAATGACCATGTAATTAGGTGTTAATTCCGATTGAAAATGATAATTCCAAATAAAACTTAATTCCCAAGTAAGTGGCTGGTTTATTCCTGATTTAAAATCCAATTAAATTATTCCTCGATCATGTACATGTTCATTCTGCTTTAAATTAATTCTGGTCATTCTATGCATGCTCGTTCACTCGTCCTGTTGCGATGACGCACGGGACGCAGACAGGCACAGGAAGGCTGCCCGAAGCAAGCGTTGGACTCGAGCCAAAACAAGTTAGAAGATTTGGAAATAATGAAAGAATGGATGGACGTAAGCATAAAAATGCAGACCTTTTTAAAGTTGTAGTGTCCAAGTTGGACGAGGTTTCCCTGACAGTGACGCTGGAGACACTGAACTGGAGTTTTTCTCCCGGTAGACATAAATAAGTCACTACGTCACGTCCACTCCCTGTCCAATCAGAACCATTCCCAACCCCCAGGCCTTGAATAAAGGTGAATAAATGTGTTTTTCATGTAAACCTCTATCCGGAATCACTATTTCCATGTAAACACGAAGAAGAAAACTTTAATTCCAAATTATTTAATTCTGAATAATTAATTCCAAATTTAAAAAAAACACGTAACCGTGGCCAATGAGGCCACAACTGCTTGTGTGTGGAGCCTGTAGGCACTAATGCTAAAAACAGGTCCAGGTACTGGTGTAGGGCAGGGGGAACCATTCCCAGTTCCCCCCAGACCCTGGGAAGAAGACCGACCAATTGGGTCACCCTGTACCCACATCTCCCTCATCTAGAACAACCCCAAGACCTGATCGGAGAGAGTCAGTCCATGTGCGTGGAGAACTTACTGATTTGTTGTCTCCATCTCCAGACTGTTTTTTCTATTTCTCCCTCCTTTCCATTTTCTGATTCCTGTGATTATTATGTTACTTTTTTTTGCATCTTGGATAAAGTAGGAGGGTGAAGGGCAGATCCCAACAAGGGCAACAAAGACAGTAAACAAAGAGCAAGAGTTGGAGATACTAAAAATCAGTGAGTGGAATGACTTAAGTTATTTCTTCAGCTTAGCTCTGTTGTGGGAAAGATTAAAAAACAAAAAAAGGGGGGAGGGGAGAGTAACCAGAAAGGTATAGCGTATGAGTTAATTATGGAAGATGTGCTTCCCAGTCCATTGATTTCATCTTTGCTCGGTTCTATTTTTCCACAAACTACAACATTTTCCATGAAGTATATTTGTGTGGTCATAACTTAACATCAAACTTGGCTCTTGATTCCTCATCACAGAGGAGGTTGTTGTTTCTGAGATAAAAGAAACTCAGCTTTAGAGATTAGTTTTTGGATTGGCGCCTGAGGTCTAGTTGTAGCCTGTGATATGTTTGGTATGATATCATGCAGATGTCTATCACATGAGTGTTTTGTCTGGGAGGGAAATTAAGAGGGGAAAGAGTACAAAGATGTTGCTTCATGTATAAGTACAATTACTTTTGGAGCTCCTCATGAATCTATTCAAGTAAAAAGTGAAAAAAAAAAAATCAATTTAAAGAGCCAATATTGTGCTTTTTTAAGTTTTAAATGCCCTTCAACATAATTTACATGTGTAGATTAATAGACACTTATTTGCACAAGACAAACAGTCCACAGCATCAGGACTTCTCCGTCTCTATTCTTTGCAATGTCATTAGCTGCCTGAAACAGCTTGTCCTCCCGGACCCTCAGAAGACCTACCAGTGTTACATCCTGTCATTGTTTTCTCGGCAGTTTGAGACCACTGGCTCAGGGTGGGAAGCCTGTGGATTCTGGAGAGTCGCTAACAACATGGGGCCAAAAGGCACTTAACTGACCAGGTACCACAGAGCAGACTGGAAAAGCATCAAGAACTAGAACTAGAACTAGTAGGTTGTATGGACATTACTAACATTGTAAACATACTGTAACAGGCATCAAAGTTGAGTATAAACCTGAGTTCAGGCAAAATAAAGGCTCTTAAAGACAAAAGTGGGCTCTGTAGATTGTACTCAAAGTACTGAATATTCTTTGTTTCATGCAAAAGAGTTGTTTCAGGAGTTTCAGCATGCAACTGTCTAGAAAGTAAGTAATCTTTATTTGTACAGACATATTTAAATAAAGGGTGGCACAGTGGCGCATCAGGTAGTGCATGTGCCTTACAGCAAGAAGGTTGCTGGTTTGATCCCTGGGTCAGGCAGGGCCTTTCTGTGTGAAGTTTGCATGTTCTTCTTGTGCATGCACGGGTTCTCTCTGGGCACTTCAGCTTCCTCCTACAGACCAAAACATGCTCATTAGGTTGATTGGTGACTCCAAATTATCCTTAGGTATGAGTGTGACAGTGGATGGTTGTCTGTCTCTCTATGTGGCCCTGTGATCGACTGGTGACTGGTTGAGGGTGTACCTGGCCTTTTGCCCAATGTCAGCTGGAATAGGCTCCAGCGGGGTAGATAGTAGATGGATGGACGGGAGCTAAAGCTTTCAAAAGCCCAATAGATATATGAATACATATATTAAAGATAATGTATAAGTGAAATCAGAATCAGAAATGCTTTATTAATCCCTACGAGGAAATTCAGTTGTTTAGGCTTCTCTTTTACACATTACAGTATGATGATATACAGACATTTACGGAAAAATAGAGGTTTACATAGAAACAGAAACAGTAACCTTACTAAGCTCAGAATCTCTTAAGAAAGAAGTAAAATAATTACGAAGGAAGCGAGAAAATATGCAAATGTACAAATGAAAAAATTATTTACAATATTTACATTATATACAATATATATACCCTAACATACTGAATTTTATAATACATTTTAATGAAGATTATTAAAAGTATATATCAGAATACTGAAGTAAATATGAGAATGTGTAAACTGTAGACATAAATAAACAAATGCAGAATTAAACAGTGAAACACTGTCTTACAGACATAGATCCAGATCATAGGACTACAGACTTTACACGTACCTCATACGATATCACAAACATGTTGGTTCATGGTTTCAGAAACACAAAACAAGCGTCTGTGTGGGCATCACTGATTGTAGACCGATAACGTCTGTTTCCATGCTCCCAGCCCACCTTTATAAAATCTCTGTCAGGGAACTAACTCGTCAGACTTCCTCTGACAATGACAAAGGGATATTCATCAGGTTAAATAGCTTTAGAACATTAATGATGTTTTCCAGGTCACTTTAAGGGATATTTGATCATTTAAAAAGTATTTTCTTCGATGTCAGGATGCATGGATTATGCCAATGCCACATCCCAGTACGGCACTTAAAGATGGAAATTCTTCAATTATACCAGCCAGTCATTTTTTCTTTTGGATTTTCTGACATTTTTTTACTTCAATACATAAGAAGATGTTCAGTGATTTAAAAATCCATGCCTTCATTTCCAGGTAAGATAAAATCTGTTTCTAATCTACAGAAGTGTCCTCAATGGAGAGTTTTCATCCTACAATCTGAATCCATTCACTACCCTTTTTTATCCAATAAAGGCAGATTTAGAAAATGAAGTGAAAATGAAATAAGTGGGGTGCAGATATCCTAGAGCACCTGTCCCCAACCTTATTGTGTTACAGCCCAATTCACTGAGACAATGTATTAACAACCTGTCTGCCTTTTGGTGGTTTGGAGTCAGAGGTTTAAACAAACACACCTGTGCAAATACGACTCAATACTGACTCCCCCTGACCAGAGGGAGCCATGGACTTGTTTGGAGACATTCATGAGGTCTCACTCTGTTCTCCATCAGCTGATTAACAATATTTAGGAATGTTTGGCTGACAGACACCAGTTGACACATTGGAATAGAAAAGAATAGAATAATTCTTTATTGTCCACCGAAGTGGAAAATTTTTTTTGGCTCACCAGCACATGAGACAGACAGCACTAACGAAGCCCGGTAACTTTTTGAACTGCAACATCTTCTGAGTGTGAAGAAAAACCTTTAAAAGTTCATATGGTGCAGACGGTGTATTTCATCTATATGTTGAATTATCTCCTTTTTAAGTTTAGTGTCCCTCAAGTGTTCTCCATTTACACACATCACATAAATTTACCTTTACAGCACAGCAACCATCACAGCAACGACTTGGACAGAGAGCCTGAATGTTGAGTCAAACTGCACAAACATATTAAAACAGTCTGTTACACAACAGGAGGAGACAAAAGTAATTTTCCTTCCAGTACCAGATGATCCAGAACCAGTCTGGGGTCCAGTGCTTAGAGACTCATGTCTTTGTGGTTTATGTCCTCTCACATGCAGTGAAGCTCTTGCCTCTTGTAGGTGGCCCAGCTTTGCCTCCTAGTGCTAAACTATATCCTCGTGTCTTCTTGTGATGTGTTGGTAGCAAACACATCGGCTCTTAGAGCCGGCTCATTGAAGTCAACATTAAAAGCTGGCCCTTGACTGGAAGCCGCTTTTTTTCGTTTCTATGTCTTTTTATTCTCTTCAAGACTAATGTGATTACACAGACAGCACATGAACAGGAGGGAGGGAGACAAGAGGGAAAGAGAGCAGGGATAGTGTGACCATAAGGCCAAAGGAGCTAAGAAAATGAGAGACAGCAGGAAATGAAGGAAAAAATGTGGACTAATTTCAATTATATTGTCCACACAAAGACAGAGTGTAGAGTCTGCAGGATTAAAATCTCATATCGAGCCAGCTCCAAGACAACCGAAACCTTAAAAAAAGGATTCAAAGGAGTTTATTTGTCACTCCAGTCTGCACTTACATGAGAACAGAACAAATATAGTTTCTGAGGTCCCAGTGTCACTCAAACAGAAGTTTAAAAGGAATGATTAGAGACATTATAATTTTTTGTTTGCAGCATGCTACAGAATTATTAATAAAGGCACATTAATCAAATAGATATTTAAGGTAATACATGTTCTTTTACATTATAAATTCATTTTGCAGATAATTGTATATAATTGTTGGTAATAAATTAATCAAAGCACCAAAAAAAAAAAGAAAAAAAAATCTAAAGAGGCACTTTGGAGCTGGAAGAGCCAGTTCTTTTTAGGAAGTGGATCCAAATAGCCATTTCTCTAAAAAGAGACAGAATTCCAATCACTAGTGTCCCCCCCTGGAAGTAAGGACTCCATCCCCATGGAGGGTCAAGAGACACTTTAAGGGGGTCAAGATATGCTTGTTAAATTTTTTAAAAAAATATTAAAATTGTGTTAATATAAAAAAAACATGTTTATTGAGCATGCTGTGCAATAAACAGGGTGATTAGGTAAGACTTAAGCTGCAAAGAGGGTAATATATTAATAAAAACCTTTAAAACTGCTCTTAAAGATGCACATTAAGTTGTCCCAAATTCTTAAATGTTATTTTAGGTAGAATGGGATAAAAGTTTTGACACCCTGGTCTAAAAAAGGTTCTTAAAAAGTAAGAAACCCTTCAGTATCTATGATTTCTCGTGCTGAAGCACGTGTGGCTAATATCGCGAGACTGACAAGAAGACACGTCACCAAGTTTACCTTGCTCACGTCGCACATCTGGGTGAATAAGGTTTTTTAAAAGCATCTGTAGTAAACAGCAAAAAGCCTGCAACCACAGAATGGTAAGAAACATTCTGAATGTAGAATGTAAATGTTTACTTGCTCATGACACCAGAGTGATGCTGTTTTCATTGTCGTATGATAGCGTCTGCCAGCTATCGAATCAGATACCTTCGTGACCTTGCGGTCGAATGATGGCGGCTATGTGACCTTTATTATTCTAACCACAAGTGTTTATAAAGTCTTGCATGACTTGCACATGCATGTTTTCCATGCTTTGTGAACCAAATCGGGGATAGCAACTTGCTGGGAACCGACTTTTTGAAACCTAAAATGGCGGACGAGGGAAAAGTCCAGAAGTTTAATCCAGTGTTTCTTTCGTCTCATTCCTCAGACTTTGTGACTCCAATCGTAGAAAGTAGTTTATAAAGAACTTTTCTCCTTTTTTAGTGTTACATTCGATGTTACGGCAGCTGCTCCGAATCCACCTGATGATCTCTGCTGCTACTCACTCACCTGCACTCACACACAGCACTCCACAAACAGTTTAGCGAGAGTAGAGGTGGCATGGCGGCGGCTGTAACATTCTATATATTATCTAAATGTGCTGTTGGTTAAAATATAATGCAAAGGTGAAACTGTATTTTGACATATATTCAGGCTTAAAGAAATGCTGTAGCTCTTTAACACTGCAGTGGGTCATATTGTGATTTTTTTTTAATTAAATTCACTGTTCAGCCCTAAAAAAACTGAGCAAAGCTTGACATTACAAATGGTCTGTTTGTCAACAACACTTTTATCTCTTTTATCTTTTATCCTTTATCTTTTATTACCTATGTTCTCTTTTGCTCTTCTTTTATTTTTTTTTTCTTCTTCTTTTATTTCTATTTTTATTAATGCGTTTTTAATATTGGGCTCATTTTTATTCTATTGCTGTTTTTATTATCATGGCTGTTTTTATTATCATTACTGTTTTTATTATTATTAAGTGTAAGCAAGATTATTTTGTACCCCTGTACAGCACTTTGGTCAACTGAGGTTGTTTTTTAAACATGCTCTACAAATAAACTTTGACTTGACTGGACTTGACTTGACTTAATGTAAAGAAAAAAACACATTAACAATTAAAGTTTCACTGTTTTAATATTTAAAACAGAAGACTTTTGTAATCAGCTTTTTACAGATTTTTCCACTACTGCAGTTACTTTTGTCAACTTGTAATAAATTGGTTTTGTAGGTTTACTGAAATATACTTTCTTAACTTCTAAAATTTTAATTTGTGGGAGCAAAACATTCATTTGAGGGGGTATTGCCCCCTCTTGCCCCTGGGTAGAGCCTCGTTCCATGGTGTAACAGACCAAGGATGTGAAAACTGGCTGCCCAGCAGCTGCCCAGCATTACTCCTTCAATGCAGCCTGCAAATCATTTTGAGATAATAAAAAGTGTACATTAATGAGGAAAAATGATTTGATGTGCCTTGATACCATTAAAAACATCAATTATCATTGGAAAGTAGAGCTGTAATCAGTCATAGCTCCTGTCAAACTTCCTTTATGTTAGTAAAATACACTTTAATAACCAGTACAAAAAGATGCTGAAACTGGCCAAAATTCTGTTTGAACTCAGAAGAATAAATAATTCTTCTTACATTGGCCCCCATGGTCACAAAACTGACCATTCCTGTAACAGACCATAAAATGTAACATGCTAATTACAACAGTCTGTCATCTTAAACATTAAAACAGTAAAACTTTAATAGTGTTGTGCGCTAGTAGGGGCAATTTGGCTATTGGCTATTGATATTAATAATCATATAAAATTAATTGTTAATATTAATAATTATCAAAAATAATTATTACAAATTATAATCATTGATTATAATCAATAAATTGAGGGGCACCACCCTGTTACCAGAGTAATAATTATCTAAAATAACATTACTTACTACAAAAACTATTATAATTTTGCTAACAAAGCAAAACATTGATTACTAACTACAAACTAATTAATCTGTAATAACCACATCAATGAGAGCAATGACTGCAGCAGCATCAACCAACACGATCACCAGAAATGATCAACAACAAATCACAGCAGCAGCAAGAAAAGCAATCACCGATGATGCAGCACGTGTGTGTGTGTGTGTGGGGGTGTGTGTGTGTGTGTGTGTGTGAAGGTGGAGCAAGAGGAGGAGAGGGAGAGAGAGAGAGAGGGAGTGGCGAAGAGGTCACGTGAGGGCGTGTCTATATGAGCCAAGATGGCAGCAGAGTGACGTGTCTATCTTCGATAAAACCAAGATGGCGACTCACCACGTGAACAAAAGTGGAACAAAGGGGGAGGTCATTGAGCCCCACGTGTTATTGGGGCGACCTCATTCAAATTTAGGCGCTCGCCGGACAGCACCTTTAAGTCTGGTCTGGTATTGGTCCATTAACCAGTGATATTCTGCTTATGGATTGATCTACGGTAGACGATCGGCAATAAAGAAAAAGTTTGCAGCACAAATCAAGACAGGTCTCATAAGCACAAAAGACAAACTTCATGCTAAACTAATTGTCTCTGCCCAGATATAAGCCTCTTACTTTTGTTGCTCTGGTCCTCTGGAGTTTGGACAAAGGAATGATGGAGTAAAAAGAGAGTCCGCTCTAAATGTCCGTGGTGCACTGAGTCCGCTGCTGCGTGCTGGGTCCGCCGTGTGCTCCTGCTGCGCTCTGGTTCAGCCGTGCGCTCCCACTGCGCTCCCGCTGCGCTTTGGGTCCATGGAGAACTCCTCAGCTGGGCTCGGGTGGTCTGCCTCACGTCCTTCTGATTGTGGCGAGGTACTGGGTTGTCTGGTAGCAGCGGACAAAAACCGTATACAGAGGATGAGATGCTTTTTTAGGCCTCTAACAAAGTTGCCACGCTTGTCCCCACAGACGTGTGATCAGCTGATTTGACAGCGATCTGCGTCGAGTCCACAGGGAGATAAAAAGGGGAAAAATTAAATCAAAAACAACAGCAGTCTGTGTGCTCGTCCCGCGGGTTGAAGGCTGTGACCTAGGTTTAAGATGTGAAGAAAGAAAAGAGAAGAAACGTTTAGTGTTTGCTCCCTTATTGTGGCCAGGTCATGGAGGAAGCCTGCAAGAGCTCTCTACTGTAACGCTGGCACCTTGGATCGCCCTGAGCTCAGGCTGGGTCGCTTCCTTTATCGCCTGAATGACATCATCGGGGATCCCAGCAGGGTTTACCTGGCTGGGGCCAATGTCTGTGCAGAGTTTTGATTTGAACTGAAATTCACACCTAGGTGGGGAAAGCTGGGGTTGTGGCGCCTTTTCCTAGTGGTCAGAAAAACTCTAAGTCAGGCTTTAAAAGTTACATTTAGGCCTCTCCTTTGTTCTCAGGCCCACATGGAGTATAGATCCCAACATCCCCCCTTTGGTCTGAAGAATGGGGTGCTAGCCACAGTCTTTAGAGCAACTCAACGGTCGGATAGTCCATTTGGTGAAGTAGAAGTCCTCGTGGTCCTTCCTGTCATGGCTAATGGACAGTACAGGTTAACAGTTCAAAGTTCAGAGTTCATAGAGTTCATAGAGGCAATCATGTCTGGGCAGAGACTAATATGTAAACATCATACTAAACTAACTCCTGTATTAATACATAAACAAAACACAGAATTTCAAACCCATGAATGAGTGTAAAGGAAAGTGATAACGAGAGAGAGGAAAGAGGTGGTTTGACTCAGTGTGTTGATTTTGTGTTGGAATGTGGTGTGACAAAGAGTTAGTGCATGTCAGTGGGTGAGTTAGGCATGCAACTGTTCTATGACGTTATTAGTTTGTGTCCTTATCACTCTGGGATTGAGGCTACCCCCCTTTTGCTGGTGGAGAGGTTGCTGCAACTCCTGAGACAGTGGGCAGCTTACAGAGTTTGGTGTGATTGGCATGTACCCACTTGTTTTCTGGAGGTCGCCTTGGTTTAGTATGCAGCTTGACTCGAGGCCTCTTGCTGCCTTCTCGTGTCAAGTCCAGATGTGCTGGCGTCTGGACCTTTAGGACCATGGCACTGTTGTTTACGGCTCTCCCTTGGCACATGCATGTTTCCCATGCTAGCTGGGTGAACCTTTTCATCTCTTGCTTGGTAAGATTACTGGCACGGCAGTGCATGGTTACATCATAACTTACACTTTCGTGTATGTTATGGAGAAAGAGGGACTTGAAAGCATTATCTACTCGTAAGCAAGGCGCATTACGCTCCTGAAAGGATGCTGTCCAAGGGTGCATATAATGTTCTTCTGGTGGTTTATGTTCTGTCTGCATGATGCCAAGAGAACCATGAGTGGCTGAAGCCCGTTTAGTTAACTGGGAGTATTCCTCCCAGGGGCTTGGCAGAGTGCTGAGTAGCAGTCTCTGACCTCTGGGGAAAGGGTTTCCATGAAAACACAGACACTTGTGGATATAGTCTTCCAGATAAGGTGAAGCTTGTCCTGGGCAGAAGTGTGGGGTAAGTCCAGGAGGCAGAGTTCGACCTCCTTCAGATAGTTCCCGATTGTTGACTCCGGGTTCATGGGGTCAAAGCACTTTATGTCTTTATGTCACTTGCGAGAGACTCTAGCTGACCTGTGTGCAAGCCCTTTTCTCTGTGGAGACCTGCGTCAGCTGCATGATCTGAGGTTTGCTGGTTCCTCAGCTCCTGGTGAGAAGGAGGGGACCCCCCTTCCCACAGTGCAGGGGGCATCTTTGGGGTGAAGGGGGAGCATGGATCACACTGTGGCTCGTCAGCTGGTGAGGGCTCAAAGTCCCTATCGTCGCTCAAGATATAGAGGATGATGTCCACTTTCCGTTAAAGGTGGAGTTCCTCTTCCCTCAACAGGGGTAATGGAGCGTTCACAGACAGGCTGGGGTGCGCCTTCTGGGTGTGACGCACCAGCACACCTGTCAGGGGTCACTGAAGGTGAACACTGTGGAGGTGTGTTATCGCTAGACAAAGTTTCAGGGACTTTTATCTCTTTACCAACTGTCCTCGGATCAGTTGATGTGGCTTGGATCACTTGAACGGTCTGTGGAGCAACATCAAGCTCCTTAAATAAAGCTGCTTCCCGTGCTGGGGAAGCCTGGGGTTCAGCCAGTAACACCTCCTCTGGAGATTCTAAGGGCTGAAACCTGACAATTCCTTCAGGTACAGGGGCAACATCTGGGTCAGAGTTGGAGTCAGTGTGTGCTGTTCCCTGATCCTGAGCGCCTGTACCCTCTCGCTCTGCTTCGCTTTCTGGGGCATGGAGCTGCAGCTGCAATATGTGACAGTCTTGGCAGAGAGCATCATTGGCCTTCTCAGCTTTTGCTTTTGCCTTCTAGCCCTGACACCCATTTGATCTGGCCCCTTAGGAGCGAGTTCAATCGTTGCTTAGCTTGAAAGCTGGTCTGCCACATCTTAAGCTGCTTCATGCACTCTGCAGCTTGCAGTTCTGCTTTACGACTATAAAGCAGAGTTAAAAGACCAAGCACCTTCTTGTGGATCGTCACTTCCTGGTGAGCGTATTCGTCATTTCCTGTTTTCACACTGTAGCGCTGTTTGTAGTGTGCTCTTTCTCTGCTCTGCTAACGCTAATTATAACTGCTTAATATTTGACATTTAAGCCTTGAACACACTCGTGTTTGATTAACGTTCAATCGAATTTACTAAGGTTTAGTAGAAGCACTCTCACTTCTCTGAAGCGGTGTAATTCAGTTCGACTCTCTTCTGCTCTTAGCTTAGCTTAGCCTAGCCTAGCATTTGGCCGCTAAGTATAGCTTCTCTCTCCTCTCCTGTTCTCTCCTGCCCTATGTGTCAGATGTTTAGGTACTCCTCGTCCTCCTTAAGCGATAATGGTAATTGTATGAAGTGTAGCATGTTCTTAGTTCTGGAGGGGAGGGTCACTGATCTGGAGGAGCAGCTCTGCACTGAACCTGAACCCCCCTAGCTATTAGCCAGCAGGACATAGCCAGTGCAGGTCGTGCTAGTGCTAGCTTATCTTCTCCCCCGGCTTGTAATGACTGGGCCACTGTCCATGGCAATCATAGCTGTAAGTCGAAGACCCACTCGGTACCCCACCATGCAGTTCACGTTTCGAACAGGTTTTCTCCCCTTGGTGACGGCGACGCGCCCGCTGAGGAGCAAACTCTGATAATATGTTGCCCAGAGCGGGCAACATAGAGTCAAATTTGAAGTTGCTGGCAAGAGGTAAATGTAAGTTTGATAGGATAGTCCTCCATGTCGGCACGAATGACTCCCGATGTTGCCAGTCGAAAGTGACCAAAGTGAACATCGAATCAGTGTGTGCATTTGCCAAAACAATGTCAGACTCCGTAATTTTCTCTGGCTCTTTACCAAATCTGAATTCAACCGCTGGCTATCGAGGTGGTGTCCAGCATTCGATGTGGGCTTCACTGATAATTAGACATCCTTCTGGGGAAAACCTGGTCTGATAGGAAGAGATGGCATCCATCCTACTTTGGCTGTAGCATCTCTCCTATCTAAAAACATGTCAGAGTCATACTTATGACCTCTCAGAGATGAGACTATGTTGCAGAGCTGCAATCCTCCACGGTCCTCTGCGCTTACTTTAGGACAGTTTTTCGACCATTACTGTTATGACACTAAGGTGTCTGGGGCCCAGCACAATGATCTCTGTCTTGTCTGAGTTAAGAAGAAGAAAATTTTTGGCCATCCAGGTCCTAATGTCCTCAAGTAGGCTACAAATTTCTCAACAGAGGTGGCATGGCGGCTCTGTGCCTCTGTGAGTGATAAGTTGTTTGTGTGTGTTAAATCTCAAAACAAGAAAGAAAGAGGAAAAGACAAAGGAAGAGCAGGAAAAGAACACCGTCTGTGTTCTAGTAGGGTGTAATCAATTTCTGGCACACCTAATTACAATCCCAACCACAATAGAGCCACTAATATAATAGTAGTTAGTAATGTGGTAAAATCATTTAATCTTGTATGTATTGCAATTATTTTAACTATTATAATATTTGGTTTATTAAAGTAATGTATAATATTGCTCTAAATTCAAATGGTGAAAAAAAATTGTCATAATTGATTTATTGTGTTATTATTGTGACATAGCTGGAATACAACAACATCCTCACACGGGGCACCAATTATGTTGTGCTTTATAATCAGTGGACAACTATTCACTGTGGCACTTAATAATATTTGCTATCAGAAATAATTATTTACATAAAGTTTTGGATCTACCTCAGGGCACCACCCATAAAGGGAAATGATAGTAAATTTATTAAGTCAGTCTCATAAAGGTTACTGACTATTGGTTTGGAACCATGATTTATAATTAATTTAATAAAAATAACCAAAGTTACCCAATCAATTGTTAGTCAGAATTTGGAGTTGTTCTGCAGAGAAGAGATTGGCAAGATTCATTCTTATGCAACATTAACATACCAGCAACTGACTTTGTGTTCAAAATCATTTACTGACAAACCAAACATGAAAACATAAAGTATCTAACCTAACAAAGTCCTAAGCCGTGCTATACTAAACTCTGTAAAGCCCAGTTACATTATCAAGTCCATGTATGGAAAAGGTGTCCTTTTTGGTGATGCTCTGCAAAGTCCAGTGCTGCAAGTTTCCTAGTGGATTCCAGGCTGTCTGGCCCTTCAGCTTCTGGCTCTGAAGACCACTGGTTGCTCCTTGTCCCTGGAGTTAGCAGTTTGGTGCTAACTCTGTTGTGTTGTTTCTTGATGTTTTGACTGTTCCTTAAGCAGACTCTCGCATTGCTTAAGTGGTGCTACAGTCTGTGTTGAGCAGGACTGTGGAAAAAGTGTTAAGGTTGTATCCCTGAGGAGAGACTGGAGAAGTTCTGTGTCTCTTTCTACAGGCTGAGAAAGAGCTGAGAGAGAGGAGTTGTGTCCTCTTCTCTGCATGGTTCAGAAAGAAACAAGACTGCAGCAGAGTTTGGTCTTATTATCCTTATCACAGGGTTCACACCTACGTGTGAAGCCTGGGGGAGGGGGTGAGATGGTAAGCCAACTTTGGTTCAGGCTTCTGCAGGGACATGTTCCTTTAGAGTGCATGGATCCCAACATCCCCCCTTGGCCTCAGGATTTCACCTAATGTGTGATCCTGAGGGCAGTAAAGTCCATGCGAAATCTATAGAGTGAATGAGTTAATTTGACAGTCCGTAAAGGGAAGGAGTTCATTTTCAGTTCATTTGAATTTGTATTATCTGGGCAGTTCAAAACTTCCTATCTTGGCCAAGCAAGGACAGTCGATCATATATGTAACAAAACTTAAATGAACAACAAAAATTATATGATGTGTAATAGCTAACCTGTGTTTCTCAGATTTTGTCAGGCTGAGTGAGAAAAGGAAGGTTAGTGTAGGGAATATGTTCATGTGAACTAGGGAATGTAGCACCTAAATTGACTAGCATTTCTGGAGATTTTACTGTCTGGCTATCACTGAGTGTTCTGCTGTTGCTGACAAACTCAAGTTGCCTATTTAACTACCAGGGCAGTTCTGTACCCCTGTGACTGAGGGATCAACAATCCTTAGATTAAATATCCAGGGGGCTTTGGCACCCCTTGCACTGGTCCATAAAAGCCTGTGATTAACAACTTTGACATTGCTAATTAACAAGTAAACAGTAAGTATTGTTTGGTTGAAGTGATCATGTTATTTAAGACTAAAGACCTCCTCTTATTACTTTCTTTCCAGGCTCAGTGTGAATCAGACCCCCATGCTGTAAATGCAGTGTGGGTGTATGGAGATCAAATCTATCCATTACCTCATGTAAGTGTGAACACATAGTAAGAGTATTTGAACATTTTAATCACCAGAACTTAAGTTTTTAAGTGTTTTGACTTTTAAGACCATCTAAATGAGAACTTCTGAGACCTTTTCAGTGATAAAAATCACCTCTGAAACTCTTCTTCTCAGAAGAACTTCACTTTTATATGCATGTTTGTTTCCAGCTCTGATCTCATGCATCCTCCTCAACTCACTCTGCTGCTCTTACTGTCTTTCATCCATACCTCTAACCTTGCTCAGCAGCTGGATCCACCTGACTCAATGTCTGTAATCAGGCAGATCCATCTTGCCAAGCTCCAATCTACAGAGGCCTTGAGTGGCCCAAAGCGAATCAGAGTCCTTTAGAGCAGTAGGGGTGGGAGATACGAGCAAGACGACAGCAGGAAGTGACTGCTAGTACAGGGATTAGCATGGATGCTAACAGCTTCAGTAGCAGTTTTATCAGAGTTTGACTGCATTTCTTTATTTAAAGCAAAACAAATATTACCACTACAATATTCTCTACAGTACGGTTATTTTTGCTTTGAGGAGAGTTTGTTTTATGATGTGACTTTTGTAGTGCAGTAGCACCTGCCTACAACATTTTCAGATTAATGTGACGATGAAAAGATCGTCCAGTCACCTGCCAGATTTGCTTATGAGAGGTTCTGCACTCCCCAAACACTTTCTAAGGGCTCTTTCTCAGATGAACTAGTGTAATATATTGTTCAATATATTGAACAGTCCCATCTGTTTGATCAGGTTACCATACCTCATCCTTCCAATGTCATGTTGAAAGTTAATTTACTTTTATTTACTTGTTTAAACATCCCTTCATCATCTGTTTTTATCTCCTTAGTTTTTAGTTTATCTTCACTGGTAAATACCTTCCCTCATTATTTTACATTATTTTATAACACTTCTTAAAGTTACATACACCCTTATATAAACCTACCAGTGTGGTGTCCTACCATTGTTTTACTGCATTTTAAGACCATTGTCTCAGGTATACCGGTTTCAAGCAGAGATGTTAAAAAAAATATGGTGCTTAGCATTGATGAACTGACAAAACAACACAGAGCAGACTGTGCCCATGTGGGGAAGTGGGGCAGGAGCTCCTCTAGAGTGTCCCAGACAGAGAGCATAGGGGTGGATCAGGGCTTCTCACTGTGTGAAAACAGGAATGTTTTTCAAACAGTGATTGTGAACATATTTTAGCAGTCATTTAACTGAATATGAGCCTGATTTAGGGAGAAATATGGTCTCTTTTTTCTGCTTATTTAGTGCTTTACCTGTCAAAACATCTGCCTGGTAACCACTTTTATTGTTTTTAGTTTCCTTTCACTGCTTGACCTTTTGTATTTAATTTTTGCTTTATTGTTTAAATATATTTTTATCCCCTGAGCTGCAAATATCCTTTTTTATTATAATACACAGTTTACATCCGATATCAGAGATGATATGTACTACAGTACATGGCCCTTATCATCAGATTATTTTATATTTACCTTGTTTTCATGAAAAATTACTGTTTCATTAAATAGTATTTCTTTGTGTCGCCTAAAATCTGCCTGAAAATCCAGTCCACTGTGGTGCTGATCCAGGCTGGGAACCCTGATGACTGCTCCCCCTCAGTGGGTGGAGTGTTGGTGCAGGAGCAAAGCTCTGGTAAATGTATTTTTAAAACAAACAAACAAATACATCTAAAATTAATAGTTCATACTCATAATCAATCTGCTGTACATGTGAATGTTATTTGTAAAATTAACCTTGACCTGTTTTTAGGTGGTGAACTTGACCAGGAGCATCCCACATCTGGAGGAGCTGATGGACCACTAAATATCATCCGTAGGCGCCATGACACCACCAACCCACAGTGGACCTCTGACAAGGTTATTTTTGTCTCAAAGTTCACAGTGTAGATAATGTGCCTCACTGTTGTTTTTTTTCTTTTTTTTAACAGGTAATAATTTAGGGTACTACCATAACTGTTCACTTATGCACAGCAATTCATCCATTTATTTATGTTTTTATCTACCCAGAGTTTGAGGTTCAGAGCAGTTTAGAGTTTACACAGCAGCTTTAGCCTCACCAGCCTGAAATGGAGCACTTTTTTCATCAACATGAAGAAGAGAGATTTTCATCCTCACCATGTCTAAAGTGGAGCTGCTGTCTTATGCAGCCACCATCCGCTCTGTGGACCACAGGCCTGATATTTTCATTAAAAGTGTGGCTGTTACCGTCATTTTGCAGTGCATGTGATGTACATGTGAACATTTGGGGCTCTAATTTCATAGACCAGGCACACCTGCCCTGCGCCGCGCCAACGGGGTGTGTCCAGGGCATTTTGCAAGTTTCGTGCACGGCGCAGACTGGCGCAGGGAGGCGCACCCACGCCTCCGTCTCTCTCACTGGCACAAATCGCAGAGAGGGAGGAGAGACGGCGTGAGTGGGTTTAACACAGCCGAGTGTTATCTTCACCAATCAAATATGCACCTCTCCTCGCCTTTAAATGCGCTGCGGGCGAGGCGCAGTGACAATTTCACCTCGGTGGCGAAGAAGGTCAGAGCTGCTGTCACTTTTGCAGCAACTGGGAGAGTGCAGGGGCCATCGGGCATCGGAGGCCACGATGCGCGTCATCGTGTGGACCACCTCGCGGGATAGATATAATCTGTTCCTGTGTCATAATAGGAGTACAAAATTAAGTGATGATTACATTTAAACACAGCAGCAGGCTAATCCATTCATTATGCTTGTGGTTCACCTTTATTCCTGGTCTGTAATCGCCAAATAGCAGAACCTTAGGTGAAAATATATCTCCTCCTCATCCTCCTTGCAATAATGTACTCCATCTTTTTAGATCACGTTACGAATAAAGATTAAAACAGAGAAATATGGGCAATCGCAGGTAAATCCTTAAGACACCGAGTGACTTACATTTATACAGTGAGCGTCTGTCTCTTTTTTTCTTTTCTATTTAATTTCATGAGATGAGAGCAGCTGGATACTCCGTATCGGATGATGTGGCTGTTTGTGGTTGGCTTGATAGATGTGAACTCGTTAGTTATGACAAACGTCTCTGATCTGACATCAGATGTGACGGGACAATTAATATAGATACAAATGTATATGCTGGTTCAGACGGTTACATTAAATAGTGGTTGCTGTGATTGTTTGTTGCATTGAAATGTGCCTGACACTGTGGACACCTGCCTGTGAGGTTTTGGTGATGTGTGCACACTGTGTGCTTGTCAGCCAAATTACCACTGCCCCGGTTGCGCCTCTCCTGCGCCGAGAACAGACCAGGTTGGAGCTGGGAGCTTTCAGCGCACCTTCCACGTGTTTTTTTGGCACGAAATTGTCACTGCGCCAAGCTGAATCTTTCGACACCTCCCCCTGGTGCGCTGTCACAACCATCTCGGCGCAGCCGGTCTACCAAATTGCCAAATTGGCTGCGCACGGCGGTGCACCAGATGAAATTACCGCTGCGCAGGGTGCGCCAGGCTGGGCCACCCTGCGCCACCCTGAGTTGCGCCAGGAAATTAGAGCCCTACATCTGAATCCCCCCAAATTGCTCTGCGTCATCGTGCGCCCGCTCCTCTGTGTGTCGGTGAGCGCAAAGGCGCAGATAGAAGTGCATCGCAGGGTTAGTGAGGGATTAACAGTCACTTTGTGTGATTTTATAATTCAGACGGTGTCTTGATGCTATTGTGCTCTGTTTAAGTAACACAAAGACTTAAAAAATGACGAGTCAGCCTTTTGATGGATCAAAACTCAGCATTCTTCATCAGTCCAGCTCTGAGCTGCTGTTTTCACTCACTCACTGTTTTCTTAATAATAAATTCATCCTGAGGGATCCTCCATCACTTATTCTCCATGATATCAGAACAATCTTTGACGGATCAAGTTTCAAATGCAGTCTACTAGTGCAGCTGTTCTCAACCTGTTGGTGGAGGCCCATAAGTGGGTCTCGAGTTGTTTTCAGTGGACGGTGTATAAATCACACTTCAAAAACTGTGGCAAAAATGTCTTCAGTGTATGGAGGCTCAAAGAGACATACATCAGAGTATGTCAGAGTATACTAGAATAAACCAGACTACACCACTGGTTTGAGGATGATTTAGATTGTGTAGTGTCTCAGATATATCCCGTCAAGATATTGTATGGGCTGGTAGAAAAAATACTCCCTGAAAATGGAAGCGAAAATTAAACTTAAGGATGTCCGAAATGTGAAATTCCAGTATGCTGGCTTGCTCCAAAAAAGGAAAAAAGGTATATTCCACTTTATGCTCCTAAATGACAAAAAAGTACAATTCAATTCATGCCCTTTATCCCCAAACATAAGGAAAAAAGTTATATTCCAATTTAAGATCCAGGTACCCCCAAAAAAGCATAAAATGCAGAAGACATCCAAGTATCACCACTCTATTAAAGCTCAAAAGAGTCTTTAAAAAAACTTGTGAGTGGGGTTGAAGCGTGGTACCAAACGCCCCAAAAAACTAACCGTGGAGCTCCTTCTTCCTACCAAAATGCTCCAACCCTTCTTCTTGACAGCTCCACCTCTTCTTATTTATATTTACTTTTGTTTATTCGTGGACTTAATTGTGTAAAATTCCCTTCCCTATATCTCAAAATGGCGTTTGCTTGTTCTGTCTGTTGCTTCAAAATGGCTTCTCTGTGAGCTTTCCAAATATGGGCTTTCCCCTTCTGAGCCAGATGTGTTAGATTCACCTGATCTTTAAAATAGACATCATTAGATAGGTATTTTGGCCCTATGAAAGGGTGTTTTAAGAACCTTTTATGCATACAACACCAGTTACCTTCAATAAGTCAGAAATCATTACATGAAAATATACTCTGTGAAAAGTCTAATTTCCACTTTGTGAGTTTATAAAATTATAACACTCTTGTAAACTTATAAGGCATATATTGTGTGTGACTTCTAACTTCACAAAGCATATATTATGACAATTCCAACTAGATGAGGCATAGATTATGACACTTCTAACTAATACATTCTGTGTGGGTGTGCGTAATATATATTCTGATACTTCTAACACAGTCTGTGTGTGTGCGTGAGGATTATATGAGGCAAACATCTAAGGGAATACACAAGACACATAATATGTAACATAAACTTATGAAACCCTTAAGCATATAAGCTGAACCCCTCAATTCAGCATTCATTGTAAAAATGTAAGTAAGAATAAGTAAACTATGACTTCAAAGATCTATAATGCTGTGATAATTTGTTTGATCTTTATGGCGTTAATTCTTAAAATTAATATTCTTATTTTATTAAAGTGTCTTAGAATCCGGGCACCACCGAGCTTTGACCTTGGAAAAGATTAATGTGATCTATTAACAAATCTATTATTTATTATTAGCCTTTATCACGTTTGTGAGAGCCAACATTTAAAGTGAATCAATCTCATAAACCTAAGTGCAAGTTTCTTTACAGGGATGTCAAACCTTCTGAACAAACCCCAACAGGCAGAACTTTAAATTTAAGATGGACTTATTAAAACTATAAATGACAAAACTTACAAAATAATTAAATGGCAAAGTTGTAATGATGCTTGGAATAATGAAAGAAATTATGAACACTAAACAGATATATTTAAGTATAATGAGTGGTTACTGAGGATTAACTAAACGGATTAAACTAAATTTGGGAAAGGGGACAAATCAGGGGTAGTTAATTGAGAATAAATCAAGGCACTCAAAAACAGAGTTAGAACCGCAGAGTCCTTCGACGTAGAGTTCACGTCGTGTTTCCTCTTGGTCCTGAGTTGCCAGCTTTGTGGACTTTTGGGTCCGATGTGGTTTCAAAAGGGCAGATGGGCCCAAATTCAGCTAGAGCGGTGGATCTAGAGAGGAGAGGTTCTGATGATGTTCCCGTAGTTTTCACGGGATAGAGATGCCGTCTTGGATTGGACTTGCAGGTTTGATCGGTTAAACTGGGCTTAGAGGTCTTGATCAGCAGGAGAAAGGATATTAAAAAAAAAATGGATGATCTTCTTATCTATCTTAAAGTAGGCTGAAATCGCTGGCCACACGACATGCCTCCGAGGTAAATAAACAAATCGTGAATTTGCCTTAAGGTAACATCTTTAGATCGGTGCAGCTGGCTTCTGAAGAAAAAATACAGGCGCGTTACAAAAACATAAAAACAAGAAAAGACGCGAAAAGGGGGAGGAGATGTAGACAGGACTAAAGCAGACGCAGGACAAGACTAGACAAACTTTGAAACAAAACTTAAAACTATACTGAGGAGCGGACTCTGTGGGTGTCTTTTGTCTCTTGTCTACTTCGGGGCGTTGTCATGTCGGGGAGAAGTCATCTATCAAACTTTTATCGACTTTAATTTGGCCAAAACTCAAGTTGAACTTTGATGACACTCAACATAATCCACAGAAAGACAATTCATTGCGGATATTATAATACTAAACATTAAAACCATTATATTGTTCCAAAACACAAATAAACAAGCGATATATGTGATTAAACTTAAATGCATAGGCTTCTTTATCATTATAGGATATACTGTCAAGCCTAGGATATAAAAATCTTACTCTAAACACAAAATTAAAAAAAACAGATAATAGCTTGACATACATGTTTCTGAGAAGCAACTGTCACAAATTATTCCACATTAGGGCGCTGTGGTCCATGAAAAGAGTAAGCATCAACAGTTGTAAGTTGCCTTCAGGCAAGGTCAGCAGGTCAACCTCGGCGACTGCTTTGAGGAGATTAGTGGCTGAAGCATTTCCTCCCACAAATGAATTAGTGAACAATCTTTGGTTAATAAATCATGATTTCAGCCAAAGCAAATCTGTTTATGGTCCTTAAAAGTATTAAAGAAATGGCCTTTGTCCCTGGCTCTTCCTGTCTCTGGTCCAAATTGAGAGGTAGTGGGAGAGAAGTCTGCAAACAGTCCTCTCAGAGAGGTGAAGAGGTCAAATGATCAGAAAGGGGTTAATTGAAATGCAAGAATCTCTGTCCTTGAAGAGGTAAACGTTATTTCGCCACAATAAAAATAAGTAAATGACAGTAAATATAAAAGTGAACCACATAAAAGTGAATCATTAATAAAAACATTGATTATGACATGAAAAGTACTGACCAAAACAACTGATTAACCAAAACACTTGTTTAACTCTTTAGGCGCCAAAGTCGCAAAATTGCGACAAAAGCGACATTGCTGGATAAAACAAGCCATAGCTGCAAATATAGTGTTACCACTTTTCACCAGGAGATAGTGGACATGTGTTACTTTAATCTGAGCAGCATTTGCGGGTGTGTTTCTATTCAAAGTTTTGGCGTATATTTAGTTTGAAACACACACACCAGATCGGGGAGACACGCGAGTGGCTGTAGTGGGTGTAAAGCGGAGCAGAGAGAGAGACACGCACAGAGAGAGAGAGCGAGATAGAAAACGAGTAAGAGTACTCACGATTCAGAGAGTACTTCGACAAGTACTGGCTGACTCTGATTCTGAGGAGGAATATTTACCCTCTGAGGATGATGTTCAGTAGCCCAGTGAGGACGAAACTGGCGGCACGTATACGCGCAGCGGCATCGGGTCCATGCGCCATGACAGTCCCCAAGCAGCACATACCAAGGCCGATGCTTTGCCTTTCCATGGCCTGGGCGGAAGTAATTGGCAAGTGCTGAGGAGGGGACATGGTCTGGGAAGCAGGTGAGCTCAAAACACCGCGAAAAATAATGGTGGAAGCGGGAATGAGAAAAACCGCGGAGCTCTAGGCAGATGAGGAAAAAGCCGGGAGAAAAAAGCACAGTCAAGGCAGCAGAGGCAAATATGCAAATTATATGAGTATATTTACTTTCATTCCAAATTTTGGGTAATACTGAAGGTTTTTCTCAGTGACAGTCTGCCTTTATCTCTAACCACTTTCAAACTACAACCTTTTCAAATATTGATGACATAATTTAATATTTTCTTGAAAAAACTCTGGCGCCTAAAGGGTTAAGACCATCAATCATCAATATTATGATTCCACAACTGCTGCATTGTTGGTAATACAGGCCGGTAGTTTAGGTCTCTCCCACCTATCAAATCCCACTTTAACTGCATTGTATATCACATATGTTGACGTCCTTGAAGTTAATATGAGGAACTCTTATGATAACGGAATGAGGCTAAAGGCCAAATATTTGTAACTGTAGGTATTATTAGAAGTTTGGACATTCTGTAAGACATAAATAAAATCAAGTACAGTGATTTACAAATCTACAAAAACAAGATATAAATGTTCAAACTGATAAACTTCATTGCTGTTGTGCAAATATTTACTCATTTTGAATTTGAAGCCTACACGGTGTTCCAAAAAAATAGGACAGTAGCCTGTTTACCACGCTGTTACATCACCTTTCTTTAACAAAACTGAATAAGCTTTGTGAACTGAGGACACTATTTGTTGAAGCTCTGGAATTTTTTCACATTCCTCCTTGATGTTTGACTCTCAGTTGCCCAACAGTCTGGGGTCCCCACTGTTGTATTTTGTACTGCATGATGCAGCACAGATATTCAGTGGGAGACAGGTCTCGACTGGACTGGGACGTCATGCCCATGTGGAGCTAGAGATAGTTATTATAGATGTATCAACCATTGATAGAAAGATCATGCTAATGTCTACATTAACTGCTATAATGATTATGAACTGGAATGGTGCTAAAGAAATGGCCAAATATGTGTTATGTCTGTAAAGGTAGTTATTAAGGTTTTGTGACTAGACAGCAGCAGGCAGTCCCCACCAAGGATCCCAGGCCACCTACAAGACAAGAGCCAGAGACCAGTACAGGCAGACAGAGGGATAGAGCCCAGTGTGCCAGATCCCCCCCGGCAGTCTAAGCCTATTGCTTCTTAACTATGTGTCCAAACTATGGACTATGAGCTGGACCCTAACTGAAAGCTTTATCAAAGAGGAATGTTTTAAGTCTGACCTTAAAGGTAGAGAAGGCGTCTGCCTCCCAAACCATGGTCGGTTAATAGTTTTCTTTTTACTTTTATCTCAGGCATGTATACTTTTCACATACCTTGACATGTTTCAGCAGAAACTTCCGCCTTCCTCAGAAGTGTCACTTGGTGGTAGGTGTTACACAAGGCAGAAGTTTCCGCCGAAACATGTCAAGGTACCTGAAAGGTATACATGTCTTTCTAGATCAAAGAAAAAAGATAACTACTCCTAAGAAACTGTAGACATAATGAACACCATACAGCTATTGTTGGTAAGTGGTTCCAGAGAAGAAGAGCCTGGTAACTGAAGGCTCTACCTCCCAGACTACTTCTAGAGACTGAAGGCACCACGAGCAGGCCAGCATTTTGGGAGCGTAATGTTCTAGAGGGGTTGTATGGCACTACAAGCTCTTTGAGATAAATTGGTGCCTGTCCACTGAGAGCTTTATAGGTGAGAAGAAGAATCTTGAATTCTATTCTATATTCAATGGGAAGCCAATGCAGAGAGGCTAATACAGGAGTAATGTGGTCTCTTCTCCTAGTTCTAGTCAGTACACGTGCTGCAGCATTTTGAACCAGCTGAAGCGTCTTAAGCGACTTGCTGGGACAGCCTGAAAGAAGAGAATTACAATAGACCAGTCTAGAGGTACAAAAAGCATCGACCAGTTTTTCAGCATCGCTTTGAGACAGGATAGGCCTGATTTTAACGATGTGACAAAGATGAAAAAAGGCTGTTCTTGAAATTTGCTTTATGTGAGAGTTAAATGATAAATCCTGATCAAATAGGACCCCAAGATTTCTAACTGTTGTGCTTGGTACCAGGTTGATGCCATCTAGAGCAGTTAAATCATTAGAAAAGGTTTCTCTAAGGTGTTGAGGGCCCAGCACAATAACCTCTGTCTTGTCTAAGTTAAGAAGAAGAAAATTTCTGGCCATCCAGGTCCTAATGTCCTTTAGACATGCGTCTAGTTTAGTTAACTGATTTGTCTCACCTGGCTTCATTGATACATACAGCTGAGTATCATCAGCATAACAATGGAAATTAACTGAGTATTTCCTCATGATATCACCGAGAGGAAGCATATAGGTGGAGAAGAGAATTGGACCTAGCATGGAGCCTTAAGGAACCCCGTAACTTACTTAGTGTACACAGAAGACTTGTTGTACATGTGTACCAACTTTTATCTATCAAATAAGTAGGACTTAAACCAATTTAGGGCAGTCCCTGTAATCCCAAGTAATTCCTCTAATCTCTGTATAAGAGCATCATGATCAATGGTGTCAAAAGCTGCACTAAGATCTAACAAAACAAGTACAGAGAAAAGTCCCTCATCTGAAGCTGAGAGTAGATCGTTGGTTACTTTAACTAGAGCAGTCTCTGTGCTATGATGAGCTCTAAGTCACATAGCTGATTAGCCACTACTTTCTCCAGGATCTTTGAAGTAAATGGAAGGTTTGATATAGGCCTGTAGTTAGCTAATATTCCTGAATCGAGGTTAGGTTTTTTAAGGAGAGGTTTGATTACAGCTACTTTAAAAGACTGTGGCATGTAGCCTGTTGATAGAGATATATTTATTGTCTCCAGCAAGGATGGACAAACTAGGGGAAAGACCTCCTTGATCAGTTTAGTTGGGATAGGGTCTAAAAGGCAGGTAGATGGTTTGGAGGAGAAGACAAGAGAATTTAGCTCCTGAAGGCTAATTGAAGAGAAACAATCTAACTCAAGTCTGACAACATTTAATGGTATGGTACATTCAGGTGAAAACAGGGAGTTTCTAATCTTATCTCTAATTTTAAGAATTTTATCATTAAAAAAGCTCATAAAGTCCTCACAGCTGAGGTCTAGAGGAATCACAGGCTCAATAGAGCTCTGACTCTGTGTCAGCCTGGCTACAGTGCTGAAAAGGTACCTAGGGTTGTTTTTATTTTCTTCAATTAGTGAAGAGTAGTAGGCAGCATGGTGTAAGGCTGTCATGAAGTTATTCTGACTTTCACACCAAAGTATACGTGACTCCTCCCTTTTATTGCAGCTCCACATTCTCTCTAATTTACGTGATGCTTGTTTAAGTTCACGAGTTTCAGAACTAAACCAAGGAGCCGTCCTCTGACGTTTAATAGTTTTTTGTCTCAGTGGCGCAATTGAGTCCAAAGTGGATCTTAGTAGACAGCTGGATCAGCTTGTTGATGACTCTGCCAGAGAGGGGCTATAGCTAATATCACAGTTATCAGTTGGCCAATTTATTGAGTGTAAGGCAGCAGGAATGGCTTCTTTAAATTTAGCCACAGCACCACTGGACAGATTTCTACTCTTCACAATTTTGTTACAAAACGCAAAATTCTCTAAGAAGATGTTAAAAGTTACTAAGAAGTGATCAGATAATAAAGGATTTTCGGGAAAAACTTTTAGTTTATTAACGTCAAGGCCGTATGCTAGAACCAAATCAAGAGTGTGATTGAAATGATGAGTAGCTTCACGAACAGCCTGAGTAAAACCAACAGAGTCTATTAAGGACATAAAAGCCGAGCTAAGGCTATCACTTTCTTTGTCAACATGGATATTAAAATCACCTACAATAAGTATTTTATCAGAGCTAAGGACCAAGTTTGATATGAACTCAGAAAATTCTGATAAGAATTCAGAATAAGGGCCTGGAGGACAGTAAATTATCACAAATAGGACAGGCTGGCAGGTTTTTGAGTCAGTATGAGATAAATTTAGAACAAGGCTTTCAAAAGAAGAGTAATTAGCTTTTGGTCTAGGATTGATTTGGAGACAAGAATGATAAATAGCTGCTACACCACCACCACGGCCTGTGTCGCGGGGTATATGAGTATTTGAGTGACTGGGAGGAGTGGATTCATTTAAACTGACATATTCCTCCTGGCACAGCCACGTTTCTGTTAGACAGAGTAAATCAATGTGATTTTCTGATATAAGGTCATTCACTAGTAAAGATTTGGATCTCAGTGATCTAATATTTAAGAGACCACGTCTAATTATCTGATGTTTTGAAGCTTCTACATCTGAGGTTTTGATTTTAATCAGATTTCTTTGGTTGACACCTTTTTTATTTGTTTTTGTGTGAACAGCTATGTGAGGTTTGGGTCGGAGGACAGACACAGTCTCTATGAAATATTGTACATCACTATCACAACTGTCATAGCAGTTATCATAGTGATGAACACAACTGTCATAACAGTAATGGGTGGAAAACTGTCCTAAAGCAAGCGCAGAGGAGCGTGGAGGACTGCAGCTTTGCAACATGGTCTCATCTCTTAGAGGTCATAAGTATGACTCTGCCATGTTTTTAGATAAGAGAGATGCTCCAGCCAAAGTAGGATGGATGCCATTTCTTGCTATCAGACCAGGTTTTCCCCAGAAGGAGGTCCAATTATCAATGAAGCCCACATCATTTGCTGGACCCCCCCCCGATAGCCAGCAGTTGAATGATGACATGCGGCTATACATGTCATCACTGGTCAGATTTGGTAAGGGGCCAGAGAAAATTCCGGAGTCCGACATTGTCTTGGCAAATGCACACACTGATTCAATGTTGACTTTGGGCTCTTCCGACTGGCGACGTCGGGAGTCATTTGTGCTGTCATTTAGTGTCCATGTTACAGACTGTTTTATTAGACCATGTCCAGGCGTTTTTTTTATTGACAATATAAAGCAAATGATTAGTACTATGTCTCACTGATTATAATTAGAAGTATTTTGTAATGTTAAAAGGTTTACAGCCCACCTCCTGAAAGATGTTGCCTCATCTAAGAAAGACATTGCCTCGATAAACTTCCATCTCTTCTTCTGTTTTCCGCCTGCCTGACCACTCTTCACATCTCCCTCCTCTCTCTTCTTTCTCACATACGTGTCCCTCAGATTCTTCCATAGCTTTTTTACTTCCTCAACTAAACAGTAACAGAATTATATCATGTTTAGCTCTGATTAGACACTCGCTTGTTTAGATAACTTTACTGTCAAATAATAGATAGCACTATTGTCATTACATTGCTGTATTTTCCTGTATAGATCATACTTTAAACGACAAGCAAAAGGGGAATACAGAAGTATCATGTATCTTTATGACAGTTAAAACAGCCGACAAATACAGGTGTACAACGTGTCGGCTATCGTTAAAACAAACACAATTTACATCGGTAGGAGCTTGATTATACACTCACCGTCGTCATACTCCATCTCCGCAGCTATTCTCCTCCAAACATTGTCTTTAAAATCGTTGTCTTTATAGTTTTTGTGTCTTTTGTCAAAAAGAACCGGGTGCTGGGACACAAAGATGATCAGCCGTTCCGCCATGTTGAATGTTTATGTGTGTGTGACCTGCCAACAACGAGTGTTTTGATTGGTCGGATTGTACTCGTCGCCGGCGGAAGTTGGGAAAAATCAACCGCGGTCCGAAAATAAAAGCCGCAATTTCGCTTGAGACAACCTAACTTCAGGTGGTGTGCAAGCTTGCATTGAAAAACATTAAATAAAAAAAAAAATAAAAACCGTGCGAAATATTAGTCGTGAAAATCACACGTCTAGGTGTGCAAAGGCCTTAACTGTGAATGTGAATGGTTGTCTGTCTCTCCAGCCCTCTCTCTGCTCCTGCGATCTGCTCAGGGTGTGCCTCGCCTCTCGCCCACTGTCAGCTGAGACAAGCTCCAGCACCCCCCCATGGCCCTGAAAGGGATAAGGGGACTAGATAATGGATCTGCTCAATGTCCCAACCAGGTGTTATTTGAGCATGCCTTAACTTTCTCAGTCTTTTGTTGGCCCTGCCTCAGGTTTTTAGTCATGTGATGCAAGCATCAAATTCCAAATGAGTGAATACTGGCAAAAAATAAGTTTCAGTTTGAACATGAAGTATTTTGTCTTTGAAGTGTATTTAGTTTAAAATCGTTCAAAAAGGATTTGCAGATATTGGACTGTGTTGTTATTGATGTTTTTAACAACGTCCCAACTTTATTAGAACTGGGGTTTGTACAAGGAGGCTCTCAACCAAAACAACAACAACAGATAAAAGTGCAGACTGACATACCTTCACATCCACCCACTTCCTCCATTCACTTCAAGTTTTTGTTTTTAATTCATAATGCCTACACTCTTATCAGCCATTTTACTGGGTACTCACACTCAACTGCTGCCAGCGAATCATCTGGCAGGAACTCAGCACATTTAGACATGTAGACACGGCCAAGATGACCTGCTGAGGTGAAACTTTTGGTTTGTGTTTAAGTTTTCGCACACAATCATCTCTAGGATTTATAGAGAATGGTTTTGAAGAGAAAATGGGGGTATGCAGAGGGCCTGAAAAAAAGTCTGCTGAGGGCCTTACATCAGCCAGAGGGGGCCCTACTGGTATGAGCAGCAGTGTTGCAATCCAGAGTTGACAAGCCTGCAGACACCACACATTACAGTGTGTTTAAACTATGAGACTGTTATTTATAGGTCAGCAGCATCAATAACTACAACACTTTTTCTTCTGTGCAGATGGAGCCAAGATCCATGGAAGGCTTCTGGGACCATCCTGATGTCAATGGCCTTTTCCGTCTGATTTGTGTCATTCTTCTCCTTCTTCTGGCATTTACTTTATATTTACACATCAAATCAATTTGACTGAAAAAAAATCAGACCCAGTAGTCAGATGGTGTGAAAGGGACAGGGTACACCTGGATTGAATGTACACTGCCTGGCAAAAAAAAAAGTCACCTCCACAAAAAAAGGTCACACACTCTAATATTTCGTTGAACCACCTTTAGCTTTGATTACAGCATGCATTTGTTGTGGCATTGTTTTGATAAGCTTCTGCAGTGTCACAAGATTTATTTCCATCCAGTGTTTCATTAATTTTTTTACACCAAGAGCTTGTATTGATGATGGGAGAGTCTGACCACTGTGCAAAGCCTCCTCCAGCACATCCCAAAGATTCTCTATGGGGTTAAGGTCTGGACTCTGTGGTGGCCAATCCATGTGTGAAAATGATGTCTCATGCTCCCTGAACCACTCTTTCACAATTTGAGCCCGATGAATCCTGGCATTGTCATCTTGGAATAGGGAAGAAAAAATCCATTGATGGAATAACCTGGTCATTCAGTATATGCAGGTAGTCAGCTGACCTCATTCTTTGGGCCATAATGTTGCTGAACCTAGACCTGACCAACTGCAGCAACCCCAGATCATAGCACTGCCCCCACAGGCTTGTACAGTAGGCACTAGGCATGATGGGTGCATCACTTCACCTGCCTCTCTTCTTACCCTGATGCTCCCATCACTCTGGAACAGGGTAAATCAGGACTCATCAGACCACATGACCTTCCTCCAGGACAGTTCTTAATCCAATTTTAGTAGTTTCTGCAATCTCCTCAGATGTTTTCTCTTCTTGATGCATGCCAATGATTTGACCCTACTTAAACAGACTAACATCTTTTCCATGAACACAGGATGTGTCTGTCGACATGGTTGTTAAAGAAATGAGAAGCTACTCATTGCATCAGCTGGGGTTTAATAACTTGTTGCCAGCTGAAAGATAATCGCCCATGCAGTAATTATCCAATAGGAGGCTCATACCTATTTGCTTAGATAAATCCAGGTGGCAACTTTTTTTTTTGGCCAGGCAGTGTATGATGTCTTTAAGTCAGAGCACACCAGAGTGGTGATCATCAACAGACAGCACGAGGCCCATCTCCTGCCCCAAGAATTATAAAAAAAAATGTAATGAAGACAAAATGTATTGTATGTGATTTAAGCCTGTATCTTAATTTTGTTAAACCATTACTGCTTTTTGTGCAACTCATGACACTTGAGATTCAAAGTATTTTAACAGGAAAGACTTCATGCTTTAATCACATGCATCTAGTCATATGCTATGACTGAAAATTCAACCGGAACTATGAAGATATTGAAGGAAAACCCTATAATGAAGAACTTAAATGAAGATAAACTCTGTTTATAATGTTCCCTTTGTTCCAGCATTAACTCTTATTATTGTGTCATAAATGTATTTGATTCAGTGTGGTCCAAACAATGGCTTGGGTACAAACTGTAGAACTAAAAAAATGACATCACCATGGATGAGGGAATGCCACCTTAAACAAAATCTGTCCAGGACTGAGCTCAGTGTCCTACCAGTCAATCATTCAGATCAATATCCAGGTTGGATCCAATAACTTCATGTCTGCAAAATCTACCAGAAGTCTGGGTGTCTAACTGATGACCAGCTGACGTTTAAGGTTCATGTGGCCTCGATTGCTTGGTCTTGTCGATACACTCTCTTTAACATCAGGAGGATCAGACCGTCCCTGACAGAACAGGCAACACAGCTTCTGGTTCAGGTTCTGGTGGTTTCATTGCAACTCCCTACTAGCAGATCTCCCTTTATGCACCTTTAAACCTGTGCAGATGATCCAGAATTCAGCAGCATGTCTGGTCTTTAAACAGACCAAAACAGCACGTAGCTCCGCTGTTAATCTCTCTACATTGGCTTCAAGTGGCAGCTTGAATTAAAATCAAAGCTCTACTTCTAGTTTACAAAACAGTAAAACACCTCTCCCTGCTCTAAAGGATGCTGATTGGGTCGTGCTGCTTTGGGCCGAGCACAATCGTTGAAGCCTTGAGCTTAGAAAGAGGGTTCCTCCTGATTCAGATGGATCCAGCTGCTGCGCAAGTTTACCCACGAGTCCATCAAGTGAAAACTGTCCCTTGTCCGCATGTGGTTGATGATCTCTACTCTGGAGTCTCTGACCAAACAAACCATCCCTGCTCCCTTTAGACTATTCAAGGAAGAGTTAAATATCTGTTCCCTTGAACTCCATCCATATGTCCTCCACTTACCTCCTTCCTTGTTTCTTCGTCCCTCTCACCAGCTGACTTGATAGATGATCCATCAGCCATGTCAAACCATCATTCAATAAAAAGCAGTCATTCTAATCAATAGCAAATTTTACAGTGTTTTGTGTTTTTTTCATTATTTTTTCTGCGAAGTGTTGCCTTTGTCAGACTGTTGACAATTTCAATAACAATGCCTCTTCTCATAAGATTGATAAATAATATGCATTTGTGTTCACTGACAACCCGCAAACAGCCGGGGAGGAGAGAAAACATGCAGATGTCCTCAAATGCTTTCAAACTCAACAGAAAAACTTCTTTAGATTACTTATATAATGTTAAAATATATTTTTTAACCAATTTAGCTCCCCATTTAACTACCAGAACTTTAACAAAATGGTTTAACAAACGTAAGTTATCTTCAAATTTAAGTAAAACAAAGTTCATCAATCTGCAAGTAAAAAAAAAATGAAAATCAAAAATAAAGTTAAAATCCAAATTAATGATTTTGGAATCAAACAAGTCAATAAAACAAAGTTGTAATTAATAAAGAACTTTTTAAAACCACATTAATAGTGTGCAAGCTAAATTAAAATAAAAACTTTTCAGTCTTGTGTAAAACTAAATAAATCCTTAAACAGATGCTTTGTTGACCTCAAACAACAGATAGACCATTCAATATTTTTCACTAGTCCATCTGGGAAAGAGCCCAGAGAATATCTTTGGGTAGGGCTGAACCTTTCAGAAGCATATCCAGCAGGTAATTGGATGATCGTTCCACCAATCGACATTTATTGCAGGCCAATCACAAAATATAGTGAACGGGCGCAACAGCACTACAGAACAAGAGCCTCGTTGTAAAACAAGATCTCCATAAAACATGTTGAAAGTGGAGTGAAAATATCCTTACAAAAGAGGAGTTAGTAGTGTTGTTTTTGTGTTTCATTTAAAAAAGAAATGTAATCAAAATCTGATAAAACTAATACCGAAGCTGTTAGCATCTATGCTAATCCCTTTAAGATCAGTCCCTTCCTGCTTATTGGTCTGTCCCACTCTAGACTGCTCACAATCACTGTAGGTAGAAGCTTGGCAAGATGGATCTGCATAATTACAGACATTGAATCAGGTGGATCCATCTGCACTGCAAGGTGAGGTCGTTCTTCACTCGTATTGCCCTTTTTTGGTTCCATACATGACTTACTGTGTGGAGTTATGGGGTAAAACATACAAGACCAACACTAATACCGTGAATCAACCAATATACACTGCCTGGCCAAAAAAAAAGTCACCACCTGGATTTAACTAAGCAAATAGGTCTGAGCCTCCTGTTGGATAATTACTGCACGTCTGATTATGTTTCAGCTGGCAACAACTTATTTAACCCCAGCTGATGCAATGAGTAGCTTCTCATTTCTTAAACAACCATGTTAAAAGACACATCCTGTGGTCGTGGAAAAGATGTTAGTCTGTTTAAGAAGGGTCAAATCATTGACATGCATCAAGAAGAGAAAACATCTAAGGAGATTGCAGAAACTACTAAACTTGGGTTAAGAACTGTCCAACGCATTATTAAAAACTGGAAGGATAGTGGGGAAGCATCGTCTTCAAGAAAGAAATGTGGTCGAAAAAAAATCCTAAATGATTGTGATCGGTGATCACTTAAACGTTTGACCAAATCAAATAGAAGAAAAACAACAGTAAAACTCAGGGGTATGTTTAATAGTGAAAGTAAGAGCATTTCCACACACACAATGTGAAGGGAACTCAAGGGATTGGGACTGAACAGCTGTGTAGCCTCAAGAAAACCACTAAACAGTAAGGCTTACTGGAAAAAAAGGCTTCAGTTTGCTAGGGAGCATAAAGATTGGACTCGGGAGGACTGGAAGAAGGGTCATGTGGTCTGATGGGTCCAGATTTACCCTGTTCCAGAGTTATGGGAGCATCAGGGTAAGAAGAGAGGCAGGTGAAGTGATGCACCCATCATAGTGCCTACTGTACAAGCCTGTGGGGGCAGTGCTATGATCTTGTGACACTGCAGAAGCGTATTGAAACAATGCCACAGCAAATTTGTGCTGTAATCAAAGTGAAAGGCAGTTCAATGAAATATTAGAGTGTGTGACCCTGTTTTTTGGTGGTGACTTTTTTTTTGGCTGGGCAGTGTATATTTTTTCAAATTATATCCTTTAAAATTGTATGACTTTGTTACAGCACAAATAATATACAAAGCAAATGTAATTTACTTTGCCATAATATTCAGGTGCTGATTGAAATCAGGAGTACATATGAACTGAGGGGAGCACTGATTTAAAGCAAAACTTGTGGAACTGCTGTGACAATGACTGAAGGATGTTTAGTTCACTGAAGAGATAAAAATAACATTTTAAAATAAGTTGATTAACAGTTATAAAGAGCAGACGTGACAAAAACTACATGTGATCAAATTAAAACTAAATCTTGGGTTATGAATAGGTAAATAGAAAGCTCTGCATTGTATACCCTTTTCTTTTTTTGACTGCTTGTATTTTTTAATATTTTAATTTCTTTTTTGTTGTTGTGTAAATTTAAGTAAGTAGCTAAAGGGTTGTCTTTAAGGATATATACAGTAGTATATATTATCATAAAATATATGTAGAAAAATCTTTGTGCTTCAAAAGCTGTGACTGCATCAGACTGACAAAAAGAAACAATAAAAGTAAAGTACCTGACAGTTTCAACATGTCAGTTATCAACACTGTTGTTATCAAGGTCAACAAATAAAAAAGAGGATGTGTTCAAAACTGAACAATAAATAAATGTAATTAAAAAAAATAAAATCCTTTAATTTTTTTAAAATTCTTTGGTTTATGCTTTGAAACAGACTTTTTGATGATCAACAGCAAATTTTCAATGGAGTTCATGTCGTGGGATTGAGCTGGACACTCTAGGACCTGGATATTGTGCTTCTGCAGGGGGGAGCATGAGGGTTTCCAGAATCAAACAATACTTGTCAGAGTTCAATGTGCCATCTCCAGAGCTGTGAGATTTTATGTGGTGCCCTCCTCCATCAGCGATTTATATACGCTTACAAAAGAAATCAAATAGCATTGTTTTTACCATTGTGTTTGATTTATAAGATAAAATGTCACCCAGTTTACGTGCTTAACTTATTAATACACACAAAAAACTCAAATACAATATAAATACCCTTACCAGAGAATAAAAGTCCTGTAAATAAATGAATAAATAATAATATTAGTAATAAATTATAAATACAACAATCAACAACTTAAAAAACCACAGTTTGCACACAATAACTCTATACATAAGCTACATTTTCACTACGCAATAACTGCATACAAAAGCTATAAAAAAATTCATATATACAACTTACATGCAAAACTATGTACAAAAAAGGCATTTTACAGACCTCTAGTGGTGCTTTTTATTACTGCATCCACTAAAGTGATGAACTATGCCACCACTCAGCCTCACCTCTCCTGCTACAGCTGTATTCTCCAGCAAAGTCATCTATGACATCCTAATAGGACAACTCACTGGAGACCACATGATTTATGCTGATTATTGAGAGTCCACAGAGACCAGTCTGCATCATGGTAGACCTCAGGTAAGTTTGAATGAGTTTAGGCTGAGAAAAGCTTCTTCCAGTTGTGATGTCTGTTGATGGCCCAACATTTGCAGAGGCTGGACTTCAAGATCTCAAAAGTGAGTCTGAAGCAAGAAGAGCAGCTAGAAAAAAAAATGAAAAACCTAATAGATACATGTCATCTGCTATGTATGTGTAAGATACAATGTGTTTTTTTCTGATATGCATATTAGATAAGATACAGCTTTATTGTCACAGGGAAATGTTGATCAGCAGATGTAATGAAGCCATCAACTGTAGATTAATATGACATGTGGGGATGCTAATTTATGGAGCATTAACAATAATAATAGTGTGTACCTTATCACTGATTTAAAGTTTAAAACAATTAAAATGCTTGAGAGGATATGAACTTTAACACAATGAACAACCCCTCCGGTTCATTCTGTAAAATGATTTGTCCTAACATTAATCATTAATTGGCCATTACTTTACATTTGAATCAATGTCAATATAATTATATAGAGGGTTAATTTTTTTTCCAGATTTTGTGGCGCCCCCTGGAGGCCCAACATCCTGAGCATTCGTCTGTATTGCCTAATGGGCCAGCCAGCTCTGGCCATCACAGACAGTGAGATGACCAACATCAGCAGCACTCACACATCCCAAACCATGACATGCTGGAGATGATGCTTGGCCTGGCCTTCTGCATACCCTTATGAACTGCGTGAACTTATAAAAACAGTGATTTAATTTTACTTTGAAAAAACATTTTATTAGGATTATTTTAAAATACAGCTTTGCGATTTTGCAATACAGAGCAGGACAAATACTGAAAACCCTCAGCATTTTCTGAGGGTTAACATTTGATAAATTCTGTATAAACTGATAAAAAATATGTTAGTATATTGCAAAAGAGGATTACATTTTATTCCCCATGAATTTTCCTGTAAATTATATTTTTATGAAAAATGCTGGCTACACTAATTGACACAAACCAGTTACATCACCTGACCAGGTTGCTTTTACAGAAGAAACTGGCACTAAAAATCAAGCATGACAATCAACAAGGTCCATTTAAATTGTGCTTTTTATTATTTTCAATGAAGAAAAAAACACCACCAACAAGAATTGGGTGTTTCAACATTTCAACAATACAAAAATAATAAAATAATTAAATAAAATAATTAAATTAAATAATTAAATTTTTCCCTTTTTAAATTTAAATTAATTATATAAAATATGTTATGAAAGAAATTTGAGTTTATTTTCAAATTTAACTTTTTTAAATTTAACTTTAACTTTTAAATTTAATTTCTTTAACAATGGCATATTGATCCAAATAATACACAATTAAAATTCTACCAATATGTAAAAAATAACAATTATACTAATAGGACAAATTGATATTACTATGTCACTGTAATAACCCCTGATCATCATAATACTAAACTGCTGATCTGAGCTGTCATCTGTGGCTCCAGCCTCCACCTGCAGACAAGAAAATAGAAAATAATTTTGAGTTAATGATGCCACTAATCTTTGGACCTTCAGGAGACTCATATTAGTCATTCTGTGCCATACTTAAGCACGTCCCCCCCGAAGTCGGGGTTGTTTGCAACATGTGAGTGGCCGGGAACTTTCCAAATATCTGGATATACGACAATTGTACCCGACCAGTCAGAAACAATTATCACAATGGTTCTGCGTGTTTAAGCGGATGAACATATCTGGCAAATCACAGTTTAAAAGTACATATTATTATATTATTTTTGTTGTCATATATTATAAATTTTGTTCTTTAAAACTACAAACATTTTTTAATGCCAGTGAGAATCAAACTTAATGATTTTTCATGCAATTTAAGGCCCTAAATTTTGCATATTAATTTAATGACTATTGATGCTTTTTAATGCCTTGCAGAAACACTGTTTTATCCTATGTGACAGGACCACTTTTAAAATAAACGAAGTTAAAAATAAGTCCAGGGCGAAGAAAACATTCGCTTGAGTCACACAGGAGTCGTCTGTTAAAAGTTAAGTTGTTAAAGCATCCTGGATTTTTAGGATGGTGATTTTTTTTCTTCCTTTTTTGACAGTTATGAAAAAGCCCTGGGTGCATTTGAGTTTGTGATGACAACAGATTTAATTACATAGACAGACAATTAAAGTGTGTTTTTCTCTAACTGATAGAAATCAGAATCAGAATCAGAAATATTTCTTTAATCCCCAAAGGGAAATTCTGTTGTTCGTGAGATATGCTTTCTTCCTCACACCTCTTCTGTTATGTCTTGAAGACATTGGAGCCTGGATGGCTTTGAAATTTTTACATTTTACTGAGAAAAAAACAGAAGTGATGGTGTTTGGTCCCAGTGGCCCTTGTGAACCCCCTCCTGTGGACTTGTGTCCTCCAGCAGATTATTTGAGGCCAACAGTCTCAAACTTGTTGTTTTAAGATGGACAGTGATTTTAAAATTAGCTCTGTAGTGAAGTCCAGCTGTTCTCAGATTAGGCAGCTGGCAAAGGTGAAGGCGTTCCTTGCACAACAGCACTTTGAAACGGTAATCCATGCTTTTATCACATCTCCGCTGGATTACTGTAATGCACTTTATTTTGGAGTCAGCCAGTCCTCCCTCGCACGTCTCCAGTTCGTGCGAAATGCAGCCACTCGTCTCTTATCTGGAGTGCGTAAGAGGGAGCACATTACTCCCATCCTGGCCTCCCTCCACTGGCTGCCTGTGCATTTTAGAGTTCATTTTAAGATTCTTTTATTTGTTTTTAAATGGTCTGGCCCCGCCTTTCCTCTCTGAACTCCTTCATCCCTACGCTCTTGCTCGGTGCCTCAGGTCAGCTGATCTGCTGCTCCTGGAGGTATCGAGGTCAAAGCGGAGGCTCAGAGGGGATCGAGCTTTTTCTGTGGCTGCCCTAAATTGTGGAACGAGCTTCCCCTCCACATTCAAAAATCCTCCTCATTGTCCATTTTAAAAACTTATCTTAAAGGTCCCACATTATGCAAAAAACACTTTTTAAGGCTTTTGAACACATTTTGGATATTTGGCCTTCCTCCCAGCCCTAAAAATGTAATAGTAGACATCAAAACCTGTATTTAGCAGGCTGCATAAATGTAAACTCATGGTATTCAGTGAGCTGTTGAGTCTGTGGGTATTCTGTTATGTTACAGTATATTTTTTGATTTGCATACCTAACCTGATTGGTCTACCTGCGTAGACCCCCTCCCCACTTGCTGGAGAGATTCATCTGTGAAGAGCAGCCATGTTGTTTTCACTCTTAGTGAGAGATCAGTGTTCAGCTTGTCTAAGCTCAGAAGCTGTCACTGCTCGGTTGTTGGCTGTAAACAGCCACATATATCTTCACATATAGGCTACCAGCCTCAGAGGACCAGAGGACCAAGTGGATTAATTTTATTTTTGAAGGGAATGAGCAGCTACAGTCGGCTAAAACCTGTATGTGTGTGTCAGTCACTTCTCGTCCAACTGCTTCTTCAACTTAAGTCAGTTCAACACAGGATTATGATCATTGCTACGAGCTAATGCTAACAGCAGGGTGAAGTGAACTAGAACTGCACAACGTGTTCGTCAGTGTTCACATTACTTGTTGAAAGTCTGAAGGATAAACTTCAATGTATGAGCATTCTTACATTAGTCAAGAAAAGTTTAACAGTTGGCTGAATGTAATCAGTCCCACTGCAGTGACTAGGCCGAGATAAGCATATTGTGAGATAGCCTGTAATGTTTTGGGGGAACCGGATTGCTGTTATCTGTTAAACGGCTTCAATTTGTGGTTCGTGTGGGTTCAGGAAGAGAAGCTTAACAGTTGGCTGAATATAATCAGTTCTTTTCCCACCCCAGATCCCTCTGTATGTGCTAACATTAGCCGGGGAGGTTGGCTAAGTTGTGGTTATCCCTCTCCGGTTAGCATGTTGTGCGTTAGCCTGTAATGTTTCGGGGAAAAGAGCTTTGCTGTTGTAACCGTGTGCGGTAACCGGTGTGGGACAGATCTGTTACTTACACCGGCATGAATTAAGGGTTTGCATGTGTTCATGACTGTAAGCGGCACGTGGCCGAAGCGACAGAGCGCTCTGCTTCGCTCGAGTTACGCCGCTCTATCGTGAATTGCCGTACTTACGCTGCTGTAGCTCATTAGCATATGAAGGCCACTGCCCAAACCTGGTCATTGTGAACAGAGCGGTTATGTGAGCGTGAAAAGAATGCAGCTGTGCTTTATTCAGAGGCTTTTTGGACCAAAGCATGTTACTAATGTTTCATGAAGACATCAAGGATTCATGTTAAACTACAGAAAAGGAGCAAAATATGGGACAGAAGTGACAGGATAAAGAGTTATTGACAGAATAAAGAGTACAGTGGGTGGCGGTATGGACCTGGGGGTTGTGTGCGGTCTGCCGGTCAAAGAGAAGAAGAAGAGGAAGGCTGGGCCTCGCCCTGGGTGGACTGCTTTCGTGGTCGTGGTGTCGCTCCTGCCAGGTAGGTATATTGGTAAGTACATTAAGAACTAGAGGAGTGATGTATCTAAATATTTTGCAGTAGTAGAAGGCCTGAAAGTCCTTCAGTACAGTGGGTGGCGGTATTGCACCTAAAAAGCGATCCGCCAATCAAACAGAAGAAGAGAAAGAGGAAGAGGAACCTTTAAAACTCATTTTTATTCCTTGGCTTTCAACCCCGTATGAGACTCTGCTCCTGTTTAAGTGTTTCATGGTTTTGTTTATAGTTATTTGTTTCCATTGTTTTTAAATACAATGAAACAATTATTTTAGTGTTAATAGCTGCTTTATCCATTGTTTTAAATTGTTTTTATGTCTGCGTTGTTTTGTCTATTATGTACAGCACTTTGTTTCGGCAGTGGTTGATTTTAAAGTGCTCTATAAATCAAGTTGAGTTGAGTTGAGATACACATTGTTCTCAGTTCCACCTCCTCCTACTGCTGCAGTTTACCAGAGTCTTATTGTCTGTTTTCATTCTTTAGCTTTAGATTTTTGTGATTCAAAAAGAATACAACTCTGGTGTTAAATTATGTGACACTCAATTATGGGAGCTGGCTGTGCTTAAGTGTGACACAGATCACACCCCTGTGGCAGAGGGGATGGTTCTGTTTTTGTTAAGTGGGATTGTGTGAGGTACACGGCGTGAGCTTGAACGTGTACCATAGTGTCACAGCTCAGTTCTCTCTCTGTTCAGGAATCTCAGGTCAAACGCTAATGCTAAACATTGCTGTACATGGTGCCAAACATTTGCCTGATTAAATGAATTGTTGGGAAAAATAACAGGCCTCATAAACAACGTGGGGTTATCACATGTTACAAACAATTTGTTTACATACAACTAATTTTCCCCTACCAAGCCACTTTGATTAGGCACTATTTTGAGACACGGCACAGCCTACATGTCCTTCCACCAGCATCACCAACTACTTTGCTTCATAAGAGGAAACAACCGCTACTAAACAGGATAAATGGATAATTTTTGCAACAAATATGACCGCCGTTTACTTTGGATACTTGTGAATACTTGTATGAACTGGAGTTCACAGGAGAAACTTCTGTTGATGGAGAGTCAACAGGTCTGAACTGAAAATGGAGGAATCTGCTCAGAGAACTGAAGGACCAGAGAAACACACGGTAACTGTTCATTCAGGTGAATAAATCGTGAGCTCATGTCGTCAAACTGGATTAAATAAGAATGTGACAAAGAAAAATCACCTCAGGATGTTTCAGGATGAGGATCAGAGGAGACTGTCATGATCCAGCCTGATCCCTAAGTTAAGTTACCCGTTTTTTGTTCATGTTTTATGTCTCCTCTTGTGTTTCTTGTTTTAGTTTGAAAATTCACCTGTCTTTCCTTTTTATTCCTTGTTCCTGATCCCTGATTGTGCTTCTCCAGCTGTGTCTCATCACCCCCAATCACCTCATGTATTTAACCCTTGTGTCCTCCCCTGTGTTGTTGCCAGATTGTTTGTACCATAGTGTCACTTTCCAGCATTCTTCTCATAGCCATAGATTGATCACGGCCCTCTTTATCTCGACCTTGCCTTTTTGCCTATTTTTTTTTGGATACCTTTGCCTGACTCTGCCTGCCTTTTGTGTTCTGGATTTTGGACTGGCAATTAACCTTGCCTTTTGTGTATTGGACTTGCTTTCTCCACTTTATTGAGTTCTTTTTGTGCCAGGAGTGTTTCTACCATGACAATATCAGCTTTCATACGTTTGTGAGCAGCTCTCATCACGTGGAGCCTCGTTGATTTAATGGACATTTATAATCATACAGACCAGATTCACTGTTTTACAATCTCAAGGACAAAACAGAGGAGCTGAATAAAAGTTCATCTTCAAAGTAGGTATTCAAATTATACTGATGGCTTATTTAGTAAAGACCGAAGCCACAGTTTCAGTGATAAGTTTACTTCATAATAACACACTGTTCCCTGTTGTGGTTAAACTGAGCTCTTCGTCAAAATTGCTGAGCTGGATCAGCAGGATAATCCTTGAACATTCATACATTTGGCTAATCTCTACTAAGGATGACGTATTATTTGAGTATTTGGTAAACTCGAGTAAGACAGTAGTTCAATCCTTACACTGCTGATGGACAGACACGTAGGCTGTGCTGTGTCTCAAACTGGTGCCTAATCAAAGCTGCGTGGTAGTGGAAAATTAAGTGGATATAAACAAACGGTAGTGCGTGATGATCACACAGTGTTTTTGTGGCTTGTTTTTTCCCACAGTTCTTTAACTACGCAGAGAATCTGGCATCATGTACAGCAATGGACAGCGTTAACATCTGTCCTGAGTTTTTCTGAACAGAGAGGGAACTGAGCTGTGACACTGTGGCACATGTTCAGGCTCATGAACCTCACACAACTCCACTTCAAAAAGCCTGAACTATCCCTTTTACAAAAGAACTGAAAAGGCACCTGTCAATAAACAACAACAACTCAGGTAATCTATTGATTTGGGGTAACATGGTCCCAGGATCTTCATTTCTGGCTATTATTATCATGATGGGACTGAGGCTGTGGTTCTGCTCTAAAGCACATGTTTTCAAATAATTTCACACACACTTTTGACTGCAACACAGCTGCATGATGAGGAGGATTAATGTTGAAATATCAGATGTTTAGCTCTGTGATTAAAATAGTGAAAAATTTTATTTTTTATTTGTTAACACTTACAGGTAACAGAGGAATTGGATTTCCGTACTCCACACCTCCATTTGGGCCAGGAGGGTCTTGATCATACAGGACCTGGAAATGAAGAAGAACATGATAAGAGGAGGTTTGCTTATATTTCAACAGCAGGTCAAAGTGACAACAAAGTTTGTAAAGCTGTAACTTTCCATGAATTCATCAACAGTCACTTGTGTTTAATGAATTCCTGTTCATGGTGTACCCCTCCTCTCCCAGAATGTTAGCTGGGATATGGAGAGAATTTTGTTCCTTTATTATCCAATCAAAAAGGATGGATTTGAAAACCCCCAAAAATTTGCAAACAAAATTATGATTTCAAAAATACACAAAAAATGCAGGTGAGCAAATTACATATATTTGTGATTAAAAATGTTACTTGATTAATCCACAGGTTTTGTTTAGAAACCTAAATATTGTTCTCATGAACCACAGATTCGTTTGCGTTTCCTGAAGTTTTGCTTGCGTTTCTTCCTGACTCTCATGGGTGGGGCCTCCTCTGAAAACTGTAAGAAGCCTCCTGATTGGTCAGTCCCACTCAGAGACAGGTCGACAACTTCCGCCGCTCATAATTTAGACCTACCAGCTTAGCACTACACTCTTATCAGGAGTGGCTAACGACCTTATTATGGTCCAGGCTTCAGTGACAGTTTTCTTTATCTCACATATGTTGGCCTATTTATGGATAAATAATTAAACTTAAGGCCTAATTAGATACACTTTTAGAACAAATCATCAGGCGTGTGTGTGGATTGTTGAGTCATTCATCCTATAAATTAAGTAAAGAATTATAAAAGGGGGCATATTTTCACTGATCTTCATCTATTAGGGTTTGATCATAATAGACTTGGTCTCCTGAAGTTGCAGAAATGACAGACACTGTATTTATCACTGTTACTGGAACCAGAAAGCAGCATCACTCAGTAGGTTACTGAGGTAACTGTTATTGTGACAGTTTTTACTCATGGAGAATCCTTTCCTTTGTCTTGAAAGCAGGGCCAGCTGCATAAATAATAATAATAATAGTAATACATTTTAAATACAACAATCAACATCAAACTATTTAAATAACCACACAGTTTGCACACAGTAAGTCAATACATATGCAACATTAACACTGTGCAATAGCTTATACAAAAAACAAAATAAGATCACTATATAAACAGCCATATAAATTACCTGTACACAACTATATGCAAAGCTATAGCCGCACATCATTTGTAGTAATATTAATTTGGCATTGCTTTACATTTGCATCAATGCAAGCTCTGACATTTTAAGACTTAATAGTAATAGACCCTCCTTAAATTATAACTATAACATGCTGACAGGTGTTTTCTGTCTTATTTTTCTCAACAAATGGGTCAGGAAATGTCCCTGTAAATGTTCACCCTTTTTTCCTGAGAAATAAAAAGTAAACAATTTTGGCAAGTATTTGTCATTTTTATGTTATAAATTCTTAAAAGATTGAGTAATTACTATTAATTGCATATATATATTTTTATATTTCCAATAGGGATAGCCTCCAGTCCACTGCGACCCCAAAAGTGATAAGCAGAATAGATCATGGATAGATGGATGGAGTAAAGCTGTTTCAGACTATGCAGGAATGGATAATGTATCTATTTATTCAGAGCTAATGTATGCAGGTCTGGTTAGATTTTGGCCAGTTAAAAGTTTATAACAGGACAGAGAGCTTAGACACCCTGACCTCTCGATCATCCTCAGCATATCATTATTATGTTTTAACCAGAGATTCTAATAATTAATGAGGCTTCACTGTTATATGTTGTTTCAGGCAGCAACTGGTGCTGTTCACAGGAGGAGGTAACTGTTTTGTCTTGTGAACAGAAGTACTTTATTACTAAAAAAGGAGACAACATGTAGAGCACACTAAAGGGCGTATAAAAGTTGTTTACATTTTAAACAACTTTAAAATGTAAACAACTTTTTGGGCCCTTTTAAATGTCTATACGTGAAGAATAAGATATGCAGAAAACAATTTAAAACTAGCAAAGCACTCAGAGAGCGCAGACCTCCGCCAAGCAACTTCAGTCCACTTTCCTATCTGGCAATGTTAAAGAATCCTTTAAAAAATTCCTGGATCCAGACGGGGATCCGGATCACCCCCAAAATTTAATCAGTTCTTCCATATCCCATTTCCGACAATTTCTGGAAATTTTATCCAAATCTGTTCAGAACTTTTTAAGTTATTTTGAACACAAACAGACAGACAGACAGACAGATAAATGCAGGCAAAAACATAACCTCCTTGGCGGAGTTAATAAGGGGATATATTTTCAGTGAAGATTAAGCAAAGAAGAGGAGATAACACATGATGTTTTCAAAAGTACTTCAAGCAAAAAGATTTTAAGATCTTTAGTTCTGGTAATTAAAAAGGTGAAAACTGCTTATTCTTGCATTCATACTTACCGGAATAGATCGATGAATTGACAGTGGATAGGTTTGATCTTCATACACCACAACTCCATTTTCACCATGAGGGTCTGACTCACACTGGACCTGGAAAGAAAGTCATACATGAGAAGAGGAGGTAGATTATTTATTAAATGATAATTTATGAAGATCAAAATGATAATATACTCACAGGAGTGGACAAGTCATCGGGTGAAACTTTCTGAACCTGAGAAAAGTAAACAAAATTACAATTCACGGCAACACCGATAGATAAGCACACACTTTTGAGCATAAATAAAGAAAAAATACTCTCATCAGTTATGAAGTATCATTAAAAAGCTTTAGCTATTTATAAAACATATCAACCTGTTCCTTTATAAGCATGATTTGATAATTATTTAACATGGGAAAAATCAGAAAATATACACATCCCTTAGTAGGAACTCTATCCAAATGACTCAATGAAGTAAAACAATTTTCAAAATAACAACAGATTTTTTTGAACCACGCTGCTCTTCCTCACTCACTTAACTGTTCGTGAGCTGCACAGTTCAGAATATATACATATATACATATATGTGTGTGTGTGTGTGTGTGTGTATATATATATATATATATATATATACATATATATATTTATATATCTTCAGACATTACCTAAGGAGCACAACCACCCTACCATCCACAGCAGAAGTGCATTTGTGTTTGTGCTGCTCGTGTTTCTTTCTAAAGACAATAATAATGCTTAATTGATGAACAAGATAATCTACAATGCGTTTTGTCATTCTATTTTCACTCTCAAAAAATGACGCATCACATATCACACATTTATCAACTGTGATAATATAATTTTACAAGTACATTTTTTGAAGTACAGGGGTATATTAAGACAAAACATCCTTTGCAAACTGACTGCTTGCAAGAAAATGAAAGAAATAAACTTTCACGGATTTTCCTGGAAAATCCTGGACTTTGCCCCCTTCCACCATTTTAGGTTTCAAAATATCAGTTCGGCAAGCGACTGAAGATCTGGTTCACAATTCACTGCAAACATGCTGCCCTCATTAACAGTAGAATAACTGGACAAACCAGCAGTGGTTATCCAAACTTGTCGTTAAAATAGAATAATAAAGATCACAGAGTCATCGCCATTCGACCACATGTGATTTAAAAGCTAACAATGCTAAGCTAACATTCGATAGCAAACACATGCTAGCATATTAGCCTGTTTATCTGCCTCAGTAATAAAACATTGCTGTTTTGTCAAGAGGTATAAGCCCAAGGAAACATCAAATTAAGCCGTTACTTACCATTTCAGCAGTTGTTTTTTCACTCTGAAAGCCTTACTAAGGGGACTTGCGGTGTCAACCTAATTTTCTGGTTTAAGAGAGCTGTAAATCTGTTATGTGCTGTGTCATGGATTGACTGTTAGGTAACCAGAAGCTTCCGGTCCTCACTTTGCTGTGTTACGCCGTCTCTGATTTTGATAGTAATCTCTGTCTCACAACTTTAAATCTTTAAGACAAGAGTCTAAGTGTGTCTTTGAGAGCAGCTGTCATGTGTAAACTTATATCTAACATTTTTTTTTTTTTTTTTTTTTTTTATCATATTACCTTCTTTTTAGTATTAATCTTTTCTAATGACTATATTTTTATTGTAATCCCAACTCAGTTCAAGAGGGTTTTACATTAATGGATAAAACTCAATGTCTAAAAAGATGTAAAAATTCCATTTGTTTATTGATAGGCACCTCTTGACCCCTCTTTAGCGTATCTTGTGAGCTTCAAATGGTTCCTGACCCTCACTTTTAGGAACCACTGCCTTAACAGAGTCTCTATGAGGTCAAGCTATTGTTTTCATATTTTTTTTTGTATTTTTTGAACATTTTGCCATATAATAGAGAGACAGTGTTGTGATCCTGCGTTTTTCTTTAGTTAAATTATCCGTTTTGTTTCTTTTTTCATATGTTGTCGTGTGCTTCCTGTTTTATTTTGAAAATTCACTCCTCTCTCCTTGTCTCCGTAAGTTTTGCTTCCCTGTCTGGCGCTTTCACACCTGATCCCTGATCGTTCTTCCCCAGCTGGATCCCATCACTCCCAATCACCTCTTGTATTTAACCCCCATGTCTACCCCTGTCTTTTTGCCAGATCGTGGTACTAGTTTGTCTTGTTCCAGCGTTTTCTTGTATAGCTTCATAGTGTATGTTATTGCCTGTTTCCTGACCCTGAATTTTGCGTAATGTCTTTTCGGATTTGTTTGCCTGGACCTCTTAGCCTTTTTTGTGTACCGACCTATTGCTAGCCCTTTTTGGTTACCCTGATTGCCTGCCTTGTGAGTTTTTTGGATTTGTTTGCCACGCTAACTGTTTACCCGTGTACCGAACTTTGTTAGCCAATAAACCTCGTTACCTTTTGTGATTCTGACTGGGGTCTTGCATTTGTGTCCTCCCTTTTCTGAGCCTTGATCTTTACAGTGAGTAAAGGAGTCATGTATCAAGTGCACAAAAGCTTTTTCTTGATGACGGTTTAGAAACAAATGTGAAGCAAGAAAAATATTGTTTGCTTCAATGAATAATACTTTTGATTTATGGAAGTAGAAATTCAGTGATGATGAGCTGAACCATTATGCTATGTTTGATCATTGTGCCGACTTTTTTTACTTTATTTTCTAAATCTTAACTTTTGGTCTTTCTGCCTTTATTGGAGAGGAAAGGATAATGAATGAATTCAGATCATAGGAATGGAGACTCTCCATTGAGGACATCACCCTCTGTACATCATCCTCCCTACATGAATATTCTCTACATTTAAAAAAAAACAGATATTAGCTTACCTGGAAATGAAGATGTTGATTTTTCCATCATTGACCATCGTCTCATGGATCAAAATATAAAAAACATGTCAGAAAATCCAAATTTTGTTGACGTTTCCATGTATTCTTTCTCTTCTTTTCTTTGCTCTTAAGGACAAAATGCTTTTCCATTTACAGAGCAGTTGTCCAGGTCTTTGTGGTTTGGTGGCTTGATCTAGCCTTGGATCTGTCCAGGTATACTGTCTTTTCCAGACCTTTTTCTGTAACCTGTTCATTGTTAACAACTCACTATAGCCTGTCTGTCACCAATAACCACGCCACGCTCAGTCCCCTTTCCTCTTCATTCTGACACTCAGGTTGAACTTCAGCAGATCATCTTGACCAGGGCAACATGCCAGAAATAGCACTGAGTTGCTGCCATGTCACTGATTAGCTATGTGTTAACAAGCTGTTGAACAGGTGGACCTCATAAAGTGACCGGATATTGTGTATTTCATCTTCCCCAGATGTGAGTGTGAATGTCTGTCTTTGCTCAGTGTCATTCTTGTTAAGGACGGAGAGTCAATCCATGGGATTATGAGCATGAGGTGTTGACCAAGGATCAGTTCAGGATCCAGCAGGAAAGTCTGGGTCCAGACCAGGATATTCAACTCAGGGCCACCACTTCTCAAAGAAAACGAAATCACTGCAGTATCAGTATTTGTGTCTTCATTTGGTCCAAATCTGTGGGAAAATAACATATAATTATACATTCAGTTAAGCCAAATTGAAATATCTGTGTCAGAATTTTTGTTTTTAGAAAAATTTCAATTGTTTTTTTTATTGTTTAATTTTTTCTGATCCATGCATTTTAACATTGAAGAAAATGTTTTTTAAACTTATCAAATATCCTTTAAAGTGATCTGGAAAACATAATTTATATTCCAAAAATGAAAATGTATTACCTTGATGAATATCCCTTCGTCATTGTATGAGGAAGTCTGAGAAGTTTTTGCCCTGACAGAGATTTTCACACAGATGAGACGTGTGGTAACAGATTTCATCAGCTTCTCAAACTTGTTCAACCTGCCCATCAGACCTCCTATTTTTCTAGTGTCTTCCTTCTTACAACATCAAAACATTAATTTTAATTTAGCATAAAATGTAGATATTTATTTTCATTCTTTTCCTTTTCAGATGGCTTGAGTTGAAAAGGTACACGCTGAGAAGAGTATCCACTTCGAAGCCCATCATCCAGGTCATCACTCGTACTTACTGTAAGGATACATGCCAAACAGTCTACAATTAGTGATGCCAACACCTAAATGACTCACAGCTTGGTTTGTGTTTCTGAAAACATGAACCAACATGTTTGTGGCAGTTGACAAGGTGTGTGTTAAGTTTGTCGTCTTATGAGGTGGTACTCTGAGGCAGCGTAGCTCAGTCCTAAAGGCTTAGGCTGGGGACCGGAGGGTGGCCGGATCATGTCCAGATCAATACATACTTGGAAGTTAGTTTGGTAGCTGGGGAGATGCAAGCTGACCTCCTGGGGCACTGCGGAAAGGGGTTTGTGTCCCTCGCTTTTGGAGCCTTGGTGTGTAGGGTTTGCCCCCTTAGACTTTGTTGCACATAAACCTCCATCAGTGAAGTAGAGTTTATGTGACCAGTGGTGCAGACAAGCCGTCAGGGATGATGAATGGCAAAGTGCAAACCTGGCATGTGCTCCCAAATCTTACCTGATGTGGTCAGATTTGGGCCCATAAGGCCACTTTACCACTGGATGTGTGTCGGTATCAGGAGTTTTCTTTATGGCGAGCACGTTATCAAGTCGGAGCTTTCAAATTGGAGGTACCAGCCACGTGTCTCACGCACGTCTCTCGTGCGGAAAATCTTGAGAATAGGAGGCTTGCCTATCCTCAGCCAAAACAGAGAGGAAATGACAAATAAGCTGGAGATATGCTGCGTTCCATTCACATTGGACCTGGGAAGAGGGGAGTGGGAATGACATCAGATCCGAGTTAACAGTGTTCCAGTTACAAAGGCAGAAAAAACTTGCTGATCCACCATGCTATTGTTAGCCATCGTTAGCAAGCCCTGCGTTGTAGTTTGCACATAACACATGAAGAATGTATATAACACTATAGCAGTATTTAAACATCTGACAATACTATGTATACATCCAATTTAGTGTGACTAACAGTAGTCAGAAGTGCCAATAAATGGAATATTACAGGAGCGTAATAACTATTTACACTGGGGGCAGCCATCTTTGATTGCCAACTTGGGGGTGGTGAGGATCACCCGACTTCCCAGTTGGAAATTCTGACTTCAGGGAGTGTTCCCGATGAAAACTTCCCACTCAGAACTCAGAAATCCCAACTTCCCAGTACAACTGGAATGCAGCAATATTTAGCAGTTTGTCCCTGTGTTCATGTTTGCATCCACTGGCGTAAATAGCATTTTACTATTTACTATTTACTAGAAGACACCATCAGAAGAAAAGACCTCAGGCTGTATGTAACTACCTGTTGTGTGAAAATATTTCAAGAAAGACTTATAATCAACATCATTATCAAATATTTGTGTGCATTGGATGACCTGTGGTCAGACCTCACCGTCAACCATCTGAACTCCATTTCTTTGACATTTTCCTCTGTGCACCGTCGTAACAGTCTCAGTATATGGGTAAAATGGGTAACCGTGTTACCTGATGACTTGCTGCTAGATGTCGTATTAAAAGCAGTGGAAAAAAGCAGAGGGTGTTCCCTTCAACGCTTCACTTTATTGACCAGTTTTATGTGAGAAAATACAGTCAAGGAAACCAAGCTAACACAGACATATTTACTCACAAATTCAACCATGACGTCAACATCAAGTCACCAACGTACACGGTCACCAGTTGAATTAAGTACACCAAACTTATTTCCTGATCTGTCATCAGCTGGATGAACTGTCATGTTTTTGTCTGTTCAGTCTAGGGCTGCAGCCATCTATTCTTTTTGTAAATGAGTACTCTATCGATTATTTTGGTGATTAATTGAGTAATTGGATACTGGATACATTGCGCACACTGCAACTTTTACATTGAATCACTTCGGCTTTATTGAAAAGCAGCAGTAACACACAAAACAGAGAATAAGACAGGTCTTTTAAATGAACAATTATTTATTTCTTTTTTTTTTCATTTTGAGCATAAACGGGATCCTAAAATCAAAATACATATATTTCTATTGGCTATTCTAACTGCTCACGACAAGGTCTGCAGATTATTCTGAGCAACCGGGTCATGAGTTTTAGGATGAGACACTGGTATTGAATATTTCAAATGTATTTTTGGTGCTTTAAGCATCACAGGACTTCTGGCATTTAGTCCAGTTATACTAGAGAGAAGACAGACATCTCTACAGCTGATATCTCAAAAATGTACAACTCGTACATACATTAAAAACCAAAATGGATATACAGGCCCTTTAGTTATAATGATATTGATATTAACCCATGTGCAATGGTGTGAAAATTTTTTCAACTTTAACATTTTTTGGTTTATGTTGTTCTTGCAGTTTTATTTTTTCTCTGGGTCATATCTTGCTTTTTTAGTACATTTTTTTTAGCTTTGTTATATTTACATTATTATTTTATTTTATTCATGGTTATCTCTTTTTGCTATATTTTTGCCGATACTGCTGTAACAATACTAATTTCTGTTTTATCATATTTTCTTTCTCAGCCCAAATGATATACTAAGATAACTCAACTAGATAATGTGCATTTATTTACTATATGAAAAGATGCCCTACACCTGCTTACTCTACTCATTGTCAGTATTTTCTGTCCTACTCACTGCAATCAAATTAAAAAGAAAGTTACTGGATGAGAGAAGTAAGTGCACAAAATACATATAATACCTATCCAAGTAGCCACTGCATTGATTTACATTCTGAAGCAGCCTTTAGACAGCGCCATGACAGAGTACGTTATTTACTAGACTTAATCTCAGTCAGTGATCACATTAACTGCTTCTGCTAATGTACTATAAGCTTTATCTTCTTTTGTCCGGTCCGCGGACTTGACGCCAAACCGGATGTTTACTGTTGAGGTGCTGCAGCATTGACGACGTGCTATTATGCTAAGCTAACTCCATTCGACAACAGACAAACTGCACTATGTTTTCTTTTCATTTCAAATTGTAGTGATCCCATACTTGGGATACTTTATGCCATTTCTTCTGTGGACTCTCTTCTTTCTGCCCCTCCCTTTTCTCTTCCTGCATGAGTTTACAATCCGCGCCGTACATCTACGCTACAGCAGCGCAGCAGCAGAAGCAGCAGGTGCGCTGTCCCACAAAAATGACCGTCCGTGCCAATTATTGTGCAATGTATAGTGGTTCGGATTTAAACAAATCCTTGAGGCACATAAGTGTTGATGATTTTCAGTAATCAAATTATCCGGATTATCAGAGGAATCGTTTTAGCTCTAGTTCAGTCTCATACATTATTACCTCTGCCAAGGAGGGTGTGTTTTTGCTGGTGTATGTTTGTTTGTAAAACTACAGGACGGATTTTGCTGAAATTTTCAGGAGATGTTGGTAATGGCCCATCTTAAAAATTATTAGATTTTGGTGGTGATCTAGATAACTGCCATTAGTGAACAATTTTTTGCTCAATAACTGTCGAACTAATAATCAACATGATTCTGAGTGCTCGGTGTGGATTTTCAGGGTCAGGGTCCCTGGTATGATCGCAGACCCACTCCTCCTCTCTCCCTGGTCTATTCTTTATTCTTTCCTCTGTAAAGTTCGACATATTTTCTCTGATGAAAAACACATTTAATCACCGCTAGTAAGACACAAAAACACACCAGGAGCCAACTCACCGTTGTGCTGGTGGACTTCATTCACGCTACATGCAAAAAAGGTTTTAATAAATATGAGCTGAACTTACCGGACACTCAAAACTCTTCAGAGACTTGCTACTTGTGTCCCCTCTCTGTAGTTTGGTCTTTGAGCACTAAAAAAAAACATGTAGAGGAGAGTTTACTTCCTCCTCTGTTTGTGATGTCATCCTAATCACTGTTCACTCTCGATGCTGATTGGCTGTCACACCATGGCATCAGGCTAATTTCTTGCAGAAGTTGAATATTTTCAAGTAATGAAAGAGACGAAATTTGAGCTAATCTAGCGAAACTCAGGCCGTTTATGTGACCCGTTCACATGACCTGAACAGTGCGAATATTGCATCTTCCCATTCACTTTCAATGTATTTCAATCGCGCAAAAAACTGAAATCCATGTTTTGTGTGAATACAGCTTTGGCTACATCCACACTGCAGGCAAAACTGACCCAAATCCAACTTTTTTGCCCATATGTGACCTGTAGCTGATCTTTTTCAGTCTGAATGGCTAACCAGACCAAGGCCACCTTCATATGTGGTCCTCAATTGGATACATATTTGATGTTTCTCAAAGCGACCTCACTCTGAGGAGACATGTCGCATTTCATCTGACTTTTATGTTACTGAAGTGATACAGAAGTCACAAATCTGCACTGGAGGTTGCAAGACTTGGCAAGAGCCAATGTAAACAATGGACGAAACAATTATGGATCAACACTGTCAGTGAAATCCCTCATGTCAAAGAGCCACCACTCCTGACTCAGAGGAAGCATCCACTGTGACAATTGCACAACAACTTCAAAACTGATACACACACACTGACATGTGACGTCTTCTGTGCATGTGGGTCACTATGACCAGACGAATCATACTAAAGTCTGATGGCAATCACATTTAAGTTATAATGTGCACAACCACAACATAGAATCGTATTTCTTAGCATTGACGTTAGCATTAAGACCTGCAGTGTCAATGTGGCTTTACATTAGCCAGGATGGCAGAAAGGAGAGTGGGACTTCTTTAAAAAAACAAAAATCAAAAACAGATCAATCTGATGTCTATCCAAATATCTCTTTCTACTGCCCTTCAGTGTTGAAAGATTTTACAACTGAAATAAGCAACCAGGTCGATAAAAACAAACCCAAAACAAGCAACCTCCAGCTATTTTTTTTCTAATTTGATATTCTTTTTTTTTTTTTTTAATTAGAAATCTACTTAAAGCGTGTTTTGGTTTTCATCAACAGTACATTTCAGTTTCACAGACACATTTTAGTTATTTGTCTCTTAATTAACTTATTCAACACTCTTCTTTGGAGGTGAAACATCCTTTTCTTTATACAGAAGTGAAGGGAGGGGCTACTGTTATTTGTAAGTATGTTATCAATGAACAGTCTATCTAACCTTGATTTTTGTGACCAAACAGACATCGTCAGGCTTTCATCTTAGTTTTATGTTGATCCTCTACAGCTTTATTATGGTGAAAACAGTAACAGCTACATTTGAAATAAATTTAATTCTGGCTATAAGGATTTCTTTTTGGTGGAAACATCATTTTTGCCTCTTTTTACAATTAAATTTACATTTGTGTTTGGAGTGGGACAAAATAGTTTGTGTAACTTCTGAATTAAGTTTATATTGGTAGTAGAGTGTGGATCAGATCCCTCCTGGGTTTTGGGGGCACAACAAGCCCAAATGAGTAACTGCACCTTTGGAACGAGCTCAAAAAACCACAACCTACAACTGCCAGTATTTACAAGCAACTTTTCAAAAAGAAGAAGCCCAGACTTGCTTATAATAAGTGGACCTGGCATCTATCCTGCCCTTGTAGTCAAACATAATCATTTGGCTCTTGTGCTTTAAAGTGCACACCAGATGAAGGCCAAACTTTCTTACATAAGCTGAGTTTAAGTGATAGTCGTTTTCAGCACCTGCCCACATGAACTCTGTCCCTGATATTTTAAGCAGCTTCACACAACACAGTCTTCACCTACGTGTAACGTTTAATAACCTGAGCTGGATCCATAAATTCCTCCAACGCATTTTTGGCAGCAGAGGAGAACATTTTCTTCTTCCGGTGGGCGGTAAAGATGCAGCCAAGCAAACTCCTCCTCACACTTTTCACAGCTTCCCTTCACTTACTTTATCTGTGGGGTAAATGCCTGGAGAGCTCACTACAGCCTGTAGCTCCTAATCTTTAGGTTGTGATGACTTGTGACATGCTGTGTGTACTTATATTAGAGTTGTATTTCATATGAAGAAGCATCTTTTATTGTAAAGAGTAATTTCATTTCATGTCCTTGGACCTCAGACTGTGAGAGCAGCAGCACAATAAATGTCCTTTGTTATGATGCACAATGACTTCATTTCTACTTTCAATCAGGTCCATGCTCACAAAGAGGCTGGTCTGTATCAGCGGCCATTAGGAAGAAGACGCACCGATGGAGATCAATTATTCATCAAAGACCTTCAGGTACAGACGTGTGGAGCTGCTGATGGCAGGGGCAGATGTGGGATCGGTGGGTTGTGAGGTCATTAGCTTGAGTTTTTAGTGTTTGATGGTAGAGTGGGTGCGTGATGTTATATCGTTACATTGTTCTTTTCTAACATTCGGGTCTATTGTAGCTGTCAAGGTCAAAACTCTATTGACTCTGAGAGATCAACACTGCTGTCCTACTTCAATAGATTAAGTATCCTATAAATAAAGATCACACTATAGAGAATACGAACCAGCAAGTAACAAATGGCTAAGTGTTCTCAGACTGAAAACACAAAAAGCAATTAGATGGAGAGTAATCATGAAAAATGTAGTTTACATAAAATTTCTTAATTGATGCTCTCAAATGAGCTCTGGATTCATTTTTGTAGGTTTGCTTGAACTTCTGCAATAAATGTCACAGATTGTAAGCAGAGTACTCCGGAAAAACAAGGTGAAAGACCCAAATGCAGATTAACAAAAACAGGCTTTATTCTGAACTAAAAAGGGATCAAAGTCCACGAAGAATCTCAAAGTAACAAATCAAAATCACAACAGTCCATACAAAAACAGTCCTTAACAAAAGCTCAAAAAATACAAAACAAAGTTTAAACAGAAAACACCTACAAAACTCAAGAGACTCTGGAGAACAGGGAAACACTGAAGACATGGAGTCAAGGTAGATGAAATGGTAATGAGCCCACAAAGACAGAGGGTTAAATACATGAGGTGATTAGGGTAAACGAGAAGCAGCTGGGGAAGAACAATCAGGGATCAGGTGTGACAGGATGAGACAGGAAGCAAAACCCACGGCATTAAGGGAAGACAGGTGAACTTTCAAAATAAAACAGGAAACACAAGGACAAGACTAGAAACATGAACAAAACGGGTAACTTGACAAGGACCAAGAGAAGAAGGCAAGAGACACAGGACAAGAGATCAAAACCGGAAATGAGGAGTAGATAATACAAAATAAAACAAGACAAGGAGTAAATAAACAGAACACAAGGAAAAGACATACAAAATAAAACAGGGCCAGCAGAATCATGACAATAAAATAGTGCAGCTAAGCTGTGACATAACGAGAGGGATCATCGCTGAGTTTAACCGTGGTTAACAGTAACACATGTTTATCATAGTAATGACATCTAAATTAAAAAAGAGAAAAAAGAAAAGCTGACAGCACTGTCTTAAGGCACACTTGCTTAGTTGAGGCTTAATGTAAAAAGTTTTTATTGAGTCAGGGCATAATTAAGGAAAATGTTAAAAATCAGGATAAACCAACCGGTTTTAACCTACTGTCATGATCCTGCTTCTGTCTTAGTTAAGCTACCCATTTTGTTTCCATGTTTTATGTTTTGTCTCGTACTTCCTGTTTTATTTTGAAATGTCTGTTGTTTGTTTCTGTAGGGTTTGCTTCCTGTCTGGTCCTGTCACACCTGATCCCTGATTGTGCCTTCCCCAGCTGTGTCTCATTACCCCCCATTACCTCATTTATTTAACGTCATGTCTTTCTTATTTTGGTACGTCCTCGTCATTTTCCAGTTCTTCTCATAGCCTCAGTTCATGTTCACAGATCTTGTTTGCCTCGACTCTGTCTCTAGCCTAGCCCTTTGCAGATCCTTTTGCCTGGTTTGTTTTCGCCTTTTTTGTGTACCGACCCCGGACTGTCAATAAACCTTGTCTTTTGCCTCAAGGACTGGTGGTGTCTGCAGTTTAGTCCTTTATGCCTGAGAGTCTGATTCTTGACACCTGCACACAGCCTGATGAGGGTGTGGTGAAAATCCTTCACAGATGGGGTTGATTTCGAAGCAATCACATGGCCAGGAGGCTGAAAAACTAACAGACATATCTGCAATAATTGAGAAATATATAATATTTTAATTATTGATTGAAAGTATACCACAGCTCTTCAGTAGACAGTAAAATGACACATACATACATTCCCAACAAATGCAGATAGATACAGCCACATATATTCTAGACATAAAGCCAAATAACAATAAAGAGTAAAAAATAAAGAAAGATAGAAAGAACAGCTGAAAAAATGAGTCCTGTAAATAAAGTAAGCTGAGAAACAAACCAGGTGATTGGTAGGTAGGTATCAGTCTATCCAGAGAAATTATTCATCTGTACGCATGAAGTTAGAAACTTCTAACCATCAACCTGTAAAATGTCACCCCAAAATTCCACATAAAGTGAAAGCGCCTCCAAACGGCCGCGAATCGTAATGCAGAGCACTTCACTCCCTCTCTAGTCTATGAGAGCAGTTCCACTGCCTGCACTCCGGCGCGGCAGTGACACGTCGCTGAATAGTTTAGCTCGAGATACGCTGCAGGTCTGTCTTCAGCACAGCTGCTTCCAAACCTCGTAAATTCATGGTTGTTCAGAAAGCATCAGAAAGGGAAGTCTCTGTAGAGTACTTTCAAAATAAAATACAATGCATGTACTCCCGAACATAAATGTCCTTAACAGGTTGTCATTACATCACAACCTTAGGCATGTATGTTTAATATATATATATATATATATATATGTACATATAATTCAATTTCAACTTAAAATATAATAAATAAAATGTAATTTAATAAATTGTATTATTAAATTATTAAATTAAAAATTATTTATATATTTTATTAAATATACAGTTAATTTATTATAATTTAATAAAATATATACAATTTTAAATTAAATATAAATTATATTTATACTTTATATTTTATATTGGCAATATACTGCATATACTTAAAGTATACTTTATGAACTTAAAAATATTCCAATTTAGTCTGAAGAAGTATTAAATTAGTATATTTTCTAGTACACTACAAGTACACGGTCTGTAGTGTACTTGCTATACTTATACTCAAGCATACTTAATAAAATGAACTTCAAGTATACTACTGGGGTAAGGGTTATCAGATTTAGACCCCATTTCTTTATTAAATGAAAAACAAATAACAGTACAGACTTTACTATAGTAAAGGTTATGTTTTTATTCTTTTTTGCACCTATTGTATATTTTGTATACTTTTTATACAAATCCAAGTCAGTTTTGCAATATTTTTACCTACTTTTATACTGTATTTTATCCTTCCTGACCCTTTATTTTTATTTTTATTCTAATTATATGTTGATTATTTTTGCACCAATCTACCAAGTCAAATTCCTTGTATGTGATCATACCCTTGGCAATAACTACAAATTCTGGTTCTGATTCTAAAGATAGTTTTGCTCTGCTTCAGACATGTTTTGTCGAGAGTTTGTTTTATGAAGTGGCTTACGCTCAGTAGTGCTCGCCTACTAAATAATCTCACTGAGCTGTAATAAATTTGGTTGACTAAACAATCGTCCAATCACCTATTGATATACTTCTGAAAGGTTCTGCCCTCCCCAAACACTTTCTATGAGCTCTTTCCCAGATGGACTAGTAAAATGTATTAAACGGTCCATCTGGTCCGTCAGGTCAGTGTAAGCTAGCAACATCTGATGATGTGTTCGTGTCACAGAGTCACATGTAACAGATTACCTATATTCATCTTAAAACATTTCTGTGCTGTATGAGCTGGTGTAAGCAGTTCTTTAGGGCACAAATGTACATGTGTTTGCTCTGGCATCTGGAAATCTCAGCATTCATTAGTGATGTGCGGATCGATACTGAAATATCAATCCTCCAATACCAGAGATTTATGATCTGGAATTGATTCTCATGTAAAAATATTGATATTTTAATAATTTGGGGTAAATGTGTGGTTTAGCATAAATAGGAATGCAGTGGAAAGTAACAATATTAGTGCAAATTCAGTAGGAACTACTTCTTCTTCCGCCTGTCATACTCACATGCGTAATATGGCTCATAGTCACAGTGCCCAGTGCTCACTCACTCAGTTCACCTGATAACAACGACCGAACACATGTGAAGCTTTTTTAGCTCCATAAACAGCAACGGTACAGCATGTGATGTGTGTGGGAGGACAATGAAGTATTGTGGGAACACCACAAACCTCGTTAAACATCTGAGAATTAACCATAAAAAAGAATATGATGAGGTTATCTGAAGAGGAAAAGATGGAGCTTGGGCGGGACAAACGTCAGAGTCCTTTGGTGCTGCAGCTGTGCAGGCAGGCACTTTCCAGGTACAGATAGAGAAAATAATGGATAAATGAAAGATATAAAAAAATGAGGGCCTGTTGGTGATGTGTAGCACTGTCCCTGAATTTCGGTAAAGTGATATGTCTGTAATTTTCTTTTTTTTTTTTTTTTTCAAGTCAGTGGCATCACACATCACTAACAAGAACACAAGTTTTGAATCTACAATCAAACCTTAAAGTTATTTCAGTCAGGAGAGACCAAATTTGAGTGAATAATAATTTATTATACAAGTTGATATGATTGAAAAATGTGCAATGTCTCTGTGGTTAGAATCTCATTTTATAAAAGAGGACAGAGCCGACTCTATCTGCTGAGGAGGCTGAGGTCTTTTGGGGTGCAGGGGGCACTCCTGAAGACCTTCTATGACTCTGTTGTGGCCTCGGCAGTCTTCTATGGAGTGGTCTGCTGGGGGAGCAGCATCACAGCAGCTGACAGGAAGAGACTGGATAAACTGATAAAGAAGGCCAGCTCGGTCCTGGGATGCCCTCTGGAACTGGTGGAGGAGGTGGTGGAGAGGAGGACTACAACCAAGCTGTCCTCCATGATGGACAAAGACTCCCACCCCCTCCAACACACACTCACTGCACTAAGGAGCTCCGTGAGTGACAGGATGCTCCACCTGAAGTGTGTGACGGAGAGGTATCGCAGGTCCTTCCTTCCTGCAGCTGTCAGACTTTATAACAAAAACCTCTCCAGTGTGCAATAAACCATATTTATATGTGATATCTAAAATGTTTCACTGCAAAAATACCAAACATGTACATAGCCACCATATTTATATTATAATATCTCAAATCTCATCCTGTAAAATATCAACATGTACATAACCATCTGCTAAACAACAAACATGTACATCAGGACTGTAAATATGACACTTCATATATAGTATATACTTTTTTATACTTTTTAAAAATTTTATTTCTATTTTTACATTACTGTATTTGATTTGTAATTGCCTTATTTTCAGTATAATGCTTCTTTCATATATTTCTCTTGTATCCTGCAGCTGCTGTATGTTTTAAAATTTCCCCCTGTGGGACTAATAAAGGAATATCTTATCTTATCTTATCTTATCTTATCTTATCTTATCTTTAGCGATTAGACTCCGTTGTGATGTCTTAGTGTACTTCAGGGGTACTGAGGGCGAATGCTGGAGGCAAAACAGACATTAGAGATGAAGCCTTACTGTGGTAGATGATGCAGACTTCTAAGAGATGTAGACCTAACCTTGCCACATGAGGACTTCTATGAAAATAACTGCATTAGACACAGAACAATGTTACATTTATTATATCAGGAATTTCAGAAACGTTACCCTTTTGCCCAGAATGTCTGTTGTCTGAAGGACTTGGCAATAGCATAATAAAGTGACATCATTTATTTGTTACTTTTCGCAAAGCTTCATTTGGATATCTCATTACTACATCACAGAGGTAAAGAAACAATTAAAGTGGTGAATTTTGTGTTTTGCTATCAAACAGGTTCAACTACAGATCAGTACCTTAACTCAAAAAAGAGGAAGCTGAATATAAAATATATCACAACTGTCAATATAGACTCAAAACTCAAGTCATCATGCTTACAAATGTGTGAAAAACTTGTTGGTAATGAAGGCTCTGACGTCCCTCAGTCACATCTCGAGGTGCTGATGGGAGCGCAGCGAAAACTTTCAAACCACTCTGCAGGTTTTTTTCTGTTCTGCAACCATTTTTTTCTGAGGTGGCCTGTTTTTGATGAAAAATTCAAAAAATGCCTTAAAGTTGTCATTACAGGGTGAGCACAAAATGCCACGCACAGCAAGCACTTTGGTTTTAATTGGACGGCAGAACCGGGGATGGATGAATCATCACTCTTCACGTCGTCTGGCCTTCTGAAGCTTCCTCACCACATTATGGTCTCCCTTTGCTCCCTCAGTACACATTTACTGCGACAAAATCCCCATCACAGCACTCAACCTGCTGTAATTGGTTCTTAAGCCGCTTCCTCCTGTGCTGAAGGAGACCAAACAGTCTTATGATGTGTTGAGAGTATCACCTGTGCAACTGAGGTCGCACTCAGCAGCTGATCCTCCTGGGCACGAGTAAAGGATGTCTGCTGCTCATCATAACTGCATGTCCTAACAAGCTGCAGGGTTAAGAGTGGTTAACAGTGGTTTCACAGTCATTACAGAAGGATAAATAGTGTTAAAATTACTCATTATTACATGAAGCACTTGAAACAGAAGCACAGTGAGTCAGTCCTGTGAAGAAAAAGGTGTAAGGTCTCTCTTCGCCTCTTTACTGTATGGCTGAAATTCACCCTTGGCATCAGGTCCCACCAGTCCTTTCTGGGAACATAAGCAACTTTCTTACAAAGATTATGGCCCACTCTGGAATACAAAGTTCGTTATAGACCAGGGGTGGGCAACTTACATTACCAAGAGGGCAACAGTAATATCAGGGTTGCATGTGTGAAAAAGGCCTCAGAAAGGTGACACTGCCACCTGCTGCAGCTTCTATGATTTCACCCTGAGGCTCGCTGCTGTAGAAAGAGACACATACAGAGATCACTGGTGTGTTTAACGTATTTATCAGTATATGTGGAAAACTAGCAGTCATGTTTGAAAAGATATAAGGACAGGGAAGTCCGTGAGACTGAAGCAGAGGAATGATCATCAGACAGAAACCAGGCAGCAATAAAGGAGCCAAAGTGTTGGATCATTTAATTTCAGCATAAACAGTGTAAGTGAATCTCTCCTTTGAGAATAATTGATTCACTCTGGAAGAACAAGAACAGCAAAGATACAGAGAAGAAGAACAAACAGCAAACGAAAGTAAAACATGCAGGGCTGTATCTGCGGAGGAGACATCAGCGGGAGCAAAGTACTTCAGATTGATTCTTCATTTTTGAGGAACTTTAAGAGCATTTTAAAGTGATTATATTCTTTAAGTGTATGAAGCAGCAAACAAACACTGGCTCCAGACACTGCTCTGAATATTCAAAGAAACACAGTGTGAGAAATTAACAAAGAGGAAAGCATTAAAAAGAGTCATCGCCAAGAATTAAAATTAAAAATTAAAATTCAATTATTAAAATCAGTGTCACGTTTGTTTTAATTCTGCCTCAAATATCTGTAACTTCTGAAAAGATTTTCACTTTAAATGTCTTTGTCTGTAATTGCGTGTGAATGTTTTTAAAGCTTTTAGGACATTCAAAATAGAAAACTGTGTTTTCAATGGCAGCTTAACAAAACTTAGGGGATAAATAAACAACTAAATCAGTTACATATTTTACAAACTATTACTTAATAACAGAGAGGATGTAACTGAAATCATGGGCTTATTTTTAGGGCATGAAGGAGATGTAGCTCTGAAAAATGGAGCTTTTAGCACCAATCTCTTAATTTTGTGATAATGTGACATAATCTCACCAATGCAAAGAGCAAAAATAGAGAAAGAAAATAAATTAATAACTGAACAAAAGAAAACAACACTGATTTGAAGCAGATCCTTGTTCATTATGACAGTAGTTATAATTAAAATCATTATTTTCTTTAACATTTTTGGTACAGGAATGGTTGCAGACAGCCTCTCTGCCACATGCATCTTTGAAGGATATGTTGCCAAAGCAAAGACAAAGAATATGACACTGGGTTTATTTGACCAACAGTATTAATGATTGGGACTGACAGTAGTTATAAACATTGTAGTAATATTATTATGGTTATATATCTTACCCAGATTTGCTATTTTGCCTCTGATCACATCTTTGTTTATGAATGTATTTTTTCACGAGGCTCTTTCCTTGTAAAAGGAAAAAGGCAGACTGTCTGGTACAGTATGCACCTTTAATAGAGAATAGACTATCCATTATTCAGGGGCTGAGGGGATGAATACTGGAAAATCAATGGTTTAGCATATCAGGTTTGGGGATAAGAGGGATGTCTGCACTCATAAAAACTGAGATTAAAAGTTTAGAGAGGAGCGAGGAGCCTGCATTCATCCTGACAGTAAAAAGAAACGCAGCACAGTGCTGACAGGGCACAGAGCGAAATTACAACCTTCATTAAGCTGTCTGTAAATCCTCACTCAGCTGGGAGCAACTCCTCACATGCCGGTTAATGCTGCTGCTCATCATGCACACACTAAGACTTCTCATTTAAATGACCATAATTTGCCATTCTTGCACAATTTGTTGTGAAATAACGACGAGCAATTTGAAGAACAATAAATCATAGAATAATGAATCGTTAAAGAATGACAGATTAAACAGCAAATGTTTGATAATTAACAAGATTTTCCAGGATGGACATGTCAGTGCAGTCAGCTCTGAGTGACAAACAGAGTGATTATAGCCATGAAGTTTTTTTTTTGTTTTTTTGTTTTTTTTTACATAGACTAATCAACAGAGAGGGTTTACTTTATTCGTGTGTCTACATCAGTATGAAGCCACACTGGATCGTCCCTCTTTCTCCAGTCAATCATAATGACAGACAGCCTCCAAATCTTTCTGTCATTCATCAAAAAATTCAGACAGTGAGGGAAAATATTCCATTCATGCGACCCCTGTTTCTTGCCACAATGACCTCAGCTCTCTGTGCGTAACGCTGTGCCTGTTTTTGCACCTGCTTTTCAAACGTGCTAAATTTAGACGCAAAAACACTGCGCGTAATCAGTTGTGGGTTTGATAAATCACACTGCGGGTGCTAAATGATTACATTTGCATCTCCTCCTCCCAGTATTTTGCGCGTTCTGATCATCTGCATGTATTCTGCATATTCATGAACGCAAACACTTTAAATGGACTGTGCATGCTATTTTGCTCATTTGACAGACGCAATCCTCGGTGCACGCTGTTAGTAGATCAGCTTTGCACCTGCCATCAAGTTTGCACATGTTTTTATACACGCAAACCTTTAGTAGATCAGGCCCAGAGCGCAAACCTTCACCAAGGTAGCTCACATATTGCTGTTACATCTATAAGCAAAAGTTCCATGATGAGGTTACCATCATAATGTGTACCTTGAAAACCTGCACCTAGCACTCAGAATCATGTTGATATCATTATAGTTAGACATTTATTGAGCAAAACGATTGTTCGCCAATGGCAGTTATCTGGATCACCACCAAAATCTAATCATTTTTTAGTGAATCGCTCCTGTATTTATCCAGATGCACTAAAAAGCAAAAGTAAAGGCCAAATTTCTAATTTCATCACATTCAGGCTGGGGACAAGGGTTGTTAGCAAGGGTTGGTCTTATAAATATTAAGTCAGGACTCACTTCTCTGCAGTGACAGGGCAATGTGTTTGCAGTCCTCCATCCCTCTTTCTACCTGTGACTCCACTGCAGAAGTTCTTCCTCTGTGCACTCCGGTTCATAAAGATATTCTCTGGTACCCACAACTAACAGTACATCTTCATTATTAGTGTCAAAAACATTCATTTTTAGTTGAGTTTTGTTGAAGTTGGTGTTTATTGTTTCCTCTGATGACCTGACCAGCTGATGGTGGAGGGATACAAACCCCTACGTCCAACACAGGGGATTTGTCAAGGAAAAGTTAAACACTGTAAAGAATCTTTCTCTAGCGTACTGTTGATCTAATGTAGTTTTCTGACTAATTCTAACCTATAAGTGGGTTAATTATGAGACTTCCAGATGCACCATGTACTGCTATGTACCTACTGTGTCTCCCCTAGGGACAAAGCTCACAAGTTCTTTTATTAGCTCTCATATTCGTGCCACGACCCTCTAATAACCCCACTTCAAAAAACTCTCTGTGCTGTAAAGTCAGCTTAATCATTATGCTCACCCTCATGCAACAAACTGGGGATATTCTGTCACATGCAGCCAACTCTATAAACCTCAAATATTTACAATTTAATATTAGGGAGGCTCCAACTTTATATGGAGCAGATGGATAATCATACTAACCCCACAGACGTGGAGGCTGGAAAAACTGTTTGGTTGCAACAAGCCTTCCTCTAATTGTTGAGCACAGGCCCAAACTGTGTATGGGTAAATGGGAAACATATATGCCAGTTTCTTATCTTTCTTAACCACTGAAAAAAAATAACATGGTTTTCACAGAGTTTCAACTTGCTGTTTATTGAAATCACATACAACATTTTACATGTAACCTTTTCTCCTGCATTCTTTTTAGAAAGTTTTTCTGCCCTTATTCCATCATGAAAAGCAGCACACTGGCAGGGCAAAGCAGAGCCCATCTGGTCCTCATTTTCTTCCTGTCTCCTGCCCATTTGTCCTTTTAACCTGTCAAATCACCTGCTCTTCCACATCCTGTCATCACCGTATGCCTGTAGCATGCTCCAAGTGTTTCCGTCACCTGATCCCCACAACAAACTACAACCCTGGAGTTATTTTTGGAGCTTTTTTCTTGATGGAAAACTTGTGAAGTCCTTTTGATATTTTGCAAGGTTACCTTCACCAAGGGGGTTATTTTTTGCCAGCGTATGTTCATTTGTTGGTTGGTTTGTTTGTTAGCAAGATTACGCAAAAACTACTGGGCAGATTTGGTGAATTTTTCAGGAGATGTTAGTAATGGTCCAACTTAAAAAGGAGCACTCCAACATTTTTGTTGTTTTTGTGTCTTGCCTCTCCCCCAAGTCCATGACAAGCAGGTAGACACCATTCTTTTGACTGTGCATCCAATAATGAGGAAGAGACAGCCAAAGTTCACCCACCGCTAGTTAGCTTAGCTCAAACGCGGAGTATATGGGTAGCGCTTTAGCCTACCTCTGTCTGCAGTGATCAGTTAACTCTAGACAGTCCTGTGTGGTCGTTGTATTTTTTATTGACCCTGTTATGTTAAGTTATCTATTTTTAGACTAAGATTAGTACTCAATGTAATTTTTGAAAGGAATACATACAAAACTAACTGTTCCGCCTCAGCCTCTCTTCGTGCACGCTCAGCTTCCAAAACATGTAGTTCCTCCTCCGTATATTCTGGTTGAAATAGGAAAGGTTTTGGATCTTTATCAGTCCAGAAGAAATGTCTCATAAAGTTGGTCATAATCCTAAGTACCAATCCTCTTCTAGTCGTAAACACAGGCTCTCTTTAGTTGACCTGCTGAGAAGCACTTCTGTGGTGGTTTGGAGTTGGGGGTCTCTTCACTTTCATTGTGGCACAAGTGCCTTTAGCTTCTTACAAATGACAGATGATTTGTCCATGTGCAGCTTTTATGTCTGAGCATGGGTGGAGTTGGTGAATGACGCTGAACACATGGTTTTTCTGAAAGATGAAGAGGCGTAAGGAGGGAGATCGGTGGATGGTTTTTCGATGTGCAGCAGTGCAGTAAAACAATGGTCACACAATTTCTTCAAAACATTTTATTCAATCCTGTTGTTTCCAGATTAACCATACAGGCCCAATGCAAAAGAGTATTCATTTAGGATGTGATGTGCAACAGGAAGCAGACCAGTGACCACATTAAAACTAATAAATGTTTGAAATTGACGAGCGATCACACTTAAACATAACTTTAATATAACTCTCTCTTTCTAGGGCTCTGGTTTACATCATCACATTCTGTGGATTACATAAATCAGACAACAGCGTTGTATGAATGACACATTTGATGAGGTTTATTTTCCTTCAATCTTGTCCTGAGACTCTCTGTGGTGCTACAGTAAGAAATGAACACAAGTGTTCAGACACGATATCCTCACAGGGAGATAGATTGTGGGGATGACAGGGGAGCAGAGGAACAGCACAAGCTTTTCTTAATGAGCTGCTGATTGACTGAGAGACAAGCGCCTGTAGGAAATGGAGGGCACAGCTCTATAAAAAACCTCCTCAAAGGAAGGTTTATCAGGCTGCTTCAGAAGTGTCCATGTGAGGAGAGAGTAAGACAAGGAAGGTGTGCTTCTTATCTCTGACAGAGGTCAGGTCTCACACGTAAAAACTGCAGCGGGGACGAGACAGAGAGGGATTAGCTCCGATTCTAATTATGGGACGCTGGGAAATGATGTTCCAGCCAATCAATGTGGGAGGTCACAGTAATTCTCATTTGTGTCAGCAGGACAAAAATGGAAATAACCCACATGGTAGTTCTTTGGAGGCGACCTCCTGCAGACAGCAACAATGTAAAGACAGAGGGGGCATGCTTTAATCATCTACTCCTGAATGAGCGTAGAGTATTCAGAGGACTGTCTACGCTCTCTGAATTCATAGAGGGGATGTTTTAACCTGACAAGCCAGACGGACAGTTCCATATCTCAGCCACAGAAATATTTCACTAGTCAGCATGTAATCAGCATGAGATGAATCCCAGATTGTCTTGTTTTTGTTGTTCACTTGTATATTACTTAAAGGGATATTTCACTATTTTTGAAGTTGGGTTGTAACAGGTACTTGACAATAGTTTTTATTTACTCTGTATATTAACAATATCTGTCATAATGTTCCCAATGCTAATTTTCATTAATATGTGGATGATATTGTTATTTATTGCTGGGCCCCCACACAGGATCAAGCCCTTTGTCTTCTGCAGGAGGCCTTTGATATTGTGCAGGAAAATTGGAGGGAGCTAAAGATGGGTTTGAATTCAGAAAAAAAGCAAAGCCGATGATGTTCATGAACTCAAAACAGAGAACACAGAACCTGCCGTCTATTGTTACAGCTCAGGGTCATGTGATTGAGTCTGTAGTCTTCTTATAAATACCTTGGGTTTGTGATTGATGATTCTCTGCTGTTTAAGCTTCATATATAGAGCAGCTTGTAAACAAGCTAAGGCTGTGGCTGGGCATTTATTTAAGAAATAAGTCTTGTTTTTCTTTTGCTGCAAAAAAAAGTGTCTTGTTGGTGCTACTTTTATGCCTTTGACTGATTATAGTGATGTTTTATGTATGTATGCTTCTTCTCAATGCCTTAAATCTTTGGATACTGTTTATCATGGAGCTCTAAGGTTCATAACAAATTTCAAGGCTCTAACGCATCATTGTACTCTACACGAGCGAGTTGCTGGGCCTCTTTGACCATCTGTAGACTGAATAATTGGCACATCCTGGTTTACAAGGCTATACTTGTCCTGCTTCCATCATACTTGAGTAACTTTATTCATGTGAAAAGTTCTGGAAGCTACAGCCTTCGTTCTGTGACTCTGTCACAAAGTCTGCTTTTGCTATCGGTCCCCTTCGTCTTGAAATGGGTAAAAGAAGCTTCAGATATGCTGCTCCTGCAGACTGGAATGTGCTATAAGAAAAACTGTGTCTTGGAGAGCTGGTCTCTTTCAGTCTTTCTAAATGCAGATTAAAGGCTCTAGAGGAAGATGAAGCAGGCTGTAAATACTTTGAGTGAAAATTTTCTGCTCTGTGACTCTGGCTTAATTGGTTGATATGTATGTATCTGTGTCTGTAATTGTTTTAAGTCTGTAACTTTGTAAATGTGCTGTGCTGCCAGTCTTGGCCAGGAGGCTCCTCTGGTTAAAAAAAATTTCATACATAGTGAAGTGGCTAAAAGGGCTCCCAGCAGCACTCCATTTTTAAGGAGAACAAGCTTGGACTACCACTAAGGCTCACCACTGTTAAAGAATAAAGCAATTCGGTGCAATTGTGTAAGTTTTACGTAAAAACAGGCCAGAAATTATTTTGGGATCTAAGTACAATTCAGAGAAAATTTTCAGAGTGCTTTACTTTTCCTTCAGGATGTCTTCATTACATCTTTTCCACTGAGCTGGAGCTGCAGCTGGTTCGGAGCCAGTGCCCGACCTAGCACAAGTTCTTTGTTTTCCACCGCCTGAGCACTGGCCCCAGGCTCTCAAAACTGATGCCAGAGTGAAAGCCAGTTACGTCAGGGATTGGGGGACAAAGTTATTGCGCCCAAAAAGACCTGTGTAAACACAGTACCACCATGTTAAAAAGCCTTTGTGAGGATTTTGCAAGAGTCATTTGTTGCAGTTGGTCTGAAGAAGTTGAATTTTCTGTCCCAGTAACATGATGTTAACCTTGCACAGCAGTTGGATCCGCCTGACTCAGTGTCTGTAATCTGGCAGATCACTCTTGCCATATCCAATCTAAAACAACTGTGTTCGGCCTAAAGTGGCATGGTCCTATCAGCGTCCTTTAGAGCAGGAAGAGGAACGAGCTAAGAGCAAGACAACAGCAGGACGTGACTGCAGAGAGATTAGCACAGATGCTAAGAGCTTCAACAGCAGTTTTATCAGATTATTACCACATTTGATTATTTAATGAAAAACAAACAACAACACTACAGACTTCTCTATAGTAAGAATACTTTCGCTCCGCTTCTGACATATTTTGACCTGAGTCTGTTTCATTTTCCCTTTGCTGCATCGTAAAATAGAGACTTCCTGGAGGAAAAGTTAAGCAATCTGATATTTTTTGCCCAATCGCACATTTGATCCAACATAGTTTCGTGGCTCATTTTTATGTAAAACTCACACAATTATGTAAAATGACTGCACCTCTCAACAGTCGTGCACCTTATAAGTAGTCTCAGCTCATTCTCCTTTAAGGTGCAGCGCTGCTGAGAGCCCATTCAGCCACTTCACTGTTGTCAAGAACCTTACATAACCCAACTTAAAAAACACTGAACTTTCCCTTTAAGACAAGTGGTTATCATTTTTTGCCATTGTGCCGCCACAGAGGACGATACCACAGACACACAGACCAACGAGAATGCATTAGAATGGCAAAGGCTACAGATACCAGCCAGGACAGAGGACCACAACCCAGCCCGCTGTTATGCAACACAACATAATCACACACCATCCTTTGTAGAGGAGGGGTGGCATCTACGACTGTGACAACAAACATGTTTTACAGAATATAACTCACCATAATGCAGGATTAGATAAAGCCATGGGCTAAGAGAGATCCATGAGCTCTAGGTCTAACTTCATCTGCTGCTTAAAGGTCAGTTTGAGTTGGAAGCTGCCCCATCCCTGGGAAAAGATACCCAGGGCAGATGCTAGCCGATAAACAGCAGTCAATGGTGCCACCAAAACCCTTGTAATTAACCCACTTTTAGGTTGAACCTACTCAAAAAGTACATTGGCCTCAACAAAACAGTTCTGAATACAGGGGCTTTGTCAAGGAAAATTTAAATGCTGGAGTAATCCTACTTTAGTGTCTATTTGAGCAAATGTAGTTTTTTTTTTTTTTTTTTTTTAACTTAACTTGCCCTAATATGTCACCAAGATAAAGTCTATTGTCTTAACCCTTTGACTGGCATTGTAACCATGCGGTTGACTTTTTGCTGCATTACCACTGTTTAAAATTTTGGCAGCCTGCCTTTGTCTGTTTATCCTTATATCCACTGGGAGGTGCTGCTGTACATGAATATAATTGTTTGAAAACTAGAATAAATTGGAAGTGATTCGTTGCTGTATAGCTTCTCAGAAATCTAACAGTAAGAGCGTACATAGGCGTAACAAAAAATCTTTTCACATATTTCCAGATCCTCTAACAATCATAATTTAGTTGAAGGAAATAAAAGTTGATGATAAAAATGTATCTATGATTCCTCAGAAAACTGGGTCAACAGCTAAATATCTTTATTTTGCTCTCTGGGATGTTTTCATACGAAAAAAAAAAATGTTGCAGAAATAAAAGAAATCCATTTATGTCCAGTATTACCCTGAACTGGCAAGCCAACCAGCAGGTTGACCAACATATCTGTTTCCCGATTGGGTGATCTAAAAAATAAAACCTGAAATGTTGCTAAATAAGGAAGTAGGAACACAATTTTAACAAAAAAAAAGTTGCAAATGTATTTCTTAGTTTGGAAGGCAACAGGTTAAACCTTAACATATTTTCATCATTTCATTATGGAAGAATATATTGAGAAATAAATCTACTGAACTAAAATCAGCTTAAAAATATTAAGATATACTTTCTTAGTGTTGTTGCTTACCAAGTCTATCTCTGTATGACCTCAGTGGACCCATCCGCTGATGGATACTTCCAGCAGGATAACAACACGTGTCACAATAGTCAGAACATCTCAGTCTGATTTCTTGAACATGAGTGAGTTCACTCTGCAGTAGTGGCCTCTACAGTCACCAGATCTCAATCCAATAGAGCACCTTTGGGATGTGAAACGGGAGATTCACATTATGGATGAGTGTAAATCTGTTACAACTATGGGATGCTGTATTATTTATTGATTTATTTATTTATCAGGGACAATGCACATAAATAAACATTTCTGTAAATATGCCAGAGTTAGCCAAATGGCTAGTTTCTATCAGTGGTCCCTGGCCAGATGTCAAGAAAAGGCTCTATCATGTCAACATGGACCAAAATCTGTGAGGAATGTTCCCAACTGTTAAATCTATGCCCCAAAGAATTAAAGCTGTTATAAAAGCAAATGGGGGTCAAGCCCAGAACAAGCAAGGTGAACCCAATAAAGTGGCCAATGAGTGTATGGAAAAGGAAAAGCAGTTGCTGAGTTACTTATTTTTTGATGGCGTTTCATTCCATCTGATGTTATTGGAATGTTTTAGAGTGCCTTGCAGTCATGCGATATAGCTGTCAGATCACACATTAAGAAATGACCCCAAAGTTCAACTGGCTGCAGAACAGTTTATCCATCATCCAGACTTTACCTGCTGATCATCAGTTATTTGCCTGCCTCAGATCCACACACAATCCTCCAGAGTTGCCTAATAGTATTAATGTGTTGATACTGTTCCACAAAATGAGTTTAATCTAAAAAGTGATTGAATTTTAAATAAGTAATTAAAGCCAGTCATTTGAGGAAGTAATCATCTTTACATTGGGGCCAATTATTTGTGGTGTGCAGGAGCTTGATAATTGAGGTGCGAAGAAGGCGAGATCCATTATCAGTCTGAACAGTCTGCTTTAATGAGGGAGACAGAGGCATGTTCAAAAGGGACCTGTCTCACATACTGGAATGAGAGAGAGCCGTGAAGGACCAGAGTTTAATTCATTTTACTTAGGATGGTGATTGGCTCATTGTTACTTATCCTCTTCATTGTCATGCAGTCGACTAATGAGACTGAGCCAAGAGGCTACTTTAAGATGTGTTTGTAGCCTAAATAACATCATTTAAAAACAGAAAATGGACATGAGCTTAAATAGCGTCTTTCTGTTTAAAGCCTAAACCAACATAGTAGAGATGTGACATTCACGAACGAGTCAAGTCTTTTGAACAGATCCTTTAAGTGAAGGATGAGAACAGATTTGCAGTTTGTGAGCTATTCTTAAATGCAAATTGCCTACGCTGCCTTCACGTGAACGAGTAATGACATCTCCGAGTTTGAGTTGTCCACAGCATGCTATATTCAAAGCTATACACATGCACAATGCACAGCTAACTCTGTCACTGTTTTATCAGGGAGGAGGAGAGAAAGGGCTTATGTGGAAAATTGTACAGTAAAGTTGGTTTGCATGCCCAAATTTTTATTCTATATATATTCATCTATATATTTATTTATTTATGCTCATTTATTAATTTTGTATTGCTTTCTGTATTGTTAAAATGTTCTTGTGTATAAAATTTTCTACTTAACTTGTTCTGCATGGTACTTTTTACAGCCTGCTTAGTTTTTATTGTGCCACAAAGTTTTTTAGGGGATGAAAAACTCAAAATAAGTGATCTCACTGTCTGAGCATGGACAAAATGGCACCACATTGTAGAATGTTTGCAATGAAAACACAGGCCAAATGAAATTATAACCGATATTCAGAATAATTTCTTCAAGTTGAATTATTCTGATCCAAATCTTAACTTTTAACTGCTACCAGTGATTGTTTCATTGGTAAATATGAGATTCCCCTGGTTGACTTCTAAAATATAAATAAATATAACAACAAGATGGTCTTTTTAACGGCTCATTGAAAGGACTGGCTCCTCAATATCTGGCTCCCTTCAAAGAGTCATAAATCCCATCTCTACAACAGTGTGGTACAGGAATGAGTCCAAAAAGTTACATTTTAGCACAGTGGTATTATTAGGCCTTTTTCAGGGGCTGAAGCCACCCCTAAATAATTTGAGTTGTTTTATTTAAAAGAAAAGGAAAATTACAAAAAAGTGCAGACAAATTCATTATTAATTGGCCAGAATATAAGTTTAAATTAAAAAATCCTAGAACTTTCCATTATTCACTTAAATAACAACATAAATCTGTCAGTTTCCCTTCACTTGGTAGAGAAACCCCTTCAGTGCGTCGATATCCAGTCCATTCCACTTGTTCATATAGAGAGCACCCACATCACTACAAATCCAGCCCATGTTTTCCCAGCAACCTTGGTTGCACTTTCGGTACATGCAGCGTGTGTGCACCGGCATTGAAGCACACAGATCTTACTGCAACAGCATTAAACCATCGATCAAGAGTGGATATAAGAGGGTTTTTTAAAAATGTAAGTATTCATCACTGCTGGTAGTAACAATTAGCACCAACTGCTAGCTAACAGCAGTTGGTCGATGTAATTAATGAACCAAATGCTCCCTGTTTGACAAATAAAAACCTAGCTTGCACACTAGACATCTCCACACCTGTGTTATCTTTGTTGTTTTGCAGTCAAAAGTTACATTCTAGCTCTAAAAGAACACTGCTGCTTTGCTAGCTAGTTAGTCTGAAGTGCATTGTGAAGGTCCATGTTGTTTATAGAGTTAAGAGCGCAGTCCTTTTTTTTTGTTTTGTTTTGTTTTTTTTTTCATGGTATTCTATCTTTGGGGTGACTTGCTTTTGGAGCACCAGCTGTATTTCTCACTTTACACATGAGCTGAGCTCATTCACGTATGATTATTATCAGTGAACAGTAAAAATGTTGATTTACTTGAATACTGTATTTTAAGTACATTTTTTGAGTATCTGGACTATACTTGTGTATTATTATTTTTGGAAACTTGTGACTTTTACTCCACTACATTTTAAAGACAAATGTTTTACTTTTAACTCCACTACATTTCTATGAAAGGTCTTGTTACTTTTAAGTTTAGCTTGAAGTCAGTGGATGAAATTTCTTTTCTCTTCTAAAATGCGATCTGCATGTTTTGTTCAAGTGGTGATGCCGTACCTGTTCCTCTCACATGTGATACTGAGATCAGGCATGTAAACGTTGGTCAGGTAACAGTTCATCTTGGCAGTAATGATGGCTACAGCAGAAACAGGCAATGATTTCATGCCAGAGCACCCATGGCCATGTCTGAAGTCCATGTCTGAGATTGTTGAAATGAAGAATGATTCATTTACTTTTAAATATTTTCATGTTTGCCATGTACAAACTTCATCACCGCCTAAAACCTCAACTCTAACCTCAGAAAGCATGTCGAGGTAAGGTCAGTCACACACATAGAGCTGTGTGTGTGTGTAACTGACCACAATCAGCAGTAGGAGATGGCTACTGCTGATTGTGGCAGAAGAGGAGAGGAGGAAGAAGTTTACGTATGATAAATATTAAATAGACTTGAGGACAGGCTCCAGCCCCCCACCCCAAAAGATATAAGCTGTATAGATAATGGATGGATGGAAGGATCTAATGAGTTATTCAAGCCAGTTTTGGCGGCTTTTTGATGCCAGTTACAGAACATTTTCAGGTTATTATACTGTATGTACTTTCCTAAAAAAAAAACAAAAAAAAACAGCTTTGCCAGAATCAATAAAGCTTTTCAGAATCAATTACAACTTTATTTTTGAGGACAGGTAACAACTTTTTAATATTTTTTTGGCAGATTTTGTCTGATTTTCCCATGAACAGGCATTTTTTAAATATTTTAAACTGACTAGCGGGCGGTATAAAATGAGCTGGAGGACCACATGAGGCCCTTGGGTTGCCACTGGCCCACCTCTTATTCAGACCTTGAGCCCTGTATCATTTTTTAGTGAGGTTTGACAATAGTCACTACATTTTTCCTCTGTGATTCATGAAGATAATTTCACTGTTCTATTCACAGTCACTTGTTTTTGTCATTTTTACTGCTTGATGATGGAAATTTAAGCTTGTACCATAATTAGATGAAGATTAAAGTTAAATGAAGATACCCTCCTTGGTCATGTCATTCTGAACCATTAAACTCTGAGTGCATGTGCAATACTTGAAGACAGCAGAAAAAAAAACAGCCACTCCAGGGCAGAAGGATCATAACAAAGATCACAGAGACCCTCGAAGCTCTGGCTGATCTGACATCTCATATCTGAGGTCTGATGTGAGGCAGTCTCGTCGGCATTTTGTTTTTTTATGATTATATTTTATACATTGTCACTATTTCCTTATTCTTTGACCAGTTTTTCATGTTTTTTGTACCACAGGTTACAGTTGCACAACATCTTTTCTTTCAGCATTCTTCTCTACACTGTCATGATTATAACAGTGGAAAAATAAAAGCTAACAATGCAGACATGCAAATATAGTTTTCCTAAACTAATACACTCCCCTGTTCCATGTGTCTGTCTCTCTAATTTAATAAAATGTAAGAAAAATATTATCAGTAATTCAGGAAAATAAATATTTGATTTATTTAACAGGTTTATTGTTCAATAAAATGAGAGTTTGATACATTATTAAATAAGTCTAATAAAAATAAATATACGAGCCAGCATTCAACACTTCAAATCTGCTTTTGACCAAAAACATATATTTCAACACCAGTGAAGAAGACAAAGCCAGACTCAGCCCCATGTGTTATTCCTGCCTCTAATCCTCCTTTCTGAGTGTTCCCTCGTCCCTGAAACAGAGTGTGGAAAAATCTCCCCCTGTGAACTGGGACAAGAGACGCTGCCTATTTTCTGGCCAAAAGCAGATGAGGCATTTGATTTGCTGAGTGGTCCAAGGACACAAAAGGGGAAGTGTGTGTTTAGTAACTCATATTTCACATTTCTTATCATTCACTTTCAAATTCCTGATAATGTTTTTGGATATGAAAATGATTTAGAGACAGAAGACATAGAAGCTCGCAGTTTGGTCACAGCATCTCCATATAACTTGTAGTGTAAGGCTTAAGCTTGACAAGTTTTTGGATGCTTGTTAAAAGTGAAGTAACCAAGAATAACACATGGTGGTGCAGCAAATAGCCTGACAGCAAGGAGGTCGCTGGTTTGAATCCCATGTCAGTCAGGGCCTTTATTGTGTGGAGTTTTCATGTTTTCCCCATGCATGTTTGAGGACTCCAGTTGCCTCTCATTAACCAAAAACATGCTCATTAGGTTGATTGGGGACTATAAACTGCCCTTAAGTGTGAGTGATGTAAGTCGATGTATAGCTGCATTTCCACCAAGCAGTCTGGTTCAGTTGAGCTCAGTACAGCACGTATTTACTGCTGTTTCCACTGTTGGATCAGGGGCCCACCATCACCCCTGAATAACAAACTGCAAAATATTGATAATATTCAATCAGCAGCAATAAACAACCCATTGATTGAGGCAGTCATAACACACAAAACACTTGAGTAACTTCAGCCTTTTTTAACAGACTCCACAGAGCTTTTATGCACAAACGTGAAATAAAAAGTCTGAGAAGTTGTTTCAGACTAAAACATGCAGCTTTAGCTGAGTCCCTACTTAGCAAATACATAACAAACACCTCTCTTTAACATGTCAATTAGCATTACAGGATATTGTTGCCACTTATTGTAAAGATGTGAGAATAGATGGCACCCCACTGCATTAAAAATCCCCTTAAAAAAAAGCACAGGATTTTTTTCAAAACATTTTTTTGCCCAGGCAAAGGCTCGCGACCCACTGAAAAAGGGCCTGCAACCCACTTTTGGGTCAAGACCAACCAGTTGAGAATCAGTGCTTTAGAGAAGATACAAGAAAAACATGAAAGTAAGGCTTTACCAGGTTGAAACCCTTAAATTGTCACACATAATCATTTCTACCAACCTGAAAATATATTGCCCTGGTAATATTTGCATCTACAAAAACAGGACTACCAAATTACCAAATGTGAATCAATTCACATTCTGCTGCTCACGTCATCTGTTTGATTTTGCAGACAGCTGTCAATCACATGATCTGTTGTTGCACTTTGAGGACTCACACAACATGCAAAACAGGAAAAATGCTCAATAAATACTTGATATGTGATTTAGTTATGTGGTGTGAAAATTCTGTTTCTTACTGAGCAGATAGATTTAGAATTTCAAACTGCATTGGCAAGCTAAGATGCAGATTTAACAAGATAAAGCTAAAGTGCAAATGCAGCTTGATAATGTACTCAAATGTGCCCCAAAGTACCTGTTTGTTACACATGGAGACGTGAGTGATGGTGGGTGACATGATCAGGCTGACAACACTGAATCATATCTGAGTGTCCACGTGCCATTTTTGGAGAAGGCCCCATTTCTATTTTCTACCCCATCGCTCACATCGACAAAGACAAGGAGCAAGAAAAGAGGGAGATTAATGAGATTTTCTTGGTTTTCTGAATCTTCTCACTCAGCAGAGCTTGTTAATCTGTTTTGGCAAGTGAAGATAGCAGAGCATTCATCTGTTTCTCGAGTGAAAGGTTTTACTTTCACCTCCAACAAAGAGGAAGAAACTTTAATTGGCTCTCAGAAAGTTGTGCATTGACGAGCCTTTGAGTCCATTTATTTGTCAATACATAGCACTGCACGTCAGTTTCTGATAGTGACTGACATTTCATGGCAGCAGATAGCTCTATATGGACATTTTCAGTGTTGGGTGGCTGTTTGCAAACATGGAAAGCATCCCAGAGGAAAGCTTACCCTCGACTCTAGAGGACTCTCTTTCTACCAACACCTACGCCAGCCTATTTTTCAGACTGAGATTATACAGAGGACGAGGAGGGTAACCAGGCGAGAGGAGTGTGGCTCAAATGTTTGAGCTTGCGGCAGACCAAGCCCACAGTGTTGTTTGTTACAGTCAGGCCTCGGAATATCCCTGTGATGAAGCTGATGTTGTAAAGGCTTGTAGACCTGATAGTACTATTATCACTGCAGTGTTGGTGGCTAAACCTGGTAGTAGCTCTATCTACAGTAGTGGGGTTGCAGATTCAAGCCTAGCCCCAACTGTCACATGTCCATGTGCTCTTGAGCAAGACACTTAACCCTAAAATGCTCCCACCGCTGCGTAGAAATGGGCATGAAAGGGTGAGGTGAGGATGTGTTAGCAAATGCTGATGGACAACTTATGTAGAAGCTTCAAACATCAGTGAAGGGACGTGAGAGTGAATTGGTGAGAGTGGGTAGATGTGAATTTGAAGTGTCGAAGCACTTGGAGAATTTAGAAAGACCTGAGAAGCAGTATATAGGCCCAGGTTCTTTCACCAGACAGTTTTTTTTAAGTATCCCAGTGTTGGAGCCACCAAGAAAGGTTGAGAAGCCAAATGACATCAAGAAAACATTTTTTTTTTTTGGTGTGGCCTGATTGTGCACTGTGTAGGTAACTAAAGGTTTAAGCCCATCTCAGGCTGTCACATGTTGATGTGTCCTTGGGCAAGACACTTAACCTCAAGTTGCTCCCACTGTGCTTAAGTGGTTTGTAAATTGATAGGAAAGGGTGTGAATGTGTTAGTTGATACTGATGGACAACTGACATAGAAACTCCAACCATCGGTGAGTGAAAGAGGGAGTAAATAGGGGTGGATATGTAGATATGACCTGCGGTGTGAAGCTGCTTTGAGAAGTCAAAGAGACTGGAAGAGACTGGAGACTGGAGACTGTTCAGCTCTGAGGGATACAATGGATGGATCCTTTGTTGTATTGAGAAACGTGGATGTTTTCTGTTGACCTGCTTTAAAGAAGTCTTTGAAATTGGACAGCACTGGATGTGCCGCTATGATGCAATCAGCCTTCAACTGCTGACTTCAAAACCTGCAGCTCTTAACTCTGGACACAGCTCAGAGAGTGAAGACAACAAAACAAGGGTGAAAACACATCCTGTTATCACAGATACAGGAGACACAGAGCGAAGGTGGGGAGAAGAAGATCTGAAATGTGACATGGTAAAGGTTAGGATAAAACAAGAAGAAACAGAGATAAAACACAAATCCATCTGTTACCATCCATCTGAGGAAACCCTTTCAATTAAACATCAATCAGCATCATGCCCTGTTTATAAGACCTTTTTGGCAAAAATCAGGGATCTTAACTTGCATTTTGGCTGTTACTTCACATGACAATCACATTTTGGGTGCCTGAAAACAGGAACAGGTTTGAAAATGGTGCAGTTTGTATCATCAGATATGAGGTGCCTCTAACAAGGGAGGTGTTATGCACATGTGCAATGTTCTCAGTCATCAGGACCAGAGGGAGCCATGGGCCTGTTTCAAAACCCCAATAGAGTGTCAATCATGAGGACTCACTCTGTTTATATCAGCTGATTAATAATAACATTTAGGAATGCAGTCAGCTTAAAGTCACGAGACAACACAGTCACTTATTAAACCACTACACCCTCTGAGCGTGGAGGAACATGAATTTAAATAAATTAAAATTGCATGCACATTATGCACAGTTTGTGTTTTAAAACTGGTCCTCATTTTGAGCTGATCTGATGTTACAATTGCTAACTGATGGGTATTTTATCATATCTTACGTCTGAACGGAATTCATCCACAGCAGGAGGTTGGGCTCGTTCATCTGCCTTGACCGACTCTGACCAATGTGCACAACTAGAGGACAAAGATATTTACAACGACAGATCCAGCTGCTTCAATTTTCTCCTCCTTGCCAGCTGCCTGCCAACTTCCAGTCACTGGAGGTCCCGCTACCTCTCTGGGGTTGTGCTTAAAATCCATTGAAAACATTCCAATTCATGTGCATTTGTGCACGACCATATATTTCTGTAAGACAGCGTCAGTTAGTTAACAGTCTGCTCCTGTCCGATCTGCTCTCAGATAAAATGAGAAACATCGAAACAGATTTTGAAACAAAGCTTTTGTCTCTTTTTTCACGTCTTCTGCTAAATTGCTCACTCCAAGGATTATGGCTCTATGCTGTGTTACTTCTCTTCTGCATCAGTCTCTCATTGGGAAGGAGTGTCCGCTTTTAGGACACATAACATAATTAACATAATAATTACTTTAATGAGGGCTCACTCAAAGCGATCTGCTGTAGCATCAGGTTCTGTGTTATGGGAATCTTCTCCAGCATTGAGCAGCACATTTTTGGTTTCTTCGTGTTTTTTGCCCGCCATCATGTTTGCCTAAAAAATCTTACCACAGAAGCGCTTTGGTTAATCAGATGATCAGACATGTAACTTAAAAACTCATCCTTGATCTGCAGAAATAAAAGTCTCTGTCTTGCTCATGTGGAGGCACTGAGTGGCTGCAGCAGGAGGAGGTGTCTGAGGCGTTTATGTTTGTCTATTACTGATCTTCAAAGTTTTGTTTGTTAAGAAAAAGGGGTAAATATATACATTTTTGCTGAGTATAAATAAAAGCCATTTTCCAGATGGTGGTGAGGGTCAGAAATTATTACTGGTGGGCCAGGCTTGGCCTGGGGTCGTTATTTCCCGACCCCTGATGTTAAGTTCCTATTTGCATTGTGGATGAAGAATGTGTTGGGGGTTAGTGCTTAAGAGAGTCTGAATTTAGTACTGGAGTGGTGGAGTCACTTGTACTGAACTTCATTGTAAGTTTCAGTTCTCTACTCCTGAAAGAAGACAAGTTTCGACTCAATTATCAAATATACATCACTCATGAATTCTCATTTTGATGCTGTTGTATTATTAAACATCAGTCATCTCTACCTTATAACCATTATAGATGTAAATTAAATGTTAGATTAGTACTCTTTTCATGATTATTAATGATTATACTTCTGTAAAAAACTATCATGACAATCATACAGGTATGAGGACCCTCCTGAAACTGAGATGCTGCATTTCAGGGGCTAACCTTTAATAAATTTATATTCAGAAAAATATGATGAAGACAGGTCTATGATTGGTCCATGGATCTCTCATTAGCTTTAGTTCTTACTTTAGTCCACTTGTCTCCGTCTGCTTCCCTTCCTTCACCCACACACCCAACACAGCATAGTGTGGTCGGCTGTTCATCATGAGACTGGGATCCACATTCAAGATTTCCTACTGCTAAACTGAGGTTTTTCTTGCTGCCATGATGGAGGGATTCATGATTGGCTATATGTATTCATGTTGGGTGTTGGATGTACACACAGACAAAATTGTTGGTACCCCTCCGTTGAAGAGAGAAAAACCCACAATGGTCACTGAAATAACTTGAAACTGACAAAAGTAACGATAAATAAAAAAATACTGAAAATTAACTAATGAAAATCAGACATTGCTTTTGAATTGTGGTTCAACAGAATCATTTAAAAAAAAAAAAATAATGAAACTGGTCTGGACAAAAATGATGGTTCCCCTAGAAAAGATTGGAAATGATTTGACCATAGGGACATGTTAAACTAAGGTGTGTCCTGTAATTAGCATCACAGTCGTCTTCAAGCTTGTAATCAGTCAGTCTGCCTATTTAAAGGCTGAAAAGTAGTCACTGTGCTGTTTGGTATTGTGGTGTGTACCACACTGAACATGGACCACAGAAAGCTAAGGAGAGAGTTGTCTCAGGAGATTAGAAAGAAAATTATAGACAAGCATGTTAAAGGTAAAGGCTATAAGACCATCTCCAAGCAGCTTGATGTTCCTGTGACTACAGCTGCACATATTATTTAGAAGTTTAAGGTCCCTGGACATGGCCGCAAGAGGAAAATTGATGACAAATTGAAGAGACGAATAATACGAATGGTAACCAAAGAGACCAGAACAACTTCCAAAGAGATGAGAGGTGAACTCCAAGGTCAAGGCACATCAGTATCAGATCACACCATCCATCGCTGTTTGAGCCAAAGTGGACTTAATGGAGGACATCACTGTTGAAAGCAAATCATAAAAAAGTGAGACTGGAATTTGCCAAAATGCAGATTGACAAACCACAAAGCTTCTGGGAGAATGTCCTTTGGACAGATGAGACAAAACTGGAGCTTTTTGGCAAGTCACATCAGGTCTATGTTCACAGACGCAAAAATGAAGCATACAAAGAAAAGAGCACTGTACCTACTGTGAAACATGGAGGAGGCTCAGTTATGTTCTGGGGCTGCTTTGCTGCATCTGGCACAGGGTGTCTTGAATCTGTGCTGGGTTCAATGAAATCTCAAGACTATCAAGGCATTCTGGAGCCAAATGTGCTGCCCAGTGTCAGAAAGCTTGGTCTCAGTCACAGGTCATAGGTCCTCCAACAGGATAATGACCCAAAACACACAGCTAAAAACACCCAAGAATGGCTCAGAACAAAACATTGGACTATTCTGAAGTGGCCTTCTATGAGCCCTGATCTAAATCCTATTGAACATTTGTGGAAGGAGCTGAAACATGCAGTCTGGAGAAGACACCCTTCAAACCTGAGACAGCTGGAGCAGTTTGCTTACGAGGAGTGGACCAGAATACCTGTGGACAGGTGCAGAAGTCTCATTGAGAGTTACAGAAATTGCCTGATTGCAGTGATTGCCTCAAAAGGTTGTGCAACAAAATATTAAGTTTAAGGGTACCATCATTTTTGTCCAGGCCAGTTTCATTATTTTGTTTTTTAAAATGATTCTCTTGAACCACAATTCAATTTAATTTTCAGTAAATTTTAATTTATTATTACTTTTGTCAGTTTCAAGTTATGTCAGTAAGCATTGTGGGGTTTTTCTTTCTTTAACGGAGGAGTACCAACAATTTTGTATATCCATGTTTTCAGATTAATCAGTGCTGTTGTGGTCTGCCATGACCAACCTTCTGCTGCTTACTGAGGCTGCTCACTGTGAAAATGACTGTCAGCTGAGCCAGCGCTGCTACTCCAAAGTCGAGAGCAGAAACTGTGCCAGCTCGTCCCCCTGTGCACCGGCCCCAGGCTGACAGGGGGAAACATATCCAAAGCCTGAACACATCCAAACATGGAGAGTGAAGCCATTGGACAGAAATACTTGTTTGTGCAAAACTATGACAAAAGTTTATTATTTGAAGTCTATAACAGTATATTGTTTCTGCTATAGGGATTATTTTGAGTTAATGGGATGTGTGGTAACAGCAGATGAGGATAAAACTTTCTATGTTGTTGGATCACCTTTTTAATTTGTTCAGATATTTGCTAGTGTGGGGTTAAGTGGGGTTGCTTGAGGCCTAAGGCACTAGTAAATGAAGGACCTGGCCAAATTAGTCCCTTCATGGAGATAGCTGGGTACCCACGCTAGCTGTGAAATAGCATTGCATGGTGCCAGCTAAAACTTCATAATTTATCAACTTCAGGTTCAAACTACACAAAAAACAACATTGGCTCGATTATACGTCACAGTAAGATTCCTCGGAGCATTTAACTTTTCAACAACATAGCCCCAATGTTTACAGCTTCGGTGTGATACAAGATGTAAAGGTTTCATGTCCCTCCGCCATCAGTGAACTTTTCCCTCGCATTAGCTGTTTGGGTCATTGGTCTCCAGAGAGAACGACAAACACTAACTTTCATAAAACTTGATTAAAAATCAGCAATTTTGACTCAAGTGACGACAACGTGCTGTTAGTCATGGGTACCAGATCATACCTTTATGAACCGGAGTACGATGAGAGAAGCTGTTGTTGAAAATGAGGATCAGGACAGATCACGAGTTACCCAATGGTGCAGATGCATGTCTCTGCTGAATATAAACTTATTCGAGCTTAGCCCCTTGAGATGTGGCATCTCATTTTCAAGAGGGACCTCATGTCTGTATGGTTGTAAAGACAGTTACTATGGATGAATAATCAATACAACCATGGACAGAGAATAATCTAATATTTACATTAACAGCCATAATAATTATGAACTGGAGAAGAATAATGTTGATTAAATGGTCTAAAAGTATGAAACCTGCCATATCAGTCATGCAGGGTTCTGCAGGGCTCAGTTATGGGTCCACTTCTTTTACTGCTATACTTGGGAAATGGGGAAAATAATCAGTCAATTCAGTAACATCTCCCATCATCTGTATGACGATGATATTCAGTATTACTGCTCTCGCAAAAGAATTGAGCTAAATAAATTATCTCGTTTAACCACTGTTAGACTGCGACAGCAGTGGTTAAACAGCTTTTAACAACTGAACTTTGAAAAAAAATTTATCACTGCCCCCGACACTAGCTTCCCATCTGTGGAACAATATTGATGATTGATGGTCTTAATCAATTGTTTTTGGTTAATCAGTTGTTTTGGTCAGTGCTATTACTTTCATGATCAATGTTTTACCCAACAATTTACTCATATATTTAATTTTATTATAAATGTTGTAATCAATGATTCACTTTTATATGATTCACTTTTATATTTACTTTTATTTTTTATTTGCTTATTTTTATATATCCTTAATGTCATAGTTTACTAACTTTTAATTATATTTTTATAATGAATGTTTGACGAATGGCTTCACCTAATATGCTAAATAGTTTCATAAGTTTTATTTTACATTATTTGCCTTATATATTTTCTTAAATGGTTTAAATCTCACAAAGTCGTAGTTGGACTTAAAACATTGTGTTTTCATTAAATGGTTTCTGTCTTCTTGAAGGTAATTGTTTTTCATATGCATAAATGTTCTTGAAGTTGTTTTTCCCACAGAGCCAAAGTACATATCTAATGATGCCTATTTTAAAGATTAGGTGAATAATATGTATAAAATAATATGTATAAATGCAGTTCTACTGAGTTTAAGAAAATTCCTTCCATGGAAATTTCCATTAAGTTTGAGGAAAGACCATATTTGGAAGCTAACAGGGAGGCCATTTTGAAAGAACCAGCAAAAGCCATCTTGAGCCAGGAATAAGAAAGGGAAAAAACCATACTATATATAAAATCATAAGATGAAGGAATTCTGCACATCATCGGATATATATGACGTTCTAGGAAGGGAAAATTACACAATTAAGTTCAAGAATAGATGAAAGTTAATATTAAAGAAGAAAGGATGGAACTTTCTAGAAGAAGGAGACGAGCTCCAGGAGCTCCACCAGTCAGAGTAAAATGCAGTGTTTCACAGTTTTGTAGCCAGTTGGGTGCTTCATTCAACTCATCCACTCTGTTTTGTTCCATGGGACTTAAATAAACCAGTATCGGACTTGGACTTAGTCTGCATTTTGTTCTTTTTAGGGGACCAGGAGCTTAAATTGGAATTTGCCTTTTTCCTTTTCAGGGGACAAGGAGCGCATGTTGGAATTAAACATTTTGGACATCCTTAAGTTTCGTTTTGGCAGCCATGTTTAGAGCAGATTTTTACAAGTCAGCTTATTCTTTGTCTTTGGGTAAAAAAAGACACGACACATCACATACAAGATTGATTCTTCTTAACCCCCCCCCACACACACACACACACATGTACACACACACAAATACCAGAGCTATTGACACGTTATTAGCCTAATCAAGCCCTGAGGTCCTCCAAAGTACCCTTATTTTCTGCCCCTGATCAAGGCTGGCTACCATGGGCAACCGGGCTTTTGGTGTCAGAGCCCCTAAGCTCTGCAACTCAACACCTGAGAACATCAGGCTGGCAGACACATCATGAGATGTTAAATCTCTGCTTAAAACACATTTTTAAATAACCTCGCAGTGCAAGCAGATCTGCCTGATTTAAGGTCTGGGATCTAACAATTGTGAGCAGCCCAAAGCGGGACGGCCCAGTCAGCATCCTTCAGAGTATGAAGAGGTGGGAGCTACAAGCTAGATGACAGCAGGAAGTAACTACTCTTCCAGAGATTAGCATAGATGCTAACAGCTTCAGTAGAAGTCTTATCAGATCTGGACCACATGTCATTATTAAATGAAAAACAAATAATAACACTAAAAATGCCTCCCAATAGTAGGGATATTTTCACTCCAATTCCAACATGTTTTTCCAACAGAGCTTGTTCTATGAAGTGGCTCTTTTTCTGTCCTTTACACCACAGGAGGTAGCTTTGCTGTTATGTTTTCTAATTAGCCTGCAATGAAAGTGACTGACAAAACATTTATCCAGTCACCTGCTACACTTTTGAAAGTTTCTACCCATTCCCAAACACTTTCTATGGGCTAGTTCCCTGATGGAGTGAAAAATTCTACAATCTGTCTTACTCTATTATGTTTTTTGGTTTATTTGCTTTCATTTAAAAACCAATCTTTTATACTGTCTTTTTTATTGATGATGTTTTATCTTGTGTTATCTTGTACTATATATATATAAATATATATATATATATATATATATATATATATATATATATATATATATATATATATATATATATATATATATATATATACATATATATATATATATACATGTTGTTCATCGCATCCAAGTAATATTGCAGTGTGAATCGGCAGATGGGCAATGTCCTCACGGAATTAATGTGAATGTCTTGAGGTATGAATGTTATCAACCCTTGTTGTGGTGCTTTCCTGTAAAGGTACTGTAAATTTGGCAATTATCCAAAGTTCAATGTTAAGCCAATCAACTTGATTTAAACAGCCACAAAAAGCAACATGGAAATATCAAACCCAATGACTGAAATGTTTTCATATTTCTTTATTTTTAACTTTGAATCAATAAAATTGTTTGTTGCTGATTGGAGTTGACTTCTCGCTGACTTAAAAGAGAGGGAATGATGATTTTGCTGAACATCTTAGAGAGAAAACCAAAATGATGTAGTTTGATGCCAAAGGCTTTCTTCTGTTCGTCTTAAAAGTACAAAGGGGTGCCCACCATTGATATACTCCATGGCTTGTTATTGTTGATCCTGTTGTTGGCTGCTTTCCACTCACCATGACCTACACAACAACACCGGCCACCGCAGAGAGAAGAACATGTGCACCCTGATAGAGCCAACGAACAACAGAGCTCCCATCAGGAAGTACAGCGGGATCTCAGCCTTCTCACTGTTTTAGCTTGATTAATATGTAAACTGGGGTAGATTTAGTGAAGCTCAAACAGAATCAAAGAGTGTTCTGCATGAAACAAGAGCATGCAGAGATCTTTCAATGAACCAAAATGACTGAAAAACCTCACAGGAATGTTCTTATGCTTTCATGTGAAAAGATCTTTGTGGGTCTGTCCTGCTGTTTCAGTCCATACTAGGGGTCGGCAGATAAGTTCAGCATCAGGCCAGATGTTTTCTGAGTCGCAAAACATAAATACAGGTTAATTCATGAAGATGCTTTCAGAGGATTCATTCCCCATTTGGTTACATGCCTGTTGCTCATCTTAAGCCCATTTCTCAATGCCCTCATGCAAAAGCATCACAACCAGGCTCTGTATATTTACATCCAGAGACATTGGCATTAATTTTGCGTGGCTATAGTATCTGTGACAATTCAGGCTGCAACACGGCTTGGACTCGCAACACGGCGCATGGACCCACAAACACACGAAGGCAGAGATGCTCACTCGCACCGCTCCTGTCTCCCACTGACCCTGTATTCAGCCCTCTCCAATATCACGCCTCTGTTACTACCTCTGGGAACAGAGCAAAGAGGGGATCAACACATTCCCTACATCATGTCTTCATGTTCACAGTGGAGACAAAACTTTGCAGAAGGGTAAATATTACGCCTCAAAACAGCAGTATGAATTGGAATTTCTTACACAAGAAAGCCCGTCAACATAAAAGACAAAATGAACTGCACTGCAAAAACTCAGATCTGAGAGTGTTAGTCTGATTCAAGTCAAGATAATCTCACTAGACTGATTCTAAGCCACAATTTCCTTACAAGAACATATTTGAAGATAAAAAAACTAAAAAATAAGGCCTGAGTTGCTTGTAATAGAGAAACTAATCAGGCAATAAGACGAGACAAATTTAATTTGAAGGCTGTCTTAAAATATAATTTTCTATCCAGAGCAGATATTAAACTATAATTTGAGACTTTCACTGAGTGAAACTTTACTTGTTCCCCTGGCAGATATTTTATCATTGCAAGCAATTCAATGCCTTATTTTTGACTTTCATTCCTTAAAACAAGATACATATCTCGACATGTTACGTGAATGTGGATTAAAACAAGTGTTTTTGATATTTCTGACTTGAAAGACAAACACTTACCTAGATCTGAGGTGTAGCAGTGTGTAATCAGGCCTGATCTTCTCTATATACAGAACATGCTCAGTGAGTAGGCCTCTTCAGCTGTTGAGCGGCCCAACACTGCTCGTGTTTTATATATTAGGGCTGTCAAATGATTAAAATTTTTAATCAGATCAACCACAGGGTTGCTGTTGATTAATTTCGATTAATCGCAATTAAATACCATTAATTTTTAATCTCTATTAATCGCATGAGGGTGGTTTGTTGCAAGCTGGACGACATGTTAGCAAAAGTGCTAACAGGATCCCCGACTGACGCATGCTTTGCATTAATGTGGTACTTTAAAGAACCAGAGGGTCCCCTACCTGGGGTACCTGAGGCTAGCTCCTCAACAAAAAGCAATATACAGTGCACCCATCATGTAGAAATATGCACATCAATTGACTCAGGAAAAGCTCAGCTACAAGCCAATATAAGCCAATCTTACACACACCAAGAAAATTAATTATCAGAGATCAAAATCTGGGTAGCACCACCTAGTCAACACACTAGCCCCATTTCCACTGCAAGGTAACAACTGAAAGCTGAGACTGAGACGATTCCATCACTACCATCTATGTCGCTGTATGACCAAAACTCAGTACACCAGCAGCCAAAGAAGACAACACTAAAAAATCACTTGTGAACTGGGAGAAACAAAAGATCGGTCTTACCTTTGCTGTTTTGTGATGAAACGTCCTATTTGAGATCAATAAACGCTGGTTTTAGTTCGTCCATTGTTGTTTTGAGCCTAGAGAAATACAATTCCCATCTTCCCTTGCAGTGAGGGAGATTTTACAAGCAGAGAATGCTGATTGGATTGGATCACAATGCCTTTGCTTCCTTGTGATTGGCCAATGTGTTTTTGGTACGGATTTGGGTACTGCCCCTCATTTCTATTGGCTCTGATGGCTCAATAGAGGTGTCCACCACCCAAATTGACCAATCCCCTGCTGAGATATTGCTCAGCATATGTTACAGCATAGGCGTCAGTTTAGGGGGGGACGGGGGGGATGTGTCCCCCACAAGTTTTGTCAGGGGTCATTTTGCCTCCACCACACACAAATCCTTCAAGTGTAAGCCATTGTAACCTCAGTTATTTTTAGTAGTACAGAAAATTCCGACGCTCCTGAACACACCGCAGAGGGACTCAGCAGACCTTCACGAGGATAAAAAAAAACACATGCAGCTGCTGAAAATTTGCAGCCGTGCCAAGTTGAAGCTCCGACCCAGAGTGTACTTTTTCTTCTGATAATACCTGTGGTGAGTTAGAAAACTTGTTTGCTTGTTTAACCCTGTGATTATCCCATGTAATTAATATATGCAAGGGGGGCATTAGTTTGTTTTGAAAAGTGATATGTCCTCAAATAACTTTACACTCAACATGCTAACATACTGAATTTACTAATGTTACAACCTGCCATGATTAAAATGTTCTGTCAGGAAAACAGAGATTTTTTCTGATATAATAATACCAAATCCAGTTAGAATATGGGATGCCAGATGAGTTTGAACACTTTTGGAACAACATTTTGAAGCTGTTTGGCCTTATCTTAGTAGTACCTCAGTTGAGGTGGAGCAGAGCTAACGTTAATTATCACTAATAGACTTACCGTCCCTGGGGTAGCACCACGTGTTGCTCCTAAAGCTACTGAAGCTACTCTTTGTATTTGACATTCTTAAAGGTGTATGAATGGATTAATTTTGATTAAGAAGAAATGTGAATTTTATTGAAAGATGTGAATAGGGATGAATTTCATATTTGAACTGTAATGAGGAAGAAAGTATCAAAGATGGTTTAATTCATGAAGGTAAAGCAATTTATCTTAAGTTTGAGGTTTAAATACTTCTGAATGTTTCAGTGCAGACTTGGACAATGGACATTTATCATTGAACATTTAACATTGACCATTACCATAAGAAACAGAGCTAAACATACTCAGAAACTATAATTTTGTCCGCAACAGAACTGCAATTGTGAGGGCTGGAAGTCCTACAGGTCCGGACTTATGGGCTACAAGGTAACATCCACATTTTTTAAAAGTGCCCAAAAACATTGATCTGCTGTTCTGTAGTGCGAATGAAGGCATTACTTATTTCCTTTTTTCCATCCTCCCATGCCTGTCTCTGTGGACATGGCAGACAGCCACACTGTTGAGCCTCGGCTGGGACATTGTGGAGTGGAGCCATGTTTTCAGATGCGGCAGAGCACTGAAGTTTCTCTCCGCTTCACAAGAGGACACTGGGACCACCAGCAAGAGCCTAACCAGGGTCTCCACTTGGTTGTAGAGCCTCCGAACCTCTGGTACCATGCTCTTTAGTATTTGGGTAACCTCTTTGGTAGTGTTGAACTGATGATCTGATTTCAGCATGGCAAGATGGATTTGTAATGCTTGCTTATCAAGCCCTGGATACAAATCAAGCATGTCAGTGCTGTTTCTGATGTTACCACAAATCAGTAGGTTCTCCAGCCTGACAAAGTTGTTCAGGCCTTCCTGGTCAACGGATCAGTCAGATGGCTGGTGACTGTTTCGATGGCTTTGAAGAATTCTACCTGGAAGAACTCCTCTGGGGTTGCAGGGGTATGATGCTGCGCTGTACCACCCTACATTTTGCAGCTGTAGTGGCACAAGGTCCATGGATGAGATGAGGTCTGAAGCTTTCTCATAGAGGACCTTAAAGGTATGCTCAGACCTCATGGAGAGAATGTCCTGTTTGACGCACTCTACTGCCTGTAACATCCCACCAATTGTTGTTCTTCCCTGTAGACTCACGTTCAAATTTTCCAACCTCATCAGGAGATCTTGCCACAGGAGAAGACCAAGCATGGTACTTCCTTTTTGCAGCCTTTCAAGGAGACCATTGGCTCGGGAGGCAGTGTCTGTCCCACTTACAGAGGCCATTTCCTCCAATGTGGCCAAGGCAGCCTCATACTGCCTCAGGACTGACTGGATTGCTGGTGTTCCCACTGTCCATCTGGTGGCACATAGAGGCTTGACAGTGCTGAAGGACCCAGTGGTGGTTTTTGTGATTTCTTTAAAAATTTATATGAATTTTCCAGACTGGCCAAAAAAGCAGCCCAGCTCGTGGATCCACTGCAGAGCATCTGGGATCACTGGTGTAGAGGAACAGACTGCTTGCATGACCAAGTTCACACAGTGAGGAAGAAAGTGGACAAAAGTGGCCAGAGGCTGCTCGTTGCAAATAAGAGATTGTGTGCTTGACAGGTGACCTGACATGTTGGCTGCTCCATCATAGGTTTGACCTCGGAGACCTGAAAGCAGGGGATTGAGACGGAGCAGCACATCTGAGGCAATTCTCCAGAGTTGTTCCCCTTTTGTGGAGGGGGCTTCATAAAGGCTGACAAATTCCTCCTGTGGGTTCAGATCTTTGTCCAAATAGTGGAGGCAAAGGGAGATCTGTTCTGTGCCAGTTATGTCCTGTGTCCCATTCATCATTAAGGAGTACTGCAGCACAGGTAAAGCGTGTATTCCTGATTATGCGGTTACTCATGATGTTCAACAACTCATTTTGTTGTTCAGCACTTGGATATGAACGATTTCTTTTCAGCCATGTGGCCAGATTGGGATCATTCTCAGCCTGAAGAAGGACAAGGTGGTGAAAGTTTTCCTCCTCATTGGCATGGCCTCTAAAGGCTAATCCCTGTTGTGCCAGGTTCTTAACAGCACTTACAATGTGTGTCAAAGCTGACCTAGCTGCCTCCTGTGCAGCTGCTGATGTGTGGCAGAGTTTCATTGCAAAGTCTATACAACGATCCGCGGACAGCCGGGGCTAGTAAACAATTCACTTCCGTATGTCACGCCTCCGCTTAGCCTCAGCACACCCTCCGCTCCCTCTCCGGCTCAGCCCTCTCAGACCTGGCCAGTCAGAGGACAGAGCACACGTGGCCTCAGTTCTCACGTGTACTCTGTCTGAACCAGAGCGTTTTGAGGGGGAGCCTGAAAGGCGGCTAGAGAGAGGCTTTTGTAAACGCGATTTTGAGGCGAAGAAGGAGGTTTATGACCTGCAAATCATACAGAAGTACTCCAAATGCATCCCAGATTGGCATAATGACAAGGAAAACAGGATGATATGTCCCCTTTAATGGTGCCAGAGCATTTTAACCATGGCAAATAAATGTAAATATGTGTAGATTTGAAATGTTAGCGTGTTGAGTCTAAAGTTATTTGAGGACATCTAGTGGTGATTATGTGGACTGCCAGATTGTCTCCTTGCTCCTTGCATTTGCGTTTTAATTGGCCTCAGTCAAAGCCAGAACGTGACTCAATGGATGGACACTGTTTTGATAAAACGGCTAATAATGCCAAAATGTTTTAATACTAATTTATTACTTAACTAAAGTTGTTGACTACAGTAATGCTAGTCACAAAATTGGTCCTGCTAGCTAAACCACAAGGTATACTCTCTCTCTCATGGAGTTATTGTACAGTAACAGTATCTGTACAAAAACAGTGCTATTGGTGTGAGATGGCACTTACGTTTCATTTCTGCTTTGTGAAAAAAGCTCTGATGTCGGTTGCTTTTCTTTTTGACATGTTGATTTGTGATTAGGTATTTGCTCAGTTTTAATTCAATACATGACAATCACTTAAAACATAAAATAAGTCTACACATTTTATAGTAGCCATACCATAAGTATAACCAATTATAGTCATCATCCCAAGTCCTTCTCAAAAGTTACTTTTGCCAGCTTGACTGAGATTTCAAAACTCAATTATCACAGTTTTTTGACTTCTTTGGTGGCATTTTTGAGTAAAAAATGTCAGGACAAAGATCCAAAAGAGGTTATTCTGTGGAGAAAGTGCTGCATATGCATTTTTACAGATTATATTTTCCAATTTTGCTTTTATTTATTGGTTTTGCCTGACCAGTCTATACTAAAACCTCTCTAATTTAGCTCTGCTTCACTTTATCAGAATTAACCTTGGCAGAGAAATGTTCACATATTTTGCTGTTTGTTTTGAGAGATTTACAGCTTCAACTGCATCATTCCTAAGGGATATTCACTGTAAAAGCGAATTTTTTTTAAGGCGAAAATGAAATCTTTCATTTATGCTGTGTGCCATCTTCATTTACTCTGACTCAGTAATAAACATACTGATATTTACACATCTGAACAATTCTCCCAAGTGTTCCCTTTCTTATGACACCAAAATTATTCAAATAGACCTTGTAGTTTCAGAGACCTGGGCCTGTAATTTTCAAGCAGAAGGCTTAAAAAGAGGCTCAGGGTTTTTAAGCTGGAAGTGCTTCAGTGAAAAGAAAACTCCTTCCTGCAGAGTGCATATAACTCTACGTTGGTCCACGGTTCTGAATTGTGTTTTTTTGTATTCAGATGTCCCACCGAGAGCCAGGGCCACCATGCTGTTTAACGTCTTCCAATTAGAGTTGGTTGGTTCTGCTGGATCAACGGCCTGTTTGGACATGTGCGTCACCATGTGCCATGATAAGTCTACTGGGACGAAACTAGACGTGTTGCCAGAGACATTTAAGGGATTTTGAGTCATTCTGTGCTGCAGATGGGTTATTTGCGTTAAAATATTTAATCTAATTAATCATTCTGATGAATTTATTCGTTAATTTTGACAGTCCTAGTACACATATATATATATATAAATATATGTGTGTGTGTGTGCATATATATATATATATATATATACACATATATACATATATACATATACATATATCCATATATAAACACACAATACATATATGTGTATATATATATATACATATATAAATAAAAAAAAAATATATATATATATATATATACATGTGCGTATTTCTATTTGTTTAGTTTTTGTTTTTTTACTTCTGGTTTAACTTTGTTCTGACCTGATAAATATTAAAGTGGCATTGAACATACAGCTGCGTTTACTTGTCACTTTTGTGGAACCATGTCCTTGCATATTAACAGTCAGGGTAAAATTCAAATATGTTTTTTACACATTAATGGATTATATTACTGTCATCAAACACCAACATTTATTTTAATGTGTTTTATAATATGCACTGTTGTTGCCAAAGAGCACAGTTTGTGGTTTCTAAATTGAGAGTTTCTGTAACAGCTGCCTTGATGGACTCTTTCTGACAACAAACCTTACTTTGACAGCCCAGTATACTGTTGAAGAATGGAGGGGGCTTCTTTTCTTCACACTTTTTTGACTTTGGCACAGTTTTTTTAACCCAAGCTGCATACTGAATGAATCAGCTGCACAATACACCCCACAAAACAACTCTTACTTCAGACTTTACTTTTCTGCTCTGACATCTGCAAGTATGAAAGTGCAAAAAAAAATAAAAATCAATTTTTAAGTTTTTCTCTCAAACTTCAGTCACTCCCACAAGTGCAGCTCTGTGGTGCTCAAGGCCATGTTTACCAAACAAAACAGAGCAGGTTGTAAATCGAGAGAGCAGAAGAGGTTTTCTGTTCTCATTTAAAGAATCATACAAAAACAGATATGGCATGATCAAGTTTAAAATTTTCATACAATTTTCTGCTTTCACGTTCTTCAATTAGATTAGATAAAACTTTATTAAGCCCTTGGGAAGACCCCCTATGAGAAATTAAGATTCCAGGTTCGTAGCAAGCGCACAGGGTAAAAAAAAAAAAAAGTACACAGGTATCAGAAAAGTAAAAAAGTAAAAACAACTTATATATACTGTATAAATGAACATATATATATATATATATATATATATATATATATATATATATATATATATATATATATATTTATATATATATAAATATATTGATGGAGACCTGTGCAATTGGCTCGAAGTTGGCCTCAAGGGTGGTGTTCCATTGACTCATTGAGTTTGCAATGAAGACTCTTAGAGTCTTGTTGACCTTGTACAGCTTCAGAGCTTCATTACATATATATATATATGTATATATATATATATATATATATATATATATATATATATATATATATATATATATATATACACACTTAAAAAACAAAAATATGGCTTTTGCTGCTCTTTCCCGTCCTACGTCTTTCTGTTACTCCTCCTCCCCCCGAGTGAGGAGTTGTATAGTCTGATGGCCTGAAGGGCAAAAGAGTTTCTCAGGCTCTGTTTACATGACAATGTTTTCACCAGGAATGGAAAGGTTTTCCCTTTGCATTTCCACAGTATCTCCGCGTTCACACGGAATCGCTGTGAAAACAATTCGCGCTCACACGGATCTGCGAGTACGACTGAAAACGCTGTAGCGTCCATGCCAGGCCAGTAGTTGGCAATGTAGATTTGTAGTGAAATAGCAGTGTTGAAACACACGTCTGCTCACTAACGCTTTCTGGTGAAGACAAACTTTTCACAAGCAACATTGGTGAGTGGACGCATGAAGACGCAGGAGTTTCTTGTCTGGACAACACATCTGATATTGTTGTCTGGATAACAAACCGAGCACGGAAAGCAGTACACATCTTGCTCAGTAGAAGGCCGAAGCTGTTGTTGTTGTTGTTGTTCCTGGGATGTGTGTGCAGCCTTCATGTAAAAGAGTACTGCACATGCAGTGACATTATCTACACGGAGACGGATACCAAGATATTTACGAAAATTTCCACTCTGGACCCTGGGGGGTATTCCACGAAGCTGGCTTAGCTCAACGCCTGGCTTATTTCGGTTAGCTTAGCTAACTTTAGTGAGAGTTTGGTTCCACTAACGAGGCTTAGGGCTAGCGTGGCTTGGTAACCATGGTAAATCAGCCAGAGTGACAAGCCTGGTCCTGGGCGGGCTTACAGTCAAGCTTACCTTAGCTGCGTCTCAGAGAAGGTCCGATGGGCTTACGAAAGACGCCTTGTGAACTGCATGTCTCACATTAAATTCATCTCGATCTGTAATTAATGATATTCTTGTCTGGAAAAAAAAATTGAAACCTTTTTTAAACAACACTGGAATAACCGTGAATCAAGACATTTCAGATCATGCACTACTCAGCAAGTGTTCAAGAAAGTATGTGGGTGAGTGGTTTGAGTGCAGGGCAATGATCCACAGCTTTTCACTGCGCTACAGGTTTGACCTCACTTGCGGTAACTATTTGAAAATATCTGATTTTCTTTCTTCTGTCACCCTCAAAGTGCAGTCAACACATAACAGAATAAAGGCACAAATTGTCTTTTAAAAAAAAACTGAACAGCCACAATTTTCCATAAAAAATACCTTCTTTTTACCAGCGGTCCATTCTGATCATGATGATAATCTAAAGGTGATGCCAAATGATGAGATAACTACTTTATTTGTGAACAATCATTTGTGTCTTCTCCCTTATTTAAAGGTAGGGCACTGTAGCACTATCATCCCTAATAAAAAGTAATTACATCTCCTCTAGACATGTTTTTTCTACTGTTTTATTCAGTGTTTGATGAAACATCACCACATAAAGTAGCCCATTTTTTTTCTAAGTTTTCCTACTTTGGTTTTAGGTGTTACCTATGTTGCTGCTATATTTATCCATTATGGATATATATTTGTCAAATCAAGAACATGGATTAGGCCTACATGTAAAATAGTGAAAATACCACCATCACATTACACAAACACTATATAGCAAACTATGCAGTGTCATATATATATATATATATATATATATATATATATATATATATATATATATGTATTTATATATATATTTATATATGTTTATACACACATAAAGAAATTAACTTCAACGGGTTTTGAACAGCTTTAATTTCATCAAGATCGATCTCCCCTGGGCCACCGTAGTGTGACAAACTTCAGGGTGAGGAAAAAAGGTCAACCACAGCAGAAACTCAATCAGTGTTGATTTGACACAGGTCTATTAAAGCATGGTATTCTTGAACCATCACCTTTTCCACAACCAAGGCATGCCCATTCATTGATGAGGAACCTGTGGATGTTGGTGCTGCCATCATACAAAGGGCTTTCAATCTGCCGACCCCCAGAAATTTCCGGGACCGCACAAATCCCCTGGCTTTTCCTGAAGAATACCTGTGGGAGAGGTACAAATTCAGTAGGCCGGGTATTGTGTATTTATGCACACTGCTGGAGCCCCGCATTGTGAAGCCAACCTGCCGGAGCAGAGCCCTGACCACTGTGCAGTCTGTCAGCATTGCCCTGCAGTCAGACACGTATATCTCACTCACAAGACTCACCTCTACAGGTTTGTTACTTTCCCTGGCCATCTGGAGCCACAGCATATCAAGGTAGAGTTTTATTCAATCGCAGGTATGTGATGATCCTTAGGTGTAACTTAGCCTGCAGGATGATGTTTCTGTATGAAGTTATGACTCTCCTTCAGGCTGTCCTCATGTTCTTGGAGCCATAGACTGCACCCATATCCGTATCCGGGCCCCATCTGGACCTGCAGAGGCAGACTTTGTGAATAGAAAATCTTTTCACAGCATATATATACACAGGTAAATCACATTGCACCAGAGTAACAGAATATAAGGCAACAAAACATGGACACAGATTAGAAATGTACAAGTGTATGATGCTTCTGTACATCAAGATGAACACGGCTGCACGTCATTTCATCTCACTGAGCCATTCTGATTACCCTTTCAAGTGAAGTTCCACACTGATGATTACCCTCCATGCTGGCAGATGATCTGCGATGGACGATGCCTGATCACAAACATCGAGGCTAAATGGCCATGGTCTGTCCATGACGCAAGAATATGGAGAGCGTCATCACTTTCACATCGGTTTGAACAAGGCAAGACAATTTTATGTTAAGCAGTTCTACTTTGCAAGTAATGAATATAACATGCCATAGATTTAATCGTTTGTTAGAAAAGTGAATGTTTATTCTGCAGGTGATTTCAAAGGCATCCTACTTGGGGACAGAGGTTATCTGTGCCTGCTGTTTCTTCTGACCCCTTACATGGACCCTGCTACAGAGGGCCTTCAACCGTGCACATGCTAGAACCAGGACACGAGTGGAGATGCTATTTGGACTCATGAAATCCAGGTTTCAGTGCTTGAAAGACCTGAGAGTGGCTCCTGACAGGTCCTGTGACATAATTGTTGCTTGTGCAGTTTTGTACAACATTGCAACAATTCGTCGCGAGAGACTGCCACATGTGTTGGATGAAGAGGGAGGGGATGACGTCAATGCAGAGCCACAGGAACCTGTGGATGGACAAAGAGTGAGGGACCTTTACACAGCCACCTATTTTAGTTGAACAATTTGACATACATTCACTTTTGAATGTCTCCCTTTTTTTCTACCTTTTTCATGACCCCCATTTTTGACACCACAACAACTGGAGAAAATGAACACTCAATTTGAGTCACAGGGATTTTAATATGTTACTATAGTCCCAGCTGTGAAGGAAAATAAATCTAACATTAAAAGAATGTAATTGTAAACATGGCTTTCTTGTGTAGGACATGTTCTTACATCTTTCTCCAGTTTCATTATTTCCAGCTTGAGCTTGAGCTGCTGATTTTCCATTTTGAGGAGAAGGTGCCTTTTATACATGGCACGAATGTCCTGTGAACGACAGTGTATTTGAGTACCAGCCTCATAGTTGATAGATCAAATTAATTGCAACTTACTTCATTTCTTGGAGGGAGCGGCGCATGTGGGGTTCTGGTCACACCCTGTAGCAATACGGAATTGGTTATACATGATCTAGAGAAATCAGGTACTTTCATTAAAAGTAAAATTTTGTCTTACTTCTGATACTTGATTTCATTATTTCGACAATCGATACATCGGGGCTTTTTATCTACCCCGGATGCGCGCTTAGCCGCAGCTTGGATCAGCCTGGCTAGAATAAGTGTCTCTGAAAAACAGCTGAGCCTCGTTAGTGGAACGAGTTACATCTGAGATTAAAGTGGCCGCTTATTCAAGCCACGCTTACGGGCGAAAGCCAGCCAGCTTTGTGGAATACCCCCCGGGTTTCAAAAGTTTGCAGATTTAGGCAGATTCATGTAAACGTGGCCTCAGTCTGTTGGTCCTGCACTTGTGAAGGAGCAGTCTTGGTCTGAACAGGCTCCTCTGGTTGCTGATGACGGGCTGCAGATGGTGACCGGCATTGTCCAAAATATCCAGCAGTTTGTCAAGAGTTTGGTCCAATTACAAAAAGCAAAGTTTTATTACAGTTTGTGTCTTGCTCATGATTCCTCTCGATTCACAGAGGTGAACATTTACAGTATCAGTGATACTTTCTTATAGATAATACAGAACATTTCCAGTAATGATGGGACAATCACATAGTGTCAGGGTTAACAACAGTTACTCCTAATAGATCGTTAAGGCTCCACAACACTGAATGATTCTCGACTCAAAGGAACAAATACAACTTACTATAATTGTGACCCTAATGGCCCAAAAATAAATGATCTTTGGTACTCTTGCTTTATTTGCAGCAGACAAGCACTGAATGCTTCATCACATCAGCCCGGTCAGCTAAAAAGCACAGTGATTTTTCAGACTAGACTTGTGCTGCCACTGGCCTGTTAAACAAATTCATCCTCAACACACTGACCATTTGCAGACACACTCAGTTCTGTGGACAGTTGAAGTATCATTGTTGTCAATAAACTGTAACGCATTTTAGCCGATAATTACAGCATTTGGGATGCATTTTTGAGCTACTAAAGTAACAGAAAGGATCATTTATATGGAGCAAAAATGTCACTGAGTCTGTCAGAAGAGTCTGGTCACCTGAAGAAGCTTCACCAGCAGAAAAACAAGCATAGACCGGACTTAATTAGCTGCTACTCAGAGAGCATGTGGATCGGCTGTTTACAGGGAGGCTCAAAAAAGGAAAACCAAGCACTGCTCAGTGAGACAGTTTGGGGATCTTTCCAGTGATCATGACTGTGGCTTGTTTTGGATACATGTGGAGACTTGTATGAACATGGAGTACAAACAGATAAATGTCTGCAGATGGAGTCTTAGTGGGTTTGAATAATAAATGACAGAAATCTCAATGAGAACTGGAGGACATGAGAACATCCAGGTTACCTGTGGATGCAGGTGTATAAATTTTGGGCTTATGACATCAAATTGGGTGAAATACCAGCGTGACTTGGTAAAAACACTTGAGGATGTTTCAGGATCAGAGGACGTCAGTGGCTGATGTGTGTAGATCTGCTCACTGAAATATTGCTTGTTGGTCTGGCCAAACATTTGACATCCACATGGTTTCTTAAAGAGCAGTCAGAATTTGGAAAAAGTTGGATCCATATCTAACCAGGAAGCAAGTATCAAAAGTATCACAAAGTGCACTTTTTAAACTAAGGATTGTTAAAGGTCCCATATTTTGCTCCTTTTGTGCAGTGTAACATGGATCCTTGATGTCTTCATGAAACATTAGCAACATGCTTTGGTCCAACAAGCACAGCTGCATGAATAAGCACAGCCGCATTCTTTCCATGATCACAAAACCCCTCTGTTCAGAACGGCTGGTTTTGAGGGCTGTCACCTTCATATGCTAATGAGCCAGAACAGAGTAGCAGCGAACACAGTGTCGTACAGGAACTTTACAATAGACCTGCAGCATATCTCGAGCAAAGCGAAGCGCACTACCACTCCAGCCACGCGCCGTTTACAGTCCTGAACCCACACAAACCACAAATTCATGCCGTTACCAGGTAACAGCAAAGCTCGTTTCCCCCAAACATCACAGGCTAACACACAACATGCTAACCTCAGCTTAGTCACCACAGTGGGACACAGCCGCAACTTTGCCTAGCTTCCGGGCTAACATTTAATGAAAAGGAGGTGTAATGGGGGGGTGGGGGTGGGGGGGTAAGGGACTGATTATATTCAGCCAGCTGTTAAACTTCCCTTGACTAATGTAGGAATGTTCATACTTTGAAGTTTATCCTCCAGACTTTCAACAAGTAACGTTTCCATCATCAAGTTTGGCCACAGATCATTGGTACTGAACCCGGATTCAAGAAAAGTCTAGTTGCCTGTCCTGTGTTGAACTGACCTAAGCTGGAGAGACATTCAGACATGAAGTGATTAGCACACACCCACAGCCGACTGTAGCTGGCAAATTCCCTTCAAAAAATAAATTAATCCACTGGGCCCTTTGGTCCTCTGAGGCTGGTAGCCTATATATGAAGATATATGTAGATGTTTAGCCAACAATCGAGCAGTGGTTTTGGGTGAAAGGTTTTGGGTCTAGACATGGTGTACGCCAATTTCTCGCTAATGCTGAAAACAACAATGGCCGCACTTCACAAAGAAAGTTCTAAAGCTTATGCAAATAAAATGTTTGTTACATAACAGAATATCCACAGACTCAACAGCTTGCCAACTACTGTGAGTTTACATTTATGCAGCCTGTTAAATGCAGGTTTTGTTGCCTACTCTCACATATAGTGGGCTGGGAGGAAGGCCAAATACCAAAAAATGTGTTCAACAGCCTTCAAAAAGTAATATTTACATAATGGGCTCTAATTTCGTAGACCAGGCGCAGGCGCAGCACACCTACACTGCACCTGTGCCACACAAACGGGGTGTGTCCAGGGCATTTTGCAAGTTTCGTGCACGGCGCAGTCTGGCGCAGGAAGGCGCACCCACGCCTCCGTCCCTCCCACCGGCGCAAGTGGCAGAGAGGGAGGAGAGAAGGCGTGAGTGGGTTTAGCACAGCAGAGTGTAATCTTCACCAATCAAATGAACGCCTCTCCTCGCCTTTAAATGCGCTGCGGGCGAGGCGCAGTGACAATTTCACCTCAGTGGCGAAGAAGGTCAGAGCCACTGTCACTTTACAGCTAATGGGAGAGCGCAAGGACCACCGGGCCGCGCATCGGAGGCCATGATGCGCGTCACCGTGTGGACCACCTCGTGGGACAGATGTAATCTGTTCCTGTGTCATAAATATGAGTACAAAATTAAGTGATAATGACATTTAAACACAACAGCAGGCTAATCCATTCATCATGCTTTGTGATCCACCTGCATTCCTGGTCTGTCATCGCCAAATAGCAGAACCTTTGGTGAAATATTCTCTCCCAGTATCTATCCCATAATATGGGCAATCACAGGTAAATCCTTAAGACACCAAGTGACTTACATTTATTCAGCGAGCGTCTCTCTCTTTTTTCTTGTCTTTTGAATTTCATGAGATGAAAGGAGCTGGATACTACGTATCGGATGATGTGGCTGTTTGTGGTTGGCTGAGAGATGTGAACTCGTTAGTTTGCGTCACTCTTCCAGCTGCCGTCAGGTTGTGTTTCCATTATGACAAACGTCTCTGATCTGACATCAGATGTGACGGGACAATTAATATAGATACAAATGTATATGCTGGTTCAGACGGTTACATTAAATAGTGGTTGCTGTGATTGTTTATTGCATTGAAATGTGCCTGACACTGTGGACTCCTGCCTGTGAGGTTTTGGTGACGTGTGCGCACTGAGCGCCTGTCAGCCAAATTACCACTGCACCGGGTGCGCTTCGCCTGTGCCGAGAATAGACCAGGTTGGAGCTGGCAAGCTTTCAGCGCACCTTCCGCACAGTTTTTTGGCACAAACTGTCGCTGTGCCAAGCTGAATCTGTCAACAACTCCCCCTGGTGCCCATCTCGGCACAACGGTCTACCAAATTGCCGAATTATAAATTACCACTGTGCGGGGTGCGCCAGGCTTCTCCATCCTGCACTGCGCCAGGAAATTAGGGCCCAATGTGTCCCCTTTAAAGAAACAACCTTTTTTTAATCAAACAAATGCTTTCACATTTTAAAGTATTTGGAGCTACAGATGCAACCACTTTAAACTTCTCCACTTACCCTTACTGGGTCTTGGCTGGTCTCTGGTCCGTTACATGACCTGCCTGCCCTGACAGTGTTAGATTGTAAATTCTTGGCCATTTTTGGGTGAATTTGTGGTTTCAAGTTTCCTCTCAGTTGATTTGGCAGCTGATTTACTGACTAAGGGAAAGAGGCTATGTCATCTTGTGAAGGAAGCTCCATCTCATGGAGACACCTGGCAAATGCATGAATGAGTGTTTTGTCAATGGATTTTAGGCAAAACCTACCAACTGACTGGAAGTTGGTCAGAAGTTGGCAGTGAGGGGAAAACTGAAGCAGCTGGATCTGTACCAGCTGCTTTGTCTAGTTTGCCTAAAAAACCATTTGATTTTTATTTTTTCTTTAGTTTGACCTTCAGCTCTTCAACTTACCTAATGTCCCACCTGTCCTCTAGTCTGTCATTCTTTGCATTATAAAAATTACGACCGGCACTGTGTTATTTTGCAACTTAGAGTTTACCCTTAAGAAGTCTTACAGTACTGAAACATTATTTTGACACTTGTTTTTGACAGCAGTTCTTTTTTGACTGAGAGTCAATTTTCAGTGATTTGACTCCATCCAGAGTATAATTACCTCTGCCCTTTTCCCATCACCAAAAATTCAACTCTTCGCAATTTGCTGTGTGGAAGCTGCTTTTCAAACTTCGATAAAAATGACTGTCTTTATGCAGTATGAAGGCTGGAGAATGACAAAAGCTGGTTAGAGAGGGTGCAGGAGTTCATCTATTTTCACTTTGTCCGTCAATTTTCTTACTCAGGTTGAGAATATTTTCTGTTTCCTGAAGAAAGAAAAGTGAGAGGAAGTTTTAGACTTTTATTGAGTTGTGTATTTGTTAGTTATTTCATGTTGTTTAGGTGCCAGAGTACATTAGACTTTGGGAAGGTCAAGATGTGGGCAGGAGATGAGTCTGTGAATGCAGCTGCAGAAAGAGAAACACACTGTTCATGGTTTTCAATAAACTTGCTCTATCGATTGGTTCTGATGTGTTTGAGAAGAGGTCACAAAGTTCCAAGTCAGTTTTTACTCCTACCTCTTCTTTAGTACATTTCATTCACCTTCAGGTGTGTTAGATGTTAACAAACTGCAGTGCACAGTAAGTTTACCTTTAACCTCAACTTCAGTTTATTTTTTATAAGTCATAAAACTGCAGACCTCACAGCTAAGAAGTAACACAATTGCAACGGAACTCACAGAGCTGGTGGTAATTTTTGTAATGCAAAAGAGTAAAAGACGAGAGGTTAGGCGGTAAATTATTAAACTCTGGCTGCTGAATGTCAAACTGAGGGAAAAGTAAAAATCAAACTTTTTATAGCAAACCAGAAGAAGCAGCTGGTAGCTCCAAATGATTTTTTTGTCTTTTACATATTTGAGTTTTTCGAAAGATAAATGGAAAGAAGTGCTTCTGTGACCCAAAAAAGAGGTTGTTTGAGGTGCTCTTCGGAATGGGGTTTACAAAGTAATCGAAGCAAGAAGAAAAGACCCCAAGACCCTCTCTTTTTACTATTAAAATGGATTTATTTTGACGGCATGGTCATGAAGACTATTTCCATAACAGCAACCCATCTTCTTTACCAACCACTGGCATTGATCACATCCCTCTGACCATCAGAAAAGGTGACAGACAAAGAAAACTGAACAAAAAGGGATTCATCCATTCTGGATTGACAACCTACAAGCCACAAACTACCCCGAACTCAATGAAGGACAGGATTATATTGCTTTCTTGTAAAAGGAGGATATTGTTTAAGCACAGAGTTATAGTTTTAGAACTTGAATGGCTTTTTGCAATTTTTTAAACCAGAATTATGATGTGCTTTTCCCCATTTATCTGTTTTGTGTAATGTCCTGCATAGTTTTGAAATGAAAACTGGCCTGAATAACATCATCTGCTGGAGGGTTTGTATGTTGTCTCAATCTGCAGGCCAAGCCTCTGTGTCCAAGTGGTGATTTCCTATTAGTAGAGCACCCCTTCAAAGGGGCCCATTGCAGCCTAGCATCTGTTTGAATGACAGCCTGTTGAAGGCTTGGGGCTGAAATGTGTCAAAGTTTTTTATAAGGTCTACAGGACCATGCCGTTAAAATAAAGGTATTTTAATAGTTTAAAGAGAGTGCCTTGGAGTCTCTTCTTTTTGCTTCAATATTATTTTTTTGTTCAGCTAGATTTTTTTTCTAAATATTTCATGAATTAAAAGTCTTTCAAAATACCAGGTAGAAAGTTAGATATGGAGCCAACTTTTCCCAAATTCTGACTGTTCTTTGAGAACAAGTGGACATCAAGATTAATATTCAGACTTTTACTAAATGATAAATGTATGACCAAACCCACAAGCTTATGGAAAGCCATTTGGGCATAAAATTGATATTGGTGACCTCTACCCGTACTCAAATTTGGAGTACATGTACTCAATTTTGGTCAACACAATGTGCGAGTAGACTTTACTAGTGAAGCAAAAAGTGTCACTAGTACTACTTAATAGAGTGAGAAATGCTCACTAGTACTGCTAGTAGAATGTTTTGGGTCTACTTGTAATACTGGTAAGCATTATCTGCTAATAAGGTAGCAGGTAAAAACAAATTCAGGCTTCCCATTGGCTTTCGAATCAACCAATTAGGGGGCTGGAATTGGTCATGATCCCTCCTTCTTTATTTGCAATAGGTCTCCTAGTACTACGAGTTAATCCTCTTGCTTTACTATTAGTACTAGTAACACTTTTTACTTCACTAGTAAAGTCTACTTGCACACTAATAAACCAAAATTGAGTACATGTACTCCAAATTTAACTACTGGTATGGCTTAACTATGGTTGATATCACCAATATCAAATTCATGCTCAAATGGTTTTCAATACAAGCTACATTTCAGTGAGCTGCCAAATCTAAAAGGTTGTTGCATATTCAGTAGTGCTACCCTGACAGTCTCTCACAACAACTATGAATTTGAATTTGAACATACACTCACCAGCCCCTTTATGAGGCATCCTGCACCTGCTCTTTCAAACAAATAGCTAATCAGCAAATCACAATGCAGCAACTCAATGCATGTGGGTATGTAGACAAGGTCAAGACAACCTCCTAGAGCTCAAACTAGGCTGGTCTGAGTATCCCAGAAGCTACTGATCTACCAGGATATTCACACACGACCGTCTCTAAGGTTAATAGAAGATGGTCCAAAAAGAGAGCAAATACAGTGAGAATGCCTTGTTGATGCCAGAGGTAAGAGGAGAATGACCAGAGTGGTTGGAAATTATATAAAGGCAAAAGTGACAAATAACCTCTCATTATAGCCAAGGTGTGCAGAGGGGCTACAGCTGCAGATGACACTGGGTGACACTCCTGTAGGCCAAGAACAGGAAACACACAGCATTTCACGCAGGCTAAACAAAACTGGACAATAGAGGATTGCAAGCAGAAGACCGAGTATTGTTGTTGACTTTAATGACCACAATATGCCCATCTTCTGATACTTCCAGCAGGATAATACGCCATGTCACAAAGCCCAGATAATTACAAATAGGTTTCTTGAACATGACTATGAGTTCACTGTGCGCCAGTGGCCTCCCCGGTCACCAGATCTCAGTCTCAAGCCCCGTTTCCACCAAGTGGTCCGGTATAGATCGGCACGGTTTGGCTCAGGCCGGATCGGTAAAGCCTGATCCTGGTTGCGTTTCCACAGCCAGCCGTACCCTACTTGGTAGGCGGCGTGTAAGCCGGATGCCGATAGCATGACGTCATAGCAGCGCGAAACAGTGTACCCGGCTATTAAATACAACAAAGAAGAAAACACAACACAGTAAACAAAGAGCAACGATTCTCTTCACCGAGAATACTGAGGAAGGTCTGCACCTCCTCAGTAGACCATGGGACGCTCGATCTTGATGCCATTTTCCAAACAAAAAAGCCTTAGAGCACCCCTTCAGAGGGGCCCAATCAACGGGCTGCAGTGTTTCTAGCTCCAACTTCTGGGGCTGGATCGGTATACTTGGCACCCCAATAGAAGGGTCCCAAAAAGTAGGACGGTACGGTTCGCTTTTAAGGGGTCCTGTCCCGGTGTTAGGCTATGGAAACGCCACAAAAAGCGAGCCGTACCGAGACGAACTGAACTGAACCCTCTGGTGGAAACGGGGCTTAATAGAGCACCTTTGGGGATGCAGTGAAATGGGAGATTCACATGATGGATGTGCAGTGGACAAATTTGCAGCGACTGTGTGATGCAGTCATGTTTATAAGGGCCAAAATCTCTGAGGAATGTTTCAGCACGTTGTTGTATTTATGTGATGAAGAATGAAGGAAGCTCAATGAGGGTAAAAGCAGGTAGAAGCAGGGTGTACCTTAGAAAGTGACCAGTGAGCACCCATATCAAAAAACATGTTTTCTTACTTTTTTGAATAAACAGTCCTTACTGTAGAAAGACAACCTCCAGCTCCTGGGACAATTACTCAGACATTTTGACATGGCAGTCTGAGGTCATGTGATCCAAACTCCACATCAACAATCAACCATTTGTGCAATTTAACAAAAAAATGAAATAAATTGTTTGTATCTCAGACTCTGTGAGAGAGTTTGATCTGGTGGGATAGAGACACTTGAATTCCCCTCACACAGACCTGAAGTGTGTGTAGCTGGAGGCCAAAGTTGTTTCAACAGAGTGTAAAGAACTTCACCACTGCAGTGAACCATAACAGCCACAGGTCTTAAAGAGCAGCAGTGATGGAGGTTTGGCTGTCAGACCATCAATTAGGTCCTTTCTAAAATAATTCAGCAATTACTTTAATAAAGTTAGGTCCAGAGATTTTTAAGACTCACCAGTCATTAAATGCTGCCATTCAGTGGGCAACATCTTCTACCTGTTTAATAAAATATGCAAAAATATCAGACAGGTTGCCACCAATACTTTCCTGTAAGGTTCAATCCTGATTTTGAAAAACTGTGTCAGCCCAGATCTGCAGATTAACTATAAATGGACAGAGCAGTTAGGGCCCTTTTCTGTATCTTTCTGACCAATTTAAAGCCAATTTACACAACATGTCACATTATGACAATAACATACATTCACATACTGACGGAAGAAGATGCTATAAAATTCCTTATAACACAATCATCTGAGAGTTTGCGCTGAATATTTTAGTGCTAAATTGTAGTATCATTTGACTGTCTAACTATACAATAACTGTCTAATAATGATATTAACATGATTCTAAGTGCTATGTGTGGGTTTTCAGGGTCATGAATCATATTATGATGGTAACTTTATCATGGAACTACTGCTTATGGATGTAACAGCAATATGTGAGCTACCTTGGTGTAGGTTTGAGCTCTCAGAGTGCTTTCTAGTTGTCTCTGATAAGCCAAAGAAAATCCCCATCAACACCTCTTCAGAATCCCTCACTTCTAACAATTTGTATTCTGAAATGGTCCTCTGCATACCTTGGTTGTCAGAAGGGGTTGTTTGAGTTTTTGGAGAAAAGAAAAGTATCATATGTTCAGGCCCACTGCCTTGGACATTATTAATCACCAACAGGTTTTTGGTTTAATCTCATCTCTCTGTTATTTAATTGAATGTGTTATTTTGGCCACCAGCAGACATCAATCCAAGCTCTCCCAGTGAGAAGCACTACCCCCAACCACTTACCCATCCATTATATCACTTCTCCAACATTTCTTTATCATTTCCTGTTTCATAGTTATTTTGTTCTTTTCTGTGGTTTTAGATTTAAAAAGCCGAATGGAGCAAAGAAGCTGAGGCACTTGAGGGAAAGAGATGAGCCCTAAGTTTTGTTTCACATTTATGGCCATAGCATTAGTGCTGTTGACACCGAGAATGGGTGATGGTAAATGTGGTGACTTTTATCTCTTAACCAATCATCCCAAATGGACAGCCATTGATGTAGAGGAGCCATAACCCTAAAACGCATACCTCATTTGGAGAAGAGGCATAAAGGAGATAAAGGGTGTAAAGCAGAGAATCCAAGTGAGGAAATAAATATTAACAACAGTATCAATCAATGTGCCACAGAAGCAATTGGTATTGATCAAAGATTCCACAGCGCTTGATCCTATTAGCAAATGCAGATCCACAGACTCCATTTATCCACTTTAGTTCGAGCAATTATCCCTCCACATTATCGAACAAAAGTATTGGAGTACTTTAAATCATAATAAAATGTCAACACAAATTGTCATGATAGCAAAGTTGAGTGTTCAAGCATAACAGAGAGTATGTGAGGACGAATAATGCTGTATATCAGACTGCATGGATTAATATCTAATTTCTTAGTGGCTCATAAGAAACCAGATAGCAAGCATTGTACTGGACCACCATATCGAAGGGGAAGTTGAACTGGGAAGTAGAGCCCTTAATTCACCAGTTAATCCTTTTTTCAACCCAAGCTTTGGCGGTTTGGCAGAGATTCCTCGGGAAGGAGACTGGGCAAGACTGGACAAATTGCAGCTATTTCAGAGTTGATTTCTATTTACAGTGAAAGGTTTTCAGAAGAGGAGGACGTGGTGCATTTCAATCAGGAGCTGAAACTGTACCACAGCCATGACAGAACTAACTGATCTCAAAGGCAGAGGCTTGAGGAGACACTGACCATCCTGATACTGCAGTTCAAACACCATAGTTAATATGCAGCTCATTTATCTTTGTCTTTCTTATGATTGTGGTCAAATAAACCGGGCTGCTGTGATACAAACACACCATGAAGAGCCTATGTTGATTGTTTTGACTGACTGTGACGTACATGCCAACGAGTGCTTTTATTGGTCAAATATGGGATTTCCGGACAAGAAAATAAAACATTTTCTTTTACATCAGCACCATAAAAATAAAAGCCACTATCACGCTCTGAAACATTACATTGCTGGTGGTCAGATTGATAAAGAAACTTTATTTAATAGATGATTAATCTTTATGTATTAAGACATTTCTGTGAATGTCGCTTGGATTTTAATGTTTTTGTTGGTTTTTAACAGTGTGCTATGCTGTTTAATATGATTGTTTGAAGAATCACTGGGTCCTACGCATTGATGTGCATGTTTGTTTAAATAACCATGACCCCGGCTTTCCACATACTCTAAAAGCTCAGCGTCTCATATGTGCAGCGGCTTTGGTCTGACTGATGGCACACAACCTCACCCACTGGTAGCTTAAAACAACTGAAAACAACGTTTCCACTGATTACTTTTTACTATGAATTCCATGCCTTCTCTGCTTCTACAATGGTTGAGTACATCACAAAAATAAAAAGCTTTTAATGCTATATGTTCTTAACTTATGAATGCTTTAAATTTCTAGTATTTTTGCTTTATTATCATAACTTTTAATCCATAGACAAGAGATAAACACATCTGCTCACTAGCTGTGATCATTTCTACTGAAATATCTTTAACTCCTATAATATGATATGATATGATATTCCTACATATATTTGAAATGTTCCAGAAGCTCTGAGTGATTGTTTTCCTGTTTTGGGTCGATCTGCTTGGCGGTGATTGACGTAGAGTTGAACCTGCTCACTCTGAAAAAATACTCGCTGTGTATTTAAAATGATCCATCAGGAAGCTGCTGGTATGTGCCACGAATGGAGCGAGGCACAGGCTGTGGAAATGGACAGATTGCATATGGAGTGCTGCGCAGGTGGAGTGTGTGGAAAGTGGGGGTTGGCCAGGGCATCCCATCGTGGAGATGGCACTCATGATAGCCACAAGAGTTCAGCATGAAACTACCACACACTCATCATCACCTTTGTATTCCATACTTCCACATAAGCTGACATTGACCAGGGGATGAACTGAGGAAAGTACAATTACGGGCAAATTATTTGCGTGAAAAAATCATGGAAAAGCCACCGGGAACAGACAACTAATATCCAGGTAACATGCAGGACACACACAGGCCGAACTGACACACAGACTTAAAGGTGCAGTGTGTAGAATTTGGCAGCATTTCGCCGAACAGAAACGGTGAATATAGGATATAATGTTTCTATTTGTATGTAAAGTCCGTCAAAATAGGAGTACAATCATCCCCATAAAACATTTCTTTTAGTTTTATTTCGTTAGAAAAAGCTTAAAAAAATGTACATTACTGCGGGCATTCATGTAGGCCGAGATAACGATCCACCATGTTGTCTACGGGTGGATTTTAGGGACAAAAAGAACGAAACGCAAATCTGTCCGCCGGTTCTGAAATCTACCTTGAATGCAGGAAAAGAAGAGGAGAGAGGACAATAACTGACCTATAATCTATAAAAATAATGGTTACAAACCTTGTCACTTTAGTAAATGATGCTGTGTTCACGATCCCTTTTGGTCTTCACAGGCTTCTGTTGCTCAGCGATGTGACATTTTGGTTACAGTTGGGCTCATTCTAGAATCTGAACGATAGATGTCGCTCATATGCCAAATTCTACACACTGCACCTTTAAGTCTAATTCACAGTGCCTTAATGCAAAAGCGCTGCTACATGGTTCTGCTATATTTACATCTAGATTCATTCCAAAACTGCAGTTGCTCTTCTGGGCTTACTGTGCCCCCAAACCCAGGAGGGATCTGATGCACGCTATACTACTAATACAGAAGTTACACAAAGTATTTTGTCCCACTCCAAACACAAATTTAAATTTCACTGTAAAAAGAGGGGCAAAATGGTGTTTCCTCCAAAAAGAAATCCTTCCAGGCAGAAGTAAATTCATTTCTAATGTAGTTATTACTATATTCATCATAATAAAGCTGTAGAGGATCAACATAAAACTTAGATAAAAGCCTGATTATGTCTGTTTGGTTAAAAAAATCAAGGTTAGACAGACTGTTTAGTGATAAGAGTTATAAATAACAGTAGCCCCTCCCTTCACTTCTGTATAAAGAGAAGGATGTTCCACCTCCAAACAAAAGGATGTTGAAAAATTAAGAGACAAATAAGAAAAGATGTCACTGTAAAATTGAAATGTAATGTCGATGAAAATCACAACACACTTCATGTAGATTTCTCATGGACACAATCAGGGTAAGAAGGGTAAACAAACAAAAGATTAGGAAACCAAATGCAACACAAGAAACAAGATAAAATACAAGCGGTAAACACACACTAAATAAAACAAAGACAATGGCAACCATGCCACTCACAACACCTGAAAACATGATCCTGGTTTGTTACCCATCATAGTCATGCTCTATCACATGTGCCCTTTCACCCTTTGTTTCAGATTTCAGAGTTTATCCTTGGATTCTGTCATAGTGCTTCAAGTTTGCGTAACCCCTTTATAACAGAGTTTAAATCAAAACCCTCGGGGTGAAAGATTCCCAGCAGGCTTTCTGTTAATCCAAAATTAATTGCCCTCTGAAAAATTCGACTGAGGTTGTACTCTGGACTGATGCACCGAGTGCCCTGCAGAATGAGCCAGTACATCATGTCAGAAATGAGTATTGTGTATTTTGGAGGGAAAACAAAGAAGGGCAGAAAGCTTTTCAAACAAAATCTAGAGTGCCAACACGTTTCTCATTCAGCTCTCGAGTATGAAACGCTCCCAGAGCCTTATTGCTGCAGACATTGCCACCCAAACATTCAATCCACTTCAAACACGCCTGAAGACCTGGGGATTTAGCTGCGTTGGACTTGTTCTTTTAATGACTTTGTCTGTCATTGTCTTTCAAGTTAATTAAGTTTGACCCGACTGAAGCTGAAGGGAAGGGACTTACCAGGAGAGTGCTGCAGAAGCCACAGCTTTACTACACAAACAAACTCTGACATGACAGAATTATTCATACACAGAAATAATGTCAGCCTGAGGAGCAACTCGACTTTTTCTGGTCAAATTAAACAAAGCAGGTAATAATTCATTTCTAAAAAAAAAAAACAAGAAGTGGGAACCATATTTTTAGAAAGGTTAAACTTTTAAGCTGTGTTAACACCAAATGCAAAAAAAATTCGCATCCCGCCTTCACGTGACTATATTTCGAGCAGATATTCGCATGTTCATTTAAGTTTTTGCCCCTCAGACCCAAAGGGGTTGAGAGAAGGGGGTGGGCCTGAAACATTTGTTTCTGCCTTCTTGATCCATGATCAACATGCTAGATGTTCCTAAAGCCACTGTCTTCCTCCTGTTCTCAAAAACGAGAAACTAAGAACCTGATCTACTAAGGTCCTAAACGAGTGCTAAATTGAGTGTGCAAACTTAAATGTTGTGCCTGCCATTAGTGGGCATGTTGTGGGTGATCTGCTATGACTGTGTGTGCAATTGATAACAGGTGCAAAAGATAAACACACTGGTGAGCAATCTCAGCGTTGAGAAACGTGATTTGGGAGGCCATCTGTGAAAAGCACACAGCACAAACTTGGCATTGCTGGAACGACGATATGTCTACGATTTTTATTTCTGACCAGAGGTTACGGCAACCTTTTTTTTTACTGTCTGTCATTTTGACGGACAAGGTCGTCACTTTTCCCTCATGCCATATTTTTATCCGTCATTTTTAATTTTCCTTTTCTGATTCCAATTAAACATAATCTAAATGACAGCATTGACATAGTAACACAGCTTCATCACCAATAACCTCTCATGTGAAGAGCAGTCTTACAGTTATGCACACACAGACTGAGCGTTTATCTGAACATCCTTTTTCCACACTGACAGCTTCACACTCTACACAGCTCATAAATGCTGTCAGTGTGTGGAGAGTGTGATGCAGTCAGCTCCAAGTGACAAACTGAGTGATTCTGGCTATGAAGGGTTTTTTTTTTGTTTTTACATTGGTTAAATGCCCTCCTCCACAATGTATTAAGAGCACAAAACAGAGAGGGTTTACTCTGCATGAGTATGATGGCACACAGGATTGTCCCTCTTTTTCCAGTCCTTCATAATGACAGACAGCCTCCAAATCTTTCTGTCATTCATCAAAAAATTCAGTCAATCATGGAAAATATCTGGTTAAAGCCACTTCTGTTTCTTGCCGCAAAGACCGCAGCCCTCTGTGCGTAATGCTGTGCCTGTTTGCACCTGTCTTCCAAAAATTTGAAATACAGATGCAAAAACACCGCGTGCAATCAGTTTTGGGTTGAATAATCACATTGCTGATGGTAAATGATTACATCTGCACCTCCTCCTCCCAGTATTTTGTGTGTTCTGATCATCTGCATGTATTCTGCATATTTATGAAGGCAAACACACTAACTGGACTGCGCGTGCTATTTTGCTCATTTGACGGACGCAATCCTCGCTGCACCCAGTTAGAAGATCGGCTTTGTGCGCGCTATCAAGTTTGCACGTGTTTTTATACACACAAACCTTTAGTAGATCTGGCCCTTAGTGTCCAGGAAAAGTCTGAAACAGAAACACATCCATCTGATGATCATAACATCTTTCAGAGATGTTATGATCTTTCACATGAAGAGTTTCACCACGATGTCCAGGGGATGCCTTCTCTATTGCCAAACCTGCCTGATCTTACTATTCTCTTTTCCTTGGAATTTCCCCCTGTGGGACTTATAAAGGAATACTCTATCTTATCTTACAAACGCAGACTCACTCCTCTCCACCCTGTCTATTCTGTCTCTCATGGGTGCTGAGGTAGTTCTTCCGTAAACTTTGGCATATTTTCTCTGGTGAAAAAAAAAAAAAAAACACATTTCATCACTGCTCAGAAGCCAGAAAAACACATCATTAGCCAGCTCGCCATTATGCTAGTGGACTAAGTTCACAGTGCAGCTCATGAAAAGTGTTAAATGAGTATGAGCCGAGCTTCAATGCCGGTGTGCAGCAGTGTTTACTTCCTCCTTTGTCTGTGCTGTCATTCTAGTCACCTTTTTCTCTTGATGCTGATTGGCTGTCACACCACAGCTTGAGGCAAATTTTTTCGCAGAAGCTCAATATTTTCAACTACAGTGAAAGAGACAAAATCTGCGCTGCTTTCACGAAAATTCGCCCCACTCTTGCGAAAATGTAACTTTGCAGTGCAGATGGACCTGCCTGATTAATTGACTGAAATCACACAGATCCATCTTGCCAAGCTTCAGTCTCCTACGTCTTCATGGCCAATAGCTTGATGGCCCAATCAGGGAAAAGAGGCAAAAAATGAAGACGTGACCACAGCGGGAAGTGACTGCATGTTTGAAAACAATGGCGGCTTCTGAAGCGGTGTCTGTGTGTATCTGCGGTTTTATCAGAAATGGATTCAACTTCTTTAAAAGAGGAGCAAAGAACGACACTTAAAGCTTTTCTTATGGGAAATCATGTTTTTGCTGTTCTCTAGGCCAGAGATCACTGCTGGGAAACTGGGAGAGAAAACAGAAATCCTCCACGGAAGATGCTGGTTAGTCCATAGTAGTCATGGTTACTCAGTGATACCTGGCGAAATATGCTCTCCTTAGAAGTTTACCCGGAGAACTTGGTGGGGAATGTCGTTGACGAGGTTCATGTCACATACGAGGTGTGTCAGAAAAGTTCCAGGACTGGTGTCACAAAAGATTTATTTAGAATCCAAACTGCAAGTTTTCCCCTTCGAAGTAATCCCCCTGGAGTCTAACGCACTTTCCCGTCCTTCTCTGCCACGCTTTCATGCACACCTGGAAGGATTCTTCTGGGATCCTCCGCAGCTCCGTCGTCACGGCCTTTTTAATGTCGTCCACGTCTTCAAAACTGGTCCCCTTGATGACCCCCTTGAGCTTGGGGAAGAGGAAAAAATAAATTGTCGGATGCTCGGGGCATTGTGAGCAGGGGCGATCTCATGGTGAAGCAGCCACGACTTGTCCTGCCACAACTCTCACCTCTTCTTGGGCAGCAAACACTGCAGTATCTCTTTGTAGACATGCAGGTTGATCGTCTGAAGGGGAAAACTCTTAGTTTGAAGTTTGGGTTTGAAATAAATCTTTTGTGACACCAGTCCTGGAACTTTTCTGACACACCTCATTTAAGTGGAAAATCTGTGTTGTATAATCTATTATAAGACAATAGTGTAAGGACTGAAACATAGTTTAAGCAAACAGCTAACAACAGGGTCTGGCTGCTACATCATACTGTTGCTTGATATGGATTGATCTGTGATTAGTGTGACTGGCAATCACCAGCTGCAGTCTGAGAACTTGCATGAACCTTTTTCAGTTTAATAAAGTGAGCAGCTCTTTGACAATTTGAGTCAGAAATACCAGTAAATTTGTCTTTATCCTGTTTGAATGTGCCACATCAAACTCTGACAACTGACATATCACTTGGTCCACCTGTAATACTACATCTTTTACAAGTATGCTTCAGATATTCATGTAGTGGTCTATTGCAGCAACATACCCAGCCTCTTTTATTGGTCCTCTTCTGTCATTTTAACGTTTGTAGTTCTCAACAGCTGAGTTCAGTGATGATCCAGAGAAATGGTCCGGAGGAAATAGCAACAGTAATGACTGTAATTTCATGAAGCACTTAGAACACTGAGCATTTAAAAGGCATCAGGATTACAAACCTGTGTCCCTCTCTACATTACATTTGAGTCCACACATTTTATTGCCTCTTTTATCTCCAGTGGCATATGGTAGCAAAGAGTGAGCATACATTTACTGATCTGTTACATTACAGGCAGCATGTAGTCAGGACTGTAGGGGGAAAAATCTCACTCCAGGTCACCATCTGCTGATTTTCTGTCTGTGCAGCACAAAAACAGCTTCAGGAGAAATGTAGCTGAGAATAAAACGCGCTCTCACAGCATCGAGCTGACCCGACAGCATCCCAACCCACCTGTTCACGTCTTACTTTCCCCCAACAGGAAGACAAAATGCCTCTCGTATTGATTTCAGACATTGACTGTGATTCTCTGAAGGAATCTCAAATGTTCCAGCTCATTTTTGACTTTTATTTTATATATCAGTTGCTTTACTCAACAAGAGGAGAAAACCTTAACAAAGACTCTTTAGTTCTAAAAGGATCAGATTCATTTGACTACACTTCTTTAATTCAGAGTCATAATGAGGGTGACTTATTTGATCATCAGGTTATAAACTTGTCTGCAGTTAAACCCTCTAGTTAGCTTTGGATTGTTGTTCATAACTTGCAAGATCATTAACATTGTTGGTTATTAAATTAGGGATCTAAATGAAACTAGCAGTAGAAAACATCCAACACTAGAAAGCACTCAGAGAGTGCAAACCTTCACCAAGGTAGCTCACATACTGCTGTTATATCTATTGGCAGTAGTTCCATGATAAAGTTACTATCATAACATGATTTATTGACCCCGAAGACCCACACCTAGCACTCAGAATCATGTTGATATCATTATTAGTTAGTCAGTTATTGAGCAAAAACGTTCATTCACTGGTTATCTGGATCACCACCAAAATCTAATCATTTTTCAGTTGGGCCATTACCAACATCTAAAAATTTCAGCAAAGTCCATCAAGTACTTTTTGCATATTCTTGCTATCAAACAAACATATACTGGCAAAAACATAACCTCCTTGGCGGACGTAAAAAGTATGAAAAAAAATAGGGGTCCAGCCCTGTATTGTAACCAAGTTTGTGGTCAGCACAAGCGAAAATAATTTCTGTGTTTTTGTTTCAATCAGCACAGCCTTTAATGCTTGTAAATGATCATTTATGTTAAAAGGAGCAGCTCTTACTTTCCTGTTAAGGTGCCTCTGCACCCTTTGAGGGAAACAGAGATCATTTAACAGTGATTTTTACAATAAAAGATTTGATTAGGCTGACAAATATCCAACTGTCAGCACAATTATCTAGACTGAATAACTTCTTTACCTGAAGCAGTATCTCCATTTGACCAAAAAAGGCTGTGAAATTTTTAATCAGTTTATTAACATGATAGTTTAGATAAAATAATCAACTGCCAACCACAATGTATTATTGATTTATTCCTCTTTCATGTTTCTACGCTCTTTATTGCAAGTTCCCATCCTGTATCAGCAGGGACCCTCAGGATTATTCTACCCACTCAGTGAAATACTCAGTGACAGGAGGCACAACAAGTGGGAGACAAACAAACAAAAACTACGGCTCCCTCATCAGATTTTAGGAAGAGACTCAAAAACAACACACAGAAAATAGAACAGGCTTAACCATGAGTGTCATGGTGTTCTAAGTCCTCTCAAAATGGCCATGGCTGTTGACATACCTGCAAGCTCCATGTATAAAGGATCCTCAAGTTTGCACTTCAGGCATTGGGATGGTGTGTTTTTTCAGTCCTGAAAGCAGATTCTTCAGCCCACCAACCTGCAGAACAGGAAGATAACAGTGGCTAGGTCATTGTATCTAATGTAGTCCTCACACCTATATAATTTGTGGGCTCAAGTGGACTCATTCAGCACGATTCGTGTGTAAGAAGACAGCAATTGATCCCTGTTACGGTAACAACCACAGCAAGCTTGCCTAAAAGAGGTCGTCTCAGCTTGCTTCCAGATGACCTGCTGGAGCATTTGCAGTGAGGACAACCCAGCAACTGGCCATACGGGGTGTGGTTTACTCACCACTGTAGCAGTAATAAGTATGCATTTCAGCTACCAGGCAACTAGTCTGATATCAAAGTATTACCTAATAATAATCTCTTGACCACACGGAGTCACTTTCTGTGCACAGGCCCAACATACCATGAAAACAGCAACAGCAAGTTAACGTTACTCATCATCTCTACAGCAGATCATCACAAAACTGGACAGCATCTACCTGTAAATACACGTTTAGTTTCCTGAATTCAGTCCAGGTCATTCAAGGAAGAGAATGTATCCCTTTTAAAGCTGTTCTGTACTTTCCACATCACTGAAAGTTTCTTTGAGGACATTTCTACCAGTTAAGGTGAAGGCTCCGATGTCAGTCTGCGATAGACATAGGAGAGCATTAAAAACCCCGCCTCTTTGCACACGGGGTTTGATTGTTGAAAGCTTAGCCTGCTGGCTTCCCTCCCATGATGCAGAGCACGACGTCACAGCCCCCCTTTTCGTTTGCTCTTGTATTCCTCTCCGGTTCTTCTCTTGTAGGCTGCCTTGGATCGTTGGTGTGGCAGGCCTGCTGCCGTGGACTTACAAATAACTACAATTACAATTATTTGGCCTTTCCTTTAACCCCAGAGAGGTAGAGGGGCTTCCAGAGGCTGAAAGTGGGTGGGTAATTGGCTTAAAGTTGTCAGGGAGTGGAAAATTCAAGCAGCTGGATCTGTATAAATTAATTCAGAAGAAAAAAAGTTGATTTTTTTTATACAAAAAATTCGTAATTCATGTAAAAGAGAGTCAAGGAGTCTTTCTAAAAACACTTAACTCTCTAAATTTAAGGATATCTTCTTCTTAGACTAGTTTATCTGTGATTAGCCTGCTCAGGTCTCTAGAGGAAGCTCTTAGCCATGACCTAGAGAGGTGTAGTGTTGTTTTCTCTGCATTCACAGGAGTCCATTTTATCATTTTTGTTCACTTTAACAGTTTTTCTTTTTAGAGTTTTAGCAAAGAACATGTCAAAACATTTATTTTAAGATTTGAAATAAAACTTGAAGCTAATCTTCTTCCTCAACTTCGATCTGTATATATAAAGTGCCAAACAGTCTGACTCTACACAAAACAACCAAAGGCAACAATTAGAAGGCCAGCAAGGTCGAGGCCCTACAACAGTCTCTGAAATATTAGGTTGAGAATTTTGTACATAACATTTTGAGTTATACCAGGCTGACATGGGTGTTTGGCAAAAGTTTGAGCAAAGATGGGAGAAAAACAGCTGAAGGCCTGAATGAGAGACAGAAGTATAGTTATTGGATTTGACTCTTTTCTGGGTCAAAAAATAGGTCAGCTGGCACGATGGAGCAAAGAAGCCCAGAAGAAAACGTATGGAAACTGTAAAACAGTATTAAAAATGAACATTTAATATCTTGTAATGTAAAAGACATTGTTCTTAGCCAGAAGGACAAATAACCGTGTTAAAAAAAACTCATCACAGTATATAAATGACGTGTAAAAATCATTACAAATTAAAGCCACACTGTGTAGTTTGTTTTCCCATCTAGTGGTAAAACTGTATTTTGCTTTCAAACGATTAGTGCTCTTTAGCGCCTAGCTTGTTCAAATTTGTGTTGCAACTGCTAAACTCTACGGTAGCCGGTATGTGCCTAGAAGCTATGTCAACATGTCACCCAACACGTCATCAAGTTTTCTTTCGAGTGAAGAGGTACGTTGTTTCAAACAAACTGCAAACTGCATTGAGTCATTAGTGTTAGGCTTTGAGGCAGAGAAGAAGCAAGCAGCATTGATTTTAGCTCATAAATAACTTAAAACGCTACACATTGTCCCTTTAAGCAGTGACCTCAGTTGTATGCTGGAACAGCGTCCACTCAGGGTAAAAATAACTCTCCAAACTTAGGAAAAACATGACAACCTCACAGTCAATAAATGTATTTATAATTATTAAGTCATCCAAAACACATACGCAAGTTTCATGAAATATCTGCAAAACTTATTTCCTTTGTACTAAAACTTCAAACTAGACTCACTTCAATGTCCAAGATGCTAAGAAATGCAAAAAAAAACACTGTGATATGATATTTAGGTCATATCCCCACTACCATGTTGTTTTTTCCATTTCACTTATTTTTTGTTCTTATTATTATTTCCTTTCCTTTCCTTTTTTTCATAAAGATATGGCTGCAGATAGTCTCTCCCAATGGTATGCGTGACTATAATCGTAGAATATGTCACAGAAGAATTAGAAACCTTTCAATTACTCTCCCTTCTGTGCTTCTCACTTGAAGTTAAAGCTTCAATCTGCAGGTTCCCCCAGGTCAGTTATGCAATGATCAGATTTCTTGTGGGGAGACTTTTTGTGGTTCTGCCTAAACTTTTCATTGAAAAGCCCAGTATTGGGGTCATACATATGTTAGAGCTGTGCGAGATGAAGCTGCAAGACAGTCACGTGCTTGATGTGAAAGCTGTGGCAGCACATGTGGCAAACCAAACACTACCGGTGTGAAGCGGCATAAAGCGTAAAGCTGTGGACTGATTTGACAAGTATGACAGTATTATTATTTTCAGTTTCCAGTAAATATGGAAGTGATCGATGGCACGGGGGTGAAACAGGTAGTGCACTTGCCTCACTGCAAGAAAGTTCAATCTCCGGTTTGGTCAGCATCTTTCTTTGTGGAGTTTGTTCTCCTTGTGCATGGGTGGGTTCTGTCCGGGCACTCTGGCTTTCTCCCGCAGACCAAAAACGTGCTCATTAGGTTGATTGGTGACTCCAAAATGCTCTTATGTATGAATGTGAGTGTGAATTGTCGTCTGTCTCTCTATATGGCCCTGCAATTTGCTGGCAACCGGCTCCACCTCTCGCCCAATGTAAGCTGGGATAGGCTCCAGCCCCCTGTGACCCCGAAAGAGATAAGTGGAAAAGATGATGGATGGATGAATGGATGGATATGGTTTTATTTTAAAGATAATCTTTTGCAATGATAATAAGGTGAAACTCCAATGTTGCAACAGCCCTAGCTTCCATAATCTATGACCATCAAGCAGAGCCACATGTCCTAAAAAATTAACCTGTACTAAACTTTGAAAAGGATCAGTAATTAAAGGTCTTAGTTGTATTTGTATGTACTTGTCAGTTTTTATATTAACACAACCTCCTCCCACTCAGCAGGCAGATTATTTCTGACAGTCCTACAGGGACAGTCAGCGTCTCCAGATGAAAACAGACATCTTTGTCAGTCTGACACAGCTCCCTGTCGGAGCTCAACACTGAGAATAAACAATGGCCTTTAGGAAATGAGTCAATAAAATCCAATGTCTCCTCAGATCTCTATTTTTAAGGTTATGTGTGGGCTCATTGTGCTCTTTCCTCTGTCACCAGGGCATATCATTTATATAGACAGGATGTGTCATACTGCTGGGTTATGTTTATGTCTGGATAATTATAATCGTCTGACATAGGCAAATCTGATCACAGATTTAACAACCAGGCTGGGAGAATGTAAAGAGACTTGTTTATGTTAGCTTTGCTTTGACAGGAATTTGTAACAAGAGATGTGAGCTAAGTAAATTCTGTAGAGTTATAGAAAATATAAAGAGGGTATTTTAATTTCTCATAGATGTGGTCCTGATAGTTACACTCACATCAAGACCAGCCATGGCCTTTCCACTGTGTTGACTTTGTAGCTTTCAGCTGGAGGTACTTGTCAGAGAAGTAGGTAGAAGAAGACTTCTGGGATATAAAAATATGCAGGAAGCCTTGCATAGTTACTTTGAGCAGTTCAGTAGGAAAGAAGATGCCTAACAGCAAAAAGGTTGTTGGTTTGATCCCCGTGTCATGCTGCAAATTGCACTTCAATGTTGGCCTGTTTAGCTGCATTGTATGGCAGTTTGATATACCTGGCTGACATGCCGATGGTTCTGTCCCACATGGCTGACATGGCTTGGCTCAGGGTCCACTGGCACAGTCCCGATCGATTGGCCAGCTCCCTCTGGGATGCCCTGTTAAGAACCCAGTGTGGTCAGCACCTGTAAGGGCACAGACAGCGCATGGCCGGCCACAGCTCTGGGCACAGTTCAAGGAGGATTGCTCTCGGGAACCTAAAGCAGCTGATGAGCCAGGCGTCATCATGTGCCAGTACAACTTTCTGTCTCTGAACACACGCTATCCTCTTACTGCACCATTTGCAATACCTGCGGCCATTGTGTTTAACAGTATGTTTTTCACTACTTTGCACATGCTTTTATGTCTACTCATGTAATTGCAGACACGTGGGTGTGTCAATTGTTCAGTGTTAACTGTTAACATGTCTCTGATGTGCACATCACTTAGTCTGAGGACTAATTGTTTTCACATTTATTGATTTAACAGTTTCCCAGCATCACCTCTAAGTGTCGTCATAGGACCAACAGCTGTAGAAACGTGTGTACGCCAGCCATGAAGTTGGCATGAGGCACCGCACATTTTCACGGTCATTTCACTCTTGATACATCTGAACTTTGCTGTGAAAAAGAGCGTATGCCACGTTTATGTGCATGCGCAGCCTTTGTACATGAGGCCCCTGGTGTTTAGTCTCACTTTTAAAAAGTTTCAGCTTGGGTGCTGCGCTCTGTGATGCCCAACTGGCTTGTTTAATATGAGAGAAGATCAGCTCACTACAGAGAAACTGAAGACAGAAATCATCTCGACTTTCCTACTTCAATAAGAAAGCTGGGAATTGGGAAGAGGTCTATAACAGCTTCAGGTATGTTTAAAGATATTAATGTTAATATTATATTGATTTCTCTTTTTCCATGGTTCAATCCATAGTAACTATCTTTACAACCATAAAGACATTAGGACCCTCTTGCAAATGAGATGCCACATCTCAAGGATCTAACCTTCCTGTCATGAGGCCATAGAGTAATCACACATATTGTTAAGGCTAAAGGAAGGTGCACATTCCTCTAGCAACTTAATGAGTATTTGTGTGAAGAATATGTTAAATGACTGTTTACATCTTACTTTAACAGTATATTTGAGGTCTGAATACTGCACAAGGGGTGTGTGTGGACTTTTCCTTCTGGTGTATTCTGTTTTCAGAACTGTTTGGTGTTTTCCCTTTTGTCATCACTGCATGTCCTCTCATCTGCATTGTCTGCAGGTGAGAGAGAATAGTCACACCTGTATTCAGAGAGGCTGTGATTAGAGCTGCAGGCAGCAGAGTATATAAGGTGTGTGAAATCAGCAGTCTGGTTGGTGTGTGGCACATTAGAGATGAGGCTATGGGGAGATCCATTTTGTTGGACTAACGTTGGACAAATATCTCTTTTTATCCTCTGCAGGGGCTATTTTTGGAAAGAGTTTGATTGATTTGCTTTTTTTGTCTAATTTTTGATGTGGCCTAATAAATTTTCTCCTCATTTTGAGAATTCACAACTTGTTTGAGATTTTCCTTTCACTCACACTGCCTGCCATCCAAGAGTGTAACACTTTATTAAATTAATATTCAACAAAGACAAATATGGTGGTATACAGATAAAAAATGATTGATTGATTGAATCTATATTCAGCAGAGAAAAATATGATGAAGACTTATTTATGAACTAGGCATCTGTGGGTTTGTTGTGTTACGACCAGCCCAGGGGATACTGGAGGAAACATTAAAATGACCACTCCTTTGTTATTCTCAAGGTGTCACCAGTACAAGGCACAAAAAAAAAAAACCCACAAGATTTTTGCAGCCCAAACAATTAAATTTAATATTCTTCTTTTTTTCCTTTTTACAAACTAAATCAAAGTTACCTCGGAGAGAGTAAGCAAAAGAATAAACCAACAAAAAACACTCTTATGAATCAAAAACCTTACCTAACTTCTAAAGGAAAAGAAAACATACAAACCTAAAGTGACTCCCTGAGAAAAAAACAGGAGAAAACAAAAACCAAGCTTTACTCTCACCTACTTTACCAGATAGCCTCAACTTCAATTCTTTCTTTCTTATTCTTAACCAGAAAAACACTCAGGAATTCACACAAGCTAACGTTATCACAAAACACACTGTTCTCAAAAGGCTGCTTGGTGGCGTGAGTTGAGAGTGAGGAAGGAGGAGGGTCACGACTCTTCTCCTGCAGTCATATTTAAAACACCGGCCATCAGCTCACAGCCAATCATAAGGCACCACTCGACAGAACTCGTCCACTCTGTGTCGGGTGTGCCTGTTTGCTGCCGTCAATCAGGACACTCCACCTGCAGCACAAGTTAAAGAGAAAGGAGCACAGAGGGAGGAAGGAGGATAAAAACAAAAACGCTCCTCTACACAATACAACAAACAATAAATACATATGATTCACAGTCATGACAGTTGCTATCATAAATTCTTATTTTAGTCCCTTTGTCTCTGCCTGGATGGATACATCTCTGGATGTATGTATGTATATATACAAATATCTATTTATTTATATATATTTGTATATATGTATATGTGTGTATTTCAAATCAAGAGTATGGCTTCATCCCGCTCTATCTTAAAGTGTCTTGAGAAAACACTTGCTATGAACTGGCGCTATGCAAATTAATATTAATTGATACACAGATTGAGATTGAAAGTGTGGCAGAACTTTTTGATCAATTATAACAACCTTTGAATCACTACAAGTACAAAATCAATAAAATATCCTTTACATTATACTGCAAGGCATGATTTGTACTGAGGTTTCATGTGTTTTGGGACTTCTTTATACCATTTGCTGGCCATTTTACAACATGTCCCATCAAAAGAACACATAATCTGTACCTCAGGAGTGAGCTGAAGTCCAGCCTGATGCTGAACAGATATGACTTTCCCTCCTGGTCTGATTTTATGAAGTTATTTTTCCATTGTTGCCCATTTTAAATACTTTTATAATGTTCTGCAAATCAAATGAATCCCCTCGGCCTAAGGCATGGATAAAAGAGCACATTCCTTCTACTTTATCCTTTAAATATTTGCAGCGTATTTCCCCAAAGATAGATACATCCCCCGCTAAGTCTGCGAGGGAGTCCGTAGTTTGTGGAGAAAGCAGTGACCCAAGGATACAAGGGCATGGAGGGGGTCTGGATCTGTGCAAACTGAGGAGCGGTGCCTGCAGTCAGCAGCAGCAGGGTTGAGTTTGTGTTTCCTCCGCACACACACACACACTGGCACATAAAATAAAGATGCATACAATCTTCTTTTCTATACCCACATTTTTTACATTTATATTTATATGCCATGCACAAGGATGAAACAGGGCAAACATGCTTCCTCCCCCTCAGAGCAGAGATGAGAGCGAGGTCTCCCTCTCTGACTCCATTCAGCAGCAGCCTGTGTGGGTTTGTCCTCGTCCTCTCCTCTTCTGCCTCTCGTGTCTGCTCTTCCTCTAATTTCTCCTGCCTCCTCTTTCACCTTTTTTTCATATATTTTCCTTTCTGTTTGTGTTTTTTAGTCCCTTGTGTCTGCTTTTGCTCATCTTTTTTGATTTTCTTTATGCCTTTTTATTTGTGCCCTTCGTGCCCCTGCCATATGACTCAGATATCAGTCTGATTTAAGTTGGTGTTTCTGAGTTGGATGAAAAAGAATATTTCTGTTTTTCATCCTGGCTTTTTCATCCCCTTGGTAATAGGCCATACTTAAAGAGCCCACATTATGCTTTTTAGGAGTTTTCTATGCCTTTTAAGGTGATAAGCCACCTTTTTTTTGTTTTCATGTCTTGCCTCACTCCTGAGTCCATGACAAGCAGATAGACACCATTCTTTAAACTGTGCGTGCAGTAACAAGGAAGAGACAGGCGGAGCTCGTCCACCGCTAGCTTAGCTTAGCTCAAACACTGGGAGTCACTGGGTAGCGTTAGCCTGCCTCTGCCTACAGTCATTAGATAAACTCTTCAGCAACTCTAATGCTACATTCCAATTGACATCAGAACAGGAAAGAGGGGAGTGGGAATGACGTCGTATCTGAGTAATCAGCGTTCCAGTTACAAATTCAGGAAAAACTTGCTGATCTACCAGGCTATTGTTAGCCATTGTTAGCATGTCCTGCATTGTAGTTCGCATATACCACATGAAGAATGTAAATAACACTGGCAGCATTTCCATTTATACACATCAAACAATATAATGTATACAGCTGATTTAGTGCAACAAACACTAGTTATAAGTGCTAATAATAAGAATATTACAGGAGCTTAATAACTGCTAACACTCGGGGCAGCCATCTTCGATTTTCAACTCAGGGTGGCGAGTATTCTCCAATCTCCAAGAAGGAAATTCCGACCTCAGAGGGGCGTTCCAGTTGAAATTTCCCACTCGGAACCTCAAAAATCCCGACATCGCGGTACAACTGGAACGCAGCATAAACAGTCCTGTGTGCTTGTTTTGACTAGTTTTTATACCTTGTTGTGTTACGTTATGTATTTTTAGACTATGATTAGTACTTTATATAATTTTCAACAGAAATATATATGAAACTAACTGTTCCACTGCCTCAGCTTCTCTTCTCTCTCTTCAGTTTCCAAAACATGTAGTTCCTCCTCCTTATATTCTGGCTCAAATAGATAAGATTGTGGATCTTCGTCAGTCACAAAGAAATCATCCTTGTATTCCTTACCCCTATCCTGCCAAAGTGTTATTTTGGACTAAAATGGAGCGCTCTGCTCTACTGTTCGCTGCTGCTCTCCCTTTTTGCTGAGGGAAATATAGCTTGTTAGGGTGCTACTGTACTACTGCCAATCCAATCCTATTCATCTACATAGCACATTAAAAAAAAACAAGTTTACCAAAGTGCTGCACAGTGACTACCAAGTAGAAAAACAAAATAAAGGTAAAATACAATAATAATAACAATGAAAAAGAGAGTAAGAGAACTTTATAACACAAAAATAGAACATAAAATCAAAACTTGTGAAAAATGGAGGACAAATTGTAAAATTGAAAACAGAATCAACTTAAAGAAGTAGAAAAAACACACAAAAAAACAGGGACCACACAACTCTCGTGCTGACTTAAAGGGGATATATTATGCAAAAAATACTTTTTTTATGGCTTTTAAACACATTTTTGGGTACTTGGCCTTCTCCCCAGCCCACAAAATGTGATAGGGTGCATCTCAATGTGCTAAAATGCAGTCTCCTCTCTCCTCTCTCCTCAGCGACACCGGAAGTACTTTCTGAGCAGCCATATTGAAGGATGTCCCAAAGCGCAAAATGCGCTCGGAGGAGAGAGGAGAGAGGAGCGAGGAGACTGATCGGAGGAGGGATAATCGAGGAAACACAAGTGCAGGCTTCGCGGAAGTCTTTTTACTGACAGACACGCCCCCTTGTGACGTATCAGCAGCCGACTATAAAGCGTCAGCTGCCCACATGTGTGAAATGTTAACACCATGGTGCAAGAGAAGCTGTTCAAGTGAAATCAGCAACATCTTGGGAGTCATTGTAATGAGTATATCCAGATTTTACACAAAGCAGCCGATGTGTAGGCCTAACGTTCCCTCAAAATGTGAGCAGTTACTTAATTTCAGTAGTGTCTCTTATATCTCTGTTGTTTAATTTTCTTCACTGAGCAAAGAAATATTTGACTCATCATTTCAAAGAATTTTAAGCTGGACATATTGACATATTGGCCGCAATACAACAATTAAAAACTCCTATCATTCTGGGCCTGGGAAGATGTGACAGTTTTCTTTTTCATTCATGTACATATTCATGTCAAATTGATGTAAAAGTGAATATGAATTTACCGCAGTTGAGCACCTGGAGTTTACATTATTTTCCTTAATTCTGTTTCTCCAGTGCACTCGGGACCGGCATATCCAGCTGTGACGGTGTCATCACTAAAAGACGTCGCTTCATGTGACGCTCCAGAGGAGGGGACGTCTCATTTCCTCTCTCCTCTCTTCATTTCCTCGCATCTTTGGCATGCATCTCTGGTGGGCGGGACTAAGACGCAAGTGAACGACACAAGTGGAGGAAGCGAGGATGAAACTTTGCAGCTTTGAGACGCACCCAGAGTAGACAATAAAACCTGTATTTAGCAGCCTGCATAAATGTAAACTCATGGTATTTGATGAGCTGTTGAGTCTGTTGATATTACGTAACAGTATGTTTTTATTTGGAGAAGCATAACCTGATTGGTCTACCTAAGTATTCCCCCCCCCGACCTCCGCTGGAGAAATTTCTGTGCGTAGTGCCGCCATCTTTATATTCTTAGCAAGAGATCAGTGTTCAGCATGTCTGAGCTCAGGAGCTGTCACTGCTTGGTTGTTGGCTGTAAACAGCCACATATATGTTCACAAATAGGCTACGAGCCTCAGAGGACCAAAGGACTCAGTGGATTAATTTTATTTTTGAGCCAGCTACAGTCAGCTAAAACCTCTAGGGGAGACTTGGGTAAGTTCAGCCAAAGGGTAAGTTGAGCCACTCCCTGTTGCTCGGAAACTTGGTCTATGAAGGTAAGAGGCACATGGGTAAGGGGTTAGACATTTCCAAAAAACATTTTTCACTCTTGAAAGTGAATTTAGTCTATCATAAGATTTATTAGAATTGTGTTTAGACCAAAAAAAAGGTAACTTTAAATTTGTTTTATTCATAAATTGTGGTATCTATGAGCTAAAACATGAGGTAAAAAACCTAGTACAAAAGTCCACCATTTTAGCTTAGGGTTATGATAATATAATCATAATAGGGTAGTAGAAAACTAGGGTCATTATGGTAGCTCCCTTGATAAGTGTATTTTGCACACAATAGGGCAAATAACTGAGCAATATAGTTTTCATTTGAGTCATTATTTGCTGTGTATGTCTCTGATTATATCTTCTCTTGTAGTTTCCTTTGCAAATATCTTTGAAAGCTATAATATGCTAACCTTAAAAGTGCAGCTGGATCCACCTTATACAAAGTATGTAGCTGTAAGTAAATCAGGTATTTAATTATTTAAATTTCAGATGAAGCTTGATTTTACAGTTACTGTTAGAAATACATTTTCATATGATGTAGGTGTGATCTAAAAACAACTACTTTGAGTCATTTCTATATACACTACACAAACTATGCTTTTTAAACCTTGATTTAGATGCAGATATTCCCGGAAAGGATCAAAGTGGTGCTATTTAACGCCATAAAGTTTATTTTTATATGCTTTTGTTAAAGGTGCCTTTTTTTAATGGATTTGTTTATTTAAACTTCATTGAACTTCATTTGACAAAATAGTTTAATGACAGATATTGCTTTATCCCAAAAAAAGGAAGTTATGCTAAAAGTATCCTGTATTTTAACAGCTGTTTGGCTGTTTCAACAGGTACAGAAGTTATTGTACCTGTTGAATTGTGTATAATAAATAAAAAACACACATTATTGTGAAGAAGTGACTTTTATTAGGGAGGGAGAAGGTGAGGGCTGGGGCGGAGGTTGGGAGCAGAGTGGGGGGGAGTAGGGATACGGCTCAACTTACCCCATACACAAGGTCAGTTGAGCCACGAGACCACTTTTTTTAGACATGCATTATCAAGACAGTTATGTTTACAATCATTCTGTTGGTTTGCAGGGATGCACAACATCCTGAAGCATATGCAGATATAGTAGTTAGAGACAAAACTATAATTGCCTTGATGTAGTGATCCTAAATATGAAAAATGGCTCATCTTACCCCAGTGTCCCCTATGTGTATGCCAGTCATGTCAAGGCCAACTGCTTCTCCATCGTCAGTCAGTTCAACACAGGACTGGCAACTAGACTTTACCAACAATCCATCACCAAACCTGATGATGGAATTGTATTTTAATGCTGTGTGGTATTCATTTTGCTCATTGCTACGAGGTAATTCTAACAGCGTGGGTAACTACACATATTTGTCAATGTTCACGTTACTTGTTAAAAGTCTGAAGGATAAACTTCCAAGTATGAAAATTCCTACATTAGTCGAGAGGAGTTTAACAGTTGGCTGAATATAATCAGCCCTTAACCCACCCCATTACCCCTCAGTGTCTGCTAATGTTAGCCCGGGAGGTAGGCCAGGGTAGCATGTTGTGTGTTAGCCCATGATGTTTGGGGGAATCATCTTTGCTGTTATCTGGTAGCTAGTATGAGTTAAGGGTTTGTGTGTGTTCATGAAGAGAAGTCCAACAGTCGGCTGAATACATGCAGTTCTTTACCCATCCAATTACCCCTGCGTTTGTGCTAACGTTAGCCTGGAAGGTAGGCTAAGTTGCAGCTGTCCCACTGTGGTTTACATATTGTGCGTTGGCCTGTGATGTTTGGGGGGACCAGTTTGTCAATGTGTGTGGTAACCAGCATGAATTAACGGTTCTTGTGTATTCAGGACTGTAAGCGGCACGTGGCTGGCGCTCCACTTCGCTCAAGTTACGAGATACGCAGGAGTATCGTGAATTCCCCGTATGTATGCTGCTTTGCTCTGGCTCATTAGCATATAAAGGTGACCGCCCTCAAAACCAGCCGTTCTGAACAGAGGGGTTATGTGAGCGTGAAAAGAATGCAGCTGTGCTTTATTCATAGGATTTTTGGACCAAAGCAAAAGGAGCAAAATATGCCTCCTTTTAAAGCTTACAAGTAACTGTGTGTTAGGACGAGGTTTAAAAGTGGGTGAGGTGGAGGACATTCGGATAACAAGAAGAAGCTGTTCCGTAGTTTAGGGCCAAGTTTAGGGCCAATTACAGAAGCAGCTCAGTCACCCTGAGCTTTTAGCCTGGCTTAGGGATGACAAGGAGAAGCTGACTTCATCAATGAAAGTCAGCTTTGATTGGTTGACTGGCCTGCTATGTGATAATTGGTCTGTCCAGCACTGCTCTGCACCATGCTGTCAGTGAGTCTACATCCTGTCTATGATCTAAGCTCTGCAGTGGGCTTACCAGCCTGACACAGTGGGCTTTGTACTGTCCGTTCTGCACATTTCAGTGTGTAGAGTTAGACAGCCAGAAAACAGTTCAAAAAAGTCTCCAATGAAAATACAAGGCTTGATTTTTCTTGGGTTTACTGAAGCTTGATGTGATACCGTCTGACTTTTTGTAAACTTCAAAATGCACAGAAAATGACACTAAATCAGTACAGACCTGAAATATGTGTACCGATACTGTGTAATCATAAAAGAGCATTTTACAGAATGAAAATGTAGTTAACTTAGCAAGCTACCTTTGGCAACAACACAAAACAATAGCTTGTATTTTGTGCACGGAAAAATACAAACAACAAAAAAGCTCTAAGATTTTCTAACAGTTCTTTGAGATGTTTATAATTTTAAGAGAGTAAATCTTACAACATAATTGTCTCCAAACTAAAGCATGAGAACTAAAAGTTCAGCTATTGACAATGCCCACCAGATGGCAGCAGACACCATGAACTAAAACACATAGAATTAAAAATGTTTTACCCTTAATATTAAACTTGCTTAAATGAATTTTTAACACATTTATCACGTTTTAATGACAACAGACTTTATTTTAATATTTAATATAATATTTAATTAATATGATATTCATATTAAAGTCAGTACAGGCTTTAACTTCTGACAAAACAATGGTAGGGCGTCGTGAGCTGTGATTTGAGTTACTGTTGCCTTTCTGTCATCTTGAACCACTCTGTCATCAACAAGACAGAGAACTGCCACTTACTGTGAATTTCCTCATTTTTTGACCTTTATCTGTAAACCTTAGAGAGGGTTCTGCATGAAAATCCCAGAAGATCAGCTGTTCCTGAAATACTCAGACCAGCCTGTCAACAACCATGCTGCATTCAAAGTCACTTGAATCACCGATTGTCTATTGTCTGGTCAGTTCAAGACTTACACTGGTCAATGCTTGTTTTGTTAATTATTAAGATCACAATGCAGCCAGCCAGGATGCACTACCTACACATTATGATGATTTAGTCGGTCTAGAGATATATCCATCCAACCAGCCATCATCAATACTGCTTATCCCTTCCAGGGTCTGGGGAGGCTGGAGCCTATCCTGAGTGACATAGGTTGAGAGGCAGGGCATGCCTTGAACTGGTCACTAGTCAATCATAGGTCACCAAACCAAGATATTTTGATGGACATCAGTCTCATTACACTCCAGACACCTTCCATTACTCCCAGTATAATTTCCAGACAACACAAACAAAGTCCTGCCCTGAGTTTCCATGATGAGTGACAGGCCATGATTTTTTGGTCAGCATGATGAATTTCAGTGCCACCTTGTAAATATTTAGTAACAACCAGTGCAGAGAATCAGTTTTTCTCTGATAATACAAGACTACATTAAGGTTTCTAAAGGGGTCTCTGTGACTCATGCTCGGTCTCTGCTCCCCTCATTATAACAATCTAAAGTTCAGGTTCAAGTCTAACTCGTTCAGGGTAAAGTGAGGTAACTCATATCTTTGGCCCTCCTTGATTGACACCAGTGAGTTTAAGTAGAAGAACGGCTGATGCTTCTGCTGTCAGGGGGATTTTTTCAGTCCTTAATGAGGCATATCTGAGGGAGACTACAGACAGACACGGAGAGAGCATTTGTGTCTGCTTGTGGGCCCAACAGTTCGTTTTATAAAGTGCGTGACAGCTCAGTTAGCCTGGCAGCCTTGATGCCGTTGCTGTAACATGACTGATATAACGAGCTGCTCCACCTTCAACACCTAATCTTCACAGTGAAAGTTAACACCTTCCTCCCAGACGCCCAGTGAAATACAATAAAGACCAATTTAGGAACAATTATTCATCCCTCAGTTAAAGGTCGAATTTTTACAGCTATAACATCTCAGATATCTGAGGTTTGGTTTTGTGAAGCCTGGAGGCTGTTCGGTTTCTGTATGAATATGAGAGACTAATAAAAAAATAAAACAAAATCTGCAGTCATGTACATGGTGCCAGACTCTCCACTTGTTAAAATAACTGTGGGAGAAAACAAACCACAAAAACAGTCTAAGATCATCACATGCTACAAACAGTTTGTTTACATCCACTTAATCTTTCACTACCAAGCTGCTTTGATTAGGCACTATTTTCAGACACGGCACAGCCTTCGTGTCCTTCCGCCAGCAGCGTAAGGACCAAATTACTGTCTTACTAGAGTTTTGTCAAATACACAAATAATATGACATCCCAAATAAAGATTAGCCAAATGTACAAATGTTTAAGGATTATCCTGCTGATCGAGCTCAATAATTTTGACAAAGGGCTCAGTTTACCCACAACAATGAACACATCGTGTGCTATCATGAAGTAAACTTATCATTGAAACCGTGGCTTTTGTCTTTACTAAATACAACATCAGTATAACCTGAATACTTACTCTGAAGATGGACTTTCATTCAGCTCCTCTGTTTTGTCCTTGAGTATGTAAAACAGTGAATCTGGTCTGTACTATTATAAATGTCCATTAAATCAACGAGGTGATTTAAACGAGAGCTGCTCACTGCAGACCAACGTATAAAAAGCTGATGGTCTCCTCTGATCCTGAACATCCTGAAACATCCTGAGGTTTTTCTAAGTCACGCTCTTATTTCATCAAGTTTGACGACATGAGCTCACAATTTATTCACCTGAATCAACAGGTAACGTGAGTTTCTCTGGTCCTTCAGTTCTCAGAGCAGATTCCTCCATTTTCAGTTCAGACCTGTTGACTCTCCATCTACAGAAGTTTCTCCTGTGAACTCCAGTTCATACAAGAATTCACAAGTATCCAAAGTAAACAGCAGTTATAATCACTGCAAAAATGATCAATTTATTCTCTTTGGTCGCGGTTGTTTCCTCTTGTAAAGCAAAGTAGTCGGTTCTGTTGGTGGAGGAACAAGTAGGCCTAATCAAAGTGGATTGGTGGTGGGAAATTAAGTATATGTAAACAAACTATTGTAAAGTGTGCAATCCCATACTGTTCTTCCATATTGTTTTTAATTACACAGACAGTTTGGCACCATGTACAGCAATGTATAGCATTAGCGTCTGTCCCGAGATTTCTAATCAGAGAGACAACTGAGCTGTGACACTGTGGCACACGTTCAGGCTCACGCCATGTACCTGGCACAACTCCACTTTAAAAAACCTGAACTATCCCTTTAAAGCCTGCAAACACTATGAATAAAACACCAATCTGTCTGTCAATCAAGGATCAGAATACCAAAGTATCTACCTTTCTCTACTGCATGGATCAGTCAGCACCAAACCCTAACACTCTTTAACCTAACATTGCTTAGTGATGGCTGATTTGTTAGTTAGGACATTATTAAGTTGTTACTTTTATTGATCATAATATTTTTTCTCAACATAATAAATAATCATGGCTTCTTTAATCAGGTTAGCGTGAGAGTCAAACAGCAAAGGAGGTTGCTGGTTCAGCTCCCCATGTCCTCCCTGTGCCTGTGTGGGTTTTCTCCAGGCACTCCAGCTTCTTCCCACAGACTAAAAGTATGATTGTTAGATTAACTGGTGACTCTAAGGGTCCTTCACACCTAACATGTTTGGAAAGTTTGGTTCATCTGGGCTGTTGTGAAAGCTCAAATGAACTCTGGTGTTGACCCTGGGACTGAACTCTGGTCTGCCAAAAGATGGGGGTCTTGGTCTGCTTTCAAGTGGAGCAGAGTTTTGTTTGTGGTGGGAGTGAAATCAGTCTGAACAAAACAAGAACCAAACAAGGCTAGTGAACCAAAAGGGAGAGCATTGTGGCTTGAATTTGGTCGAATGTCATAACAGAAAAGGAGCACGGCTGATGTCCTCTCAACAGGTTAACGTCTACAAATCAATCGATCTTTATTTGTATAGCACCAGTTCATAACAAATGTTATCTCAAGGTACAGTACAACAAAGCAGGCTGAAGCTAAACTCTTCATTTTATAGATACACACATATGCATATATACTAGGATATAAATAAACATATTTATATATACACATACATACATACAGAGATGTATCCATCCAGGCAGAGACAAAGGGACTAAAAATAAGAATTTATGATAGCGACAAACCCATGGACGCCAAGATCATGAATCTGTCCTCACCACATGTGTCTCTGCTGAATATAGATTCAATCAACCAGTCTTTATTTGTGTAGCACCATATTTGTCTTTGTTGAATATAAAGCTAGTAAAGGTAAGCCCCTTGAGATGTGGCATCTCATTTTCAAGAGGGCCCTCATGTCTATGTGGTTGTAAAGGTATTTATTATGGATGTGTAATCAATAACAACAATGGATGGAGAGATCAATCTAATATTAACATTAACATCTATAATGGTTATAAACTGGAGAGGAATGATGTTAAAATAGCAGCATCTAGCTGAACTGCCATTAAATTGGGTTTAACTGGTCAAAAGTTATGAATTTATGTTAAATGATGACATTTCTGTTGATGATTGATGCAGGATAGAGCACATTGAGTTGAGCGGGTTCCCGGCACATTGCTCCAGTTAATATAAAAGTTCCACCCAGTGCTGCCTTAATGAAGATTTTTCTTTAATTTATGGCAAAAAATACTTCTGAACTGCTTCAGGATGAACAATGATATTACTTGATGTTGGTTGCGTATTATGGGCTTATTATCCATCGATCGACTAGATGGCATGAATAAACAATGCAACTACAGCCCCAACTAGTGGCAGGAGGCTAGATTACACAACATTTGACAGTCTTTTGTCCACCTGACTGGGTGCAGTGTGACACCAAACTAAGAGAAAATGAAACAATGCAGCAACTTCAACCCAGAACTAAATCTAATGAATTTAGGGTGTGAAAGCAACTTAGGTGCGAGTGTGCAACTGGTCCAGGATGTGCCCTGCCTCTTGTCCCAATTTGGGCAGGGACAGGTTCCAGACGGCGTGACCTAGAAAGGGCCTAGTGCTATATATTAGGGGTGCAACAAAAAGTCGATTTGGCGATTTACCATTGTCCTCCCTCCCATGATATGATTATCGATATGCTGGTGCCAAATATATATGTTTCTAAATTGAATGGAAATTACCAGCCGAAGAAGAGACAGTTTACAGAGCTGAATGTCGGACATCAGCATGAAGGAAAGAACACTGAAGGATGCCCAAGCCACTGATAAATACAAAGTATGGACACACTCTGGCTTCTGCAACATTGAAGGGACAGACAAAATCGATTATTGTGACATATTGTTACATTATTTTTTGCAATATATCGATTATCGTAGAATCACTGCATTATGATTATATCATTATCATAAACCTATCATATGCTATTGTGAGGTACCCCATGATTTCCATCCCTATTATATATATATATAATTGATGGGTGATTGGCAAAAAGAAAATCATGCCACAGGGGGTTAGAGAACGATGTCTGTTTCATGGTTTCTATGTGGACAGGAAGTCAGCTGTCACCCATAGAAGGACTTTGCTCTCAGTACCAAAAGCTTTTTAGCCAGAGTGTCTCTAACAGTCCCATCACATCTTCACATCAGTCTATAAAAGACAGCATGACAGCAGAGCAGTTGTTCTGGTGCTCTGTGTTCAGGCCAAGTCAAATGTCCCTGTACCTCTGTGTATGAAACAGGACAATAAAGGCCAGAAGCTCAAAAGAACCAGAGGTTAAGTTTAATGGACTGACAAATATGCAGTTATAAAGAGTTAAGACAGATGCATTGATTAGAAAAGAAAGTGTAAGTTCGTTTAGATGTTTGAGATGGATGATCTATTGGAAGAAGATCAATTAAAAGTTGGTGTCTGAAATGAAAAAACATTTTTCTCCCCAGAGGAAACAATCACAGGAGGCATTACTGTAACACCTCCGAGGTTTATTGTTAAATATGTGATGAATGAAGATAATGGAGACTTTCAAATGAGGTTAAGAAGATTTACAACATCAATACTTCCACAAATAAAGAGCTGCAAACAGTTTTGATTGAGTTTTGATGTCTGTGTAGACTGCAATAGTCATTACATTTGCCAAATAAAGATTTACCGCTGACTTTTGCAGATGTTACTCATGAAAAACTTTTGGTAAGAAGTTTTTTTTAGGTCACAGTTTGCATTATTTGCTCTCTGGTTATTAACAAGCTTCTTAAATGGACATCAGTGGCTATTTATGCTATTTTTTTATTTTCCTTTTTTCTCCATTATTTACGGTTGTATTTACAAATGGTTTACCAAGTGCAATTGTAATTAACACACTTTTTACCAAGTGAGTCATAAAGGCATTGGATAAAACTTGACAAAACAGAATGGGACAGGACAAGACAGGCGAGGACAGAAAAGGACAGGACATGCAGGACAAAAGCAGAGTAGTAGGATGTTGAGACAAGTTTGACATTGTTACTAAGGATAAGAGTTTTGATTATTACAAGTACTCTTTTGGTATTGATTATGCCACTAAAATATCAATGCCATATAACCACTAAAAGAAATAGTTTTTCTGTGAAGGTCTTCAGAACGTTTCCAGTCTCTCCTCTCGCTCAGTGCACTGAAACTGTGTCACTTTCTGTTATGTGAAGGTCAGTCAGACATATCTGCCATGTTTCTGTACCAAACTAATAAAGGAATGACAGAAAGGAAACACAGTTTTATGCATTGCAACTCACAAAAATATTTTAGTTACTTCTTTTAATCAGGTCATTTTGTTTAGTTAAAAAAAATGTATAAATGGGTGCAACATAGACCTGCAAGTGTTATGTAGCTGCTCCATTTGTTTTTGTATTGGCAGAATAATTATCAGTGTGTTGGTGAAGTTTTTAATTGTGGAATATCTCATGAAATTACCCTACTTGGATTAATACTTAAAACTAGACGCATGTTAAGATCAAATAGTCTAGAGCTGTGATTCTCAACTGGTGGGTTCTAACCCAAAAGTGGGTCCCGGACCCTTTCACAGTGGGTCACAAGCCTTCGCCTGGGCAAAAATAAATGTTAGGAAAAAAATCCTGTGCTGTTGTTTTGACAGATTTTTTATGCAGTGGAGTGTTGTCTTTTTGCAGTCCTTAACAATAGATGGTGATAATACCTTGTAATGCAAATTAAAACACTTTCTTAATAGAAAAGTGTTTTTTATGTATTCAGTGAGTGGATACTTGGGTAAAGCAACATATTTTAAAGATTTCTGAAACCATTTCTCAGTAGCTTGACTTTTTCAATTCATGTTTGTGCATGAAAGCTCTGTTGAGTCTGTTAAAAAGGCTAATTGGCTTACTTAGTGCTGCTGATTGAATATTATGAATACAGAGCTGTTCTGTATGTATCCACTGACGCAGGGATATCACAGTTACAGTTACATCCATGGTCTTGAAACCTTGTGTTCCTAAGATGCACTTCTTGGGTTTAATTAAAATGCAGCTAATTGAGTGTAAGACAGAATATTTCCCTCACGCAGTCGGACATGCAGGTCATTTTGATTTATCATTCACTTATTGTGTATGTTGGCATAATGTGATTTTCTGTTCTATCTCAGGCTCAGACTGCATCTTTTTGTTAAATAAATTCAAGAATCTGAAATTTTCCTTAATTTGGGTCGCAGCTTGTCAGTAAGGGATGATGGTGGGTCCCACAGCCAAACCAGTTGAGGTCCACTGGTCTAGAGTGTATATGTTTTCTTCATGTGCTTCTGGTGGATGAAAAATACGAAATTCCTAAATATTGTTCATGAATTGTAGGGAAAAAAAAGTGGTACTGAAACTACAGATGCAAAAGTAAGTCTGTTATTGCTCTTTATAGCTTTTTGTTCAGAAAAAAGTGAATTTAAAAAGAAAATGTGGTAATAAAATGCATTAAATAGAGAATAATAAATACACCATTAATTATGACAAATGAAAATTATGTTTATAAAAGATATTGGAGAAATAGTTTTAAATAGAAGAGGGCAATAGTTCATTAAAAGTGCAAGATTTGCACATATATACACACACATACACATAGACCCATATACACGTACATACATATTAACAGTACATCTATACAGAATATATACAGATGCAGCCGCTTCGATTTTCCCCTTCCAGCCAAATGCCTGCAGAGTTCTAGCCAATCACCAGCCAACATAGAGCCAACTGGAGTGCCCAAATTCCACCATAAACATGGCCAGTGGGCTTGTCCTTACTGAAGTAGTGTTAGCGTTCACCAGTCTCTACTTTTCTGTAGTTTCATCACGAAGGATGTCATTACAGTCATGGCAGTGGCCAGGTACCAGCATGTCCCAGTCATGGACCAGTCAAGACTCTGTTTAGGAGTAGAAGAAGATGATATGATGATGCTGAAGAGTTTATCAGATGACTGTAGGTAGAGGCAGGCTAGCAATACCGACTTGAATGTTGACTTGTAGCGTTTGAGCTAAGCAAACTAGCAGTGGGCGATTTTTGGCCGTCTCTTTCTTGTTACTGTACGCACGTCGAAATAATGGTGTCTATTTCTGCTTGTCATGGACTCAGGAGTGAGATAAGACATGAGCACAACAAAAAAGTTGGAGTGTTCCTTTAAAGTGGGACAGTGAGGATGTGTGTTATTTCTTAAAAATGATGCCCATACATAGAGTTTGTCGGTGGTAATGTGTGGTCTTTGGAGGACTTTGCTGAATAAGGTGGGTTTTTGAATTGCAGGAAAAGGAGAAAATATTGTTGCATATGCTAAATCAGTTGGGAGATTGACTACACTGCAAAAACTCAGGTGTAGGGGAGAGTATTTGTCATATTTCAAGTTAGTAAAATCTCACTATAGTGATTCTGAGCCACAATTTCCTGACATGTGGATTAAGATCTTATTTGAAGATATAAAAACTAAAAATAAGGCCTGAGTCACTTGTAATAAGTAAATTAATCTGCCAATATGACAAGACAAATTTATTTTGAAGGTTGTCTTGAGTTGAGATATTAAACTTTAATTTAAGACCCTCACCAGTGTTAATTTTGTTGATTAATTATTTGCGTCATAGTTTTCGTCAACAACCTTTTTTCCTCTCACTAAAGCTAGACGGTAACTAAAAAAAACAAGTGCACATGGATGACAACTAAAACTAAATTCACTGATATTTTCGTCAACAAATAAAAACTAGATGAAAATGTTTGACAGAGACTAAGGGGGAATCACAATTCTACCCCTTAGCCCTTGTCTTGCCCCTTACCCCTTGGCTTTGTGCATTCACGTCTAGTGAAGGGGTGTCCCAATTTCTGTAGGGCTAAGGGGAAGGACTAAGACCGAGGGCTACACAGCCCTCAAAATGAAGACAGTCTGGAACCTCACTTGAAAGGACACCGCGCCTGCTGACCCGAAGGCAGAGTGGAGACTGAAGAAGCACATAATTATAAGTAATTATTAAGTCATCAAGTAAATATTTATCATGTTTTGAATTGTTGGTTGTATTTTAAAATTTCTTGTTATAATGAGCTACCTTTCACAGCTGTAGCTACAGTTATTGTCACATCTGCCTACGTCACAGCCAGCGAGCAGCTCTGGGTGATGATGTAGCGAGAATGTAGTGGCGTCTCGTTTCTCAGTAGCATGTTTTCACCCCTGTCCCTTAGCCCTCAAAACTGAGGGCTAAGGGGAAGGGGTAGGGGAAGAGGTAAGACAAGTGGAAGGGCTAAGGGGTAGAAATGGGATTCACCCTTAATCCAATCAGACTTAATTTGGTCTTATAGAAAGTAGGGACAAGTTAGTGATATATCCAATCACAGCTACTTTGGTTGTGTGGAAAGGTTGGATGAGTTAAAAGGGTCATCCAATCACAGCTGCCTTAGCTTCATGGTGGTGGGATAAGTTTGGAGCGATCCAATCAGAGCTACTCTCTTTATGAATTGATATATTCATGTAGAGCAGGTTCACTGTTTGTTGTCAGTTCTGGTATTGTAACTGAGATGCTCTGCCAGGTAGCCTAAATAAAGGTGACTGCATTTCACACAGAAGTTCAATTTGTTTCTGTTCATTTATACATTCAAACGATACTGGCATTCAATAAAGGGTTATTAGATGTTTCAGTTTATCCAAGTGTTAAACATGACTTAAAAATTCAAGAAAACATAAAAAATGCCTTAAACTTTACACTTCATATTTTAGTCGACTAAAGTTACAGTAGATTTCGTCGACTAAAATGTAGTGAAATTTCATCAACTAAAACTAGACTAAAACAATTTAGGTCTAGATTTTGATCTTATGATTAAAACCAAAAGATATTTTACGCAAAAGACAAAAATAAAACTAAATTAAAAAGTGCTGTCAAAATTAACACTGACCCTCACTGAGTCAAACTCTCCCTGTTTCATTGGCAGATATTTTCTTATCATTACGAGCAATACAATAACTTATTTTTGCCTTTCATTCCTTAAAGTAAGATATTTATCTTGACTTGTTAAGTTAATGTGGATTAGCATAAGTGCTTTAGATATTTCTGATTTGAAAACAGACAAACACACTCGGCTCGATCTGAATATTTGTGATGTAGGATTTACGTATTTTCAGTGGCTATTTAGATGTTGTTGAGGCATTATCAGTACCTTAGTCTGCCTGACCATATTATACAGCTAACAGACCTGTCATCATTAAAATAACCCCTAATTTCCACATAGTCCACCTGCAAAGTGTTTTGTGGCAAATTGCCGCTCATCACATCAATCAGCTGGTTCACATCCATTCATCGAGCCAAGCTCCAGCTGTCAAATGCCAATGTGTCTCCAGAACTGCAGTGTGCAGTTGTCAGTATCTATCATAAGTGGTCCAAGAAAAGAACAGTGGTGGACCATAGACAGGGCGATGGGTGGCCAAGGCTCATCAATGCACATGGGAAGCAATGGCTGACCTGTGTGGTCCGATCAGACAAATGATCTACTGTTGCTTAAACTGCTGAAGTTCATGCTGGTCCTGACAGAAAGGTGTCAGAATCCACAGAGCATCACAGGTTGTTGTTGTGTTTGTGGCTGTACAGCTGCAGACCTGGTGGGGGTGGCAGGTGGTCACAGTGTCATGGCTGATCAGTTCATCTGTGTGACCTTACATATGACGCTTAAGCTCCCCTATAATTCATGAGTTGTTCTGTGGGTTGTTGAGCCTGCATGCTTTCATCCTTTAACGCGCGTTATTGCTATGACAATTTGTGATCATAGCAACGCTGCCTGTGGTGTAATGATGTATCTAAGGCCAGCTCTGGCCTTTCAGTCTGGCGCACTTCAAATTACTGCTGTGTGTGCAGCATTTTTCTCTGAGAACAGAGCAACTGAGCTGCAGGTGTGAGACCCACTTTTTAAAAAAAAAGGATTTTTTTCAGTCATTTTGCTTCTTTTTTTTTTCATAAAAAAACATAGTATTCAGGCAGCTTTTGTACTGCTGAATTCCCACAAAATTACATATATAAACAAAGACGCCCTTTGAAACATTCATTGGAGAATATTACTATACAATAATATGCAAAAACATGTCTGCTTATGCACAACCTGTGCAATACAACTGGTGTGGGCAAGTGTGCAAACATAAATTAGCACTTTTACTATGGTGTGCAATATATCAGCATTTAAGCACATTTGCACTTTAAAATCTGCATTTTGCACATTGAACAGCTCATGCACTTTAACTCTGAGGGTCTTTTTGTCACAGTTTGTCTTTAGCATACCTTTTGTATTGTTGTATGTATGTCATGTCATTTAATGTAAAGTTCATGTTGTTCTGTGTATTTGTCATCTTGCTGCTGCCTGTTACTTTTATCTACTTTATGTATTTTAAGATGGTACACATTTGTACAAATGTCTCACATCAACCTGCCGGGGATTACAGGTGGAAATTGAATAAACAAATTACAAATAAACTTCTCAGAATATCTGCATGACATAGGGGGTTGTTCACAAGTGAGGGTAAATTGGACCGAGAGAAGGACAATCAATTCAAAGAGGGAGTTCAGTTGCAAGGCAAAGCCTTCAGTTTATTGCTCCATCTTCGTTCCAACCCTCACCTTCAGTCAGGAGCTCTGAGTAATGAACAAAAGAAGGAGATTGTGGATACAAGCAGTTGAAATGAGGTTCCTCAGGAGGGTGGCTGGGCTCAGCCTTGAAGACAGGGTGAGGAGCTCAGACATCCTGAAGAAACTCAAAGTAGAGCCACTGCTCCTTCCCATAGAAAGGAGCCAGTTAAGGTGTTCAGGCATCTGATTAGGACGCCTCCTGATCGCCATCCGGCCTGATAATGCCTTGGAATCCCCCAGCAGTAACTGGAGATTGTGGCAGCAGCCCCAGATAAGCATTAGATGATGGAGGATGGATGAATAGCATGTTAAAATAAGGGTCTTTAAAATAACAGGGCTTGGACAAATGTTTTAATACAATGATACATAAGAAGTGAGTTTATTGTGCTTAGTTTCATTTATTAAAAATCATTTTTGTATAGTTTTCTTTGCAACCCCAAAGCCATTATCTGCTATCTTTTGATACACCTGGAATTTTTGCAATTATGCACATAAAACCTCAACTCTTCTCAGCATAACCAAGTTAAAGACATTTCATAGTCATGACAGCCTGGGCTGAAATATGTTAATGCTGTGATGTTGTCAGATTGATGACAGGACAAAGAAATCAATTTAAAATTTCAATCAACAGAACGTGACAAAAAATCATACAAAGATCATAGATGAGCAAGCCTTAAACATCTGAATTTTGGCTTTTTAAGTTGTGGCTATTAGGAGGAATAAAACATCTTTACACTTATCCCTCTAGACCTTTATGTGTCATGATCCCGCTCCTAATTTAGTTAAGTTCCCCCTTTTGTCCTTGTGTTTTATGTTTTGTCTCGTGTTTCCTGTTTTACTTTGAAAATTCACCTGTCTCTCCTTGTCTCTGTAGGTTTTACTTCCTGTCTGGCTTTGTCACACCTGATCCCTGATTGTGCTTCCCAAGCTGTGTCTCATCACCCCCAATCACCTCATGTATTTAACCCTCGTGTCTTTCCCTGTGCTGTTGCCAGATTGTAGTACTTCATGTCTCTTTCCAGCATTATCCTGACAGCTCCAGTTCATGTTTAGTTTAGACTCTGCCTAATGCCTGCTGATGTTTTGGATACTTCTGCCTGGTCTGATTGCCTTCACATGTATTGAACTCTTGTCTGTAATAAACCTTACCTCTTGCTTTTTGGACAACTCGTCTGCACTTGAGTTCTTTTGTGCCTCAGAAGCCTGCATCCTGTCATTATGTCCTCATTGCTTAAATTAGTCATTTGCGCAACTCACTCTTGGTTGAAATTTCTGTCCAGAATGTTACAAAGGGCCAGAAAGCATTACTTATTTCCCCCAAATATCTTTTCTCAAAGAATACAGTAGAGTAGAAGAGCCTTTATTGTCATTGCCCCTCAGTACAACATTTTTAGAGCTCTGCTTACAAACAGTGAACAGTACTAAAAACACAGAATATAAAGACAAAAATAAATATAGTTAAAGGGTTAATAACAATAGAAATGTCAGAACCATTAAGAGAAGTGGACAATATTTACAAAAAGGTGGCATTTACATGTTCGAACTACTGGTAGAAAAGCACCCAGAAAGCACAGACCTCCACCAAGCAGCTCAGTTCCAGCAGTGGCTTTTCCACAACCCCTGTAAAAGATACAATCCTGGATCAACAGATCCAGAATAGAGCCAGGATCCAGACCAAACTCAGCACATACATGGAGGATGTTATCCTGTATGAACACAACATGTTTTGGGGACATCACTTAATATTTTGATTTTATATGAATTTTCGAATGTCGTCAATGGGATTTCCCATGATAAAGTTCAATGTCTTTTTGAGACGTCAATCTGGATTGGATCCATATGAAATTTACCTTGATAATAGAGACATGGACCCCATCTTATCCTGCAAAATTGGAAGCGAAATCAGTTAAAAAATGGCAGAGATATGATTTTTTTAAATTCCACCCAATGTTAACTTATGGGATATCTTGGAATTACCAACCATTACCAACATCTCCTGAAAATTTCAGCAAAATCTGTTCAGTAGTTTTTGTGTAATCTTGCTAACAAATAAACAAACAGGCAAACATACACTGGCAAAAACATAACCTCCTAGGCAGAGGTAATGATGTTCAAGTAGAGTAGCAGCATGTAAACACTGTGCAGAACTTTTAATGTGAGCTTAAGCTGCTCTTGACTGGATACTACAAAAACAAGAGAAGTAGAAGTCTGGATTGTCTGTAGACTGACAGTAAGTTGTCACTTTCTTTGAGGGTCAAAATAAAAGTCTAATGATGTGACGGCGATGTTTTTCATCACGAAAATATGAATAAAAATCACTTATGGATTTATCACATAGGATCCACAAATATGTTTCTGAAAAAAAGAAACACTGCACTTCATGGCTGGATTTATAACTTTCTCAAAGGGATACATCCGACTTAGGGCTCACTAAAGATTGACAAAGGAGTGAGTTTCCAAACACAGCTGGCCTCATAAAGATCTGTTGTACAGTTTGTAAGATATAATTGAACAATGTTGATCCTGTGGTGTTAACTGCATTTCAGTTTTGAATTAGTGTGAAGTATTTCACTGTAGCCTTAAGTGAGTTTAATCATCTGGCCTGTTTAGGGTATGTAGGTTTATAAAAAAAATATCTTGTACGCTTAATTTCTGTTTTTTTAAATGCCACGTTGTGAAGTGTGAGGCATTTTGTAATACGGCAGTAAACATGCAAAGCTTTTGCTGTGATGTTGAAGCTACAGGAGGAAACACACTGAGAAACGGAGTCACGCTGTGCTCTCTAAGCCTTAAATTTTTTAATCTTTCCCCTCAAAAAAAACTCTCTCCTTCCTACATTCAGCTTCACTGGCAAAGAAAATGCAGATGATTCTGAGCCAGGTGATTAGCATACAGCCCTGAAGCTGTATTCTTGAGCAGTCCAGCCGTCATGGCGATGTAAAATGGCGATCTGTGGGCTGCAGGTTGTGGCTTCTTGTGGGAGGATTTTAGTGTGCGGTGAGAGTGTGCGTGAAGCACCCTTGAGAAAAGTATTTAACCTTTAACTGCTTCCCTTAATGTCACAGTGGCCCTGATCAGCAGCAAACAGAGGGAGAGAGGTGAGGGTGGGAATAGAGTGGAGCAATGCTGCCCCCATTTGGTCAAACTGAAAACAGCACTTTCATGTGGCTGAGAGAGTTGTGGTTTTGTTTAGAGGGTGTTTTACAAAAGTTGGGAGAAAAAAAAAACAATCATAAAACATGTTTTGGTACTAAAGTAAACTTCTTTAAATGAAAACGCTCTCTCTGATGGAGAAAAGGCCCAGTATTAGGGAATTAATGTGTCTTGCTGGATAATAAAGAACAATTGTAAACAGTTAAAATCAGTCTTTAAGATTTTAGCCTATGACCAATCAAAGGGCAAATCATTTAACCAGTGATAAAGAGGCTTCAGTTACAGTTTTAATTTGATTTATAAAACATTTAATGGGAAGTTTCAACTTTTGGGGAGAACATGCAAAAACCTAATTATTCTGAGAGGTTGCATTTGCCAGATGTGCATAAAATAAACTTCTGTACTTTTCAAACTGTGTCCATTTTTATATTGGTATTGTGCATTTTGTAATTAATTGTTAAAGCCCATGAAAAACAAGAAGGAGACATACTTTATTAATCCCTCATGGGGAAATTCAATATTCTTTACACACTTGAAACATGCTACACAAACGTACGCTGAAATACACATGCACAAACAGGTCCTACAATCATGCATTACTGGAGAGATGTTAGAGTGATGGCTTGCTGTTCCTGAAGAAGGGCTACTGAACAGTATTTGGGGTTAATTGCCTTGCTCAAGGGCATTTCAGCAGTGTCCAGGAATTCAGCTGGCACCTCTCCAACTCCCAAACCAACTTCCAAACATGGTTTAGTTGGGACTTGAACCAGCCTCCCTCCAGTCCCCAACCCAAGTCTTTCCAGACTGAGCTACTGCCTTTGTCACAGCCCAGCTCATGGGTTATGACTAAAGACATGATGAGTCAGGGTTTAATCAAGAGAAAACAATTATTACAAAAATCAATTAACAGCTTTCAGTACGTTGACCTGCACTGGTCTGTAGTATGTGTGTATATGTGTTTGAGCATTATGTGGATGTGCTGATGTGAGAACTGTTTTAACCAAAACTAATTAAACTAGAATCATTTTCACACCTAACTCGATTGGGTGAGCTCTGATAGAAGTGGGCGTTCCCTGCTTGGCGCATTTGTTTGAATAGATATGAACCAGGCGGTTGATCCCTGTTTTAATGCAAACATCTGCGCTGAGCTCACCTGAAAGAGGTGGTCTCAGCTACCGTGCAGCCAGGCTGAAAACAAAGCACTACTTCACCCTCTGAGCTCCTCGGAGTCACCTAATATTGTTAATATCTCTGTAACCACTCTGTGGACGTTAATGTATGGAAGATAACTTTTTTGTCAGTTTAATGAGAACCTTATTCAAGTAAAGTCGAGACAGTATGCACAGACCTGCACTGTCAGGACCCCTCTGCTGTGAGGACCGGACGTTGATTCGATGCCTTTCAAATTAAAAGCAATTATACCAGGAAATACTTTTTTTTCATCTCATGCGTGAATGCACTTGATTTCTTGTGGGTTTACTTTATGTATATAGTGTAAATATGATTTATGTGTGTATTCATGTGTTTAATTAAAAAGATTTTAAAAAATAAGTACACCTTTCCAGTTCAACAGGATAATGGAAAAAAAAGCAAGTAAATATCAAGATAAAAAACAAAGAGAAAATACACACAGGATGACCCCTTTAAGGGGTTATTCTCAGATAAAACAATACAAACTAAATGGACAGCTATTGCTATGATCCCCTTAAAACATGAATTGTTTTACTCCAGTATTTTAATTTAACCAGCAAAAAGGACAGCTATTAGTTTAGTTTGCACTACAAATGCACTACAATAAATCTCTGTTAAAACACCTTAATATGTGTGATGGCATAACGCTTCTACACTCCAACTAATTGCTGACTGTTCTTTTCCCGTAACCTCTGTTACGGGAGAAAACGGAATAGACACAAACAAACTTTCAAAGATTTCTTTTATTTTTCCTCTTTGTATTCACAGTATGACAAGTACCTTCTATTGTCCATTATCCACTCATAGAACATCCACACGTCTTCAATGTTAAAAAGATCAACTGAAAAGGCTCCAGAATGGATTCTTTGCTTTCTTCATCTTGTGGATCCATGGTGTCACCGAACAGCTTTGCCATTTCCTGCACAGCCCTCTCAGTGTGTTTATTGTCCATTTGTAAAATGTCAGGCACCTCCACTTTGGCTGCTAACAAATGTTGTTAGCCTGCATCCATTCCGCTGTTAATTTACAGTGATCCACCACTCGGCCCACCGCACTGGTCTGAAGAAAAAAATCATTACTTGGATTTATTTAAATAATTTGCTTATACTAATCAAGTAGTCCACTGACAGTGGTCATTTTGGGTGTTTTCATACATGTCAAAGTGCCAACAACAGTAAAAGCCTTCTGACGTCAAGCTTATCTCATAGATACACTATATTGCCAAAAGTATTCGCTCACCCGTCCAAATAATCAGAATCAGGTGTTCCAATCACTTCCATGTCCACAGGTGTATAAAATCAAGCATATAGGCATGCAGACTGCTTTTACAAACATTTGTGAAAGAATGGGTCGCTCTCAGGAGCTCAGTGAATTCCATCGTGAAACTGTGATAGGATGCCACCTGTACAACAAATCCACTCGTGAAATTTCCTCACTCCTAAATATTCCACCGTCAACTGTCAGCTGTATTATAAGAACATGGAAGTGTTTGGGAACGACAGCAACTCAGCCACAAAGCGGTAGGCCACGTAAACTGACGGAGCGGGGTCAGTGGATGCTGAGGCGCATAGTGTGAAGAGGTCGCCAACTTTCTGCAGTGTCAATAGCTACAGACCTCCAAACTTCATGTGGCCTTCAGATTAGCTCAAGAACAGTGCGCAGAGAGCTTCATGGAATGGGTTTCCATGGCCGAGCAGCTGCATCCAAGCCATACATCACCAAGTGCAATGCAAAGCGTCGGATGCAGTGGTGTAAAGCACACCGCCACTGGACTCTAGAGCAGTGGAGACGCGTTCTCTGGAGTGACGAATCGCGCTTCTCCATCAGGCAATCTGATGGACAAGTCTGGGTTTGGTGGTTGCCAGGAGAACGATACTTGTCGGACTGCATTGTGCCAAGTGTAAAGTTTGGTGGAGGGGGGATTATGGTGTGGTGTTGTTTTTCAGGAGCTGGGCTTGGCCCCTTAGTTCCAGTGAAAGGAACTCTGAATGCTTCAGCATACCAAGAGATTTTGGACAATTCCATGCTCCCAACTTTGTGGGAACAGTTTGGAGCTGGCCCCTTCCTCTTCCAACATGACTGTGCACCAGTGCACAAAGCAAGGTCCATAAAGACATGGATGACAGGGTCTGGTGTGGATGAACTTGACTGGCCTGCACAGAGTCCTGACCTCAACCCGATAGAACACCTTTGGGATGAATTAGAGCGGAGACTGAGAGCCAGGCCTTCTCGTCCAACATCAGTGTGTGACCTCACAGATGCACTTCTGGAAGAATGGTCAAAAATTCCCATAAACACACTCCTAAACCTTGTGGACAGCCTTCCCAGAAGAGTTGAAGCTGTTATAGCTGCAAAGGGTGGACCAACGTCATATTGAACCCTATGGATTAGGAATGTGGATGTCACTTAAGTTCATATGCAAGTCAAGGCAGGTGAGCGAATACTTTTGGCAATATAGTGTATATCTAAACAATACATCCATGCCTAATTTTAAAGTTAGCCTAGTTAACACTAGCCACTGTTATCCTACCTACAATAACAGCACTAAAAAATACCCAAAGGTCCAAAAGTAATTTCTTTCCAATATATAGTGGAATAAGGCAACATTCTAGTGAATAAAGACTGTTTCTGTTCCTTCAAAAATGACGAAAAGTAGTCTCTTGACTTTAATTCACCTTCTCTCCACTCTCTTCATGGCAAAAACAAACGCATGAGAAAAACGTCCTCATAGTGGAGGGGTCCTAACAGTGCAGGTCTGAAGCCAGACCCCTCTCTTAAAAGTTTAGAGTATAAGTCCTGGGTTTTTTTTCTGAAATGTTGTATTTGAGGATTCGCAGTTTGGGTTGCAGTGGTATTCATCCTCTGGTCTTTAGCTTCTTTCACTCTGCGGTGAACACTCTGCACTCATGGAGCAGATATGATGTACAGTGGCAGAGCCTGCAGGGACCTCAGACACAGAGGCTATTGTGGCCCTCGACGGGCGTGTTAGTATCACAGCCCTGTTCAATGGAAGTGACTGAAGAGTTGGAGCGTGGATTTTGATCTTAAGAAGTCCAGGCAGAGCACCAGAGCACACATGTCAATATGACACGTCCTGTAAAAGCTTCTCCAAGCAGAGGCAGGAGAGATTTGAGATGACCCAAGCTCCTTTTTAGAAACACATTTTAGTCTAAATAAAACTGAGCTCAGTGACATATCTAAACAAAATACCCTCTTCAAAGGATTTCTTCCTGTACCTCTGTTTTCAAATCCATTCATGCTGTTTAATGCAGGTCATGACCCTGGCTGTGTCTGTTCAATATGACCTTACGCCACTGGAAGTCTAAGGAGTGGATAGAGGAACTAAGCTCAATGGCAGGCTACGAGTGGGTCACCTATAGGGTGGTTGGTATGTAGGATCTGTTTAATGTAGTATGGGTCCAATAGCTCAGCTGCTGGATATGAAAGAATGACACTACCTACCTCTGCATAAGTTTAATTGGGTTCAAATATCGGATATGTATAGTATTTAGACTTCCTAGGGTGTTGTGTTGTTGTTTTTTTGTGATCTATAATTTGTGGTGTAGGTCTGGCTTGATCTGTACCTTGTTGCTGGACTGCAGACTCTTTTATATTTACAGTGCCCAGCATAAATGAGTACACCCCCTATTAAAAGTAACGTTATAATCAATATCTAAATGAACAAAAGAATAATTTCCAAAGTTTTGACAAAGATGAGTTTAACATAGCATTTTTTTTTTTTTTTTACCATAAGATGAAAATGAGGGTAATATGATAACTAAAATTTAGCTTTGTTGGGATTTTGCCATTAATTTGTGGTATAGTATGCCATAGAAAATGTTGATTTTGAAAGGAAACTAAAGGTTTTCTGAAAAATCTGAAGGGGTGTACTCATTTATGCTGAGCACTGTATATTATTTTTTAAGTTTCTTGTTTATAAAGAAAAAGAAAAAAGTCAGGACAGACTGGGAGTGCAGGGTACTCAGCATGTCCAAACTCGGTTTTTTAACAGTGGATACAAACTCTAAACTGATCACATGAACCCAAGTTAAAAGGACAGTTCAGCATTTTTGGAGCTGGGTTAGGAATTACCTAAGACCACAGTAAGAAAGTGCTGTAGGTTGGTACAGTTATTTTGCATAATTGTGAGAGTTTATATAAAAATCAGCCTTGAAATTATGTTGTGTTGAATGTATAAGAAGGTGAAACATTTCAGAGCGCTTTAAGGCTACGTTCACACTGCAGTCAAAAGTGACCTGAATCTGATTTTTTGGCTCAAAAGTGACCTGAATCTGATTTTTTGGCTCAAAAGTGACCTGAATCAGATTTGTTTTTGACAGTGTGAACAGCACAAGTCACACTGAATCTGACATTTTCGAATCAGATTCAGGCCACTTTCAAATGTGGTACTAAATCAGATACGTATCTAATTTTCTTGAATGCAACCGCGGTCTGAACAGCCAGGTCACATTCAATGCAACTTTGACGTCATTCAGAGCAGGGGCCGGCAATTTACCTCGAGTCAGACTTTTTCAGTCACTTCATGGCCAAAACATAAGGAGACTTTAATAAATAGACATGATTATTAAAGAGTTTATACCATTTTTTCCTAAAATAAAGAGTTTTAGTTGATTTTCCCTCTACAAGCATGATTAAAAAAATGCATAAAGGGGGGAGTGACGAGAGAAAGTGAGAGAGCGCTGGGGCGATCGACTGGTGTCTCCATTACACGCACAATAAACAATAAACGTGAATGAATCATACATCTTTACACTGTTTGTATTGTGATATCTGATAAACTTAGTTTATTAACACTGCACCAACAGCTTTAATGAATTTATCAGGCTAAAATAACAGTTTACAGGACGCAGAAAGACACTGATGATCCACTGCTGACCATCTCATCCGTGCGCATTTGCACGCTGCTGTATGTTTCTACGAGACAGCGTCAGTCAGTCAACAGTCTGCTCCTGTCTAATCTGCTCTCAGACAATCTAAGAAACATCAGAACAGATGATAAAACTAAGTTTTTACCTCTTTGTTCACCTGTTCAGTGCGCTATGGCTCTGAGCTGTTTTTCTCTCCAGCAGCAATCTCTCATCGGCCGGGGTCGACGGGAAAGAGTGGCCGCCTTTAGGTTAATAAGAAATAAAATAAACCCATAATTACTTTAATAAGAGCTCACTCAAGGTGAGATGCTGTAACATCAGGTTCTGCGTTATGAGAACAAACTTCTCCAGCATTGTGAAGCACATTTTTGGTCTGTGTTTGTTGCCCTCATCACACCGTTCTGTGCTTGATGTCATTAATATTCAACTGAGCATGCGTGTCACTTCTGAAGCGTGAGCTGTTCACATCGCAGTCTGCAGACAGGCCACGTTTAAAGGCGTAATCTGAACAGGCAAACAACAAAATCGGATTTGAGCAATAAATCGGAATTGAGCATTAAGGGCTGCAGTGTGAACGTAGCCTAAGTGTCTGTTTGGCAGTTATTTTTTATTCCACAGTGTTCGACAGAATTCACCTCATACCAATTATGTATCTGCAGCTTTTCATTCATCTTTTTGGACTCCTCCAGCTCTTTCATCAGCCCAATATTGGCTTCCTCTTGAGCCTTCAGTTTGGAGTCCATTTCTTGTAGCTGATCTTTCAAAGCCAAGGTCTCTCTGGGATATTTGATACCAATGCTGAAGGTGTTGTTCAGCAGGGTTAATAGTTGATCCTCCAGAGATCTGACTTGGTTTTGTAGAGCTTGAACTATGGAGCCACAACACTGACAGTAGGATTTGGTATTGAAAAAGAAACTTGGCATTGAAGAAAAACTTGCACTGGCACTGAAACAAGTATTGGCATTGTAAAATGTTGAATTGAAAAATAAAATACAGACATAAAAAAATATATTGTTTTTTCAGGATATTTTTTTGTTTTATGATGTTTTTCAATGCCAATCTTCTGATTTTTTTTTACACTCTCTCTTTTTTCAGCATCACAGATTTTCAGTTTCAACTCTCTGGTTTTCAGTTACAGTTCTCATTTTTTCAGTTTCAACTTACTGGCAGTGTTTTGACGTGGAGGGAGGGGGCGGGGCTTGGAGCGTGAGGACGCGCTTCCAGGTTTTGAGTAGAGGAGAGTGGAGAGGAGAGCGGCCTCTGTCGGCTACCACCAACACTGTTCTCCCTGCGGCTGTGATCGACACTGAGACCAATGGATGCAAGTTCACCTGAAGTCCCAAACTGCCAGAAAGCCTGTTTTTTCACTTGGTATTTTTCACATCGAACCTTGTGTTATTAAAATCACTATATGCTTCATGTCATGCTAATTTAGCAATCGTGCTAACATTCGCTAAGCTAGCTGATGTAAACGTGCTTCGAGTCTTTACTACAGACACATAAACACTGACAGGAGGGATTCTTCATCACCACAAACATCATTTCATCGCGACTTAACAAACCTACATAATATATTGATGTTAAAGCAATTATTTCTTGAATTGGGATTCACAGATGGACTGCAGTCAGACAGAGGGGTGATCAGAGGGAAGGGCACCTCAGGGTGCCGCAGTTTACAAGTTGGAGTCGAGTACATCACATTGTTTCCCCTAAAGTGAATTTGGGAGGGCGCCCTGTGAAATAAAGAAGCATAAAAGAGCGTAAAAATATGACCAATATATTTTTCAAATTATTACAAAAATCACACTTTACAATAGAGCAGGCTAAGCCATGCACTTCATTTCACCTCATAACCCCACTGAAGCCTTGTTAGGGTGTGATGGGTGGGCAAGAACATAAAATTACCAACTGGACTAAGAAAGAAAAATCTTTGAGAACCTGCAGCTGTTTTTTAGAGCATGTGTGAAAGAAGTGGCTGCAGGAGGAAGAAATTCCAGGAGACACTGTCTGCTGACCATGGGCTGGTTCAATATGTAAAACTTGATTTTCCCCTCTTGGGATTATTGAAAGTTTATCTCATCTTTTCCTTATTTTTATCATCATCATTTTTTTTACTTCAGTATATATTACATGCATGCTTTCATTGGTCAGATGCAGGCCTACTGGATGTGAAAGTTCAGAAAATTAACCATGGTCCAAAAAACATACAAGTGGTAATTTTGCCCATCGTTGGCGTGTAAACTGAAACTAACTGGCTGAAGGTTTAAACAGCGGCAATTGTTTTTCCAAAAAACTATGATCTATAGATGCAACAAAGGTAGCCCAAATATAAGATTTAAACAGCGTATTTGAGAAGAAAATTACTTAAAACTAGTGAAATATCTCTCCATGCAGAAAGTAATTATTACTTGATAAAAAATCTTGAAATAAGATTTTTAAATCTAGAAGTAAGTTGTCCCAGGTAAGTATCCAAAAGGATTAAAAAAAGCAGAAAATGCTGATTTTTAGGTTAAAATACTTGAATTCAAACCAACACTCAGTGAAAAATACTAAATGGAAGCAAATAAATTGTGATGACCTCTCTCTGAGTCACTCTCCTTCCGCCCTTCTCAGCTCAGTCCCAAATGGCCCCCTACACACTCTCCCTCCACATTAGCCCTCCGTTTGCACGTTCTCACAGAGGGTCCGCCATATTAAGGGACGTCCCAAACCACGTAGTGCAGAGGGGGAGTGGACCATTCAGCCCTTAAATAGCGAGTCTGCATCAATGCACATTTTTTTCCACAACTTTGATTTGACTTTTTTGATTTTTTTTTTTAATTTGCCTTGAGAATTTTCAGTTGTCTGTTGTTTATATGAGTACATACATTTTTGTTGTGGACCAGCAGTTTTGAGTGAGTTGAAATGAACACATTAATTTCTTTACACAAGTCATTCTTTCAACACCAATTTATTTTGTCTGAATGAAAACAAAGAGGTGCAACACAAGCACAACAAAAAATCACACCCATGTGAAGGGGGTGGGGGGGTCAAAGGTAGTCATGCTCCTGCAGGTGCTGTGGGAGGAGATCAGGGGCAGAAAGAGCTGCAGCCATCCTGTCCCTGATGTGACGGCCACTCGCTTCTTGCCCTCCTGATGGGTGTTGATGAAGACCCTGCCGATCACCATCAGGGATGATGTTTTTTTCCAGCTCAATGTCATCATTGGTGGTGAGGCAGAGGTTGTGCAGAAATGCACAGCATGCAACAATGTCAGGGGCAAAGGCTGGGCTGACCTCCTGGGCTGTGAAAAATGTGGCCCTCCATCTTGCCTTCATCATCCCAAAAGCTCGCTCCACCACAGAACGAGCCCTGGAGCGGTGGCGGTTGTAACGGTTGAAATTAAGTTAGATTAATCAGTAATATTGCAGTATGCTTACACTCTTGAAATAAACCTAAATCCATAATAAAACTAAACCCAAAAACTTAAAACCAGGCCTTATTCTAAGATTATACATTTAGACTGACTCTACTGAAGTCACAAAAAAGAGAACAATAAGTGCTGCCTCTAATTACCTCTTACTGAGCATCCAAAAAACATCAACTTTATCCAATGCTCAGTTTACTGTTCAGTGGATTTACAGAGATGTGTTCTTCCTCTCTTTATTCTCTTCATAACTTTCTATTTCTTAAACAACAAAAACTTTTGAATGTGCTTGTCAGTCCAGAGCACTTTGAGTGATTTCTCAGTCACGACATGACTTCTTTTGCAGCTTTGTTATTCAGAACCTGAGCGTAAACAAGAAGCTTCAAGGTTTTTGGACTGGTTTAATTTTCACCCAGGAAATGTTTGCCTCGGGCCCCGCATATCCACGCATCTCAATTCTCTGAGATTCACAGAACAAAGTTTAATCATGTACATTGTGAGGAGAATTGACTCAGTTCTTGACCACTTATTTTTCATTAGAGCTGAGGATATGGGAGCCTATTCTCCATTAGCACTGCAATCATGGACCCTCCAAGAGGTAAACAAATGATAAGGATCCCAAATTACACACACACACACATACACACCAGAACAGTGGGTGCATTTGAGGTCTTTAACCAGCTCTCTCTCTGGAGTTCTGCTCTGTGGTGAGAAAAAAGCACTCATGGTCAATATCTCCAGGGTCTAACAGGGTTTTATTTAAATTAATAGATCAAATTTTAGAATTATGGCTTTTTCAAAGGTATTAAAACAACTCTTATGTGCAAGACAAGCTATGAAAGTATCACCTTCCCTAGCTTTTTCAGTTTTTAAATTCTCCTTTTTATGGGGCAGTATTACCTCTATATGCATATGAATAGCTCTGATGATATGACCTGATTTAAGGTAAAATATGACCTCTTAAACTCAGGTTCATTTGTTCAGTTGTGATGACTGCTGGAGTATATTCACAATCGCTTCTATTTTTTTAACGCAGCTTAACCCGCAAACAATCGGCAAGTGACTCCTTTCCCACTGCCAGCAGACTCGGGTCTAATCACCAGCCGACAAGCTGCGTGGCTGTTTTTTTTTCCCTCTGGTGCGTCAACTTGATGTCATCAAGTTGATGACATCATCAGCGCACAAGCCGTGGACACGGTGGTCAACTGTTTTCTGTACTTTGTACTTTTGTCCCTCTTTATAAATGTTCAAACTCAGCGCAGACTGAACGGCATACAAGCGCTGAGGATACGAAGGCGGATGGAATTTGTTGCTGAGATGGCAAAGAGTCACAGATGGAGGAGATGTGCACGATATTATGACGTAGGCACTTTACGCCAACGTCATCCAGTAAATTAGTGGGTTGACCCGGGTGTGATGTTCCCACTGGAGCCAATCGGAGGTGAGAAAAACCCGTGTCGTTTGCAGGGTCAGTCAACGCGGGTCACAATGCCAATTAGACCCTTTCCCACTGCCGACAGGAGCCGATTGTTACTGGGTGTTTTTTGACCAGTATGAAAGGGGTATGAGTGTGACCTCATTCAAACATGGCTGATGTGGTAGTTCACCCAATTGTGCACAGTGAACAGTCCTTGAACCAGGTGTGTGAGTGCAACCTTAAATCACCAAAACAGTGTTCAAGTTAAAGGGATAGTTTGGGTTTTTCAAAATGGGGTTGTGTGAGGTACACGGCATGAGCCTGAATGTGTGCCACAGTGTCACAGCTCAATTATCTCTCTGTTCAGAAATCTCAGGACAGACGCTAATGCTATACACCAGTGTACATGGTGTCAAACATTTTGCCTAATTGAAAGAAATGTGGGAGGAAACAAGACACAAAATCAGTGTGGGGTCGTCACAAACTGCAAATAGTTTGTTTACATCCACTTATTTTCCACCGCACCGCTGCTTTGATTAGGCACTATACGTGTCCTTCCCCTAGCAAACTATGGTATTTCTTGAATTTTGCCTGATCCAAAAAAAATGATTTATCCCAAATAAAGATTAGCCAAATGTAGGAATTTTTAAGGATTATCCTGCTCACCAAGCTCAGCAATAATAACAACTAGAAAAGCACTCCAAGAGCACAGACCTCTGCCAAGAAGCTCAGTTCCACCCATAAATTGTGATTTCCACCCAGTTTTATAATCCAATAGTTATTTTATACGCACATTGTGGAATGAAAAATATCAATCTGCAAGAACTCTGATTATTGTTGGCATAAATATCATCCAATAGTGACCTAGTTAGTAGTGGGTCTTGTAACTTGTTGACTGAATCAATGTGCTGCTGCTTGTTCAGATGTTGGTGTTGTGCTCGCTGCAGTGCTTCCAGTTGGCGATGTCGCCAGCCTGTCAGTCAGAGCAAAACCATGGCGCTTCGGTACATGGCGCGTTTGCTTTATGTGGAATTTGGGGGTTAGGTTTTTACACTCGCACACGCACAGATTTCTGCCATGACGGACTATTTTATATATTGACATTATCAGCAGTTGTTTCAAGTGATTAAACAGCACGGCTAGCGGGACTGCGAGCGAGCAGAGCTGCTGCGTATGTTTCTTTAACGTTAATTGTCTCACAGTGATGTTACTTGTAGCTGTGAGTTGTGGAGGACTGGGATGTTTAATGCAATCTCAGTAGAGTCTGCTGCTTTAATTTATCTTAGAAACCAAGGCTCCAGGAACAGCACCAAGCTTTCTCCATTGGCAAAACTTCCTCCTCTCCTCCATGTCTGTGAGAAGAACTGCATGCACAGCTTTCACTGCTGATTGGCTGTTTGCCCTGGCTCTGCATGTAACCAGAGCATTTAACCAATCGGATGGTGCTGTGGGTGGGACAATGCTGGAGACAGAGTAGCTATGGTAGAGACAGACGGAGCAGCACCTCCTCTGGCATTGTAAGAGAAGCTGGGAAATGTAGTGAATTAGACTTGAAAAACTAGACTTCAGTTTGCAAATAAACTACAATTCCCATAATGTCGTAAATGAATGGGATTTGCCGTTATAAACTTAAATGTTTTTATGTGATGTATGGATCGAATCAACACCAAATTTATTGGCTTCTTCCTTAGACCAAACCACACCTCTGGTAAAATTTTCATGTAAATCCATCCAGTAGTTTTTGCATAATCTTGCTAAAAGACAAACAAACAAACACACAGACAGACCCTGGCTGAGGTAAAGAATGTTTTAATGGCTCAATTTACCCCCACAGCAACAACACACACCATGTGCTATGAGGATGTACACTTATCATTGAAACCGTGGCTTCAGTCTTCACAAAATAAAGAAATCAAAAGAGCTCCAGCAACACTTGTAGTTCAGAGACCAGAGGGACATGTTTTTATGTTGATTGACATCTAATCTTTGAATAAGATCTGTTTTATCTAAACCTTTGTATTGCCAGACTTTTGCCTTATGGTTATTTATGTAACAAGCATCTTAAAATGGCTTCTGCATTATTTCAAATACCATCCAATGGCTGCCGTCTGCTCCGTCAGCAAGCGGCAGCCATTCTTTTGGCTGACCCAGATGTGGCTGCACATGGCTGGTCAAATCTTGAGATGGTTTAACTTTTTTGATTTCTTTTGATTTTTTTTCAATTTCAAACCCACCTTACTAAACTGATGTTTGCAGTGTTTTTCTGATGACCATGATGAAGGCCACAATCCAAAACGTATCGGTCTAATAAAGTTGTTTCCTGAACTACAAGCATTGCTGGAGCTCTTTTGATTTCTTCAAGTCTTTTTCTCTCCAAGCACCATGATAGATGGTGAAGTTGTGCCAGAAAGTCTGACCTTCACAAAATAAACCATCAGTATGACCTGAATACTTTCTCTGAAGATGAACTTTCATTCTGCTCCTCTGTTTTGTCCTTGAGTTTGTTGAACAGTGAATCTGGTCATACGATCAAAATGTCCATTAAATCGATAAGGCTCTGCATGATGAGAGCTGCTCACTGCAGATGAAAGTATAAAAGCTGATAGTCTCCTCTGATCCTGAACATCCTGAAATATCCTGAGGTTATTTTTCTTAAGGTGCATTCACACCGAATGCGACTTGGGCAACCTAGGTGACCTGGGCGACCACTCTCCATGCAAAGTCAACGCACAGCCGCGATAGGGTGGGGCCAACCCTCACGTGATGCGACTGTCGCTTTTGACGCACGATTAGGGTTGCTAAAGTTGTAAAAATTGAACTTTTCAGGCGATGTCGCATGTGGCTGTGCCACGACAGCCTATCAGCGCTGTGTAGGCGTGTGACAACACCCACAACAACGGTTTTATTTCAGATCTCAACAGAGTGACAGTTCATGTCCGTGTGGGAACATTAGTGAGGGCATTAGTTCCACCTTATTCAACAGAAGTGGTGGCTCTCTGCAGTCCTGTCCTTCCTCATCTGCATCACCTGCAGTGTTTTATGGTTGGTAGATGAGTGAAAAGGATACAGTTGGAATAATGTCAGTTAATAAATACAAATATATGATATATATGATATGATGTGAATCGCAGTGAAACTCGAGCGTGCTTGACATCACTAAGCAACGGTAGGGTGACAAATGATCTATTTATATGGACAGTCAACACAACTTGGGCGGGTGACACGATCTCAGTCGCCAAGTTGCGTTGGGTTCACCTTTAGTCACACTCTTATTTCATCCAGTTTGACAACATGAGCTCACAATTTATTCACCTGAATAAACAGGTACTGTGTGTTTCTGTGGTCCTCCAGATCAGAGCAGATTCCTCCATTTTCAGTTCAGACCTGTTGACTCTCCATCTACAGAAGTTTCTCCTGTGGACTCCAGTTCAAACAACTATTCACAAGTATCCAAAGTAAGTGGCGGTCATATTGGCTGCAAAAATCATCAATTTATCCCATCTGGTGTTGATTTTTCCCTATATGAAGCAAACTAGTTAGTGCTGCTGGTGGAAGGACACGCAGCCTGTGCGGTGTCTCAAAATAGTGCCTTATCAAAGCAGCTTGGTGGTGGGATATTAAGGTGATATAAACAAAAGTTAGTAGCGTATGATGACACCACCTTCTTTTTGTGGCTTGTTCTCTCCCACAATCCCAATTTTAAAAAAAACAAACCCTAACGACCCCTTTAAAAAATACTTTGGGTTATTTTCTGATAAGTCAAAATCAAAATGTGAATCATTCAGAAAACTGAAGTGAGTGAGAGTTTACTTCGAAGCTACATGCAGGGCCGTGTTCTTATTATTAGGCCTCAGATCCACGTTTTTTGACGTCAAACCTGTAATGTTACAGAAAATGTTCTATCATTAAAAAAAACCTCTGTAGTGTTTGAAGGTATTAAAGGATTACATGATGTTTACAGCCACGCTAAATCATCCCTCTGCCTGTGTTTACCAGAGATTACAGAAATACAAAGAAACTGTTATAACATCACTGTCATTGAACATTTCCTGTCACAGTATCTTTACTCTGCTGGCTGTCAGAAACACACAAAGGGCTGTTGAATTCTCTCATCCTGTTAAAAGCAAAGGCAGCACTTTATTTATTTATTATATATTTAAATATTGTGCCATCTTGCATATGTCAAATCCAAGACAATACCTGTACTCTAAATAAATGTTTTAATACCCTCTTTTAAGTTAAATCCTGACACAGTTAAACCTGCTTACAGTCGAGGTGAAAATGTGTTGGGTTGCTCTTTTCTTGGTGCAGTTCATCTTTTGGGATCTGACATGGTTTTCAGACGTGTTTGTGTTTGGAATTTCATCATATTTTTGTGTTTTACTTCTGTTTGATTCACATGAATGTTGTCAGAAAGGCATGAGAATGAAGTTAGCGAAATATATTTGGGTCTTTGCTTGAACTGGATGTAGTTTCTCACCACCATATATAGGACTGTGCCATGTCTCTTAAATTGCTCGGACGACCCAAGGCAGCAAACTCCAGGACAGTAAATGGAGGCTCATGGTGAAGTGCCAAAGCCGTAGTACCCCTGGTGGCAGAAAAATAACACCCTAATGATTGTATGTTAGGCAAAGATATTTTTTACAGCCTTAATGTACATCTTTGCAGCCTGGTTCAGAAAACAGCTTTGATCTGAAACTACAACACTCAATGTGCTCTCACTTACTACTGCACGTGTCGCGCCCTGAAAAAGGATATAATATGAATGAAAGGGTCTCAGACACAATGCTTCCTCTGCAGCAGCTTCATAAAGAATTTAATTTGCTTTCAAAAAATGTTTATCAGTTAATCAATCAATCAATCAACCAATCAAACTTAATTTATAAAGCACTTTTCATACATAAAATGTTGCACAAAGTGCTGAACATTCAAGTACAGAGGCAGATAGGAGTCAGGGGATACAAAATAAAATACAAAACCCCACCCACCCTCCCAGCCCACATTTAACACAGACAGCCACTCACACGCACACACATGCACCCAAGCACACACACAGGGACACCAAGTCAGGACTATCCAACAACCACAGAGGACCGAGGAAACGCTGTCTTGAATTAAAATGATGAAACACAGGAGCTAAGACTTAACCGATAAAACCATGATAAGATATTATAAAGGTAATAAAACGTTAAAAGTTAGTTAAAATAAAACTGTTTTAAAACCAAACAATAAAAGGAAATAAATTAAAACATTAAAACATAAGATAGTAATTCTGAAACAAAAATGGAGTAAAACACATATAATGCAGATTAAAAGAGTAAAACAAAATTCAGCTAAAAGCCAGACTAAAAAGTTAGGTCTTAAGTTTGCTTTTAAAAATATGAACAGTAGGTGGCGCTCTCAGGTCCTCAAGTAGACTGTTCCACAGACAGGGGCCGTAATGTTGAAATGATGCTTCACCGTCTGTTTCGGTATTTATTTTGGAAACTATTAAAAGACCACTACTTGAGGACCTGAGGGCTCTACTGGGCTCATATTGTCATGCCCTGACTCCAGCTGCGGGGACCTGGTGTGCAGGGGCTGGGCTGCAGCTTCAGCTGTGCTAGGTCTTCAATCAACTCTGCTACAATTACTTGGCTCCAACTCCACCATGCTGCCAGAACGTAGACTCATTCATACAGTTTGTCTCGCTCCAGCCAGAAGTCTGCTTCTGTTTTTTGGCTTTTTGACTGAAACCTTCCTCCGTCTCTTGCAGTTCCCTGGCTCAGCTCCTGCCTCATTCCCACTCTGGCTTCTGCACCCAACTTCAAATCTTTGGACAACTCAGTCACCAAACCTATGACCTCTGAATCATCTCTTAGCTCTGGAAACCCTTATCAGCTCTGCCCTCTGGATATCCCAAGAATTCCCACCTGCTCAACTCAGTCCATTCCCCATTCAACTGACTGCAGTCTCAACCTTTTGTAATAAATATTCTTAAAACCTGTATTTGTCTTTTCTGAATTTGTGTCTTACTCTTTGGTTCATTGATAAACAAGCCTTGGCTTAACACATATGGTAAGAGCAAATCAGATAAATAAGAGGGAGCAAGTCCATAAAGGGATTTAAAAACCAATACAAGAACCTTAAAATATATTCTAAAAGATACAGGTAGCCAATGCAGTGCCTTTAAAATCGTGTGATGTTGGCTCTCTTTCTGGTCTTTGTCAGCATGTGTGCTGCTGAATTTTGTAGGAGCTGAAGCTGAGAGATGTTCTTTTTAGGAAGACCAGAGAGGAAGGCATTGCAATAATCAATTCAATAGGTAATAAAAGCATGAATAAGAGTCTCTGCATTGGCTTGAGAGAGAAACTGATACACTCTGAAGATGTTCTTTAAATGATAAAATGCCTTGGTAACATCTCGGATGTGTGGCTCAAAACTGACGTTAAGATCAAATGTAACACCCAAATATTTAACTTATTTGCCAGGATTAAAAGACAGTGCTTGAAGTTTGTTCTCCAGTTTCTCTCTCTAGACCTGTGCCAATGATTAAAACCTGAGTTTTGTCCTGGTGTGTCTGTGCTGTTGACGACAAAATGACTCATCCTTGCAACCCATGGTAGTACATTAATCCCCATTTAAGATCTGCAGGGGGGAGGCCAAAGGCCACAGCAGCAACTTGGCCATTTGGAACTGAAGAAGCTTCTTGGATGAGAAGTGAAACGTCTTCCCAACAAACTCAACACAGTCCAGTTGCCTTGTTTGAATCTTCAAGACAACTTGGCCGTGGTTTTCCCTCATGCATGAGGCCATCGGGGCACGGCCATCAATTGAGCCGCCAGTCCTGATGGACTCGTGTGGGGGAAACCTAAAACTGATGCTGCTGGGGCCTCCATGGTTGGCCCATCATCCACAGTAGGATCTGCAGCTTGTCGCCGTACCTTGGAGGAGGAGGAGGAGGTGGAGGAAGAGGGGGAACAAAATGAGCCTCAGCCTGGCACAAGCTGTGGATCTTGTAATATAATATTTTGTTGTATGAATTTCTCTGATGTTTTTCTTTCCTCCATCTGGTGGTGGTTTTTCCTGCCTCCTCTTTATTGTTTCATTGTCTGCTGTTCATTTTAGGGTTTTTATTTCTGTACTCCTCACATTTGTCTTTCATTTTTTCCCCTCATCTTTACTTGGTAAAGTGGTTTGGGACACTGTTTAAATAAGTGCCGGGTAAATTAGTTTATTATTATTGTTTACAGATGATGGGCCATCCACATCCACCTGTCCTGCCCCCCCCCAAAAAAAAAAAAAGAAAAGGCCCAACAGGTGGGCCTTGCTTAATTTTCTGAGGGCAGAAACAGCCAGCGATGACCAACGCTTTCAGGCAACATATGCCCAAAATGAAACAATTATTTCACTTTTAGAAGGGTTAGTTAAATTTTTTTTTTTAAAAAATGAAGGCGTTGTTGAAACTTTTTTTTTCATTAAAACAAAAATTTGAACTTCCATGATTGTTTTTATTGAACTGAGACTTTGAAATAGTTTTAAAGGATGTACACACATGGTCATGCAATGTAGGCCAAATATGTTAATGTTAAAAAGGTTCTGTCCTGCCTAAGGATAGATGATTTCTCTTCTTTTACAGGTCTGGTTGTACACATTTACAATTTATCAAAGTGATGTGAACCTTTTTGACATCAACAAGCAAAAGACAATACAGCTTTGGCTGAGGCGATGGAATTAGGCTTGCCAAGAACAAAGTGTTAGTGTTGTGTCTCTCTTTCTCTGTGTCCCCCGTTCACACACACACACACACACAGGCTGCAGTACACCCTAAAGTTAAAAAGAAAACACAAACATAAGTGAGGCCGTTCAAACAACTTTACTGTAATGCAAGACGTAATGTACAGTTTCTAGATGGGTCTAACTCCCAAATGAAGCTGTGCTATTAACAATCTGGGAGATCCAATATCTCCCATCATCCTGGTGCATCGGAGTGTATCCTGCAATTTCAGCTATGATATGAGGTCAATCAGACCCTTTACAGTGTAAACATACATATCACACTCACTCAAGGTATTTAAGCACATCAGAAAAGGGATTTTCACTTCTTAACAAGTAACAGTTGAGTCTTCAGTGAGGCACAACTGAAGTTTATGTAGGACTTCAGACATAACTCAACCAAAATTAAAAAGAATAATGGCACACGGCTTATCATACAGAGTGGTGGCCTGTGTCCCGCGCCTTCATGCCCCCAAGTCTACAAATAATTGTGGTCCAATAACTCAACTGGGTGCACAAGCGGAGCAGAGAGCCAGGTGGTCTCACTGGCCATGTCTGCTTTGTTCCCCCTTCACTGGACGGGATGGATGCACACCAATGTCCCCCACATCCTCCACAGGCTCAAGGATGTCCCCCGCTGTGAGGCAGATGTTGTGCAGCACTGCACAGGCGGTGATGACTGAGGGGACAAAGGTGTGCTTGACCTCCAGAGCCTTGAAGAACAGGGATCTCCAACATGCCTTCAACATGCCAAAGACCCGCTCTATAATATTGCGGGCCTTGGCATGGTGGTGATTGAAGCGGATCTGCACCCTCCCCTCCAATGGTTCCTTATATGGAGTGATGATGGCCACAGGTGTTTGGGTGCAGGGGTAGCCACCATCACCCACAATAAAGTACCCTGCAGACAAACGGATAACAGAAATTAATTTAAATGTGATAGATGTAGGAATATTAGGATAGTACTCTTCTTACCTGGAGGGGGGTACAGAGCCTCTCTGTAGATCCTGCTGTTCTTCAAGACTCTGGTGTCATGGACGGAGCCAGGATACCCAACAAAGGTGTGGATGAAGAAGCCCTTCCCGTCACATACAGCTTGCAGTTGTATGGATGGGAAGAGCTTTCTGTTGATGTAATCCTGGCTTCCGAGTCCTGGGGGGTTTTGATGCGGACATGGCAGCCATCAATAGAGCCCATACATCTGGAGAACACTGGAGAGTCGGCCAGCTGAGAAAATGTTTGGCCAACTTCCTCCAGGTCTCCAGCACTGGCCAACCTGATGACCTCCTGACGCAGGGCTGCCATTTTCTCCACTCCACTGTGCACCAGTCTGCACACTGTAGACTTGGGGACATGGAAGGTCTGGGACACCACACTGTATGATAAGCCGTGTGCCAGCCAGTACACGGTCGTCAGAACATTGTACCTCATGTGACCAGCCTTGTGCAGTCTTTGATGGCAGGATCCTCATGAGGGCCTCCATAGACTGCCTGCTCAGTCTATAGTTGGCCATGAGGTCCTGACCATCAAAAAATGCAGCAAGGACTGGCACATGCATGTTCATCCGACTGTATACTGGCTCGTGGTCAATCTACGAGACAAAGAAAACTGTTACTTTCCACACTTGACTGAACAACATCACAATATATTTGAGTACCTGTATGATCCAACAATCAATAAATGAACTGTGTGTGTTCAGACCCAATTTGTATGGACTCTTAAATACTTTATATTTAGTGTGTGAAGTTATGCAGTGTAGAATTATGTTTGGCTCTTTCATAGGCTACAGATGACATTGCTGTTGCAGTTTTAATTGATTTTGTTTGATACTTACCTCATGAAACCACAGTAATGCATGTCGCAGGCACTGCCTTCTGCCCCTGAGGACAGCAGCAGCTGCAACAAACTCCATCTTTGTTTCACTTTCCACTTTATTTTGCAAGTATTTGAGTAGAGCATTATCTCCAACTTATGTGGCGCTCAAGAGGAGAGGACGTCTCATTTCTCTTAAAATGAATCTCCTCGTTTCCTCTCTCCTCTCTTCATTTCCTCGTGTCTTTGGCATGCATCTCTGGTGGGCGGGACAAGTGAACGACGCAAGTGGAAGAAGCGAGGATGAAACTTTGGAGCTTTGAGACGCACCCAGAGACAGTGCTGCTGAGCCACAATGAGCACGGCTAACAACGGCTAACAAAAATTAGCCGCTACTGCCATGAGCCGTTAGCTTAACCTACTTGAGGACTATCGTTTCACATTAAATTCTACCACACAGATTTATCATTTAACACTTATATGTGACACGAACCTCGCCAAAGACAATCCCTACCAAGTTTTCCCAGTAAACTTCTGAGGAGAGCATATTTCGCCAAGTATCGCTGAGTAATCATGACGACCATAGACTAACCGGCGTGTCCGTGGATTGATTTCCACGTTCTCTCATAGTTTCCCAGCAGTGATCCCCGGTCAGGAGAAGAGTAAAAACATGATTTCCCATAAGACAAGCTTCAAGTGACATTCTTTCCTCCTCTTTTAAAGAATAAATTGAGTCCATTTCTGATAAAAAAAAATAATAAAATAAAAAAAATAAACGCAGATATTGACACCGCTTCCGAAGCCGCCATTGTTTTCAAACATGCAGTCACTTCCTGTTGTCGTCACATCAGCAGCTCTCGCCTCTCTTCCCTGATTGGGCCGATAAGATTCCAGCCGGAGTGAAGTCGTTGGACAATGGAGGCTGGTAAGACGGATATGCATGATTTCAGAATCAGGCAGGTCCGTCTGCTCAGCAAGGCTAGAAATGACCTGCAATATGTAATATAATATAATAAAAGGTTAACATAGCCTCCTAGTGGTACACATACAGTGCATGATCGACTGTGTCAACTTGTGATAGCCTTTCATGTTAGCTTGTGATGTAGTCTGTGGTTACCAAGGCTATTTGACTGATCAAATCTCTACAGTTTAAACATGTTAGTTCTACACAACTCTGTTTCATAAGGGATTTTTTACAGCATTGATTGCTTAACTAGCATCTAAATGTCACTGGAGCTTGAGGAGCAACAACACATTTTAAATAACCCGACTCACAGAAAAACACATCTGATATACTACCTTGTTAGTGGTGGCTGTAGTGTAATTTTATCTTGAGACTGCACAGATAACACTGCAATTATACAGAACATTCTTGATGTTGAAAAAAATTCAAAATATGGTCTAAGTTGGAATAAATGTTTTTCATTATATGTTAATATTAATCTTTATTGACACAACTGAAATCCGATAGAATACCAATTTATTGACTCAGGGAGAGCGTTGGTATAACCTAAGTTAAAGTGTTGATTAAATAAAGTGATCTGATATTTTTACTTGTCATACTTTACATTGATGGCTGTTAGACAAATACCACAATACTGATATGTATTCATAACCATGTTGTAATGAATGCCATGTACAACCCATATGTGTTTTATGTGCTGACCTAATTGATACTAATATACCTGAAATTCAGTTGAAGTGCTCAGACTGCATAAGTGCTATGACACTGAGGATGCGTGTGAGCAGCGGAGGATTAGAAACAAACACAGTAAAATCAGATTAACAAAGCGTGCCATGTCCCTTTATGCAAGCCTCAATACATTATCCCAATCCATGCAACAATGTCTTCCAGTAAGTTACTCTAGCTTTAGACATTTTATACAGTTTTATTATTGCCAAGTCCTTTTCAAAAGTAAACATCTCCTGTTGACCAGTTCATTGTTGCTCTTGGACAGTTAATGTCCAACAGATAAATACAGTTTTGTCACTTGTCATAGGAGATTACTCTATTCCATAGCCTGTAGCAGTTACATACTTAAAAATACAATTTAAAATAAAGAAAAACTCATGTACCCAAGAATGAAGTATGCACATTCGGTTCAGAAAACCTCTGCATGTCCCAACAAGTGCTTAAGAAAATAGAAAAAGGACAGTGAGAACGCTGTTTAGTGTTTTTTATTTTTAAATGATGCAGCAATCACACATATATTGACCCTTTGTTGGTGGGTTGTTTATGCATGTGCTGTGGTACCATTTCCCACAAGATGTACATCCAATTTGAAACATAACAAAAGAGAGGCAGGTTATTAACAGAGCCATTTACAAGAGGTTGTGTAAGTGAGTTCACAGTGTAGTGGTTAGGTGCCCTTTCCCTGTTGGATCGCTCGAGCCCTTTTTGAGACAACCTCTTACCCAGTCATCTACTTCTGCCTCAGTGCTCTCCTCCCCACAAGCTCAACAAAGCTGGGATAGGTTATCTGTACAAAATAAATAAAAGACTGGCATAAATGCCATGTAATAGCAACATTTAACACTCTGAGTGAACACTTTTACTCTGAGTGAACCAAACACCTGTTTCTGCAAGTAAAGTCAGGGCAATCTGCAGCCTCAGCTCCTCCACACCCTCCTTGTCCACCCTGTACTCAATGGACTCACCCAACAGGATTTGTTCTGCAAGCTACTGAAGACATGTTAGAGAAAGCAAAACAATCTCTTCATTACATGATATTACTCAAGTGTTACCTTGCAAACAAATACGCCACATGATGTAGTATCCATTTGTATTGGGTGTGCCACAGAACTACAGGTCCAATGTCCCACATCAGAAATGTTTTTCCGGATACGTGCTCTACGGAGAATTCAGTTCACTGGGTGCAGTATTGAAATATGCAATACAAGAAAATTAACACTTACCTTGCTATGTCACGACAGTGTTTTATGTCTTCCTCTGATGCCCCAAATGGATCGAGGTATAATGACCTCCTTTGGTTTGCATACAAGATCTGAAAACACAAATTCAAATCCAAACTAGCTCAGTAAATTAACCTGAAAAAAAAGGAAAAGGACAAACCATTAGTGTCCAGTGTCTCTTGTTGCAGACTGCAGCAACCACAATATCTTTGTAGTCCAGCTTAAACTGAAATGAAAACAGTTATCACTGTTAAATAGCATTGCTTATAGCTGTCATATTTTACCACAATGTAAAAAAAAAACAAAAAACACATTTTTACATTTACTCACTCTTGTGTATGGTCCCTTTGAGCCCTGCCACATGGCAGTCATAACGAAGGCGTCAACACGGCCAGCATCTGCCCTTCTTGCCATTAGGTGCAGGTAGACATCCACTACCTAACTGAAGGAGTCAGTAATTAACATTAACATTTAACAAAAAATGAAATAAAAGCAACTTGACAACTTCAATTTCACAAGGAAGCACCTCACTGTCCACTGCCTTATGAAGAGCCAGTGTCTTTATGTTTTCGCTTAAGATTTTGTATGAGCCAACCCTTGCCCAGTGTTTCTTCTACCCCCTGACCTAATATCCTTTATCACTGTAAAAACACAGAAAGGGGTTGAGACATGTCATTGCTGAATACTAAAAATGATAACACATAGTGATTTTTTTTACTTATTCATGAGCAAGGACCATACCGTCAACAAGATGAATTTGACAATTATTTATTACGTGTAGCAGATAATAAGCTCCATAGCAAATATATGAAGCCGACAACGATTTGGGGAAACTTCTTGGAGAATCTGCCATAGCTCCCGGGCACAACGAACCCCCTTCATAAGGCCCTAAGGAAGAAGGGATGACGAAATTTTAAAGAAAGGGTGGGAGGGTTGAATTTATAGGAACACAGGAAGAGATGTGGTTGAGGTGTGTTCCTGCTCCTGAAACTCTGCTATAAGCACCACCAGTTGTCTTGGCTGGTTGTGTTTGTGTTGATGGGGCTCTGATCTCTGTCTGCAGGGACTGGAGGTTGTCCAGCCAGAGGAGAGAGATCCTGTTTTCCTAATTTGCGAGGGATCCTCTCCTCTGGCTGGATGTAATGACAGGTGGTCTATATTGATGCTGACCATCACTTTGCCTTTGTCGTCCTGCAGATTGTCACTTTTCCCCTCCAGCCGGATTATCTTAAAGGGCCCAAGCATTTCCTTGGCCAACTTGCCCCTCCTCCTTTGTTCCTCCCTTACATTTTTCCTCAAGACAAGGTTACCAACCAAGAAATCCCCTTCTTGGCCTTTTTCCATCCTCCTCTTTCGAACCTTGTCCTGGCTTGCCTTTATGTTCAACTGAACCTTTTTGTAGACCACTTCTTGCTCATTAAGGCCGTCAACCAAGTTCTCTTTGCTAATTATGCTGTTGACCTTGTCATCAGAAACCTGCTAGAAGAACATTCCTCAAATATTAAGAAAATTATGTCAGCTAAACCTAGATTGTAGTATAGTGGCACCTCAGGGGGATATCTTGCTTCTCTTCCAAACATCAAGCAGTAGGTACTGAACTTGGTGGTCAGGTGCTTTTTCGTCCGGAGTCCAATCATTGTGGGTTGCAGGTACAGGTCCCACTTTTTTGTATTGTCCTACACCCTCTTGTTCAGTGCCCTAAAATGTTATAAATAAAACGTGAGAAGTCAGAAAATGTCATGGTCCCTCTCCATAAATACTTCCTAAAATGTAAGATATTGGGAAGAAAAGTGATTGCTGTATTGTGCCATTCAGCTTCTCCGCAAGTCCATTTGTTTGTGGATGATAAGGAGCACAAAGACTTCTCTTAATGCCCAGCTTCTCACAAAGTGACCTTGTAAAAAACAGGTTATTAAAATATAGCATGGCAGAAGTACACTTTTCAGGACGGCAAAAGTTTAATTTCCATACCTGATTGACAAACTCTGAACCCTGATCTGTCAGCAGTCTTTTGGGTGCACCAAATTTATAAAAGAAATCAACGACACAATTGGTGACCTCCTCTGCTTTTTAACTCTTTAGTGGCTAGGTCTCTGCCTATGTGGTGAAATAATCAACCATGACACAAATGTACTTATTACCACCTTCTGTTTTGGATAGTTTACCCACTAAGTCCATCCCAACCAGTTCAAGCAGTTCAGTTACCTGGGCAGATAGACAGGATTTAAGACATGAGCATTGCACAAGTGAGAGCTTAAAAGAGAGCAGATCGGGCCTTTATTTCTGCGTCCTCTTACCTCAACAGGCATGTACTCCTTTTTGTCTTTTAACAGCGTCCTTCTGGATTGACATTGTGGACACTGTTGGATCTAAGTATACAAATACCATAAATTAATTTCACATACAACAGCACATATATTTCTGAACATAGATGATTTGTGGTGGATGATAAATTGCCAACTCACCCACTTTCTATTGTCATCCTCCATGCCAGGTCAATAATACCTGGCAATAATGGCACTGCGTGTTTTTCCCACTCCACAGTGAGCACCCAGCTGGCTGCAATGAAACTCCTCAAAGATGGAGCTGGCCATCTCTGAGCATGATATGACTTTAGTCAGATGCTCAGAGCCCTTCTGCGCTTGCAAATGTAGTGCAGTTCCCCATCTGATATGTAAAAAAAGGAGACATTAGCCCCGAGAAGTACACTTGAAAAATATATTATATCTTTTTGATGCATTCTTACCTGTTATCCTGAAGTTTTCAGCACGCCGTCTGATGATCAACCTCTGCCTACTTGTAAGGCCTTCAGAATAGGAGTTGTGTGTTAACAAATTTAGTATCTCCTGAACCAGTTTGGGATCCATCCTGACTGTCCCTCTCTGCTTTCCTGTCTTCTGCAAACTCACCTGAACTTTCTTACTGTCTTTCCTCACCTCTGCTTTAAGTAGTCCCTCGCCTTAAAGTACACAAAAAGTAAGACACAATACACAACACCCATAAGAAATACACACAAATCGGAGACACACAATCCCCAGAACTTGTAATCAAAAGAAAAAACATCTAAACCCAATTCTCTCACACACCACAACTTAATCAAACACACACTGCTACTAACAACCAAGCACGACTTTCCCTCACTGAAACTATCACTGTCACTCAAGCTTGCGTACCACCACTATCTCTATCTCTATATCTATATCTATTACTCTCTGAAATCACTACCTGCTCTCTGTTCAATCCAACCTACTCTGCAAATTGTAGCATGCTCTCAGCGGCTTTTATAGGGTCCCAGATGTTACTCATTTGCAATCAAGATGTTCTCAGCACATCAGGTGTGTGGAGCGCTTTGTGTGATTAGGAGGGAGTAGCAGCTGTACTCAGTTAGTTTTTCTTAATCAGAAAACTTTTATTTACTCTGTATATTAACAGTAACTGTCACATTGTTCCCAATGATAATTTTCATTTATATAGAGACTATACTATTAATTTATTGCTCGGCCCCCACACAGGTTTAGGCCCTTTGTCTTCTGCAGGAGGCCTTTGATATTGTTCAGGAAAATCTGAGGGAGCTAAAGTTGGTTTTGAATTCTGAAAAAGCAGAGCTGATGACGTTCAAGAACTCAAAACAGAGAACACAGAACCTGGGTTTGTGATCGGTGATTCTCTTTTATTTAGCATATTGTTGCTGCTACTTTCATGCCTCTAGTTGACTATGGTGATGTTTTACATATGCATGCTTCTTCTCAATACCTTAAATCATGTGATACTGTATATCATGGAGCTCTAAGGTTCATAACAAATTTCAAGGCTCTAACTCATCATTGTACTCTGTACGAGCGAGTTGGGCAGGCCTCTCTGACCATCCGCGGACTGAATCTTTGGTAACTGAACTATGATAAAGCTGTATAATCACAATCACATTCACAATTAATCTGCTGTTTACTTAGGTCAGTATAAAAACGTCATTAAATATATTTTCATCAGGACTACATGCACAAATTAAAAGACAGCAAACCACTGTCAAACAGTTGAAACATTTATTGAGGTCTGCATTTATTTAAACATTAAACAACACCACATGTCCCAATCTCACGTAAAATGTCATGTCAACTTTTAAAAAGCTACACAGTATACAAAATAGCATTCTACCATCGCATTATCAGATTCTAAACGGGGATTAATGTACGACCATGGGTTACAAGGATGAGTCATTTTGTCGTCAACAACACCGCACACATTACAGAAGAATATTTCCAGGTAATTTAGCATGTTTACAGAATTGCACTCGTGTGCTTACACTTACTGCATATGAAAAGCCATAGATCTGCCATCCGATTGATGCCAATACGAAAAAAAACTATTTTCACTTGCACAGACAGTGAACATTAATTTTTCTCCTCATTGGAAAAATCTACTCCTCTGTACGTGTTTTCACCAAGTCCTCCTGACTTCGTTAAACGTTGAACATAAACAAATTGTTCGTTGATATGCCGAAGTGACAGTAAAATGTGGGCTACAGGGCTATCACAAGTTGACACAGTTGATATTTTGCTGTTTTGATCAGGCATCTAGATAGTTACCTATGTATTCCCTCCGGATACTTTAGCCATCAAATAAGTTTGTAATTCTTCAAAATCTTTTGTTGCCACGCCAAATATTGTGAAGTCACCGCCATTTCTAAATATAAGCATGTAAAGAGCGTATTTTTGTGTTTAATATGGATTTGGGAGATATCTGGGGGGTAAGGGTCCTTCAAAGGCACGCCCCCTGCACATCTGCCTGGACTGTCACCAGTTAATTTAACACCAGTTAATACGCCACACCAGCGGGCAAAGGCTCCAACTGGGCCTGAGGGCAAGAGCTTCGGTGGTGCGTGGACAGGACCGGCAGGAGGCCCCAGGCCGATGGATGGGCTCTTTTTCAGCTTTCCCAGTGCCTCGAACCTGTTTCCCAGCCGAAAGGTCTCTGAGGGAGGAGTAGAGCCAGATGGGGGGGTTCGGGAATTGTTCCAACCGGGCTTCTTACCCTGAATGACAGTTCAGGTTTTTGTGGAGGCCGGTGTGGAACAGCTATGAACCTTCGTTTTCACACCAAGTCGAGGCCAATCCTGGCCATACTCCTGCATTGACTTTAGGATGGGCTGCACCAGGTCGGCGATGTGAGAGGGACCAAGCCAGTGCAGAGTAGTGTTGTTGTCAGCGAGGCAGGAGGCCTCCGCGCCCAAAGAGTCCAGCAGACATTCAGACTCTTGGCTTTGGTAAAGGGTGAAAATCCGACCCTCCAGTTAGGCTATTTTCTGAGATAATCACACAGTCTAGCGGAGAGGCAAAAGGAGGTTTTTTTTAAGAATTGTTACTGGTTGTCAAGGTAAACAATCTCTGTCTCTGTGCAGAATCCGCTCCGCTTGCAGGATCTGATATTGTCAGATCGTGGCATAGACAAAACCTTTGACACCCTTTGGTGTCAAGACAGTCCAAGCCTTAAGAAACTTAGAAAATAATACAAACAGTAAAAAATGCCATTTAAAAACTATTAAAAAGAGCACCGCTTCTGGAGCGATCTGCTAGAATGGCACATAACACCATCAAATAACAAATGTTTAAATAGTTATATAAATGTTATTCAGTTCACTGTACATTTTCTTTTATTTTACATTAGGTGTATTTCTTTCCACATCATTAGATCTGATACAATGTATTTTTTTATTTAACTCTTATATAAGCTTCATGAATAAATATCAATAAACATGATCAATATGTCACATAAAAATCACCTTAAACTGTCTTTTCCTGTCTCTTCCTGTATCTTTTACTTAGCTTTACATTTTGTTTCCACATTTTAAAATCTAGGAAACACCTACCTTTAGCTGTGTTTTATTTACTGCAGCCAGAACAGGGCTAACTAGCTTAAACATGTATCATTTCATATCAATGAAATATAAATAAGTCCTCAAAAACCTCATAAACCTAAGTCAAACTTCAGTCAGAATACTCACAAATTTGTCCCTAACCCTTAAAGATCTTTGGGACATTTCGTGCCGCTTTGAGTTTTTATTTTTGAATAATTTTGGCTGTGTTGCATGAGTAGAGCTCAAATTTGCCAAAGGATAATCATTTTCAAAAAATTAAAAAAAATATTGTGTAATATTTCTTTAAAATTGCCTTAAATGGCTGAGCAACAAAAAAACTGACGTATTTGATCCTTTAGACCAAATCAGTCCCATCTGAAAATGCTATTTTTGACCCTACATTTATCGAAACACAAACAAATGCATTCCTTCATGTTAAAATTTCATTTTGAGGTAGAACCTTTCGAGTTGTAATTTTTATATTTGTCCACCAGATGGAGCAATTTTTTAAATCATATATCAATGTAGGCTTCGATTATGAATTTCAATCTGACACTGCAGAAAAATGAACAATGCATCAAAATCAATGTTGCTGCCAATCACTGACCCATCTCAGGGCCTAATAAAAATTATGACCTAATAGTCACTGAAATGTATATTATAAAAATTATTGATGGTTTTTGTTCTTTTACGATAAAAATCAGTGGTTTTCTGAAGATACTGGCATTTAAAGAGTTAAAACCCCATAATATAATTAAAACTTGATATGAATATTTCAGGCTCAAGTAGTTTTAAAAGATTGAGTTTTTTAAAGTGCAAAAAAGGATTAATAAATAATATTTTCATAGTACTTTATGGGAAGGGGACCGATTTGGTCCTAAGGATCAAATGTGTATGTTTTTTTAAGGATCTTTCATCCTTACCAACATGCTTCATGGTATGAAGAAGAAGAAATATTCATAATTATCTGAAAAAGGGTAATGTGAATAAAAGGGTCTCAGACATGGCAGCTGTCTGATTCTCTGGCAGCTTCATAAAGAATTTGGTTTGCTTTCAAATATGTTTAAATAGTTACAAAAATGTTATTCCCTTCACAGTATTATCTTTTGTTTCACATTTAGGTGTCTTTCCATCCACATCATTGGATCAGATACAATGTATTTTCTTATTTAACTCCTATATACAAATACAATAAACATCACCAATATCCTCCATAAAAATCACCTTAAACCGTATTTTCCTGTCTTTTCTTGTGTCTTTTCTTGTGTCTTTTACTTAGCTTCACATTTTGTTCCCACAATTAAAAATCAAGGAAACACTGACCCCTTGTGGTGTTTTATTTACTGCAGCCTGAGTGCGATAACTAACTTGAACAGGCTATCATTTCAGTTCGATAAAATTTAAACAACTCTTGAAAAACCTCATGAACTTTGGTCAGACTCAAGTCAGAATACTCACAAATATGTCTGAACATCTTTACCAACATGTCCCATGGTGTAAACAAGAAGAAATATTCATAATTACCTGAAAAGATGTCTTCACAAAGAAGGCCTGTAGCACCCTAAAATGTAATAATTTCCTGAAAATGTAATAACGCCTGAAAATGTAATAAAATTTGCACTTAACTCAATCAAAAATGTAATAAAACCCAATAATGTAATAATTTCACCAAAAATGCAATAAAATATCTTGACTGATATTGTAATAACATTTTTACCCATAATGTAATACCTTATTACATTATTGGGGATCTATTACATTTTCAGGTGGGTCTTTTTTTTTTCAAAACTGATAATGTCAAACTTGACAGATAATGTAATATAGAGTTCTATAGGAATTGTAGCAAGATCAAAAGGACCAAGAATGCCTTCCTTCCTTTCTCCTCTCTCTAAGGCCTGGTTGTAACTTACTAGAGACATGTGGAGCCATAAAATCTCTCTTTATTTCCTGCCATCTACGACCAACAGACAACTTTGTTGACACTAAAGATGCATTTATTGCCCTGGCCTAAACAATGATTGACTGAGACCTGATAAGGTGTTCGAACAGACTACGTTCCCAGAGACTTAAATAATTCTGTTCTACTCCCAGAAGATTCTTCTGTGACACCTAAGATGACTTTTGACCTCCTGGGTAGTGGACCCCTCATTGCTGCCCAAGATTAGAGAACAGATGTTTTTCAGCCAACAGAAAACCACAACCTTATAAACCCTTTAATGAAACAACGGACACATCTAACAATGTGATATTTGATTCTGTCATGAAAAATGCATTCTGATGATGTGATTTCTGTTTCTCTAACCTTACAAATGCCCAAGTTATGAATATAATGCATTAACCTTCTTAAAGCCTCCTCTGAAACGACAAACCAAGACCGCCTCTCAGTGGAAGACTGAGGAGAGAACCTTATCCAGGAATGCATCTGTTCTGCATTATTAACCGTTTCTACTGATGAAATGTTTATTATACATTTTCTATACATTAAGTTTTGGTCACATAACATCTCAAAGACATACAAACTTATATATCTAAGTTTTAACCACATATATTTTGTTTGGTTGTGTTTTTAAGAAGAATTTCACGTTTTATTCTTTCTTATGTTTTCTTCTTTGATGCTCTTCTTCTTTTGGCTCTTCTTCTTTGACCTCTTCTTCTTTGACTTTCATCCCTACACTTTGTTTTTACTTCTTCTACGACGGTCTGATCTGTTTTTCTTTCTGTCAACACGGCTCTCCAGTAGCTCTCCAATATCTTCTCCAGTAGCTCTCCAATAGCTCTCCAATAGCTCTCCAATATCTTCTCCAATAGCTCTCCAATAGCTCTCCAATATCTTCTCCAATAGCTCTCCAATAGCTCTCCAATATCTTCTCCAGTAGCTCTCCAATAGCTCTCCAATATCTTCTCCTATTTCTCCTAGTTCTCCTATATCCTCTCCTGTATCTTTTTCTAAGTTTTGTCTAAGTAACGTAACACGCCCGCAGGTTTTCTTGATAAGCCAGTAAGCTATAAGACTACAAAGATTTGTTTCATAGTAAATGGACTTTTGTTATTAATTTAGGGATAATTATCGTCGGGCCAAAGAATAATTAATTTTTGGAATTAATTACGAATCGTTTTTTCATCTAATCGAGACCTCAAAGCTCCAGCTCCAGCTTCACCTTTAACAGAACCTGCTAGTCCAATCTAAGATGGCACCTCTCTCCCGTGAAAGCTACTGGACCAGCTCATGTCGGCAAACCCTCTCCCTGGATCCCTGGTGCTGGACTGAGTGTGGACTTCTCAGCCTCCCTTTGGGACGACTCCAAACCAGAACAGTCTTACACGGCTCTCCAGTAACTCCCGGACCAGTTTGAGATCCGACACCAGAAGCAACGCAATAGTAAGACTGCGGTTCTGAACTCCTACAGATGGGCTTGAGTGTCTTGGTTTAATTCCCCATTAGTTACCCCTGATTTGACCTTTCTAGAGTGGATTAATTCGTTAAATTAATCTTCCATAACCACTCAATATACTCAAATGTTTCTTGAAGGTTCATAACTTATTTCCTTATTCACAGCATCATTGATTAGTATGACTCCGACATTTCCTCCTTCTTAAATGTTTTATTTTATTTTATTTTGTCTTATATATTCATCATATGCTTTTAATAAATCACCCTGAAATTTAAAGTTCTGTCTGTTGGTATTCTATTTGGAAGATTGACATCACTGCATAAGAATTCTGTCTTTAGACTTGAGACTGACGAAATTGATAAATTCTGATTTAACTGATTTATCTGATTTTAATTTAAAATAACTAATAAATCAATTAATAAATTAAAATTTGCCTTTTTTGTATAAAAAGGATAGTGCCCCTTTAATTAATGAGAGCAAATGAGATATTAAATGAATATTCATTTCTTTAATTAATGTTAATTAATATCCAGACAAATAATCGCTACAGAACATTATATTATTAATATTAGCGATCTTAACCTGAATATTGAATGCATATAAACGTAGCCAATGTTATAGACACTTCATTTGAAACAAGAGAATGACTGTTGCTTCCCTAAACATACCACTTCTCTCCACAGTTTTCCAAAAAATCACTACTTCGTGAAAACAACCACAAACCAACAAAACAATTTTAAGTAACACTTTAATTGAAGGGGGTATACACAAGAATTTATAACGAGTATTATATATATATATCTATATCTATATCTATATATCTATATATGTGTGTGTGTGTGTGTATATATATATATATATATATATATATATATATATATATATATATATATATATATATATATATATATATATATATGTCAGAATTTCCCTCTTAAAATGAAGGTGTGAGTCACAAAATGTTGAGTATGCAGTTCGAACGCAGGCAGGTTTGTCCACACAAATAAACACTGAAAGCTGCATTATTTTCACAGCTTGTTAACATGTTACTTTCTGATCCTTATTTAATCTAATTAAATAAAATAAATACAAGCCTGCAAGAGTGCTTGTGCAAAACCTGATAGGGCCACCATCATGATAACTGTAAAATTTCAGTATTTATATATTTTCAAACTTTGCAACAACTTTCAATTTAAGTAAGTGAATGAAAAATATCTCAATTAATTTTAAAATTTTCTGCAGAAAATAATTTTAATTAATCAATTTAATCGATATATTGCCCAGCCCCAATATATATATCTATCTATCTCTATCTCTCTCTCTATATATATATGTATGTATATATAGATGTATGTGTATATATATATATATATATATATATATATATATATATATATATATATATATATATATATATATATATATAATATATATATATATATATATATATGTATATATATACAGTGGTTACGGAAAGTATTCAGACCCCGTTAAATTTTTCACTTTTTGTTATATTGCAGTCATTTCCTAAAATGGTTTAAGTTCATTTTTTTCCTCATTAACATACACACAGCACCCCATATTGACACAAAAACACAGAACTGTAGACATTTTTACAGATTTATTAAAAAAAGAAAAACTGAAATATCACATGGTCATAAGTATTCATTCCCTTTGCTGTGACACTTTTATATTTATCTCAAGCGCTGTCCATTTCTTCGGATCATCCTTGAGATAGGTCTACATTTTCATTGGAGTCCACCTATGTTTAATTGTATTGATTGGACTTGATTAGGAAAAGCCCACACCTGTCTCTATGAGACCTTTCAGCTCACAGTGCATGTCAGAGCAAATTAGAATCATGAGGTCGAAGGAACTGCCTGGAGAACAGAATTGTGGCAAGGCACAGATCTGGCCAAGGTTACAAAAGAATTTCTGCTGCACTTAAGGTTCCTAAGAGCCCAGTAGTCCTTAAGTGGAAGAAGTTTGGGACGACCAGAACTCTTCCTAAAACTGGCCGTCCGGCCAAACTGAGCAATCGGGGGAGAAGAGCCTTGGTGAGAGAGGTAAAGAAGAGCCCAAAGATCACTGTGGCTGAACTGCAGAGATGCAGTGGGGAGATGGGAGAAAGTTCATGTAAGTCAACCATCACTGCAGCCCTCCACCAGTCGGGGCTTTATGGCAGAGTGGCCTGATGGAAGCCTCTCCTCAGTGCAAGACACATGAAAGCCCACGTAGAGTTCTCCAAAAAACACATGAATGACTTCCAGACTATGAGAAATAAGATTCTCTGGTCTGATGAGACCAAGATCAAACTTTTTGGCCTTAATTCTGAGAGGTATGTGTGGAGGAAACCAGGCACTGCTCATCACTTGTCCAATACAATCCACACAGTGAAGCATGGTAGTGGCAGCATCATGCTGTGGGGTGTTTTTCAGCTGCAGGGACTGGACGACTGTTTGCATTTGAAGGACAGATGAATACGGCCAAATACAGAGATATCCTGGACGAAAACCTTTTCCAGAGTGCTCAGGTCCTCAGACTGGGCTGAAGGTTCACCTTTCAACAACACAATGACCCTAAGCACACAGTTAAAATAACGAAGGAGTGGCTTCAGAACAACTCCATGACGGTTCTTGAATGGTCCACCCAGAGCCCTAACTTAAACCCAATTGAGCATCTCTGGAGAGACCAGAAAATGGTTGTCCACCAAAGTTCACCATCGAACCTGACAGAACTGGAGGGGATCTGCAAGGAGGAATGGCAGAGGATCCCCAAATCCAGGTGTGAGAAACTTGTTGCATCATTCCCAAGATGACTTATGGCTGTATTAGCTCGAAAGGGTGCTCCTACTCAATACTGAGCAACGGGTCTGAATACTTATGACCATGTGATATTTCAGTTTTTCTTTTTTAATAAATCTGCAAAAATGTCTATAGTTCTGTGTTTTTCTGTCAATATGGGGTGCTGTGTGTACATTAATGAGGAAAAAAATGAACTTAAATGGTTTTAGGAAATGACTGCAATATCACAAAGAGTGAAAAATGTAACAGGGTCTGAATACTTTCTGTACCCACTGTAGATAGATAGATAGATAGATAGATAGATAGATAGATAGATATGTATAATTTATTTATTTATTTTCTGTTCACATACATATATACAGCAGGCTTAAAGCATGTGAATCACCAGTTGCAATGAACCCAAGCACTTTGGTTTTTCTTTTAAATTCATCTTTCTTTTTGCTGTGTGCCCGTGCATATGGCTGTATGGTACTCAAGGTCTGCACCTTAACCCAGTAGTCATTCTGTTATTTCAAATCCAGTGTATATAACAGTCTTAGATTCTCAAAACACAAAATGGAGAACTTTGGACTGAAAATGAACATATATATTACTTTATCTGTCAAGTTTTACATTATCAGTGTTGAAAAAATAGACCCACCTGAAAATGTAATAAATCCCCAATAATGTAATAATGTATTACATTTTAAGGGTGCTACAAGGCCCCTTTGCTAAGAGCTTCCTCTAGAGATCTACAGATGCAGCCACTTTAATTTTACCCTTCTAGCCAAATGCCAGCCAAGTTCCAGCCAGTTACCAGCCAACTCAGCCAATTAGGGTCTTATTAAGGTTTTGTTTTTTGGTTGGTTTTTGCTCTTAATTTCTGTACTTGGTGGGATTATTCATTGTAATCAACATTTCTGTAAAATATAAGTAGGCTTACATGTTTATCACATCATTGTGTGGATGTCATCAGAGCCATGAGGGTGGGCAGGTTGACACTTTCCTGTCAAGGACCAGCCAAGACTCTGCCAAGGAAACAGGAGAAAATCCATGTGGCTCCATCTGTATACAGGCTAGACTAATCAATCACAGATAAACAACTCCAACAAGATTAAATCTTTACATTTAGAGAGTTATTTAACTAGAAAACGTTTTTAGGGGATTCAGCCAGTTTCTAGCCAACTTCCAGCCACTAGAAGTCCTCCCAATTCTCTGAGGTTGTGCTTCAAGTCCATTTTAAACACATCCATTCATGCATTTGCAGGGTGTCTCCATGAGAAGGTGCTTCTCTCATGAAATGACATAGCCTCAACCTTTTCCTTGGTTAGTAAATCAGCTGTTAAATCAACTGGGAGCAAATTTGAAACCATAAATTCACCCAAATATGGCCCATAGTTTACAGTCTATGACTGTCAGGGTGGGCAGGCCCTGTCACAGACCTGTCAGGGACCAGCCAAGACCCTGTCTGGGAAAGTGGCTTCATCTGTAACTCTTTAGCCTTTTAAATAAAATTCCATCTATCACATACAGAGAGGAGAGATGAGGAGAACAATTCATGATGAAACAGAAGAAGTTGATTCAGATTAGGGGAGACAGGAACAAGATGAACCAGTGAGGTAAGAAAAGAGGCCCTGTGTTATAATTGGGCAAATTTTTTTGTGTTTAACAGTGTACAGGCTGTTTATCAGGCTGTTTATCCACAAAATACAATTTCAGCAGTTAAAAATGATCGTAGTCCCTTCATTAAGTGACATATATACTAAACCTGACTGATCTAGGACGGTTAAGAGGTTTTTAAAATAGCCCCATCATATGAGAATAAGCTTGATTTTTGTAGCTGATTAAACTTATTTTTTGAAGTGGATGTAAGTAATTAAATTAGTAAAGGTGTATTTATACTAGGGCTTTCAAATGATTAAAATTTTTAATTAGATTAATCACAATGTTGCTGTGGATTAATTGTGATTAAATATCAGTTACTTTTAATCTATATTAATTGCTTGAGGGTGGTTTGTAGCAAGCTGGACGACTTGTTAGCCAAACTGCTAGCAGGATCCTGACTCACACATGCCTTGGTGAACAGAAAACTCTTTCCTGCAGAGTGTGCATATGACTATATATTGGTCCACAGTTACATCTTGCATTTTTTTGCATTCAAATTTCCCACCGAGGGCCAGGGCCACCGTGCTGTTTAACGTCTCTCAATTCGAGTTGGTTGGTTCTGCCGGATCAACTGCCCATTTGCGCATGTGTGGCAGCATGCGCTATGGCAAGTCTACTGGGACTAAACTGCCCGAAACGCATTGCCAGAGACACTCAAGAGATTTTGAGTCATTCTGCACTGCAGATAATTGGTTGGTTAATTGCATTAACATTTTTAATCAGATAAACCATTATGATGGATTAATCCACGTTAATGTGTTAATTTTGACACCCAGAATACAGAACTTTACTGGAGCAGAACTGTACAGTAACATCAATGTTTGTAAAAGGCAAATTAATATAGAAGTAAAACAAACACGGGAGTTCAACAAATATGCAGAAAAGCATCAGCTGTATGTAATAATAACAGCACATAAATTATAACAAAAGTTATAATAATAATTAAAGTAATAATGATGATCATATCTGCAAAGTAGATGAAAGTAGCTTTTATGTAGTGAGCTACTTTTGTTATGTAGCTATTACATAACTACTTTTCACCAGGCTGTAGAGAAGCTGCTTTTTCATGAGTAACTTAGTTCACTACAATTCACTGCAGATAATGGTACAGACTTTAGTCTCTAACTAGACAAATGAATCAAAATGGCTCATTTTCAGCCAGACTTTTAAATGATGGGGTCATAGGCAAATTGCACGGACTTTTTGCACACATAAGACTGGAGACAAAGCAGTGTTGATTTGCACTGGCTTATTTTATGAGCCTTTAAACTTTCATCTAAAGTGATGACTATGACAGGATGTGCTGATAATGAGTTTTACTATCAAGAATAAAAGGTCTGGCAATGAATGACACAGCAGTTGAGGCTTGAGAGCCCAAGGACACACAGATAAATGACAGCAGGAGCTCAAACTCCAGACCTTCACTGTGGAGGAGCTACACTAAAACACGCCTCACCAAGTTTGGAGAAAGCTGAATTCAACAGGGAGCAGCTGAAGATCACCTGCAGATTACTATTAGCTGTCTTTTATTACTGCAATCACTTCTCTCTTTTTATTATGCAACATGTTATTTACTGCTCAAAATGTCACTTTATTTCATCTAGCTGGACATTTATTGCGCAGGACAGCTTATGTTTTTGCAATCACAGCACATTATATCTCATTCTGTCCTGAATTAAAACTGAACTTTGCATCATAACTGTAATTCATTGCTTTTCGATTTTAAGCATATTTTAAGCATATTTACCTCTGCAAGGAGGTTATGTTTTTGCTGCCATATGTTTGTTTGTTTGTGTAGGAGCCATGAAATACACTGAAACATTTCAAAATAAAACAAGACAGTGGATAAAGGAAACTGAACAACACCACAATAACTCACAGGAACAAGAGTTAACTGAAATGAATGAAAATGTGTGTTTTGTGGAACAACCTGAAACAAATGAACTTTCACCAAATGTTTGTGATGAAAATGAAGACAATATAAAGCCAAGTGACAGTATTTCCAATGTTGGATCTCACAAAACCTCTCGGACCATGCGCTCTACCACTTCATCTGCATGCTTAAGAGCTGAAGCTGAGCTGGCTGCTTTAGCTACAAGACAAAGGTTATTGAATGAAAAACATGCATTAGAGGAAGAAGAGCTACGCAAAAGGAGAGCAAGACTACAGCTGGAAGAAGAGGAGGAACACCTGGACAAAAGGAAAGAAAAATTACAACTGGATACTGAAATTGCAGAAAAAATGGCAAAATTAAATATTCTCAGAACACAAAGCACCACAAGTGGGAAAAGGTCATCAAAAGTTTCAGATGGAATGAATTCATATTTGGAAAAAGTGAAAACTCAACAGCAACTCAATGTGAACGCAGAGGAATTCCATCCATCAACAACTGCAAAACCAAAACCTATAAAGGATGAAAAGCAATCAGTTAAACACACTGTGATGGAAAATGTAACACCCTCATACAATAAAATCCCTGGATGTTCAGTGTTTGAAAATGAAACAACCAACACACAAAACATTTATCAACAACTTACCTCAAACTCAAATCCAAATGCACCTGATGTGGGAAACAATGATGATGTTCTTGGCATTATGAGGAAGCAAAACGAAATAACAACTTTGCTTATACAACAACAAATGCCTCGCAACCCTAGCAAAGAGAGAAATCCCAACATTTGATGGTGATCCATTAAAATATCACACCTTTATGAAGTCATTTGAAAATGGAGTTGAGAGAAACACAAGCAACAATTCAGATCGTCTATACTTCCTGGAACAACACACTAAAGGACATGCCAAAGAACTTGTGAGGAGCTGTCAATACATTGATCCAGACCATGGATACTGGAGAGCCAAAACTTTATTAAAGGAACAGTTTGGTAATGAGCAAAAGGTTGCCTGTTGCTACATGGACAAAGCCCTTTCATGGCCTGCAATAAAAACAGAGGATGTGAAGGCATTACAGGATTACAGTCTATTTCTCAGAAGCTGCTGTAATGCGATGGAGGATGTGTTGTATCGCCATTATTTGGATATGCCTTCCAATATGCTGAACATTATAAAAAAGCTGCCATATAAGCTCAGAGACAGATGGAGAAGTCAAGCTTGTGAGCTGCAAGAACGTCAGCAACGAAGAGCAAAGTTCAGTGACATTGCAGATTTCATCGAAAAACAAGTTAAAATTCTAACAGATCCTGTCTTCGGTGATATACAAGATTCTACTACAACAGCCAATAGAGGAACATACAAACCAAGATTACAGCCTCGAGCTAAAGGAGCTAGCTTTGCCACCACAGTTGGACCGATGGAGAACAAACCTCAACCTGCAAAGAAAGAAAAGGAAATTGGAACCTCAGGAATGAATACATGCATTTTCTGTGGTGCAGGACACGCTCTGGTTATGTGCGCACAGTTTGGGAAAATGGCACACGAGAAGAAGATTCAGTTTTTAAAGGAAAATGGCGTTTGCTTTGGCTGTATGTGTACAGGACACATTAGTAAGCACTGCCGCAAGAGGATTTCCTGTTCCAAGTGTAGCCTGAAGCACCCCACTGTACTCCACAGAGAAAAGGATTCAGAGCAAGCTGAGAGGGATGCAGAGGTCTGTGTCAACATGTTGGTGTCAAGTGGTTTTACAGGGGCTGGAGACCAAGATTGTAAGCTGCCAATTGTGCCCGTCCGAGTAAAATCTAAAAAGGGAAGCAAAATTATTACAACTTATGCCTTTTTAGACCAAGGGAGCACAGCAGTATTTTGTACAGAAAGCCTAATGAACAAATTGCAACTCACAGGAATGAAAGGACACATCCTTCTACGCACTATGGGCCAACAGAAGGTTGTGAGCAGCAACACATTGTTAGGACTGGAGGTGGCTGCACTGCACGGGAGTGAATTTCTTGAGTTGCCCAAAGTGTATACACAGGAGTCCATGCCAGTGTATAAAGGAAATATTCCTACTAAAAGGGATATTAAAAAATGGCCTCACCTGAAACACATTCAGTTACCTCAAATTAATGCAGGAATTGAGCTCCTGATTGGAACTAATGTACCAAAAGCCCTGGAGCCATTGGAAGTGGTGTGTAGTGTGGATGGAGGACCATTTGCTACAAGGACTATGCTGGGATGGACCGTTAATGGACCACTGGGAGGCAGCAGTGAGGAGACAGTGGACAGTAAACAGCCACAAGTCACTGTCAACAGGGTCTCTGGGCTCTAATTTCCTGGCGCAACTCAGGGTGGTGCAGGGTGGCGCAGCCTGGCGCACCCCCCGCAGTGGTAATTTCGTCTGGCACACCGCCGTGCGCAATTTGGTAGACTGGCTGCACCGAGATGGGTGTGACGGCGCACCAGGGGGAGGTGTCCACAGATTCAGCTTGGTGCAGTGACAATTTGGTGCCAAAAAACTGCGCGGAAGGGTGCGTTGAAAGCCCACCAGCTCCAACCTGGTCTATTCTCGGCGCAGGAGAGGCGCACCCCGGGCAGTGGTAATCTGGCTGACAGGGGCACAGGGCGCACACGTCACCAGAACCTCACAGGCAGGTGTCCAGAGTGTCAGGCACATTTTAATGCAATAAACAATCACAGCAACCACTATTTAATGTAACCGTCTGAACCAGCATATACATTTGTATCTATATTAATTGTCCCGTCACATCTGATGTCAGATCAGAGACGTTTGTCATAACTAACAAGTTCACATCTCTCAGTCAACCACAAACAGCCACATCATCCAATACGGAGTATCCGGCTTCTCTGATCTCATGAAATTAAATGGAAAAGAAAAAAGAGTGAGACGCTCGCTGAATAAATGTAAGTCACTCAGTGTCTTAAGGATTTACCTGTGATTGCCCATATTTCTCTGTTTTAATCTTTATTCGTAATGTGATCTAAAAAGATGGAGTAGCCTACATTATTGCAAGGAGAATGAGGAAGAGATATATTTTCACCTAAGGCGCTGCTTTTTGGCGATGACAGACCAGGAATGCGGGTTGATCACAAGCATGATGAATGGATTAGCCTGTTGCTGTGTTTAAATGTAATTATCACTTAATTTTGTACTCATATTTATGAGACAGGAACAGATTACATCTGTCCCGTGAGGTGGTCCACACGGTGACGCGCGTTGTGTCCTCCGATGCGCGGCCCGGTGGCCCCTGCGCTCTCCCAGTTGCTGCAAAAGTGACAGCGGCTCTGACCTTCTTCTCCACCAAGGTAAAATTGTCACTGCGCCTCGCCCTCGTCTCCCTGCGCCAGACTGCGCCATGCACGAAACTTGCAAAATGCCCTGGACACACCCCGTTGGCGTGGCGCAGGCGCGGCGCAGGGCAGGTGCGCCCCGCCTGCGGCTGGTCTACGAAATTAGAGCCCTCTGTTGTGAACCTAGAGGAGCTTTGGCAACAACAGTTCTAAATGACTTCCCTGAAAACAGTTTAGATGAACAAACTGCCATGTCAAGAGAAGATCAGCGATTCCTGAAATCAGTTAACGACTCAGTACAACATCTGAATGGCCATTACCAAATCAGCCTTCCATTAAAACAAAGCACCATCTGTATGCCAAATAACAGAAAACTTGTTGAGCAGCGTTCACAACACCTCAAAAGGCGGCTGCAGAAGGACTCAACGTTTTACAACGAGTATAACACCTTTATAAACGAGCTTCTGGTCAAAGGTTATGCTGAGAAGGTGCCTGAAGAGGAGCTGGATCGTGCTGATGCAAAGGTTTGGTATATTCCGCACCATGGAGTTTATCACCCCACAAAGGGAAAAATCAGAGTTGTTTTTGATTGTGGAGCAAGTTATGGAGGAACATCACTGAATGCTCAACTTCTTCAAGGTCCTGATCTCACAAGCTCTCTGATTGGAGTGGTGACCCGCTTCAGGAAAGAACCTGTGGTGTTAATGGCAGACATTGAGTCTATGTTTCACCAGGTACGAGTTACCAGGTACGAGTTACTCCTGATGACACCGACCTGCTCAGGTTCCTCTGGTGGCAAGATGGAGATCTGGAGAAACAACCTGCTGAGTACCGGATGAGAGTGCATTTATTTGGGGCCACATCATCTCCAAGCTGCGCCAACTATGCCCTCAGAAGGTGTGCAGAGGACTATGGACATAATTATAGTGAGGAAACAGTACACAAGCTACTTCACTGTTTTTATGTTGATGATTGCCTTGTTTCTGTTGCCACGGAGGAGGAAGCTGTGATGCTGCACCAGGAACTTGTCTCTTTATGCTCCAAAGGAGGATTTTCTCTCACAAAGTGGATGAGCAACAAATCAAGTGTGTTGGAGGCTGTACCCGTGAATCTCAGGGCAAAAGAGCTGGGGCACTTGGACATGGAGTTGGACGCTCTGCCTGTTGAGAGAGTGCTTGGTGTTGAATGGTCTGTTAAATCTGACTCGTTTAAGTTCAAGGTCAAATTTAAGGACAGACCACTCACCAGAAGAGGAATATTGTCTACCATCGCCTCAATCTATGATCCTCTTGGAATGTTGAGCCCAGTGATTCTGTCAGCCAAGAAAATCCTGAGAGACCTGTGCAGAAGTAGGATAGGTTGGGACCAGAATGTACCTGAGTTAATTGCTAAGAAATGGTTGAAACTGATCCAACAGCTCCATCTGCTGGACAAATTTGAGGTCAGTAGGTGTCTGAAACCACCTCTGTTTGGAGAAGCCTGTACAGCCCAGCTGCACCATTTTTGTGATGCCAGCGAGAATGGATATGGGACAGTTACTTACCTGGTGTCAAAGAACAAAAACTCTGAACTACACTGTGCCTTTGTAATGGGAAAGTCTCGAGTTGCACCTCTGAAATCTGTGACTATCCCCAGGATGGAGCTCATAGCGGCAACCATGGCTAGCCGTATGGATGTTCTATGGAGAACAGAGCTGCAAATGGATCTGGTGGATTCTGTATTCTGGACAGACAGTGAATCAGTCCTCAAGTACATCAGAAATGAGACCTCACGTTATAAAGTGTTTGTGGCTAACCGGGTCTCGCAAATCCTCAAGGTTTCCTGTGCTGCACAATGGAGGTATGTGGACACTGGTAGTAACCCAGCAGACATAGCCTCCAGAGGGGGGAAAGTTGAGGCGTTCATCAAACACCCTATGTGGTTGTCAGGGCCTCACTTCCTGTTACAGCCTGAGAGTGAGTGGCCTGTCAATCCACAAAACATCAGTCAGCTTTCCCCTGAAGATCCAGAGGTGAAGAAAACAGCTGTGGTAAATGTAATACAGGCTGAAGAGGAGCCAGTTTCTCACTTGATCCAGCATTTTTCCTCCTGGACACGCCTGAAGAGATCTGTGGCATGGATCCTGAGGATAAAAGGCTGGCTTTTGTCCTGTATAGAGAAGAGGAGACATTTACATCAGATTCTGGCACAGTCTGAGCTCACCACTAAGCAACAGGAGTCTTCTGTGGAAGAGGAAATGAACAAGTTTAGAAGGACCTCTGTGATTGGGAGTCTCACAGTGGAGGACTTGGACCACGCTGAGCTGGCTATTGTCAGGTATTGCCAGCGAGCACAATTTCCTGAGGAGTTTGCCAGTCTGGAGAAAGGTCAGCCTATCAAAAAATCCAGTCATCTTCGAAAGCTCTGCCCACGATTGCAAGATGGAGTCCTGAGGGTTGGTGGCCGGCTCAGTAGATCATCCATGCCAGTTGAGATGAAACATCCAGTAATATTGGCGAAAGATCTCCATATTTCAGAGCTTCTCCTGAGACACATTCATCAGCAAGTAGGACATGGTGGACGTAATCACATGTTGGCAAGGTTGAGAGAGAAATATTGGATAACTGGTGCAACCACAGCCATAAGGAAGGTGCTTTCAAAGTGTGTCATGTGTCGCCGCTTAAATGCTAAGCCAGTCCACCAGCAGATGGCAGACTTACCCAATGACAGAATCATGCCTGATGAACCACCATTCACTCGTGTCGGAGTGGATTACTTTGGTCCTTTTGAAGTAAAGAGCAGGAGAAGCATCGTGAAGCGGTATGGTGTCATTTTTACCTGTTTGGCCATCAGAGCAGTTCACCTTGAAGTTGCAACATCACTGGACACTGACTCCTTCATAAATGCCCTCAGACGCTTTGTTGCTAGAAGAGGTCAAGTTCGTGAGCTTCGATCTGACAACGGCACCAACTTCATAGGAGCAGAGCGAGAATTGAGGACAGCTGTGGAGCAGTGGAACAGTAAGCAGATAATGGATGTGATGCTGCAAAAAGGGATAAAATGGAGCTTTAATCCACCAGCTGGCTCACACCATGGAGGACCATGGGAACGCCTTATAGGATCTGTCCGCAAGGTACTTAACTCCACCTTAAAAGTACAAAATCTGGATGAAGATGGCCTTCATACAGTGCTTTGCGAGGCTGAGGCCATCATCAACAGTCGGCCAATCACAAAGGCATCGATGGATGTGAATGACCTGGAAGCACTGACTCCTAATCACCTGCTATTGTTAAAAACCTCTCCATCCTTACCACCAGGAGTATTCCAGGCAGCAGATATGTATACACACAGAAGATGGAAACAGTTTCAATACATGTCTGATCTGTTTTGGAAAAGATGGGTGAAGGAATACTTACCTCACCTGCAGGAGAGCCAAAAGTGGACAGGAGCAAGGAGAAACCTCAAGGTCGGAGACCTCATCCTCATCATGGACAGCACGGCACCTCGGAACTCGTGGCTGATGGGACGAGTAATTCAAACCTTTCCAGACCGGCAGGGATTTGTCCGTCAGGTACGGATAAAAACACGGACTAGCTGTCTGGACCGGCCTGTTATGATTATTTACAGTTAATGCTAACATATATCCAGAGATATCATTTTATGCTAACATTTATTCAAACATATCATGTTGAGGCTGATCAGTTCAAACATGTTAGTTCAACAGGTCAAATGCGCGATAAATCAGTAAAAGTGCAGTTTCAGTTGGAGAGGGCTGGGGGGCCAGTTTCTCTGTTTCACATCCTGTGGTCCTGTGGTTTTGCGGAACTGCGAGAACCTTTTGTTGAACTCTTGGTTGAACTTCTGCCTTAAGTCTGACCTTTACCTAGCCGTTATAGCTTATCTTTCCTGGCAGACATAGCTTATGAAACCAGACATGATCTGAACATGTGATAAGGTGGTACAGCCCCAAAGCCTGATGTGTATAAGATCATGTTCATGCTTGGGTTCAATGCTCTTTGCCTGTACATCCCTAGTGAGGTGCAGATCAGAGCCCTCGGCAGCTGAGAGATTTTTACTATCTTTTGTATTGTTTCACATATTGTCAATAAATGGTTGGCTAACTGATCTAATCTGGACTTGTGCCTTCTTCCAAACAGAACTAAACCTTTAACAGGCCTATTACAAAGATCTGTTTGCTGCAGGAAGCTAAGGCTGGTTAAGGACGAACTGGCCTTAGTAGAGACTTTGGATCCTGTGGACCCCTTGCAGAACTCAATTCGTGGATTGATTTTTGATTTTTTTTTTTTTTTTTTTTTTTTTTTGATTACATTTGACTGTGAACTTGTTTTTTGTTTTTTTACTTGATTTTGGTTTATGACTTGAAACATGAAGAAAGAAGATTCCAGTGTGGATTATTATTATTATTGATGGACACTAATTTGCAGGCTTGTAAAATTGTTGTTTGTTATTGCTGCTGCGTTTATGTCTCCTATTTGTTAAATTGATAATGGTAATTATTGAGCAATAATTAAGGAGCTGGTGTGTAGGAGCCACAATGTAGTAAGTCTGTATGTGTCACATGGTATCTGTATTAACGCACAGGAGCTTGGGTCATGTGACGTATGTGGTGAATGCCGGTAGCTACTAGGAAGCATGCTTACCTGCAGTCAGGAGGAGAGAGGGGAGCGGGGTAGCTGTAACTGTTGTTGACCACTTTGCTTTGCCTTTTGTTTTATTCCATTCTGTTGTTGCTGTGCACCCAAATCGGTACAGTGTGTGTAACCGTGCAAGCCACTTGAGACGGTGTGACTACCGTAAATGGAGTTATTGGACCCAAAAAGCAAATCACGAGAGCAAATAAAGGTGCAACACCAATATTGGGCTAACTGCACAGTGTTGCCTTGAGGCAATGAATAAAAATTAACAGTTTTACTGTATAAAGATGAACAAAATAAGTAGTCAAACAATCAAATATACTTCTTTACATATTAATGCACATGCATTTATTTTTTGTATATGGTTATTTTAATGTAAATATGTAAAAAAGTGATATTTATCTTACCTACTAGTGGCGATCTGTCCCATGCAGTGCTGCTTCCTGAAAGGGGGTCGGGGGTTCGAATCTCGGTATGGAGCAAAAGACAGCTACCGGTGTGGGTCCTTGGGCAAGACCCTTACCTTCCTGATAGAGAAATGGACCCTTAGCCCTTATTGCCCACCTCATTACATGAGTGTGTTAAAACAGAAAGTCACACCGGCTCAGACGTTGCCTGGGTTAACAAGGTCTGTGTCACATGCTGAGGAACCAGGGCATTGTGATGACAAAACAGTCGCTGCAGAACCAGACAGACCAACCTGTGCACTGCCTGGATTGATTACACAAAAGCCTATGACTCAATGCCACACACATGGATCCTGGAATGCCTGAAGCTGTACAAGGTCAACAAAACTCTAAGAGCCTTCATTGCAAACTCAATGAGTCAATGGAACTCCACCCTTGAGGCCAACTTCGAGTCAATTGCACAAGTCTCCATCAAATGTGGCATATACCAAGGTGATGCTCTGTCCCCACTGCTGTTCTGCATAGGATTGAACCCCCTCAGCCAAATAATCAACAACACTGGCTACGGATACAGACTCCGAAATGGGACCACCATCAGTCACCTCCTCTACATGGATGACATCAAGCTGTACGCTAAGAGTGAGCGAGACATCGACTCACTGATCCACACCACCAGGATCTACAGCAGATACATCGGAATGTAGTTCGGACTGGAGAAGTGTGGCCGAATGGTGACAAAAAGAGGGAAGGTAGTCCATACAGGCATTACACTCCCAGAAGGCAGAATAGCAGATGTGGAGGAGAGCTACAAATACCTTGGCATACCACAGGCAAATGGCAACCACAAAGAGGCCACTAGGAAAGCAGCAACGGCCAAGTGCCTGAAGCGAGTAAGGCAAGTCCTAAAGAGTCAGCTCAATGGCAGAAACAAGGTTCGGGCAATTAACAGCTATGCCCTGCCAGTGATCAGATACCCAGCTGGAATAATAAACTGGCCAAAGGAGGAAAATTCAGGCCACAGATGTTAAAACTCGGAAGTTGCTCACCATGCATGGGGGGTTTCACCCCAAGTCCAGTATCCAGAGGCTATACACTAAGTGCAAAGAAGGAGGCAGAGGGTTAGTGAGCATCAGAGCCACTATCCAAGATGAAACATCCAAGCTCCATGACTACGTCAGGAAGATGGCCCCAAGAGATCAAGAGCTTAGTGAGTGTCTCAGACAGTGGAATCTGACAGTGAAGGAGGAACTAGAGGAACCATCATGGGAGGAGAAACCCCTGCATGGGATGTACCACCGACAGATAGCTGAAGTGGCTGATATGAACAAATCCTACCAATGGTTAGAGCGGGCTGGACTGAAGGACAGCACAGAGGCACTAATCATGGCTGCACAGGAACATGCCTTGAGCACCAGAGCAATAGAGGCCCGGATCTACCACACCAGGCAAGATCCCAGGTGCAGGCTGTGCAAAGACAGCCCTGAAACAGTCCAGCACCTAACAGCAGGGTGTAAGATGCTGGCAGGACAAGCATACATGGAATGCCATAACCAAGTAGCCAGTATAGTGTACAGGAACATCTGTGCAGAATATGGACTGGAGCCCCCAAGGTCAAAATGAGAAGCACCTCCCAAGGTGATTGAGAATGGCCGAGCAAAGATCCTGTGGGACTTCCAGATACAGACCGACAAAACGGTAATTGCCAACCAATCGGACATTGTAATCGTGGATAAGCAGCAGAGGAAAGCCATTGTGATTGTTGTAGCCATCCCAAGTGATAGCAACATCAGGAAAGAGGAACATGAGAAACTAGAGAAATACCAAGGGCTCAAAGAAGAGCTAGAGAAAGCCTGGAAGGTGAAGGCAACAGTAGTGCCTGTGGTCATCGAGGCACTCGGGGCAGTGACCCCCACACTGGAGAAGTGGCTCCAACAGATCCCTGGAGAAACATCAGACATCTCACTCCAGAAGAGTGCAGTCCTAGGAACAGCTAAGATACTGCGCAGGACCCTCTAGCTCCCAGGCCTCTGGTAGAGGACCCGAGCTGAAGAGGATGAACAGACACCCACCCCACCGGGGAGAGGGGGGTGGGTGAGAGAAGAGGTTTTTTTATATATTAAGTGATGTTCCCAAAACTTGTGTTCATATGGGATACCAACCTCCGTGTATGTGCTAAGTTTGGTTTGGATCCTGGCCTTATTCTGGATCACCAGATCCAGAATAGTATCTGTTACAGGGGTTGTGGAAAAGCTTCTGCTGGAACTGAGATGCTTGGTGGTGGTTTTCACTCTCTGAGTGCTTTTCTGGTTAACTTTACTTTTTTTCTTAAAATGTGATACTGTAAAACTTGAGTTCCTCCTCTGGGAAGTAATTAAGTATCCAATCTTATTTTATATCCTGAACAATCCCTTGTCAACATACCTACCTGCTAATTTCTGATTTCATTCCTATTACCTTGACTGTATTTTTTGGAGTGCATGTCACTGCTGCTGGCTGCAGGGGCTCATGCTCTTTGTGGATTATTTTACCAATCAGTAACACTGTAAGGCAAAGTCCTTCAGTTATAACCATCTTCAGGTTAAAGGTCGTATCATGTTCAGATAAACAAAGCAGGCAGAGCTGTTGACGCTCAGATCAACCATGATCCTCTTGTTTGTACTGGTGGCCCTGGCCACTTCACACGCTGTGAGTATTTATATTTTTATTATGTAATTAACATTTTGTAATAGGCTTGTATTTATCATTGTAATGAGGGCTTGCTTTGGTTTTCTCATGTAGGTTCCTCTTTCCCTCAAAGTGCATGGTAAGTTTAAAGATGATTTCCTTAATTTGTGAAGCAGTTTGAAGGATGCAGTGGGTCTCTAAACCGTCTGTGTGTGTTTCAGAGGTGTATGAGAACGGTGAGGATGAAAACCCCATCCTAAACCGGGGTGAGTGACAAACGTCAAACAAGCAAACAAACTTAAAACAACAGAGAAAAAATGCACATTGTAAATATTGTTTAATGTGCTGCAGGCTCAGGATTAAACCTGTTTGAAGGGGATATTAAGATTCGAGTAAGTTCTCTGTTCTTTTCTGTTTTGTGTCTGTGAGTGTGAGGGCTGGACCTGAGACCCTTTTCACTCATCAAAAAAATATGTATTCTCAATCTGTTTAATCTCTACTTCAGGGTTCTGAGTCAGGCCATGGGGATGCTCTATCAATGTTTGTTAAATGGTGTGATGACAGCCTCCTGGACCTTAATGTCCAAAAGACAAAGGAACTGATAATTGACTTCAGAAGGACTGGCCTGGGGCTTTCACCTGAAGCTAGCATTATCCATGGTGAAGATGTGCAAACTGTTGACTCTTACAAGTATCTTGGAACTGTGTTTGACTCTGACCTAAAGTTTGTTCAGAACACAGAGTCAATAGTTAAACGAGGTCAACAAAGGATTCATTTGTTGCGGAAGCTGAACTCCTTTAGTGTTTCTGAGGGCATCCTATCTTGTTTTTATCATTCTTTTATTGAAAGCCTTTTAACATTTTCCTTTGTTTGCTGGTTTCACGGATTATCGGTAAAGGACAGAAACAGCCTGAACCAGATTGTAAAAGTCTGCTCCATGATTATTGGAATACAGCTGACAGATCTGAGCTCTCTCTAGGAGAAACGCGTGGTCCAGAAAGCCAGAGGAATTATGGATCAGCCCGGGCACATCCTCTTCTCTGACTTTTCTCTTATGCCCTCTGGACGGCGCTACTATGCACCCCCAAGGAAAACAAATAGATACTCCAACACATTTATCCCCTCAGCCATCAGGCTGCTAAATGCTGGGTTGTAGCCTGAAGATGATATGTGGCCTGTGCCACATTGTATCTTAGTAATTTCACCGTGGAACTTTACTGCTAACTGTATTTATTATTATTAGTAGTAGTATTTATTGCTGATTCTGCTGACCTGTGGGTACTGACAGGGGAATGTTGCTGTCCATATGCTGTTATGAATGTTTGTTCCCTGATTTGTTTAGATGGCTCAATAAGGCAGGGTAACTGTGAACGGAATTGCCCTTTGGGGATTAGTAAAGTTGTCTAAATCTGAATCTGAATCTGAATCCTTTGAGTAACAACAGGGCATAATGTGTCTCGTAACTTGCTGAAATGAATTTTATGAGCCTTGTTTACAAACTGCAGTTTATGAGGCCCCAAACTTATCTCAGCTGCTCTGTCACGTTTCAGGGAGGGAGGAATGCTCTGATTAACAAGTCTTACAGATGGCAAATGCCGATCCCCTACATACTTGGTGATGATTTGGGTATGTACTTGTTCTTACCAGAGATTCACCGCAGGATTAAAAACCTGAATTACAGGATAAAAGTCTCTGTAGATTCATGACGGATCTCTTTCATTTTCAGATCTCAATGCCAAGGGATGCATCCATCAGGCTTTTGAAATGTACCGGCTGAAGTCTTGTATTGACTTCAAACCTTATGAGGGAGAAAAGTCATACATCAAGTTTGAAAAGCAAGGAGGGTAGGACTCCAGTTTTTACTTGTGTTAACTGTGCCAACTCTACCTAAAAATAAGGATAACCAACCATCGATTACAGCCATTTATGGATTCAGAACTAAACTGTGAAAAAATGTCTAACCCTCTACTGCATGACTTTTTAATTTTTGGGGAAAAAATATTTCACCCTATTTTGGGGGCGCTTGGATCCCGTGATAATACATCAACCATAAAATTTGAACCCCCACCTCCTCCCAAACAGATATTGGTCTGTTGCTTCAAGGCAACATTGTGGGGTAATAAACACCAAGGTTTTCTTTAATAAGTTTAATTATTGGAACAAGAGAAAACAAATTAAAAAAACAACAAATAAACAATGTAAACATTTCACAGAAAGATAAAAAACAGCAAAATGCATCACCATTTTGATTTTATTGATCTATTTGTCAAAATGCTGACCCCTAAGCTCTCAACTTTTATATTCTTGCACCGCAGCATGGCAAGAGACAGTGATGTGTGTCTTCTGCTTGTGATTCCACCTGTAATGATAATCAGAGATTATTTATTTATTTATTTATTTATTTATTTATATTGTGCTTTACATTTGAAAACATGTTAAAACCACAATGATCATTTAAATACATACAAACACATCTCTACACACAAATGCTAATGCATGATATTGCCTGAACAAACCTGGGCCTTGAGGCAATGAAAGAATGAAAATTAACAGTTTTACTGTATAAAGAAGAACAAAATAAGTATTCAAACAATTAAATATACTTCTTTAAATATTCATGCACATGCATTTATTTTTTATGGTTATTTTAATTTAAACATGTAAAATAGTGATATTTATCTTACCTACTAGTGGCGATCTGTCCCATGGGTGCTGCTTCCTGAAAGGGGGTTTCTCATCCCCAAATGAATGTCACACAACCTTCAGCTCATCCTTTCATTGGACAGAGATGTGTCTGTTAGCATTATTTGAAAAAAAAAGTTTTATTTTCTTTTAAAGGGAAAGAAAAATGTGATTTGTTTCCTGAGGGTGAGTAGAGGGTTAAATTTAAACCAGAAATTGGGAAAAATACCCCCATTCACAACACGCATACCAAACCAAACAACAAAAACGACAGATTTAGAAACAGACTAAAGAAAGAAAACTGCTGCACTCACCTTTTGTGAAATCAACAACCAAAACTTTTTATGATGAACATGTGTACAGGTGTAATCATGGTGAGGTCGCTGTTGCTGTTGGCAGGATTGCTTGCAACAAACACTTATGCTCTAATGCAGTGATTCTCAACTGGTGGGTTGTGACCCAAAAGTGGGACACAGACCATTTTTCAGTGGGTTGTGAGCCTTTGTCTGGGCAAAGAGTGTTAAGGAAAAAATCCAGTGCTTTTATTTTGAAGGGGATTCTTTTTCATGCATTGGGCTGCTATCTATTCACACTTCTTATCAATAGGTCTTGCTAATACCCTGTAATGCTAATTGGCTCCTGTGTTAATAGAAAGGTGTTTATTATATATTCAATCACTGGGTACTCAGCTAAAGCTACATGTTTTTAAGATTCTTTTCAAATACTTCTCAGTAGCTGGACTTTTTTATTCCATGTTTTTGCATGAAAACTGTTGAGTCTGTTAAAAAGGCTGCAGTAAGTGAAGTGTTGTGTGTTGTGACTGCCTCATGCTCAATGGCTATTTGAAATGAAATGAAATGAAATTTATTTTTGAACATGAGAATCAACAAGGAAGCATTTTTCACATAACATTTCTCACAGAAAATAAATAAATTAAAGGTCTTTACATGTTCAAAAAAGGAGAAGGAAGAAGTTAACTTATGTTTAACTTCCCCTTTTATACACCCTATATACCCTTTTATTTAATGCTACTAACTGAATATTATTAATACAGGGCTGTTCAGTATGAATCCACTGATGCAGGGTTATTACAGCTACAGGTATATTCTTGGAATCTCGAGTCCCTAAGACGCCCTTGTATGTAGTAATTAAAATGCAGCCACTTGAGTGTTCAAGGGATATTTCCATCTCTAGCAGTGCCACCTGCTGGTCATTTTGGTTTCTAATTAAACTTTTTGTGTACTTTGATATTCTGTTCTTTCTCAACTTTCGAGTGCAGTATCTTTTTATTAAATAAATTTGAGAAGTTGAAAACTTTCCTTGATTTGGGTCACAGCTTGACATTAAGGGGTGGTGTTGGATCCCATAGCCAGACCAGTTGAGAACCACTGCTCCAATGCAAATATGTCAAACTTAAGGCCAAATCCAACCCCCCAAAAGGTTTTATCACAGTATTTGGGACCTTTTTAGATCATTAAAAACAAACAGATTTTAAAATATTTTTTAACATATTTAAACAGATTTAAATATGTTATTTCCCACATTTACCATCATACATGTGTAATAAGGAAGAGAAGATGTTGATGTGATGATATATTCAGGGGCGGACACTAGCCGGCACAATCAACCCACTTACAGGTTAAAACTACTCAAAAAATTGTTGGCTTGACAATATGCTACGGTAAGATTCTTTACAGTGTTTAACTGTAAAGAGTTAAAGCTCCTGTGTTTACAACTTTAGTATGATGGGATGTAGGGGTTATGTATCCCTCCACTATCGGCTGGTCAGACAATCAGAAACAAAAAAATCTAACTTCACTAAAACTGAACTGAAAATTTGTGATTTTGACTTGAACAATGATAACGTGTTGTTAGTTGTGGGTACAAGAGGATAATTTTATAAACCAGAGTACACAGGGGAAAAACTTTAGCAGATGGAGTCACAGGTGAAAGAGGGATGGAGGACGGAGGAGCAGGCCCATTGCTGTCATGAGTGAGACTTAGTGACCATCATCAGAGCTCTTTTATCCTGGTAAGCCTTCAAACTGCTGTAGTGTGTGGTAGCCCTGATCGGTAAAATGGGCACTGCAAACACAATGCTCTGTCGCTGCAGAGGGGTAAGTCCTGATGTCCATATTTAAAACAGCAGGTCAATTTTATAATAATATCCAGGGAACTAGATCTCAATCAGCTTGTGGTCCGGTGACCACTAACTGACTTCGCTGCGGCAGTCTGACCTGATCTAATGAGGGGGGTTTATGGCGGAAGGATACACATTCCCTTTGTTGCATCACAAAATAGTTCTTAACACAGGGGCTTTGTCAAGGAAAAGTTAAACACTGCAAATAATATTATAGTATCATACTGTCAAGCTAACATAGTTTTCTAAGTAGTTTTTACCTGTAAGTTGGCTAATGGTGGAACTATGAACTGCTATGTACATGCTAGCATCCCCCCGGGATATCTCTCCCCAGGGACAAAGCTCACAAGTTCCTGTACTGGCACTCATATTTACTAGTGCTCTTCAAAAACTCAGATCTAAATAAGTTTGTCTAGTTTCAAGTCAGAATTATCTAAAACATTTTTTCTATCCCACATTCACTTAACACGTGGAGATAAGTGTTTTATTTTAAGGAATGAGAGGCAAAAATAAGGCACTGAATTGCTAGTAATTATAAGAAAATATCTGCCAATGAATCAGGGAAAGCTTGACTCATTGAGGGTCTTAAATTAAAGTTTAATGTCTGCTCTGGATAGAAAAATTAAGACAACCTTCAAGTTAAACTTGTCTTGTTTTACTGGCAGATTACTTGACTTATTACAAGAAACTCAGGCCTTATTTTTAGTTTTTATATCTTCAAAGAAGATCTTAGTAAAGACGTCAGAAATTTGTGGCTTAGAATCAGTCTTGTGAGATTTTCTTGACTTCAAATTGGACAAATACTCTCATCTAGATTTGAGTTTTTGCAGTGTGCCATGGACCTCTAGCAAACTCACTTCAAAAACCCAAAATAACCCTTTAAGTTCTGACACAATATTAAAATTTCCTGTTTTAATCTCTCCCATGAACTGCTTTACCTTGTCTTTTATTTGATTTTTGTTTCCTCTGTTTGTTTGTTTTTTTTATTTTAGTTTACAGCATAATCACGCTGCTCTTTTTATACATTCAAAGGTGTTGGTCCTATGTGGGAGACCAGCAGAATGGTCAAGTTTTGTCTTTAGGCTCTGGTTGTGACCACAAGGCTGTTATTGAGCATGAACTTCTTCATGCCGTTGGATTTTACCATGAACAGTCTCGAACAGACAGAGACGACTACGTCAACATTTGGCTAGATCAGGTGACACCTGGTATGTGCTTTAAATCCCTGGGCTTGAATATTTCTTTTTAATAATTTAATGTAAGACCACCATTTCATCAATTACTTTTACCAATAATGCCACTTTAAAAGCAAAAATAGTTTCACATTTTCTTTGACAATTTGGTTGTGAAAAGAAAGACTCAACATTTTGATGTTCTCCACAGGATTAGAGCACAACTTCAACAAATACAACGATGACTTCATCACGGACCAAAACACGCCATATGACTACGAGTCCGTCATGCATTATAGGCCTTTTTCATTTAATAAGAATGAATCCATCCCCACTATTACCACAAAGATCCCAGAGTTCTTCAACATCATTGGCCAGTACCTCGACTTCAGTGAGCTGGACACCCTCAGGCTCAACAGGATGTACAACTGCAGTATGTATCTGTGGCAGTCACTGACACATGTTCATGTTTTCATCAGTTTTTTCCATTCAATATATTTCACTAGTCCACCTGGGAAAGTGTTTTGGGAGGGCAGGATCTTTTAAAAGCATATCTGGCAGGTGATTGGAAGATCTTTCCATCATTATGGGCCAATCAGGTAATGTAGCAGGCGGGAGCTACTAGGGGTGGGAATCGCCAGAGACACCACGATACGATATTTAAGTCACAATACGATATTATCACAATATTGCGATATACTGCGTATTGCGATATCAAAAATATCACGATATATAGCAAAGTTTTCAGCTGCAAAAGATGCTAACATACTTCATCTTGATCAACATGTGTCATCTGTTAAAAAAAAAAGTTTTTCGTCTATTCATCTTACTTCAAACATTTATTCAAATAAAATTGACTTGAAGCAGCAGCACATTCAAGTGTAAAAACACAAATAGCAGCTTGGTTAAAACCAAATATAAAAATAAAACATGTCTGTCTTTTCCAACTGTAAGACAAATCTTATACAAATTCAAACATGGTCTACTACTCATTGTACTCTTACAATTGTACTCTTTTACTTGACAAAATTGACTGTTTGTATTGCAGCCAACATATTTTGTTTTGCAGCTTTTAAAAACAAGATTTTCAAAGTGAAATTACTTTAAAATAAACTGAATAGAAAAATAAAACATGACTGTCTTTTCTACAAGACAACTACAAATGTTACACAAATCAAAACATCATGTACTATTCATTGTAATCAAGTGTTCCCTTTACCTGACAATCTTAACCGTTTGTACTTCAGTCTAGACAAACTTAACTGAAAACAGACTTGAACTATTGTGCTACTAACACTGCAACTCACACAAGTTTTGTAGCTTTTAGTTGCAAAGTAAATTGGCTTTACATTAAATCTGAAAATAAAATATGTTCTCCAAAAACAAAAAGTTCACATGAAATTAAATTAGAATTTGTATTCTTAAATTAAAAAATCTAATTTAAACGTTACAGTGACATTAAATCAAAATGTACTGTAAAATCAATAAAGTGTAACTGTTTGCTCCTGGCTTGTGAGCTAAAATTCAATGACAGGTGGACAGTGAAGGAATATCAGCATTCTTGCTCAGAAAGAGGAGCTGATCAACATGTTCAGTTGTCAGAGTGCTTCTTTGTGCTGTGACGATGTCACCTGCTGTTGAGAAGACTCTTTCTGCTGAGACGCTTGTACCAGGGACACAGAGGTATCTTTGCGCCAGCTTAGCAAGTGAAGGATAGACTTCTTCATGTATTTTCCACCAGCTGAGTGGGTTCTCTGTGAGTGCCAGGGGTGCGACTTCAGTGTATCTTCTTACCTCCTCCTCAGCTGCGGCAGACAGTGATTTTGGTGGTAATGCAACATCACCATAACTGTGACCAAGCAAGTCTACAAGCCCACGTGACTTCTTGGCTGGGATGACAAGGGATTCAGGATCCTCCTCAGAGTGACCGGGTCTCTCCTGATGTTCCAAGACCTCTGCCTGCAAGATGGTTGACTGCGTTTCTTTCTGCAGAATCCACACATGCAAAAGCAGAAAGAGAAAGAGAGAGAGAAAGAGGAGGGCTTATGAATTCAATGTATTTAGGTATACACAAGTATTGAGTACATATGCTGTGTATTTATATATTATTATTATTTATTTTATATATGTATATATATATATATATATATATATATATATATATATATATATATATATATATATATATATATATATATATATAATTTATAATTTATTTACAAGACAGTGGCAACCAGCTAAATAAAATAATTGTTATCTGGCTTTGTGTTAATAAATCTTTAGCTCTAAAACTAAAACTCTAATGGAGCAGAGGCATTTCTCAGGCTGTGTTTATAAAAAAAATGCATTAAAAAAAACAAAAAACAAAGAAAATATTAGTTATTTAAATGTTTGTTTACCTGAAGGGCTACAGCCTCAGCAACCGCTCTGGCATAAGTGTCCTGTCTCTCTTCTGGGGTCAGGAACGGCAGGGTTTTAAACTTGAGGTCGAGAGCTGATGATGTGTAGAGGGTGTTTTTCTCCGCTGAAGTCACATATCTTTTGTTGAGATCTTGTCTGCTAATTTGTTTGATGTCTCGGACCAATGTTGTGTCACCAATACTGTCATGTGTGTTGTGGAGCAGCTGCGCGAGCAGCGGAGCCACAACTGACAGACTAGGACTCTTCTCCTCCGACATTACTGTGGTCGCCACCTTCATTGACTTTAAGGCCCGGACAATTTCTTCTGCATGCGCAATGTCCGTCTCATTCAGAGTGAAAATGTCACTGTCACTCCTCCTAACTTCGGGAGACAACAGGGCTGCACAAATTGCAGGCTGCTGTTCAAGGAACCTCAGAAGCATTTCGTATGCACTGTTCCATTGAGTGCTTACGTCAGTTTTGAGTTTGTGGCTCGGAAGCTGCAACATTTTCTGCTTCGTTTCCAAAGCGTGGTTTGCCACCGTGCTTCTGTTGAAAAAGGCAGTAATGCGTCGCACTCTCGCCATAAGCCTGGCTACTGTTGGCAGGCTTAATGCCCGCTGTGATGCAAGATTGAGTGTGTGGGCGAAACACTTGACATGGACGTATCCCGCTAACTGAATGGCGACACACATATTAGAAACGTTGTGTGTTACCACAACCAAGTCTTTGTTTGCAATCCCCCACTCTTCTGCTGCATTTCGCAGGAGCTCTGCGATGTTTGCCCCGGTGTGGCTTTCATGTACCGCTCGCGTTTGCAAAACATGCGACTGCAGTTCCCAGTCCTCTGTGATGTGGTGTGATGTTATGGTCATGTATGAGTCTACTGACCTCCACGTCCAAGCATCACAGGTTAACTCGACCCGTTTTGCTGTTCTCAAAGATTCTTCGACTTTCTGCTTAACCCCTCGGTAGAGTTTAGGCACAGCGGTTTCGGCAAAGAAACAGCGAGAAGGAATCACATATCTGGGCTCAAGCATCTTCAACATGTTGCAAAAGCCGGTGTTTTCCACCATGCTGTATGGACGTAAGTCTTTCACCATGAAGTAAACGATGGACTGAGTTATCTTCTTTGCACGCTCAGAATGTGGAGGTAGCTTTACCATGCTCAGTATGTCCAATGTCGGTTGATTTTTTGCAAGCGCTGGTTTCGTTTGGCCCTCACCTGCCAATGCAGCTGGATGGTAGTGGGAGAGGTGAACTCTCATGTTTGTGGTGTTCCCAGAGTATTTAACTTTCGTACGGTATTCCTTGCAGATCGCGTGTGTCATGTCAATGTCTTTCTTTCCCTCTTTGGAGAAAAATCCAAAATAACTCCAGATGTTTGACTGGAATTTTGATGGTGCGTTTACCAGTTCTTCTTTCTCATTTGTTTCTCCTTCCTCCATCTTTGCTGTGCTGTGATCACCTCTGACCTACGTCACGTGCCAGCTAAATCTCGAGGCAGCCGCCCCCTCGCTGTGTTGAGCTTACCAGACAGTGAACGGTTAGCACCATCTAGTGGGCTAAAGCAGCAATTGATTTTATTTTGGTGCATAATAAAGAGTTGAGTTTATATTTGCAGCCTTAGTTAAGGATGTATGTGACTAAAAATATCGATATTTGGTGTCTCTGAATCGATACAATATCACCACGCAAAATATCGCAATATTTCGCTGTATCGATATTTTCCCTCACCCCTAGGAGCTACTGCACTACAGAATGTGAGCCACTGCGTAAAACAAACTTTCATCAAAACATGTCGGAATTGTAGCATAATTGTCCTTCCTATAGAGTAGTTTGTAGCAATGATAATTATTTTTCATAAGTTGAAGAAGTGCAGCCCAGATCTGATTTGACTGCTACTGAAGCTGTTAGCATCTATGCTAATCCCAAGATACAAGACTTCACTAATGTACCCACTAATCCAAAATTAGAGACCAACAATAATGCTTCAAACAAAGGACTCAAACAATGGCTAAAATCAAAACAACAGTACTCACATGAATAATTTTAACTGGTTGATTGCCTGACCAAGTTGCCTTTGCTTTGTAGCTTATGTATGTATTTAATCTGAAAAGCTGTTTCTCTTTTACTGTTGCGATGTTATTGTACACTTCATTTTTATTACTTTAACATTTCAAAAGCCTCCTGTGGACAAGTGTTGCAAAGTAGCACATGTGCTAAAACACTCAAACAATGCATCTGGTTTGTCCAATGTAATTGTGATGTCCACATCAAATAAACAATAGATAAAATAAAAACAATAATCTCTGTACGATCAGTCACTATTTTCTGTCTGCTCATAGCTCCCACCTCTTCCTGTTCTCAGGATGCTGATTGGGCCGTGCCGTGTTGTAGATCAGAGCAAGATGGATCTGCCTGATTGCAGACATTAAATCAGGCAGATCCATCTGCATGACAAGGTCACAGTATTTCGGCACAGTGAATACCAGACACAACCATTTCTAAAGTGTCCTGAAGAGCTCTGAAGTGTTGTGAATACAAACATTGGTGTAACTCTTCACCCATGTCTCTCCCAAGCTGCTCCTCTCACCATGCTGGACAAATGCTCCTTTGAGTATGCCAGCATCTGTGGGATGATTCAGTCCTCCACTGATGACGATGACTGGATTCATCACAAGAGTATCGCAGGAACAGAGGACCACACACTGTTAGGAAATTGCAGAGGTCAGAGGTGAATCTACTCTAGTAATTATTCTCAGTCCACTGTTAAATGGACACATATGAGTTGTGTATTTTGTGTAATTTTTTTTGGTACTTGTAGATGCTGGGTACTCCATGTACTTCAACACCATGACAGGGGAACTTGGAGAGTCTGCTCTGCTGGAATCCCGAGTCCTGTACCCAAAAAGACAGACTCAGTGTCTGCAGTTCTTCTACAAGATGACTGGGAGCTCTGATGACAGCCTGGTGATTTGGGCCAAAATGGATGATGGCACAGGCACAGTTCGTAAAATCAGGAAAATTCAAACCTTCCAAGGTATTTCATTTATGTGCATTTTTAAAGTGGCTGCATATATGGGATCAAAAATATCTTAAGATTATTTTAGTCATGAAGTAATCGTATGAGCAGTTAAAATCATTAAAAACTAAGATTCTCTCTGTCCACACAGACAATAAATGCATAAAATCTGTGGTGAAATAGCAGCATTGATTCTTACAAGTCTGGTGTTTCCTCGTCTCCAGAATTAGTGTTATGTTAGGCTATCTGCCTGATGACTTCGTTGTTACCTCCGCCAAGGAGGTTATGTTTTTACCTGTGTTTGTTTGTCCGTGTGTAAGCAAGATTACACTAAACTACTGGATGGAGTTTGCTGAAATTTTCAGGAGATGTTGGTAATGGTCCAACTTAAAAGTGATTAGATATTGGTGGTGATCCAGATAACTGCCATTAGGGAATGATCCTTTTTGCTCAATAACTGTCTAACTAGTAATGATATCAACATGATGGTTGTGGTTTTTTCAGGGTCAAGGAATTATATTATGATGGTAACTTTATCCTGGAACTATTGCTTATACATCTAACAGCAATATGTGAGCTACCTTGACGGAGGTTTGTGCTCTCTGAGTGCTTTCTAGTTACTTAAAGGACAGGTACAAGAATAGGACTTAAGATCTAGATCTGCGTAAAAATGATCCACAAAAGTTAAATCCCAATAATTTCTAACCCCAGATGGACTGTTCTATATATTTAACTAGTCCATCTAGGAAAGAGCCCAAAGAAAGTGTTTGGAAATGGGCAGAACCTCAAAAGCATATCCGGCAGGTGAATGGACCATTGTTTTATCAATCACATTTGTTACGGGCCAGTCAGATAATGCAGTAGGCAGGCACTGTTGCCACTGTGTTAAGTACAGAACGTGAGCCACTATGTAGAACTGACAATCTCCACAATGTTAAAAGAGGTGCAAAAATATCCTTCCTATCGAGAAGTGTGTAGTGTTGATATTTGTTTTTGTCAAAACAGTTAAATCATTTTAATGAACGCTGTAACATGAAGAAAGTGCAGGTGCAGCTCCACAAACATGAAAAAGCCACCTAATTTTGGAGAGGGTGCTCAATCACTATTAAATTTTACTATTAACTAGAAAGCACTTGGAGAGCACAAAGCTCCGCCAAGGTAGCTCACATATTACTGTTACATTTATAAGCAATAGTTCTATGATACAGTTACCATCATAATAATAATAATAATAATAATAATAATAATAATAATAAATTTTATTTATCAAGCGCTTCTAGGCACTCAAAGACGCTGTACAGAGGTTAAGAGCATCATAGAAAACAACATCATAATAAAAACATGATTAAAAAGAAAAGAAAAGGAACATAAAGTACATGTAAAAGCAGTCATACATTAAAAGCAATTCTAAAAAGGTGGGTTTTGGTGAGGGTTTTAAATGTGGGCAGGTTCGGACAGTTTCGTATGTGTGATGGTAATGCGTTCCAGAGGGTGGGGGCGGCAACAGAGAAAGCTCTGTCTCCCCAGGATTGGTACTTGGTGTCAGGTGGTAGGGAAAGGAGGTGGGCTTCAGAGGATCGGAGGTCACGGGAGGGGGTGTAGTGGTGGAGCAGGCTGGAGAGATAGGAGGGGGCCTGATTATGGAGGGCTTTGTGGGTGAGGAGGAGGATTTTGAAGTGTATTCTGTATTTTATGGGGAGCCAGTGGAGGTTTCGGAGGACAGGGGTGATGTGGTCTAGGGAGCGGGTGTGGGTGAGCAGGCGGGCGGCAGAGTTCTGGATGTATTGCAGTTTGTTGAGTAGTTTGGAAGGAAGGCCGTAGAAGATGCTATTGCAGTAGTCAAGTCTTGAAGTGATGAAAGCATGGATGAGGGTTTCAGCAGTGGAAAAGGAGAGAGATGGACGGAGACGGGCAATGTTTTTCAGGTGGAAGAAAGCGGTTTTGGTGAGTTGATTGATGTGATGTTCCAGAGTGAGATGGGAGTCAAAAATGATACCAAGGTCGTGGACATGTGAAGATGGGGTGAGGGAAACATTGTCTATTGAGAGAGTGACGTTGTTGGTGGTTGTGGTGAGGGATTTGGGGCCGATGATTAGAAGGTTGGATTTTTCACAGTTCAGTTGGAGGTAGTTTGTTTGCATCCAGAGTTTAATTTCAGTCAGGCAGTTGGTCAGCGTGGAGAGGGTAGGGGCAGTGATGGAGTTTGTGGAGATGTAAAGTTGGATGTCATCAGCATAGCAGTGGAAGCGGAGACCATGACGATGGATGATTTTACCAATTGGGAGAATGTAGAGAATGAAGAGGAGGGGACCAAGCACCGAACCCTGGGGGACACCATGGGACAGGGGAGCTGTGGGGGAGGTACAGTTGTTGATATGGATGAATTGATATCTGTCTGTGAGGTATAATTTGATCCAGGAGAGTGCAGTGCCGGTGATGTGTAAAGTTGATTGGAGACGGGAAAGGAGGATGGTGTGGTTGATGGTGTCGAATGCTGCAGTGAGGTCAAGGAGTATGAGAATGGTGAGGTGTCCAGAGTCTGTAGAGAGGAGAAGGTCATTGGAGACTTTGAGGAGAGCTGTTTCAGTGCTGTGTTTGGGTCTGAAGCCGGATTGAAATGGTTCAAACAGGTTATTGGAGGAGAGATGGGTTTTGAGTTGAGAGGCCACAGCACGTTCCAGTATTTTGGAGAGAAAGGGAAGGTTAGAGATGGGCCGGAAATTATTTGGGTTATCTGGGTTGAGACCTGGTTTTTTGATTATGGGGGTAACAGCAGCCAGTTTGAGGGGTTGAGGGACAGAACCAGAGCTGAGAGAGGAGTTGACAATAGCAGTGATAAGAGGTGAGATGGCAGGGAGGCAGTCCTTGATGAATTTTGATGGCATGGGGTCCAGAGTGCAGGTGGAGGTTTTCATTCCGGTCATGAGGATGTGTAGATCTGCTAGGGACACTGGGGAAAAATTGGATAGGGGTTGAGTGGAGGAGGGCGGGGAGCCAGGCGGCGAGGTGGAGAGGGAGCTGGAGGTGTTGAGGTTACTATAGATGGTGTTGATTTTTGTTTGGAAGAATGACAGGAAGGATTGACATTTTTCAGCAGTGAATGATGAGGAGATGTTGTCGGGTGGTTTGAGGAGGGAGTTTATTATGGTGAACAGAGTCTTTGGGTTATTGGCACCAGAGTGGATCAGGTTGGAGTAGTAGGTGGATCGAGCTGAGTTTAATATAATTCATGACCCTGAAAACCCACACCTAGCACTCAGAATCATGTTGATATCATTATGAGTTAGACAGTTATTGAGCAAAAATGATTGTTCGTTAACTGCAGTTATCTGGATCACCACCAAAATCTGATCATTTTTAAGTTGGGCCATTACCAACATCTCCTAAAAATTTTACCACAATCCATCCAGTAGTTTTTGCGTAATCTTGCTAACAAACAAACATACGCCAGCAAAAACATAACCTCTTTTTTTATCCTTTTCCTTGTACCTAGCTGATTTGGACCATTCATGGAAGATCGCCCATGTCAAAATGGAAGTTGGGGTGAAATTCCGGTATGCTTTCCAAGCAGTGCGTGGAAATCCCTCAGCATCATCAGGTGGCATCTACATCGACGACATCAGCTTGAGTGAAACACGTTGCCCTAATGCCGTGTGGAGGATCCAGAACTTCTCCCAGATCATGGAAACAGCCACTGCTGACACACTCATCCACAGCCCTCGCTTCTACAGCCCAGAGGGCTACGGTTACGGTATCACTATCAGGCCTTTGTCAATTTACAGTGACTTCACAGGTAACTATGTTGGCCTGTACTTCCATTTGGCGAGTGGGGAGAATGATGCAGTGATGCAGTGGCCGGCATTGAACAGACAGGCAACACTGGTGGTGATGGACCAGAACCCAGATATTACACTCAGGATGTCTACCGCTCGAAGCCTTACAACAGGTAAGACGATGAACAAGTCCTTGTTATCTTTGTTCCTAGAGAGCCATAGATAAGAGCAGGGTGCCACGAGGACAGTAAAGATAATCTCTAGTAGGTTTGCAAAAAGTAAAACATATATTAGCTGTCTGGCAGAGGGGGGTTTATTGAAACTCTTACAGACTAGAAATTGCTCCCCTCAAATATTAAAAAAAAAAAAATCCACAATTTTAACTTTTGATTGAACCAAATCACAGACAACATCCAAAATGATTTGGGTAGATTTGGCATGATTAGCTCAGGGTTTTGTTAATGGATCTTGATGTTTTGAGCTCATTAAATCTGGATCAAAATTGCTGTGTGGTATTGCAGAGAAAAGTGTTTTGCACATGTGCCCTGCGGTTTAGTTTGATATGTGCTGTATTTCTTTCAAAAATTACAAAAAGTAGTAATCATACTCTAAAAATAGATAACATAACATAAAGCGGTAAAAAAGGACCATTTAGAGTTGCTGAAAAGTTTATCTGATGACTGTAGGCAGAGGCAGGCTAACCCTACCCATTGACTCCCAGTGTTTGAGTTAAGCTAGCGGTGGGTGAGCTCTGCCCGCCTCTTCCTTGTTTCTGCATCCATAGGTGAAAGAATGGAGTCTATCTGCTTGTCATTGACTCCGGAGTGAGGCAAGACACGAAAATAAAAACATGTTGGTGTATTCCTTTAAGGGAGCATCCATTCATCCATCCATTTACTTATCCCTTTTGGGGTCACAGGGGGCTGAAGCCTACCCCAGCTGACATTGAGCAAGAGGTGGGGGACACCCTGAGCCGGCCGCCAGACGATTGCAGGGCCACATAAGCCCTGTTTCCACCAAGTGGTCCGGTATGGATTGGCACGGTTTGGCTCAGGCCAGATCGGTAAAGCCTGATCCTGGTTGCGTTTCCACAGCCAGCCGTACCCTACTTGGTAGGCGGCGTGTAAGCCAGATGCCGATAGTATGACTTCATAGCAGTGCAACACAGTGTACCCGGGTATTAAATACAACGAAGAAGAAAACGCGACAGAGTAAACACAGAGCAACGATAAAAGACCATGGGACGCTCGATCTTGATGCAATTTTCCAAACAAAAAAGCCTTGAGAGCTATCTTCACGAAGACGGGTGGAGATTTAAACATGGCGGGGCTGTGTCATTCTTTATTACTGCTGTCGCACAGGAAGTGACGTGTCCTTCGACCAATCAGCGGGCTGCAGTGTTTCTAGCTCCAGCTTCTGGGGTCGAATCGGTATGCTTGGCACCCCAACAGAAGGGTCCCAAAAAGTAGGACGGTACGGTTCGCTTATAAGGGGTCCTGTCCCTGTTTTAGGCTATGGAAACGCCACAAAAAGTGAGCCGTACCTAGACGAACTGAATTGAACCCTCTGGTGGAAACGTGGCTATAGAGAGAAGAGGGCAATTTAGGCCTCATTTACACAAAAATGTATATGGCCGAAAACGGAGAAAAAAACGGTGCCTGGAGTGCCTGAATCTGCAAACTTTTGAAACCAGGGTCCAGAGTTAAAAGTTTTGAAAACGCATCTGTCTCCATCTCCATGTAGATGAGATCCAGTGTTTCAGGGTGAAATACTGATGTCAACGCATGCGCAGTACTCTTTCACATGAAGGCTGCATGTGCATACCAGGAACAACAACAGCTTCGGCCGTCTACCCAGCAACATGTGTGCCGTGCTCAGTTTCTTATCCAGACAAAACTATCCAGACACATTTGTTGTCCAGACAAGAAACATCTACGTCTTCATGCGTCCACTCACCATTGTTGTTTGTGAAAAGTTTGTCCTCACCGGAAAGTGTACGTGTGTTGTAACACTGCTGTTTCTCTACAAACCTTCATTGCCATCTACTGGCCTGGCATGCACACTACAGCATTTTCAGTCATTCTCGTGTGAATACAGATTGTTTTTGAAAACACAAAGCAAAACCTTAACCGTAAACGGGGCCTTAAAGTCACCAACTGAGCTAATAAGAATGTTTTTAGTCTGTGAGAGGAAGGATGCACAGGGAGAACATGAAAACTCCACACACACAGGCCCTGACCAACATCGACTGAACCAGACACCCTCTTGTAACCCACATGCGCTACCTGTTATGCCACCGTGCCGCCCCTTTTAATCCTTAAAAGCCTCCCATGGACTGGTGTTGAAAATTAGCACTGTGCTATAAACACTTACAGCAGTGCATTTGGGACCTGTGTATATTTAAATATCACAGCATCAATGTTACTGTGTGTCCATGTCAAATAAACAATAAATAAAAATAAATAAAACGAACATGCTTATTTTTGTTGTTTCTGTTTTTTTAACCAATGCCATAAATTTCAACCACATGATGGAGCAGCAGGGCAGGAAAAAGAGGATTTAAGTTGATCAGACTTATTTGAAAATCCACATTCCTGTGACGTCAAACTGCAGAATTAATGTACATTGAACATGAACAAAAATGATCAATTGAAAAGACAGATTCTGTACAGTTATTTAAAGTCTCACTTGCAGCCGTATTCTCACATGGCCACTCTTTTTATTTTGTTTGCCTTCCAGCATCAGGTAACATTGCTTGGTTCAATCCATCCAAAGTGGGGATATATGATCCTTCCTGTGGCTGCTACAGAAATAATGCATGGGGCTGGCAGAACTTTGTCAAGTATTTTGACCTTAATCGGCGAGATTATCTAAAAAATGACGACCTCATCATCTTTGCTGACTTTGAGGGTAAGTTAACAAAATCCATGTTGAATGGACCCAGTCACTTTTCCCCAGTGAAGTGCTTTATGATGTGCAGGACTCAGCATTTGTCTCTTTGTCCACAGATTTAACACCACTGATCCAAACTGAAGTCCCAGTGTAGTGTGGAGGAATGTCTAAACGACTTTTTTTAAAGCTTGAGGTAAGTTATTTGTCTTTTCCTTTAGAATATCAGTAATACAGAATATGTATGCAATATGACTCAAATAGCCTTTTCTTTTTTCTTTTTACAATCTTTAGAAGCATCAAATGCAACTGGAACGGGAAAAATAATCTATAATGATGAGGGGAGAATGAAAGTAGCAGCTTTCACACAGTTTCTAATTTGTGGATTGAGTACAATTTAAGAAGATGTGTTTTTATATGATGTGTATTTTAAAATATTTATATCATTATCAATAAAAAATAAAATTGTTTTGGTAAAAATGATAATGTTATTTCTGATCAAGCTGCTCTTCCAATAAAAACTAAGGATGCACATCTTTTTACATTGTTTTTTTTTGTGTGTGTGTCTGTGTGTGTGTGTGTGTAGATTTGTATGTGTGTGTTGTGCAGTTTTGTATGGGTCTAAACTAAATGTGTTGACAGAGCTCTATATGGTTAGACATACAAACAATATTTGCTGTTGCTGCTTCTTTATGACCTCCACCAAGGAGGTTATGTTTGTGGCTCTGTATGTTTGTATGTTTGTGTATGTGTGTATGTATGTCTATTTATACATGTTTTGATTCACCTAATCTTTAAAATAGATGTAATTTGATATATTATTTGGCTCTATGTAAGGGAAAAACAACTCTTAATAACATTCGACTGTCATGCATATTAAAAACAATCACATTTAATTAGACAAAAACCCTAACATGAAGACAATAATGTGTGAAAGTTCTAACTCCTAGCAATCATAAGGTATACACTGCATGACAATTCTTACTAATACATTGTGTGTGTGAGGATTATATGAGGCAAGCTATCTAAGCAAATATATAAGGCACATAAGGTGTAATATAAAACCTTATAGAACTATTAAGCATATAAGGCAAATAATCCAACGTTCAAGTAAAATCATAAAAAACAAGCAAAAAATGAAAGAAAAAAAAGTGAAACATTGATTACAACATTGATTATGATAAGTAAAAGTAAAGACCAAAACAACTGATTTAGACCTTCGATCATCAACATTTTCCTTCCACAATGATTAAATTTGAAGCTTTAATTGTAATTGAAATTGAAACTGGAGAAATGGCCCAGCCCTTATATATGAACAGATACGTATATCTATTTAGGCAGTAGAGGCTATAAAAACACAAAGGTTGATACAATAAATGTCTACAGACTACATGTCTACATGTTTTATAGATAAAACAAAAATATTTTCAACATGCATCTTTTAAAGGGTCTTCTTCTGATTTATAATGAGAACTACATGCCTTCATGCATCGTTTGTTCATAAAAAAAAAACATAGTCATAACATTACACCAAGTTTTATTCTAGACTACGTTTTAGATGCTTATTTTGTATTCCTTTTTTTTTGTCTACACAGCATAAAACTATCAGGTTTTGGATCTCATAGACCAGGGGTCGACAATTAAGTTTGGTATTTTAATTCCAGAACATAATCAGAGGTTAATATAGAGATGATTATTAAGAAAAATGCTTCCCTTGTTTTCCTAAAATAAAGACTTAGTTGGTTTTGCCTCTACAAGCATTAAAAATGTTTTAAGGAGAGAGAGAGAGCACTGTGGAGATTGACACTTGGTGTCACGCAGAATAAGAGACAAAAAACATGAATCATACGTCTTCATGCTGTTTGCCTTCTGATATCTGATAAATTTAGTTTATTAACACTGCACCAGCATCTTAAATGGGATTCATAATCTGGAAAAAAACATTTTCAGGACACGGAAAGTTGTATGTTTTTAATTATTTTATATATTGAGTCAAATTCACGCTAAAGTGGCTTTTAACAGCTCTCCATTAAAAACAGACAAATAATTCACAGATGACGTTCAAACAGACGTGTCCCTGAGCTTTTTATAATCAACAGATCACTGATGATCCACTGCTGTCCATCTCATCCGTGTGCATTTGTGCACGACCAAATGTTTCTATGAGACAGTCAGTGAACAGTCTGCTCCTGTCTGATCTGCTCTCAGATAAACTAAGAAACATCAGAACAGACGATTAAACAAAGTTTTGTCTCTTTTTTCACCTGTTCTGCGAGCTATGGCTCACTCCATGTGTTATGGCTCTGTGCCATTTTATTTCTCTTCTGCAGTAATCTCTCATCGGCGGGGGAGACGTCGTTGCTGAAGCTTCGTTTGAGTAAAGTCCTGTCTGTTTGCAAACTTCTCCAGCATTGAGCTGCACGTTTTTGGTTTCTTCCTGTTTTTGCCCCTCATCTTAAAACTCTCTCACCACAGATCACTTTGGTTAATCAGATGTGTGCTGATCGGACTCATAACTTAAAAAATCATCGTTAACCTGCAGAAATCAAAGTCTCTGTGTGGCTCAGTGACTTCACTCTGGTGTGGAGGCTGCAGCAGGAGGAGGAGTCAGCCGTCATCAGTGATGCTGTGCCTGAGACGTTTACGTTCATCTGTTAACGTCAAAGTTTTGTTTGTTAAGAAAAATGAGTAAATACATATATAAAAGTTATTTTCCAGGTCATGAAGAGGGTCAGAAGTTATTACTGAACGAAAATGCCCACCCCTGCCCAGGAGTATGCTCTGTATGTACTGTTATACCTTTTGCACAGTTTTTGAGGTCCAGAAAATACCAGCAAGGTATTTTTGTTTTTGTTGAATAATACTGTAGGCTCATCTTATGACCATGATGTTGGAGGACAGTAAATGTCATTTCAGTCCCAGCTACTGCCACGATGTGAATTTATTTGATTCTTGTAAACCATTCTCAGGTCTGATTCTGTAAGTTCAATCACTCTTAGCTCTACAGTTATTTAACCCTGTTATAAGACTGTGAAACACAGTAATCCATTGTCATTATCGGTTCCTGTCAGTATGCATTGATATGGTATCTTTAAGTATTTAATAAAGTTTTTAAAACAATTGAAACCATTCCTTGTTATAACATGTTACACTTGTTAGTTATATCCTGACTATTAATATGTGTAAATAGATCAAACTGAAGAAATTGTGTAGATTTCGACTTTCCCGTTTCCCACTGGTAACAATTGTTGCCGAGTATATCCGACATTTTCACTGACATAACCAACATTAAATGAAAAAAATCATACATAATATGTACAAGGGGGGTCTAAGGCATGAAATGCATGAACTTATTTTACAGGGAGATATTGAAACGGGTTAAAGACGATATTATTTTACAGAACAGCTCCAAATTGGGTTCATGTCTGTGGACAATAAAGTTACACTGAGGTGATGAATTAATGCATGGACTTGATGTCTGTGTTTAACTGCTGAATCGGTGAAGTCTGACAGAAGCAGAAGATTCTCCAACATTTTCATCATCCTCTGTGCCGTCATCTCCGTCACACTCCTGTCAGATATAAAACATCCGAGTCAGCATGTGAGGAAGACTGTGGTTCTTCATCTGAACACATCAGTTCACTTCAGGCTGGATCTGTAACTGACTGTGTTTCCAGCAGATGATCCCCGGCTCCCTGAAAATCAGACACATAAAGACTTCAGCTCCTGCTGAACAGATGATGGTCAAACGTTTGAATAAATGTTGGTTTGATTTTCTCACCTTGAGCTCTGAAGAGGAGAACAGTGATCACAGTCAGCACGAGGACTTCAAACATACGCAGAGTCGACATGACAACGTCCAGAGGAGGAGTTGAACGATCTATCAAACAGAGAAACTGTTAAAATAGCATATGAAGCTTGATTTTATTGTTACTCTTAAAATATATATTTTGCAGATGATGGTGTACTCTAAAAAGAAATTCTATCAGCTAATTCTACATATCAGCCAAGATAAGTTCTGAAACATCAGCATATCCAATATCAGCAACAATCCAATATCATGCATCCCTAGTTTCAGTAAATTGAATCTACAGGTGTCACTGCAGGATCCTTAACTTTTACTCTGAGCTCTAATCCTAGAAGTGACACTTATTGGGCCCGATCGACTGAGACCCCAAATAACGAGTGCTAAATTGTGTGTGCAAACTAAAAAATTGCCCGTGCAATCAGTAGGCGTGTTGTGGGTGATCTACTTTGACTTTGTGCGTGATTAAAAGCAGGCGCTAAAGCGGTGCAGACCGCCCAATTTAAATGAGGATTTTGCACATGCTGGCACCATGAAGAGAGGGAGAGCAAAGTGGCAGCAACAAAAAATGAAGTTTGAAGCCGTGGAGTTAGAGGAAAATGAACACACTAGTGAACTCCAGCAGAGACATCTCAGCGTTGCCAGATGAAATGCGATTTGGGAGGCCATCTGTCAAAGGCACACAGCTCAAAACTGGCATTGCTGGATAGACGATATGTCTCTACTATTTTTATTTCTGACCAGAGGCTGCGGTAACCTTTTTTACTGTCTGTCATTTTGATGGACAAGGTCGTCACTTACCCCTCATACCATGTTTTTATCTGTCATTTTTTATTTTCCTTTTCTGATTCCAACTAACCATAATCTAAGTGACAGCATTCACACAGTTACACATTAATAACCAATAACCTCTCGTGTTAAGAGCAGTCTTACAGTTGCGCTCACACAGACTTATCTTTGACGTCTTTTGACTGAAAATCCACACAGTCCATTTATCAGCCTGACTGACAAACAGAGTGATTCTGGCTATGAAGGGGGTCTTTTTTACATAGGTTAAATGACCTCCTTCAGGATGTATTAAGAGCACAAAACAGAGAGTGTTTACTTTAAGCTTGTGTGCATGAGTTTGATGCCACACTGGATCGTCCCTCTTTTTCCAGTCCTTTCTAATGACAGACAGCCTCAAAATCTTTTCACCATTTATTAAAAAATTCAGTCAGTGACGGAAAATATTCAGTTCATGAACACGTGTCAGCCCTCTGTGCATAACACTGTTCCAGTTTGTACCTGCCTTTCAAACGTGCTAAATATAGATGCAAAAACACCAAGCACAATCAGTATGAGGTTTGATGAATCACATTGCGGATGCTAAATAATTGCATTTTCATCTCCTCCTCCCAGCATTTTGCGCTTTCTGATGATCTGCATGTATTCTGCATATTCATGAAGACAAACACGCTAAATGGATTGCGCATGCTATTTTTGACGGACGCAATCTTCAGTGCACCCGGTTAGTAGATCAGCTTTGCGCTATCAAGTTTGCACGTGTTTTTATACATGCAAACTTTTAGTAGATCATCTGTAGAGTCAGTCTTTTTTTTTAAACAATGTTGTGGGCTGTCCCACTGAACTTGACTGTCCTTCCATTTATTCTGGACTGATTCTAACAATGCCAGGACCTGAACATAAGAAAAGAAAAAAGAGTGAACTGGTGAGAGCTTTTGACCCAAACAAAAACCTCCTGAATCATTTTTTCAGTCAGCTTCAACAGCTGATCTGAGCGACACACAGGAGCCAAATGAAGTCAGGACAGCAGCACAAATGCTGCAGAGGAGAAGCAGCAGAGGCAGTGAGCACAAGTGGAAGTGCATCTACAACAATGTCTGCTACAGAGCAGGAGGACAGAGGGGAGCTTATCGCTGAAGGACGTGAGTTCATCTGAATCAGTCTCATAAAATGAGGGGCCCATTCTTCATCCATGTCAGGGGCCCAGCCATCTCTCTTCATGGGCCTGTATGGATATAAATAAATGTTTGATAAACATTGACTCACTGTCAGTCAGTTTGGGTGGAGCTTCATGGGTTGTAGCTGTTGTGGTGATTTCTGCTGTTGTCACTCTTTCAGCTGTCGTTGGCTCGGCTGTTGCTGCTCCTGTTTTGTCACCAAACACAGAAGAACATGAGTGATTAAACCCTTAATGAAGAAATACACATATTCCATGTTCAGACTTTAAATTTGTAGAAGAATAAAACATGTTTAGGCTTTCTTAATCCTAACTACTTTGTGTGTCTGACTGTCCCTGCCTTCACCCTGTCTCCCTGCTCCTGCGGCCCCCTCCTTCCTGTGAGGTCGTGTTACCTGCTGCACACCTGTGTGTGATCTGCTAATCACCTGCTCTCGTGGTATTAATGGCGGGCGCTTGTATTTTCTAACCTTCTGTAGTGATTTTGCTTTTGTGTATTTTTGTGTGTACCTCTGGTCTGTTGTGACTAACTTGGTAAAATGGTAAAATGGCTTATATAGCGCTTTTCTAGTCTTTGACTACTCAAAGCTGCTTAACACCACAGGTCACACTTACCCATTCACACCCATTCACTCTCACATTCACTCACTGATGGTTCAGAGTTTCTATGTTAGTTATCCATCAGTATCAGCTAACACTTTCACACCCTTTCATGCCCATTTACACGCCACTGACGCAGCAGTGGGAGCAAATTGGGGTTAAGTGTCTTGACCAAGGACACATCGCCATGTGTTGCCCAGAGCTGGGCTTGAACCTGCAACCTCCCGATCACTGACCAAGCGCACTATCCAGCTGCGCCACCGACGCACTAACTTGTGCTCTCTTTGCCTCTTCCAGTGTCTCTGTTTATCCAGCCTTTGCAGTCACACTCTCTGGTTCCCCATCTCACTCTGCTGCCCCAATTCCTCTCATTCCCTTTTCCCTCACTTATCTTCTCAGTAAATATTTTTTGTTACACCGATTACTGATCTCTAATTGCTCCTTGGGTCATAGTAAAACCTTTACGGACTGGTTCCAGGGCAATTGTAGGTCTGTGATTTTACTAGAGTCAAAGCCTCGGCCTACCACTGTGTAATTCAAGCCTTCACTCACACTGGCCCTGCCTCAACGGGGCTTGAGCACAATTACAGCACCTGTGGTCTATGATAAGACTCACCCTCACAGTGGACGGAGAGACACAGAGACAACTTCACCACCGTGTGGGACATTTAAAGCAGGGCTCTCCACGGGCATATGGAGGAGTCAGCCAGAGGGACACAGTGACCCACCAGGGGGGTCCACGACGTCCATGATAAAAACAAAGAGCTCAAGGTGATGAAGTTAACAAAAAATCACCTTTGATGGACGTTGATCCATCATTTGGCTTTGCTCTGTCACCGGTCAGACTGTTAGCTAAGTGCCACCACAGGGTCACCACAGGGATGGAATAATAAAAACACAAATATATATTCACTTCTTTAAATCTGATTTCATGTTTTTACATCCAATTTCTGTTTCTTGTTCTTGTGTTGAAGAAACAATTAGAAACAATTTTTAAGAAGTTTACTTTTTTAACTTTGTATTCAAACAATGAATGAAATAATCAAATAGATTTTTCATAATTTGTTTTCAAAGTTGGTACATATTTACTAAAGAATGGAAGAAAATGTAAAAATATGTTCTCTATGAAGCCGACATATCCATCAGGGCTGGGACAAAATCTCAAAATGGTGATATGTCAGCATCCTGGCACGTGCAAACTAAATGTTAAATGTTATTTCCAAATATTAATATTTTTCTAAGAAATTTAAATCATATTTCTCTGTTGATTTGACTCAGTGTGGTAGAACTTCAGGACCTCGTGGTGGCACCTGGCATATAAATGAGAGTAAGGTGGATGGAGGTCAAAGGTCCAAAGAGGAAGTGGACAGGGGGACAGAGAAGCAGAGGACAGAGGGGCTCTTGAGCTAACAGCTGACAGAAACATCTGTGCTTGTGTCTTTTTATTCTGTTTTTCTGGCCTCAGTCGTCACTGATAGTGTAGGGGACACTGGATAGAATCAGAAATGGGCGAGAGAGCAGGGGCAGAGACACAGGAAATGGGCCCCGGACTCGTCTTGAACCTGGGCCGCCTGCACGGGGTCAGACCCTATTACACGGTCAGTGCACGGGTGTCACTCAGTGGACCACCAGCTGATATCTGTACCTAATAAAGTGGCCGTTAGCTGTACTTCACTTGTCCATCTGGACATCAACCCACTGACAGTGACTGTAAAGGCAGAACCTGCCTCTTTGCCCTTGAAGTGTTAGTTCATGTTTTTTGAAGTGGGGTTGCTGGATGTCTCTGTAAATATTAGTGTCAACAAAGGAACTTGGGAGCTTCATCCCTGGGGGGAGATATCCGGGACGGACGGTAGCTGGTACTTAACATTATTACATGGTGCCACTGAAAGCCTCGTAATTAACCCACTTAGAGGTTTAAACTACTCAAACACTATGTTGGCTCAAAAAACAATACAGAAACATTCCCTGAACATTTCATCAAAATCTATGTTGAACTTTCTGAGTTATCTTGCTTACAGACAGACAAACGGACAAACAGCAGCATGGACATGACCTCCTTGGTGGAGGTGACAACAGGACACTGTTGATTTTAAATGAACCCATGCAGAGATGATAAGGTGAAGCATCATGGGACATTAGTCCATCACCTTGATATTACAGCTGTTACATTAGCTGTAAATATGGGCATAAGTTTCAATATCTGCCAATACAGATATGGGATCAATAACATGGTTCATCCCTGCTGCAGGTACGTGTCCTGGGTCAGAGTTTGCCTACAGGTGTGCACATTTGACTTCCGGGTTTGTTTGGATGGATCTCACACTTTGCCTGTAAATTGGTGAGCACCAGTTAAAAGAGGAGATGTTTAGAGATGAGGCCTCTGCACTGGAGGCAGAGCGACCTTCTTACTGCAGACAGACAAGATTCAGGAGAGAAATTCATCCTAACAGTGTTCTGTGATAGATTTGATATTAATGAAGAAAAAAATCATCATCAAGTTCCTCTCTTGCTTTGTCTTGTCCTTTCTTTACTTAAATCAGTGAAAGTTCCTCCATCATGTGCGCTGACTGCAGTGTTTGTTTGGTTGAATGTTTTATGTGAACATCAGACTTTGCACGGGCGGGTGTGGATGACACACGCAGCGAGCAGGCGACTGGAGAAGAATCAGGAAAACTGTCCCGTGCATGGATTTAATGCACACATTTAAAGGTCAAGTATATCTGAGTCATCAGGCACAAGTCCAAGTGACATCAGGAGTCACTGGTGTTCAAGTCTAAGTCGAGTCAAATCTGAGACGCCGTCAAAACTGAGTCTGGAGTCCAAACCTCTGCTTGTTCATAACGTGCTTACTGTTGCCTTTCTATCTTCTCAAACACTCTGCCCATTCCCCTCTGACCACGACAACTGCTGCTCACTGGATATTTTCTCCTCTTTGGACCATTCTCTGTAAATCCTTGAGATGGTTGTGCATGAAAATCCCAGTTTCTTACATCTGTCACCAACAACCATGTCATGTTCACAGTCTCTTCAGTCATCTTTCTTCTCTTTTCTGATGCTCAGTTTGTTTATTTATTTATTTATTTATTTATTCATTAGATAAACTGGTATAGAAACACAATGCAAATAAAAACATATTAAAAAGGCATGTGTGTTGGAGTGGTAGAAGCCTGCAAATGGCTTATGTAAACCACACCGAAAGACATGGAAAGTAAATACTGAACCACCAAAAATAAATATCAAACATCAGATATAAAGAGCAGCACTTTCATACAAAGAAAAAGAATAAGTACCAGAACAGAACAAGGAAAGTGCTAAGGGACGATAAATAAATGACATTTTTACAGGCCAGGGGCATGGTTACTGCTCCTGTTCATGTTCATGTTATTAAAAAAATTCCTTCATTTATTTTTGTGTATGGGTAATGCCACAGAGGAAGCATTCAATAAATGTGTTTGTCCAACAAGATAAGTGACCAAAATTTAACTGAACACTGAAAAAGAGATATTTTATATAAGAGAACATAAAGGTTGTTAGCCTGACCAACTGAAAAATTATGAAATTATGAAGTTTGAGCTTCAACAGGTCATCTTGACCGTGTCTACATGCATAAATGCATTAATTTCTGTCATGTGATTGATAAGCCAGTTGTGTTAATGATCAGTTGAATGGGTGTACCTAATAAAGTGTCTGGTGAGAATAAGTCATCCTCATTACACTGGTCATGGCTGTAACACATGAACACATTCAGTTTTCTTAAATGAGTGAAGCTTCTCTCCAGTTTCCTGATTGAATAGAAAGTGTGACAGAAATGTTCTTACCAGTGAACTGAGGCAGAGCTGTGAGGAGGAAAGAAATCTGAATCCACCTGAACTCCATCCTGACTCTCTGTCCTTGGCTCTCAAACTTCATCAGAGTCTGAGGAGACTTTATAAAGACAGACTGAATCTCCTCCCTTTTCTCAGAGGTGGTGTCACTTCCTCAAATGTCTTCAGCCAGCGTGCGGTCTCTTTCTCTGAGAATTTCTCCTGATCAACAAAAATGAGAACATTTCTCCTTTTTTCACTTTGAAAATGCAGTTGTTAAAAATGTGGTTTGTTCTCATGTCAGGAGACTCATGTGGATCACAGCCTGATTATTTCCACAGAGGTGTGAGCAGAAGGATTAAGACAAGCTGGAAGTCTAATACTTTGATAACTATAAACTAAAAGATAACTATAATCAAGGCCACTTTATTAGGAACAGATGGTGGCATAGATTCAACAAGGTGCTGAAACATTCCTCAGAGATTTTGCTCTATGTTGACATGAGAGCATCACACAGCTGCTGCAGATTTGTCAGTTGAACGTGAAAATCTTCTGTTCCACCACATCCCAAAGGTGCTCTACTGGACTGAGATCTGGTGACTGTGGAGGCCACTGAAGAACAGTGAACTTGTGTCATCTCAAGGAAACCAGATGATCTGAGCTTTGAGACGTGCTGGTTTTTCCTGTTCCAGCACAATAAATCCTCACGTTCTGTTGACATGAGGAGTTATTGTGCTGGTCGAGTCAACATTTCCTGACGACCCCCAGACTGACTGTAGATGGATTTTAAACCTTCACCGGCGTAGATGTAGTGCATGGATAGTGCAGGCAACTTAGGGGAACTTTGGCCCAATGTGGCTCTGGGCTGCTAATCATTGTACAAACCTATTGTGACATCACTCAACAAATGCCATATAAAGTGGACGTATGTACCATTTCACCGAGTCTAGCTGCAGCATGAGGGCGAAAGACAGGTCTTACCAAAAACTGTGACTGAGGGAAAAGGAGGTCAACATGGCCTGACTGAGCTTGATGCAGCAAATTTAAACAACCTGCATGGGTTATATTTACTACCAAAAAAATCCTTTTCAGAGTGTACGGTGTGGTATAATTAGAATGTTTAGGTCAGGATAAAGACCCTCCCTTCAGTTATCAGGCGCTAAAAGACAACAGCAGACCTCAGACCAACAAAGACATCATGTTTTCAGACAGTTAAACTCCAGACTTCAGGGAGCTTTTTATGATTTTGTATGTTTCTCATTTAAAGCCAAACATCTCAATTTTATGAAAAGGCACCATCTCAGCACACTAAGTGACCTCTCAGGTCAGGTCTGGTTTGAACTTATGGACGCACACATCAGCACACATCACTGCTGTCATAGATGCTGGTTTTACTGATCATTTCTGTGTACTTTTTAATGTGAAGGATTTTAGTCAACAGGAAATTCATGACAGAACATTCAGGAAACGTTATCTTTCTGCTAAAGTGGTAGCAGATTTTATCATCTGTTTATGAGATACTCCCCCGGATATTTCACCCTCTGCCTGTGATTTTATCATTCCCACTTTAACCAGTGAGCCTAAATTAGTTCTTGACAAGTGTCACCAGTGAAGCTTAATAGGGGAAAAACAAAAATGAAGAAACTTTGGTATCACAGAAAGATGATGGAGAAAAAATACAATAAAAAATAAAAGAAAGAAAAGATTTATCATTCAGTCAATCCCATTTTAATCAGCCCCAGAATCTTAAACCCTGGAGTGCAGTGAGCTTGTATTCAAAACTCCAGTTTGAGATGATTTGGGCTTTGAGACATGGTGCACTTTCCTGCTGGAAGTGTCCATCAGAAGATGGTACACTGTGGTCATGAAGGGATGGACATGGTCTGCAACAATACTCAGGTCAACTGTGGGCTTTAAGCCAAGCTCAGTTGTTACTTTGAGGCACGACGTGTGTCAATAACATGTCCTGCACGCCATCACACCACAAACAGCCTGAACCACTGATACAAGGCAGGATGGATCCAGGCTCTCATTTTCACACCAAGTTCAGACCCTACCATCTGAATGTGGTAGTTGAGCCATCCTTAAATGCAACTTTGCCTGCAAATTTAAGAATGGCTTACAAATGAACGGCTCACTCACAACTGCAAATTTGTTCTCATCGTTCACTTAAGCGAGCTGTTCAAAAGACTTGACTTGTTCACAAACATCAAATCTTTAGCAAAAACCACTGCGAAAGTAGTTAATAAAACAAAGCCTCTGTTTATGAGTAGAAGAAGATAATGCGATGATAGTCGAAGACTACGTAACATAACACACAGGAACGTTTTGACGGTAGACAGAAGCAGGCTAACACTGCCCATTGACTCCCAGCATTTGAGCTAAGCTAACTAGCAGTGGGCAAGCTTTGGCTGTCTCTCTCTTGTTATTGCACACACAGTTGAAAGAATGGTGTCTGTCTGTTTGCCACGGTCTCAGGAGTGAGGTTAGACAGGAAAAGAAAGAAAATGTTGGCGTATCTTTTTATCTCCTGTTGTCCAGTTTTGCTGAGCCACAGTGAACTGCTGCCTCAGTTTCCTGTTTTATGCTGACAGGCCTGACAGCCCCCTGACTGACTGTAGACTGATTTAAACCTTCGCCTGTGTAGATATAGTGCATGGGTAGTGCACGCAACTTAGGGGAACTCTGGCCTGATGTAGCATGGGGCTGCTAATCGTACAAACGTGTTGCCATATAAAGCGGACGTATGTGCCATTTCACTGTGTGCAGCTGCAGCAGGTCTCTGAGGTCCAAAGACAGCTCTGACCAAAAGGGCCTCAAGTCATACAAAAGGAGCCCACGCAGGTGAACACAGCTGTAACTGAGGGAAGTGAAGGTCAACATGGCCTGACTGAGCTTGATTTGGCTAATTTAAAATGCATGGGTTATATTTACTGCCCACCAAAATCCTTTTCACAGTGTACAATGTAGCATAACTATTTATAATGTTTAGGTCAGGAAAAAGACCCCCCCTTCAGTTAACAGGAGCTAAAAGACAACAGCAAACCTCAGAACAACAAAGACATCATGTTTTCTAACAGTAAAACTTCAGGGAGCTTTTTATGATTTTGTATGTTTCTCATTTAAAGCCAAAAAGCTCAATTTTATGAAAAGGCACCATCTCAGCACACTAAGTGACCTCTGACCCTGTAAGTGACACCTGTAGAGTCAATCATCCCACCTGTTCCCCATCACCGGACAAGAACTTACAGATGCCACAAGCCCACTTCATGAAAACTCTAAACATGTGTGCTCTGACCAAACATGGTCTCTTTATTTCAGCTAGTTTTTCCTGTTAATATACAGTAAATAAATAACACAAAGTTTACACTCTGCAGTATAGAGAACACACTCACTAACTCCCCACAGACCCCCAAAATGATGCCCCTCTTTTATCTAGAATCCCAACTTTGATCAAATGTGCATGCGAACTTCAACAGAGTTATTATTGTTGGTGATTTTAACATGGACGATGTTACGTGCGGCCCTGCTCCTCTCCCTCTCTCTCCCAGGTGCCTCTCCTCTCTCACTCCTGTTTCTCTCTCTGTCTCTCCCTGCTTCTCCTCCTTCTTCTCCTCTGCTGCACACCTGAGAGCAATCTGCGCTCAGGGAGGGGAGGAGCTGAGAGAGGAGCAATAGTTGGGCACACACACAGACCTGAGGAGCAGGAGGTTTCTCTGTGCTCCTCTTTTGTGTTCTGGATTTACAGGTATTTTTGTTTCTCCTTTTCCTTTTTGTTCCTCAGCAGCACTGGGTTGCTGGGTTTTGTTGTTTTAGTTTGGGCTGGAGATTGTCGGTGGTCCTGTTTTCACGGTTTTGATTATTCCTTGGTTTAGTTAGTTTTTGGTCAGGCAGCGTATGGAGAGGTGTTTGGGTGCGACGGCCCCTTATGGGTTGGCCTGATCATTTTCTCCTGTTCTGCTCATTTTTGCCGACTGTTTCATTTAGTTTGTTTCTCAATTGAATAATTTTAATTCAATAAAGAAAAATAAACTTTGTCCTCTGTGTGGCATCCTTTTTAATATGTTTCTGGTCTCCTTTGGTTGATATCGAGCCAGGTACTTTTCCCGTGGTATGGAGGCCATAACAGACGATCAATCAGGTCTAGTTTTAACTTATGGACGCTCAGCACACATCACTGCTGTCATAGACGCTGGTTTTACTGATCATTTCTGTGTACTTTTTGTACAGGAAATTCATGACAGAACATTCAGGAAACGTTATCTTTCTGCTGAAGTGGCTGCAGATTTTATCATCTGTTTATGAGATACTCCCCCGGATGTTTCACCCTCTGCTTCTGATTTTATCGTTCACACTTTTACTATTGAGCTTAAGTCAGTTCTTGACGAAGTGTCACCAGTGAAGCTTAAAAGAGTAAGGTATGTTTTGATAAAACCCATTTTTTATTACACCAGAGTCCAGTTAATTAAACAATTCCAGTAATTCCAATGAAAAGTTTCAAATTTTTGATATTTCCAAAATTTCCCAGCTTAATTCCCCTGCAAAGTTCTGCACAGTGTTCTGAAATTTACTGGAAATTTCCATTCCCTTTCCTACCCTCATCCTGATGGATATTTATATTTCTAAAACTTCAGTTTGAATGATTTCTTTACTCTGGTTGTTTTAAATGATCAAACCAGTATCATAGTTTAGATTTTGTGTGAGTGTCATAATTCTTCTTCTGAAGCTAAACTTTGATATTGTAAATACACTCACTGATGGTTTTAGCTTTTTATTGTTTTTCTTCTCTCAGTACTAAGATAATATGACAAATATAACTAAGTACAACACATCCCAGAATCATTTGAAAGTACAAGTAAAGGCTCCTTAAAGAGCCCATGTTTGAAGTAAATGGTTCATATTTTCATTTTTAAGGCAGCTAGAAAATCTTAACAATCACTTAACCTTTGAGTTTTCATACAGAGTTCCCCTGATCCAGCTGTATTCTCTCTCTGTCTGAGACACTCTGCTGGAGTATCGCCTCTAACCCCAGAAAGTAAAAATGGAGCATTATAAAGGGCATTTCATTTAAAGAGGCAGAGTGCATTTCTCAGCACACAAAGAGTTTAGTAAAAGGTGTCATGTTCCTCTAATGCCCAAGCTCCTGCAACAACATTGAAAGCAAAGAACATTGATTTTACAGGACGTGAGACCTTTAAGGTCACTGACAAATGTCCAAAGTCCAAGGAAAAGCTTTGGAGTCTGACTGGAGTCAAGGATCAGTCCTGTGATCGAGGACTTTGACACAGTGCATGATTTTCAGTCTTTTCCCTGATGACATAATCAATGTTATTACCTTCACTGAGGAGGAGTTTTCACCAGGGTCTGTTTTGTTTGTTTGTGTGTTTGTTTGTCTGTTAGCAAGATTATGTAAAAACTTCTGGATGGATTTACATGAAAGTTTTACCAGAGGTGTGGTTTGTTCCAAGAAAGAAGCCATTACATTTTGGTGGTGATCCGCATATTTATCTGGATGCAAAAAATTCCCAGAATTTGAGAAAAATCCCATAAGCCAACATTGGGCCGTGTTTTGAAAAAACGTATCGCTGACATCACTTGATGGATTCGCTTCAAAATTTGCAGGATAATATACATAATATAACAATATCATCACAGTCAATTTCATCTGGATCTGATCCAGATTGACTTCACAAAAAGACACTGAGGTTTTTAATGGCAAATCCCATTCATTTCTCCTTGGTTGCTCTGAGGGTTCTGCCCCTTTACTTCATTATGGGAACTGTAGTTTATTTACAAACTCACGTCTAGTTTTTCAAGCCTATGTCTCTACATTACCCAGCTTCCCTTGCAATGCCAGCAGAGGACTTCTCCACATGGACAGACATGAGCTTAGACTCGGTCGTCATATCAGAGCACGTGTGGTGATCCAGAATTGTATCTTGCTGGAGGTCTGTGCTCTCCGGGTGCTTTTTCTATTTATTCTGAGTCTTCAATCTAGTCTTATGCAAATTGTGCTGTTCAGACTTTAGTCAAAACCTGCAGCAGCAGGCTTTCCAAACGGAGGGAGAGGCTGTAAACAAAGAAACAAAGGAGTGTACGGCTCTGCAGGGCTGTGGAAAATAAGGAGTAATTGTTGGTTTGGAAAGGGAGCAAGAATCCCTCTTGGACATGTCCTGCTTTATGAACAGTGAGAGTGTGGAAGGGGAAAAACATCGGACAAAGTTCCCAAAGGACGGGGAAATCCATGGGTATGCTATGTGAGCTAGCTTCAGAGCTAACCACACATGTATGGTTTTATGATGAGAGAGAGAGTGTCAGACTACAGTCTTTACAAAGTTTTAGGGAAGTGTCTCCAGGAGAGAACATGTCTGGACATCTGGACGCAGCCACAGTAAACATTAGAGCACCATATTTGGCTTTAATTTCATTATCGTAATTTTCTGCTCAAAAAAAATGTAGCACCATGAAACCAACACGATCTAGAGGTCCACCATGTTAAATGTTTGAAGTGTGATTTACACGCCAATGAGTGCTGTCTTCTGAAAATCATCTTGGGTTTGAGAAAAAAGCCACAGTGCTGCAAAATGACCTCCCTGGTGTATATGCTTGTTCTGAGTGGATACAAAGTTCATGCCTGGCATGAAACAGGCCCTGAAGAGGTCACATCTCTCCCTAAATCAGGTTCATATGTTCATTTTGAGGACTTCTGGGTAATGTTCATAATCACTCATGCTCCAAAAACCTTAATTACAGATTACCCCTGACAGTGCTGTATTCTCTCTCTGTCTGAGACGCTCTGTTAGAGCTCCTGCCCCTTTAAGGCTCCCGACCCATGGAGGTCCAGTCTGGTTTCAAGTCCACTCTGTGCTGATTGGTCACTTCAGTGCTACTCTGCACCATGTTGTCAATAACTCTCCATTCTTTCTCAGGTCTGCACTCTGGGATGTGCTTCAATGGGCTTCAACTGAAAATGAAACAGTGGTATGATGTCACAATGGTAGGTCTTTGTGGAGGATCTGAGTGAACATGCCATTTTAGGGCAGCTGCTGGTGCTGCAAAGAGGGGGAGGTCTTAATGCTGATGAGACACGTCAGACACAGTAAAGGGCAGATAACAAAAGCCTGATGTGACCTCTTTAAAAGACAAAAACAGCACAGTTAATGTGAGTTATGCCGTCATCACCTTTTTTAATGCCGTTTTCAGTCGCTGCTGTTGTGTTTGTCTGTCAGTGATCCTGGTTCTTCCCCTGAAGGAGCTAAAAACAGTGTTATTACTAAATATTCCAAAGGTTTCTCCATAAAACTCTCAGTCTTCAATATTCACAGTGGTTTCAGGGATGCAGCCCCGTTCTCACCTGCAGACTGAAGGACAGTCACCTCACACTTCAGAGAGTAAATCTGATTAAATCAGAGCTGGCTGTGGTGATTGAAGCACTGCAGAGAGACTGAGACGTCCTCACAGCTTGAGGATGGTCCTTCACGTCTTTACCCTCAAACAGCCACCTCACGTGAGTCCTGCAGACTCCGAGCACGAACACGGAGCAGACGAAGGTGACAGCATCACCGCTCCTCTCTTCAGTCACTGGTGAGGATGGAGGGAGACAACAGGACTGTGACTGAACCCTGAACGTTAGTGAAGGATGATGTGTAGTCTTCATCCTCATCAGAGTCACCTTCACTGTTAACTCTAACATACACCTACTGGCCACTTTATTAGGTACACCTTGCTAGAACCGGTTGGAGCCATTTTTGCCCTCAGAGCTGCTTTAATTCTACATGGCACTGATTCAACAAGATGCTGGAAACATTTTTATATCACACATGTTTTTATTTCAGTGAGGAAATAAAAGAGGATGAGGAAGTCTCTATTGATCAGACGGCCTTAAGTCTCACCTCGACACGGCCTCTGTGTCTGTGAGCAGGTTGATGTGGAAATGTGAAACTGAGTGTGTTAAAATGTTGGACCACCAGGTGCTGCTGTGGACCATGGGGTAAACACAGAGAAGAGAGAGATGTTCTGAGTTTACAGGGACGTGCCCCCAGACTTTTTTCCTCATCTCTCCACCAGTGAAACTGTTGTGAATTCTCCCATGCAGTCAAAATGGCGGCATCTGGTGGTCAAACATGGCACATCTCTAAAAGGAGTGATGATTGCTGACAGGTGTGTTGGGAACACAGGTGTGCCTGCAGCCATCATTTAAAGGCCCAGCTCAGTCATGCAGAGGTCTCTCTGATCTCCATCCACTCCCAGACCACGCGTTCTTGACCATGTAAGACTGCTTATTTTTGCTTGACTGTATTTTCTTTTCTGTTTTATGTTGATTGATTGTTTAAAGCTTATGTTGAAATACTATTTAATTGTTTGTTAATGCAGAAACCATGATTTGGATGGAAATAAATCCTCAAACGAGCTTCAATTGTCATCAGCTCTTTAATTTGAGAAACTCAAGTGGTCAGCCCAGAACCTAACAAGTTTTAATAGAAACATTAAATAAACTCCTCCCTTGTTGCTCAGAGACTTCTCTCTGCTGAGTTTCTACAGTTGAGCTGAAGTTCAGTTCAGATTAGGGATGAACCATAATATTATCAGGGTATCAACATTTCTGCTGATATTTACAGCCCATATTCTGGACATACATAGAAGCCATTTACAGAGCTTAACAAATTTATTAGACAATCACCAAATGTAAGGTTTATGCCACAGCTGCCCTAAAACACCAGGATGTAGAAGCTCTTCAAGAGAAATGATCCTTTTAATTCTTAAACATATTTATAATTGTTATCTATGACTTTTCAAATTTAAAAAAAAAAAAAAACAGAAAAAAATATTAAAGCACATTTTAATTTCTAAATTCAGATGTCAAATTATAGTTATGTCCTTGCACTCCTGAACAGAAAAATCATTTTAGAGGTTGAATGTTCTGCTTGATTAATTTCTGACTTCTCAGAGAAGCTTAGTGAGCGGCTCAGTTTTGGGTATAAAAAGATGATTTCAGGTTCAATTCCTCATTCCTTTTCAAAGTGTCTGTCCAAAAACAAAAACATTTTCAGTTTTAACAGTTTATGAAAGAGTTCTAAAAATATTGATGTTTTCTCATTTTTATGACAGGTGATCTCATAAATTTAAGATCTGTATCACATATATTGGCTGTAATAACCAGAAAAACTCATTTAAACATATTTATCCCATTTATTTAATATTTAACAGAACATACAGAATGTGTGAATGTAGCAAAATGCTTCACCCTATTATTGCTGACTGTTGACATTTAAAAACAATCGTGTCTTTTAGTAGAGACTTTATTGTTATTGTTTCTTTGCCTTTATTATAACATTCAACCAATGCTTTTCTGCATATTTGTTAGACTGTTCTGTTTGTTTTACTTCTATATCCACTGTAGTTTTTTCTGTTTCATCTCTTTAATTTACCTTTTCAAATATTTATGTCACTTTGCAGTTCTGCTCCTGTAATGGCCTGTATTAATAAACCTTGTATATTTAATTACTAACATCCATTTTGAAAAGAGAAGTTTAATCAGATACAAAATCAGACTTAAGATGGCGGTAAATAAACAACTGCCCCATTGTCTTAAATGATATGGCTTTAATTTGTTTAAGGTCAATAAAGGGGCGGCACAGTGGTGCAGCAGGTAATGTGTGTCCCTCACAGCAAGAAGGTTGCTGGTTTGAATCCCATGTTGGTCAGGGCCTCTCCGTGCATGTGTGAGCTCTCTCCAGGCACTCCAGCTTCCCCTCACAGACAAAAACATGATCATTAGGTTGATTTGTTACTCTGAATTGCCAAATAAAAATCAAAGTTTTATTCAAACAATGAAACGGTTACTTTAAAAGGTCTAGCTGATCTCGATCCACCCGCCTGTCCATCACTGTTTTCTTTCTTTTCTCTTCTGTGTGAGAGCTTTGTTTGAGTTTCTTCTGATGTTGATGTGTTTTTATTTATTTTAACACTGTGTCAGTGTGAATATTGTATTTTGTTACCAAACGTCTGTGATTCCTGCCACACCCCACTATCCCTATGGGCATAAATATACTAAGTTATAAACTTACTACCTAACTAACTCACCAACTACCTAACTAACAAATTAACTAACTTCTCTGTTTAAAGGTGACAATGTAGCTTTAAAAATTGGGAATAATCTGTAGCTTTATCGCATTTTACATGATTGCTTGATCTTCTTTACATGCACACACACAGTGTCCAACCCTCGTGAGTTTATAAGACACCAAAAACAGAGCTGCAGTGGTTCAACAGTTGATAACAGAGTAAAACAAAGTGGCATTTTCTCTTTAAAACTCAGTCTATAACATTGCCTCTGCCTTTTCTCACAGACTTTCTGATAAAATCTGCCACAAAGGAAATTCCTCCTCTGAAGTAAACTGTTTTACATGTTCATCAGACCAGAGGAAACATGCAATGACTTGGACTGTGTAGTACAGGTTTTGGAGCATGTTTAGCTAAAACAGTTAGATAAGAAAATATAGCATGTGTTTCAGTAAGTCGAGGGCCCCTGGCAGCTATGGGTCCCTAAAACTGTTCAACTAATGTGACAATTCAGTTCAATCTGAAGAGCTTTATAGGCATGAATGTTAAAGGGTATCACTGCAAATGCATTTCAGAATATTCAAAAAAAGAAAATGATTAATAACAATGATATATTTCATTAGTTTAAAGACAGTGAAGGTAAATAATGTGATTGATTTAATATGGATGCTGTTCCTGATGATTTAATAAGGATGTTGTTACTCTTCTTTCTTTAAAATTTAAATCAGATTGATATAAGAGAAATGAGATATAAACCAGCCTTGGGCAAAGACAGTGCAGATAACTAAGTAAAATGATTTTATTTAAGCTTATTTAAATCAGAAATTAAAAATTAAAATGAAATGAATTGAGAAAAGCCTCTTCCTTGTTAACCTCAGCTGAATTCCTTTGATTTGATCTGATTCATTACAGTTCACTGGTAAGAACAACTTCATATTCATCTTGGACTATGACCTCTTGTTGACATCTATCTCTCTGAAATATAAATAACTCTTGTGACTGAGTCAAGATTATCATGTTCTCACTTCCTCTTTGTTCGGTTTCATAACTTTCAGAACACAAAAACTAACCAAATATGGATGTAAATGTTAATAAACTCCAAATAAAACTCATAAAATCTAAGAAAACAACTTAATACATGCAGACTATAATTATGGCCAAAAAAAAAATCATATGTGCCGAAACTGATAACCATCTTTTTAGGCAGTTATCTGCAATATTGTTCTGATAATACTGTGCATCCCTTCAAACATTTTTTACCACAAGGGATGCTTATAGCACAGTTTCGAGGGGCAGGACTACACACCTCAATCACGCCTCTTCCTGTGTCCTTAAATTCAGCCGTGACCATTTCCTCCCGTTGTTTCATGTGAATGACACACGCCTCCCTCCTAGCCCTCTTCTATTTCTTCTGTCCTCCTTAGGACCCTAAAACATGAGTCCATCGTGCCCAGGAGCTGCAGCGGATCCTAAAGAAGTTTCTCATAATCAATGTTGACAACATGTTCATTGTTTTAAAATAATTTTTCAAACTTTAATGATAAATAACTGTTGAAATCATCTTGTTGAAGGTGTGGTCCTTGCCAGTGAAGGTCTGGTTTATGAAAAAGATCACTAATCTCAGCACCAACACACATACAGAGCCTGAGAAGCTTGCAGTGCAGCTGGATCTGCCTTATTGAATGCCTGTGATTGGGCATAAAGGGTCCACAAGCTGTTAAAGATTATTATGGAAATGATTCTGATTTTGATGTTTTCATGACAGATTTTCTCCTGTTTTTCTGGCTGACTGGTGGGCGTCATGTGAAGAAAGTGTCTGCATGTAGCCCCAGGCTGCCAGTTGTCCATCCCTACTTCACAGTAATACAGCAATGTAACACTCAGAAACATCTCATAAAACACTCTCAGCTCTGTTATCAGTGTGAATAAGCTGATATAACTTCAGATGTGGCCTAACTCTGGACTTCTACTTCTTCTCTTTGTTAACAGTGGAGTAGAGGCTGCTGGGATCAGTGGAGGCTCCAACAGCAGCAGAAGAGGTCTTCACCGTGGCGTATGTCACGTGATCATCTTCAGCTTTACCATCACCCTGGAGGATAACAGAGAAATTAGATATATAACCCATCCTTTTCCTACTCTGCTTCATCATTACATATACACCAACCAGCCACTTCATTAGGTACACCATGCTAGTATCTGCCTCAGTTCTTCGAGGCACTGATTCAACAAGGTTCTGGAAACATCCCTCAGAGATGTTGCTCCATATATCCATGATAGCATCACACAGTTGTTGCAGATTTCTGCCTTACAAAGGCAAAGTGCAGTATCTGCTCTTCAATCTCTTAAAGTTTCCTAGGGCTCCTGTTTAATTTCTCTGAGATATTGCCATTTGTTACTTTGCAGTAACTGCAAAAATGCACTGTAAAACCAAGGCAAACTGCAGTAACAGCACTAACTGCAGTTTACCTTGGTTTTAGGACCAAATTTGGGCCATCTCAACTCAGGCTTGAGTTAAAAGTTAACCTGTTGCTGTAGAACATTTATATTATAGTGTTCGTTTGTTGATCAGCTCTGCATTTTATGTATTAGAGCCCACTGTAGAATGTTGTTATAATGTCCGAGGGTCTGATTTTATGTTTAATTTTGTGTTAGTGTGAAGTCACACAAGAAATGCTTGAGAAATAAACACTGTTCTGATAACAAAAACAAAAAATACATTCATAGATAACTCTATCATTTTGTTGTTGATTTCATAATCTTTAAGGAGGAGATAATTACACATTAGGTGTTGGCAGTAGCGGCATGTGCAGCGAAAAATAATATATCAATATTGAAAATTAATATGCCAAATATTATTATATAAAAAAAGTGAAATGGCCTTACTTCCTGCACATACTGCAGTACGTCATTGTATACTGCAGTAAAACAAAGGCAAAGTGCAGTACAGCCTATAAATTGCCAAATTTAGCATGAATGTTAATATACGATATGCGTTAAATTCCCTTCCCTTTAATCTAATAAATCATACACTTGGTAGTTAAATGTGATTTCATACATACTTATTCTTCATCTGTGGTGCTATTCCAGATTTTTGAAGCAGCTTCTTTCAGTTCTTGCTTGTTTCGGGTTTCTGCCTTCAGCCTCTTCTTCAGGAAGTAAATTGATGCTCTGTTGGGTTAAGGTCTGGTGATTGACGCGGCCAGTCTAAAACCTTCCAACTTTTTCCCCTAATGAAGTCCTTTGTTTTGTTGGTAATGTGCTGTGGGTCATTGTCCTGCTGCATGATTAACCTTCCCCCTGATTAATTTGGATGCATTTCTCCATGAATTGGCAGACAAAATGTTTCTGTACACTTCTGAATTCATTCTGCTGCCACTATCATCAGTTACATCATCAATAAATATTAACGAACCTGTTCCAGAAGCAGCCAGGCAAGACCAAGCTATGACATTACCTCCACCATGCTTCACAGATTAGCTTGTTTGCTTTGGATCATAAGCAGTTCCTTTCTTTCTCCACACTTTAGCCTTTCAATCACTTTGGTAGAGATTAATCTTGGTCTTTTCAGTCCATAAGATTGTCTTCCAGAGCTTTTGTGGCTTATCTCTGTACTTCTTTGCAAATTCCAATCCAGCCTTCTGCTGAGTGGTTTGCATCTTGTGGTATGGCCTCTTCATTTCTGCTCTTGGGTCTTCTTCAAACAGTATCTTCACCCCTGCACCGTGGAGGTTGTTGGTGATGTTACTTACTTAATGTTTTTGGGGTTTTCTTCACAGCTCTCACGATATTTCTGTCATCTACTGTTGTTGTTCACCTTGGCGGACCTGTTTGATGTCTGTTAGTCAGTACACCAATAGTTTCTTTTTGTTTTTCCAGGACATGTCAAATTATTGTGCTGGCTATGCTCAATGTTTGTCCAACGACTCTGATCGATTTTCCTTCTGTTCTCAGCTTCACAATGGTTTGCTTTTCTCCCATAGACGGCTGTCTGATCTTCATGTTGGTTTATCCTTTTTAACATGAATGCTGTCTTTATAGGTTAAACCAAAGGCTAAAACCTAGACGAGTCAAGCAGAGCTATTTAATGTTTGAACAATCTACCTAAAAGGCAACTCCTTCGAAACAAGAAACAACTGTCAGTCACATGTTCCAGTAGTTTTGCTCACTTGAAAAATGGGTGGGTTCAAACGTAAGGTGGTATGTCCTGAGTTGTTTAACACATCTAAATGTAAATACCAGGAAATAAAAGCTGAAGGTCAGGCAGAGACAAAGGGGCTAAAAATAAGAATTTATGATGGCTACAAACCCACGGATAAATCTGTCCTCATCATATTTGTCTCTGCTGAATTTAGATTTATTGGAGGTTGAACTCTTGACATGTGGGATCTTGGTTTTAAGAGGGTCCTCATGTCTATATGGTTGAATTAAATGAGTGTACCTAATAAAGTGTCCAGAGTTAAATGAACCAATCAGAGGAACTTACCTCGGCTTTACTTTGGTTCTTGGTGTGGCTGATGGAAACGAACGAAACACCCTCCTCAGGATCGTTGTTTTGATTCTTTAACATCTTATTCAAATTAAGCTAAAAATGCTGGTGGTGATTTGATGCCAGGCTTTTTTAAACCTCTGTGCTACTATTTTTTGAGCAATGTCATGTGACTTCCTTTTTCTTGTAAATGTAAATAACAGGGGAAAAAAAACTGAAGTTCTCAACTCTTGTCTCATATTCATCTTGTGATCTTGAACCCAAATGTCTTCAGTGAACAACAAAAACAAAAGAGTTGGCCCTGCTGTTCCAGTACTTTTGAAGGGGACTGTACACCCGCAGAAATGTATCCACCCAGGCAAAGACAAAGGGGCTAAAAGTAAGAATTTATGATAGCTACAAACCCACGGATACCCAGACCACAAGTCTGTCCTCATCACATTTGTCTCTGCCTAATTTAGATTTATTCGAGGTTGGACTCTTGAATGTTGTGGGATCTCGCTTTTAAGAGGGTCCTCGTGTCTATATGGTTGACTTGAATAAATGTACCTAATAAAGTGTCCAGAGTTAAATGAACCAATCAGGGGAGCTTTACCTTGGCTTTACTTTGGTTCTTGGTGTAGCTGATGGAAACGAACAAAACACCCTCCTCAGGATCGTCCTGCACAAAGAGGACAGAGAAACACCGGCTCAGAAACATGAATACTGACATTTATTAATCACAGTTTGTTCTTTTGATTCTTCAACATCTTATTCAGATTAGGATAAAAATGCCGGTGGCTTTCTGACACCAGACTTCTGCTTTTTTAAACCTCTGCTCAAGCTGAATATAAACTCACAGGACTGTCGCCCATCTGCGTTTTGTTTCCTGTAAAGACACAAAAATAAAAGACTTGAGTTCTCAAACAGGGAGGACTGAGCAGCCAAACTTTCTGCAAACACAATTTAGGAGTCAACTGTAATTTACACTGTACAGAGAGTTAAATGAAGCCCCTGTTACCCAGCTAAAAGCTTCATTTTATGTTCGTACCTTTCCGTCCAATGACTTTGTCAACAACTTCTACAGTAAGGATAAAAGCCACTGCAGCCACGAGGATGTACAACCAAAGCCACTCTGGAAGAACAATTCAGCATTTTAAGCTGTTATTTAATATTTCTGACATTAATTTGAACATCTGAATCATGTGAGGAGAGGAAAGTTACTGTAAATTGTTTTCTAAATGTGTTTACCTTTTACATTTGAGGCATTTCTCTGTTCAGTCATATTTGTATCAGATTGTGAAGTTGTGCTGTATCTTGTTGTCGATGGAGTTGATGTTGTTTCAGTTGTTGCTGTTGGTACTGCAGATGTTTTTGCTCGTGTTGTTTTCTTGGTGTCCTCACCTAAAGCAGATGGACATAACTCAACAGTCCTCAGTATGAACAGAAACCATAAATCGACTTTGGCTTGTATCCTGCTTTTCTAGTCGAGACAATCTTCGCTGTGCATGTCAGCATCTTTGTTTTGGCTGTGTGAGTAACCACAGATATTCACTTCACTTCACACCAGCATGGACATGACCTCCTTGGTGGAGGTGACAACAGGACACTGTTGATTTTAAATGAACCCATGCAGAGATGATAAGGTGAAGCATTATGGGACATTAGTCCATCACCTTGATATTACAGCTGATACATTGGCTGTAAATATGGGCATAAGTTTCAATATCTGCCAATACAGATATGGGATCAATAACATGGTTCATCCCTGCTGCAGGTACGTGTCCTGGGTCAGAGTTTGCCTACAGGTGTGCACATCTGACTTCCAGGTTTGTTTGGATGATCTCACACTTTGCCTGTAAATTGGTGAGCACCAGTTAATAGAGGAGACGTTTAGAGATGAGACCTCTGCACTGGAGGCAGAGCGACCTTCTTACTGCAGAGAGACAAGATTCAGGAGAGAAATTCATGCTAACAGTGTTCTGTGATAGATTTGATATTAATGAAGAAAAAAATCATCAAGTTTATGAATGTGACTGCATCAAGACCAGCAGAGAAAACCCTGCCAGTCCTGATAGCCCACCACCCAAATGAAGAAACAAACTCACCTGCAGAAACACTGAGTTTGTAAAACGCTTCAGGATTATTTCTAATGCCAGATATGGACTGTTGACACTCATAACGTCCAGCATCCTCCTGTTGGACATTGTTGATGACCAGAGAACAGTCCTCAGTAAGACGCAGTCTGTGTTTTTTAGCTCCAACATCCTCACTGATGTTCCCCTCTGTGATCAGCTCAACTTCTTCTCCTGAAGATATGAAATTCCATGTTGTATCTCCACAGTAATTATGAGGTTTGTTTGAGTGTTCACATGTCAAAGTGACGTCTTCTCCATATTTGGCATTGAGAGATTTTTCTGTGTATGCTTCTGTTGAAAAAAATAAACACAAATAATCAGCTTCGGTACTTTAATAGGTACACCTTGCTAGTTCCAGGTTAGATGAGACAAACATCCTTAAAACAAAGAGACAGGACAAAACTGAACTCAGTAAACAGGATGTTGACATTACTGTTATTGATAAATCCAGGGGGTTAAATCAGCCCCTTACTTCATCCACATGTGGAACAGTTACACATGATAAAAATGTGACTCTCTCTCTTCTTCTCTTGCTTTGTCTTGTCCTTTCTTTACTTAAATCAGTGAAAGTTCCTCCATCATGTGCGCTAACTGCAGTGTTTGTTTTGTTGAATGTTTTACGTGAACATCAGACTTTGCACGGGCGGGAGTGGATGACACACACAGCGAGCAGGCGACTGGAGAAGAATCAGGAAAACTGTCCCGTGCATGGATTTAATGCACACATTTAAAGGTCGAGTATATCTGAGTCATCAGGCACAAGTCCAAGTGACATCAGGAGTCACTGGTGTTCAAGTCTCAGTCGAGTCAAATCTGAGACGCCATCAAAACTGAGTCTGGAGTCCAAACCTCTGCTTGTTCATAACGTGCTTCCTGTTGCCTTTCTATCCTCTCAAACACTCTGCCCATTCCCCTCTGACCACGACAACTGCTGCTGACTGGATATTTTCCTCTTTTTGGACCATTCTCTGTAAATCCTTGAGATGGTTGTGCATGAAAATCCCAGTTTCTTACATCTGTCACCAACAACCATGTCATGTTCACAGTCTCTTCAGTCATCTTTCTTCTCTTTTCTGATGCTCAGTTTATTTATTTATTTATTTATTTATTTATTTATTTATTAGATAAACAGGTATAGAAACACAATGCACATAAGAACATATTAAAAAGGCATGTGTGTTGGAGTGGTAGAAGCCTGCAAATGGCTTATGTAAACCACACCGAAAGACATGGAAAGTAAATACTGAACCACCAAAAATAAATATCAAACATCAGATATAAAGAGCAACAGTTTCATACAAAGAAAAAAATAAGTACCAGAATAGGACAAGGGTAGTGCTTCGGATAAATAAATGACGTTTTTATAGGGACATGGTAACAGCTCCTGTTAATGTTCATGTTGAGGTCATCAAAATATGTTTAGTCTGTTTTTGTATACAGGTTATGCCACAGAGGAAGGGCTCAAATAAATATAAACATAAAGGTTGTTAGCTTGACCAAATAAATTAGATAGCGATAGATAGATAGATGTACTTTATTGACATTGAATTGACATTATTGAATAATTACGAAATCACAAAGTTTGAACTTCAGCAGGTCGTCTTGACCGTGTCTACATGCATAAATGCAAGTTGCTGTCATGTGATTGTTAAGCCCATTGTGTTAATGATCAGTTGAATGGGTGTACCTAATAAAGTGTCTGGTGAGAATAAGTCATCCTCATTACACTGGTCATGGCTGTAACACATGAACACATTCAGTTTTCTTAAATGAGTGAAGCTTCTCTCCAGTTTCCTGATTGAATAGAAAGTGTGACAGAAATGTTCTTACCAGTGAACTGAGGCAGAGCTGTGAGGAGGAAAGAAATCTGAATCCACCTGAACTCCATCCTGACTCTCTGTCCTTGGCTCTCAAACTTCATCAGAGTCTGAGGAGACTTTATAAAGACAGACTGAATCTCCTCCCTTTTTTCAGAGGTGGTGTCACTTCCTCAAATGTCTTCAGCCAGCGTGCGGTCTCTTTCTCTGAGAATTTCTCCTGATGAACAAAAATGAGATCATTTCTCCTTTTGTGATGACTCTGCACTGTTTGTATGGCTTGTTTTTTCCCACAGGTCTTTCGATAACATGGAGGCACCATGTACAGCATTAGCATCTGTCCTGAGATTTCTGAACAGAGTGAGAACTGAGCTGTGACACTGTGGCACACGTTCAGGCTCATGTACCTCATACAACCCCACTTCAAAAAACCTGAACTATCCCTTTAAAGGATGCAATAAATGACTACAATACCAGCAGTAATGAAATGATTGATGAAAGCCTGAAAGGTTTGTGCACAAACAAGGCTGGATTACCATTAGTTCAACTGCCCAGGGGCCCAAGACCTAAGGAGGGCCAAGTGTAACCAGAGGATAAGAGAGGTTGAGACTTGGGCACAAAATTAAAACAAAGATATGTCAGACATGCCCATATCCCTCTGCATCCAGTGTGCAAGTGACCAAACTCTTTGGAGATCACTAATGCAACAGCAACAGGCTCAGAAGAGCAGGCTTGAGTCCTTCCTTGTACAGGTAATTGACTTGGTGCCATGCTTAAGAAGGACGCTTAAATGTTTTGAAGAAGCTCTTTTCACACATGCAACCCTGATATCACAGGAATAATGTCTGGATTGTCAGCCTTCTTCTGACGTGCTTGTTCACACCTGCTCTTCTCCCTGGTAGACCGGGGATACAGTGTTGCCAGATTTTTCTACTGAAAAAAGCAACCAGGTCAATAAAAACAAGCCCAAAACAAGCGACCTACAGCTATTTTTTTTTCTATTGCAATATATTACTTTTTAAAAAAAAAAAAGAGAAATCTGCATAAGGCGTGTTGATTTTTTCCTCTACATTGCATTTCAATGTCACAGTGACATCTTTTCTTATTTGTCCCTTAATTTACTTATTCAACATCCTTTTGTTTGGAGGTGGAACATCCTTTTCTTTATACAGAAGTGAAGGGAGGGGCTACTGTTATTTACAACTCTGTTATCACTAAACAGTCTGTCTAACCTTGATTTTTGTGACCAAACAGACATAGTCAGGCTTTTATCTAAGTTTAATGTTGATCCTCTACAGCTTTATTATGGTGAAAACAGCAATAGGCACATTAAAAATAGATTTATTCTGGCTATAAGGATTTCTTTTTGATGGAAAAATTTTTGCGCCTGATTAAAACATCATTAAACATCATTTAAAAAACATTTTAACTTAAGCCAATGATCAAGAGCTCCTCAAAAAGCCATCTCAGCCAGGAATGGAGACATCTAGGGTGTTGACCATTTCAGCTGGACGTCAAAAATGATGCCATCCGGTGCGTAACTTAGAGGAGGTTAAGTTAAATGAATGTAAATGTCCTTGTGGTGAACTTTATCCTGCATTTTAGTTGTCTACTGCTGTGTAGTGAACTATTCCGGCTTTAGATGTCAGTTTATGTGTCTTCGGGACATTTCATGAAGCTTAAAGCATAAGTTCGGTTTTTTGACACCTGGACCTTATTTTTAGGATTAAATACACTCGTAGACTCACCCAGACAATTTTGGCGGAGCTCGGAGCCGTTTTCGAGCAATTTAGATCCATCCGACGGTGTTTTTCTCTCATGCCATAGTAGCAGACGGGGCCAGAAATCGAAGCCCCTAAATTAGACATTATCTGCTGCGAAACTCACTCATTTCAGCTACATTTTATAAATGAGTGGCCAGTGTTATCACCATGTCAGCTCAACTTTGTTGTTATGGTCATCCGGGGCTTTACAAGGACGGGTAACTTTTGGTGACGTCATAGACATGCACCGCAAGAGCGCAGCTGAGCAGAGCCGCTTTTGTTGCTAGGCTACACGGCTACACGGCTATTTTTGTGCAACATGGCGGAATATTTAACCGATGTAGAAGTGTCTGACGACGACATTGAGTATAATGGATGCCCATATCGTTTTGAGCCAGAATATACCGACGAGGAGCTATTTGAAAGGAGGATGCAGAGGGAAAGAGCCGAACAGCTGGCCAGAGAACAAGCAACCACTGTACGTCCACAAATGGGGGCTAACTGGTGGTGTTGTTGTGGACATTGCACGGCAATGGCAACAGAGGAGGAGTGAGTTTCGCAGCAGATAATGTCTGATTTAGGGGCTTCGATTTCTGGCCCCGTCTGCTACTATGGCATGAGAGAAAAACCTAAAAATAAGGTCCATTTGTCAAAAAACCGAACTTATCCTTTAAACTATCCTTTGCAAAAATAGCACTTTGTGGGCTAATGCTAATGCTAGCAATCGCCAAGTAGAGTTATCATTAAAAACATGGCTGTGTCTTTGTCTAATCAACAATAAAAGTAAGTCGAATTCTAACTTTGTAGACAGTCTTTCATTCAACTCTTCTTTTTGTCTTTTTTGAGTCTTTACAAGAGTAAATGTTCATCACAGTGAGGAGGATCACACAGACCGCAGATTTACACACATCAGCCGCTGCTGTCATCTGATCCTGAAACATCCTGAAGTGTTTTTACAAAGTCACACTGATATTTCACCCAGTTTAACAACATAAGCACAAAATGTTACACCTCCATCCACCGGTAAACTGGATGTTCTCATGTCCTCCAGTTCCCATTGAGGTTTCAGCCATTAATCATTCAAACTCACTGAGTCTTCATCAGCAGACATTTTATTTTTCTTTGTGTACTCCATGATCATTTTAAGTCACCTCAAGTATTCACAACAAACAGTGGTTCTAATCCCTGGAAAGATCCCCAAATTAGAGGTTGTTTTTCCTCTTTTGAGACTCAGGGCCCTAATTTCCTGGCACACAGAGGGTTACGCAGCCTGGCGCACCCCGCGCAGTGGTAATTTTGTCCGTCGTACCGCTTGCGCAGCCAATTTGGCAATTTGGTGGACCGGCTGCGCCGAGATGGGTGTGACGGCGCACCAGGGGGAGGTGTCCACAGATTCAGCTTGGCGCAGTGACAATTTTGTGCCAAAAAAAACGCACGGACGGTGCGCTGAAAGCCCGCCAGCTCCAATCTGGTCTATTCTCAGCGCAGGCGAGGCGTGCCTGGTGCAGTGGTAATTTGGCTGACAGGCACACAGGGCGCACACGTCACCACAACCTCACAGGCAGGTGTCCACAGTGTCAGGAACATTTCAATCCAATAAACAATCACAGCAACCACTATTTAATGTAACCGTCTGAACCAGCACATATATTTGTATCTATATCAATTGTCCCGTCACATCTGATGTCAGATCAGAGATGTTTGTCATAACTAACGAGTTCACATCTCTCAGCCAACCACAAACAGCCACATCATCCGATACGGAGTATCCAGCTTCTCTCATCTCATGAAATCCAAAGAAAAGAAAAAAGAGAGAGACGCTCACTGAATAAATGTAAGTCACTCGGTGTCTTAAGGATTTACCTGTGATTGTCCATATTTCTCGGTTTTAATCTTTATTCTTAATGTGATCTAAAAGATGGAGAACATTATTGTAAGGAGGATGAGGAGGAGATATCGGAGGGGATATTTCACCTAAGGTTCTGCTATTTGGCGATGACAGACCAGGAATGCAGGTGGATCACAAGCATGATGAATGGATTAGCCTGCTGCTGTGTTTAAATGTCATTATCACTTAATTTTGTACTCATATTCATGACACAGATACACATTACATCTGTCCCACGAGGTGGTCCACACGGTGACATGCATCGTCAGTGCAGAGGCCTCTGATTCACCTCTGAGGGGTCACCACCCCTCAGAGGTGGAAGCACAAAGGCCAATTTCCAGACTCTGGGAATTTTGTTACATTTAAAACTTAAGTTAAAAATGTAGGACAATGGCTTTGCGATATAATCAACAGCCAGTTTGAGAAAAAAGGGGTCCAGATTGTCAGGACCAGCTGCCTTGTTGAGTCCAATTTTCTCAAAGCGCGAAGAACATGAGCAGTAGACACGGGTGTAAAATTGAAGAGGGCAGTTTTAGAACAGCTTCTCATTCCCCAGGCCTCAGAGTCAAAAACAGGCTTGGTTAAAACAGGATTCAAGGACTCAAATAAAAAACCTGCAGCGAGAAAATGCTCATTAAAATAGCTCAGCATAGCAGATTTATCTGTTATGTTTTCACCTTCTTTGGTTAAAAATTTGGAAGGTCATATGATAGCGCAGAGTCAGATGTGGATTTTACAGTTTTCCAGAATTTCTTGGGATCATTTATGTTTTTTGTCATTTCACAGAGGTAGAATTCTGATTCTGTCTCCCTGATTAAGGAAGTGCATTTATTTCGCAGCTTCAGAAAACAGAGCCAGTCAGCCTCAGTCTTGTGTTTTCTTGCTGCAGCCCATGCAGCATCCCTCTCTTTAAGTAGATTACTGATGTTCTGTGTGAACCAGGGACTGTTGCCCTGCCAGGAGCTGGAGACTGGTTCAGGGTGTACTCCTCCTCTTGCCCAGTGTTAGCTGGGACAGACTCCAGCTCTGCGCAACCAAGAAAGGGATAAGCAGTATAGATAATGGATTGGTGGATGGTTTACTTCTGTCATTAAGACATTTTTTTTTTACAATTAAATATGCTGTATGTTTGCACCAGAGACCCTCGTGTCACTCTTTGACCTCTAACACCTTCTGCTTTTACCCAAACACTTTCTCTTTTAAGGATTTCTTAGTGGAAACAGGACGCAGCAATGAGCTGTGAGTTTGTTTATGGCTCCGTGTTCAGGTTATATCTGCCAAAGAGCTGCTTTAAAACCCCAGTGACAGAAAAAAACACAAACAGAATACAAACTGAAGACAAGGCCTGCTCAGACTGAGCCACAAACTAGTATCAAAGCATCTCAGAGTGTTTGGACTGTCGCCCAGAGCAAACTTTTCAAGCTTCAGTGTGTTTGTGAGATTAAGGGAGTTTCTTCTGGGACAAAAGTAGTGAGAGGGAGATTGTTAAGAGCAGAATAACCTGCAGCCATCCACAGCTCTGTGCTTGTTTATGAGGCAGTGAAAGGTGAAAGAGTTAGGAGTGCAGTACTGAAACTGAAGCACAGAGGGCCACAGCTGCTTACTCTCTCATTATCTGCGTTTTTGTTTATAGGTGCCTACCCACCCCAGGGTGTCTTCAGGGATCGCAGGTCAGAGAACGGTGAAAGCATGTTTACGTTTCAGACTGATACTAATCTGCCAAAGCAAAGTCTGATCCAGGCAACCCAAACAAAACAGAGTAAAAGAGCCTGAAGCTGCTGTCAACTGTCGAGGATTTTTGATTTGAGGGAGTTTAGGTAATTTAATTTTTCACTTTCATGTGTTTCATCCATCTCATCCACCCATCTGTATCTGCACTGCTCACCCCTTTTAGGGTCGAGTGGAGTGGAGCTGATCCCTGCCATCATTAGAGGCGTAATTCACCCAGGGCTGGTCACCAGTAAACAGAGCCTGAGGCCAGAGATGCGCGTGTATGTATTTGTGTGAGTGATCATGGACATTAACTTGCCAATATGTAAAATGTGAAGTTTCCACTAGAGGGCACACCAGAGTGCTCCAACCTCCAGAGCTGTAAATGCAGGCCCATGCCTAGAGCCGTAGTACTGAGTGTCCACCTGGGGCTGGCTGCAGAAAAGGGACACCTGAATGGTTGAATGAGTGCACCAGGTTCTCTCTCAAAACAACGCAGAGACTCTTCTTCATGCTTTTATCATCTGTAGAATCGATTACTGCAACACTCTTCTTTCTGGTCTTCCTAAAGAGAACATCTCACAGCTTCAGCTCCTACAAAACTCTGCTGCAAGCACACTGACCAAGACAAGAAAGCAGTGTTAATTTTGACAGCACTTTTTAAATTTAGGTTTAGTCTTTTGGTTTTATACATAATTTAATCATCTAAATTGTTTTAATGTTAGTCGAGTTTTAGTTGACAAATTTCAAAACATTTTAGTTGACGAAATCTACTGGAAATTTAGTCGACTAAAACATTAAATGTAAAGTGTAAGGCATTTTTTATGTTTCCTTGAATTTGTGAAGTCATGTTTTACTCTTGGATAAAATGAAGCATCTAATAACCCTTTACTGAATGCTAGTAAAATGTGAATGTGTAAATTAACAGAAAAAAAATGAACTTTTGTGTGAAATGCAGTCACCTTTATTCAGGCTACCTGGCAGAGCATCTCAGTTACAATACCAGAACTGACAACAGACAGTGAACCTGCTCTACATGAATATATCAGTTCATAAAGAGAGGAGCTCTGATTGGATCGCTCCACAACTTATCCCACCACCACCATGAAGCTAAGGTAGTTGTGATTGGATGTCCCTCTTAACTCATCCAACCTTTCCACACAACCAAAGTAGCTGTGATTGGATATATTCTTAACTTGTCCCTACTTTCTACATGACCAAATACGTCTGATTGGATTAAGTCTGTCAAACATTTTAGTCTAGTCTTTATTTGTTGATGAAAATGTCAGTTAATTTAGTTTTATTTTTTGTCCGTGTGCACTTGTTTTTATTGGTTACTGTCTAGTTTTCATCAGGGGAAAAAAGGTTGTTGACAAAAACTGTGACAAAAATAATTAGTCAACAAAATGAACTCTGCCAGAAAGAGAGCTCACATCACACCGATTTTAAAGTCTCTACATTTGCTTCCTGTGTCTCTTAGAATTGATTTTAAGGTTACTCTATTGTTTTTTAATTATCTTAATGGTCTTGGTCCTTCCTGTTTATCTGATTTGCTGTTACCATATGAGCCCAGTAGAGCCCTCAGGCCTTCAGGTACTGGTCTTTTAACTGTTCTCAAAGTAAAAGCCAAAACATAAATGAATCATCTTTTCATTATTACAGCCGGTCTGTTGAACAGTCTACCTGAAGACCTGAGAGCGCCACCTACTGTTCAAGTTTTTAAAATGTGAATGTAAAAACTATGAGCTAAAAACAATGAAATTTGTTTTTAGCTCATAAATTACTTAAAACGCTACATTGACTCTTTAAGCTTTCGAGGGTAACACCAAAAATGCGAACAGCAAATCACTGATGAAAAAATCTGATACGTGAGGGCCAAATGAGCAGTGGTCAGACCATATTATTAACCATGGCAACAACTCAGTCACCAATTTACACAATGTGTTGGTTTGTTCAATTACTGTTGAGAACATGCAAAATAAAATAATAAAAACAATAAAAAAAAACTTGAAACAAGTTAAAGTGTTTGTCAAAGCACTGTGTGTTATAAAGATTCAAAGAGGAAAAACCTGGAAAAAGATATTTTGTCTAACCAAATAACCGAAGCAAAGCGAGGCCTGATGAAGACTCGTTCTCAGTTACACTTCACTTCTTCTTTTCTCTTCCTACATGTGACAGAAAATCAGACACTTGGATTTTTTCTCCAGGGAAAACTTTAATCCTTGTTGTAGTGAACAGGGTGAGTCCAGAGCGGCTGCTGAGAGATGCTCTGTGATACATCGATACAAACACCAGAGACCAAACCGTGTGACGCACAGAAGCCGCTCAAAACGACAGATCTGAACGAAGGCTACAGACTGAACCTGACTGCTGTTCATCACTATCACAACGCATGATTACCAGCTCACATTGCTAAAGGAAAACTCCACTCAGTTTAGATAACCAACCTATTATACGGGTCAGCAGCAGGATGACCAAAATAACTGGGACATTTAGTGTCAGAGACTTGTTTAAAAGTGAAGACATAAACTGAAAGCAATGATAGCAGAGCAGTAGCTTTGGGACAAGATTCTGCCTCACAAAGAAAACACAAACGTATGTATAGATGAAATTTAAAAAGACTGTTCAGTGCTAACTATGTTTTCAAAATGAGTGAATACGCTGATCTGGCAGAAACAGAACTATTGTTGTTATTTGTTGTTTACAAAATTTTGGTATCTGATGTGTGACCAACTAAAAAACATGGTTCTTACAGGAGGGCCGTCTGAAACCAAAGTCAGTAACGTGAGGACTCTTCAACTGGCAGTGAAATAAAAAGTCAACATAAGTTTTAAGGAAGTAGCTACACAAGCAGCCACTCTGCATCAGATTTGGTGCATTTCCACTGTGTGGTACTGGCACCACTCGTCTTTACTCGTCCTTTTGTTTCCCATCGAGGACTACTAGAAAGTAGGGATGCACAACATTGGATTTTTGCCAATATCAGATACGCCAATGTTTTTTAATTCATTATCGCTGATACCGATATTGCTGGTCAAGAGCACAAGCTCTGTACTTAACAGAAATGGACTTGTTTCTTTTAGTGTTGCAGTATATTTTTGTGAGGAACAGATGTAAAACAAGAAAAACAGCATTTAACTCTTGCAAAAATGAAACCCTTGATTTTAAAATGTACCCATGCAGTGATGAGAAGGTGCATCAATATTGAACATTTGTGCAATTTGCCAAATTTCCAGCCGACATATGGCCAATATGTGTGGCTGATATATGGGCTGTAAATATCTGCAAAAATTTCAGTATCAGTCCATACCGATACTTAACTTTTTAAGCTGATATCGGCTGATACCAATGTCAAACTGATGATATTGTGCATCCCTACTCGAAGGATTTAGATTCCAGATTTTGCAGAACTATAAGGGGTGCAAACTGTAGCTGAAGCACCTGGAACCAAAAGCGAGCAGAGTTGCGCCAAGTTGAGCCAGTACCTGTAGTTGAAATCAATCATTTGAGTTGCAGTAACAACATTTGTTTGACAAAATCTGGGCATTTACCACAAACAACAAGAAAACTGCATGAAATGGTTCGAAACACATCCCAAAACATTCAATTTACACATTTGCATAACTTCAGGGTCAGACTGTTATCTTGCTTTTTCTAATCCCTCTAACAGAAAACTTAATTTTACCAAAGTCTGGATTTGCCATATTGCTGTTGACTGCTATTGTCAGTTATAATTAACAAAAACACCAATACCCAGGCCCATGAAACTGGAGTTAAATAATGCAGCTGTGCTTCGTCCCTGCTGTCACAATCCTGTCTTTGCATTCATTCAACACAATGTTCAGTGCAGAGCTGGGATGAGCTCAGTGTGACAAAAACCAGGTCGTGTTGTGATGCATCTGTGAAAAAAACTCTTCTCTCTGTGATCGACCTGAAATGTCTGGTTACAAAGTTGATCTCTTACATGTTTTCCTCTGACCTGGAAAGTTCAAAACCCCTTAAAAATAAAAAGAAAAAATCTAAAATACAATCACAGTGCAATAAATTCTGAGAAGATTCATCCAAAACAATATCATCATCATCTCCTCAAACTGTGTTTCACACACTGAGCTGGGATCAGCTTCACATCCTGATACCACTTTGAAATTTACAGAGGATCCTCATGTGGTCCTGCCTGTCCTCCAGCAGGTGGCGCCATTACACTGTGCTGCATATAAAACCAATGGAGCAAAGAGGGCCTCATGATTGTGAAACCAAAGACAGTATCAGTTTTAAACTATTAGCATAGGTTGATTTTTAATTAGCACAGTTCTGAGTCGACTAATTTAGTTCTTCATGTAAAAAAGTTCACTGGCATGTGATTTTTTTTCAACTCAATAGGATTTTGATGCAGTAAGTGTGGATGCATGTAACAGATATCCATTTAAAATGAATTGTAATGCATAAAGTAGAGCTTTTAAACAGTCACTGCATCCGTGCCTGTTTCTCCTGATTTATTAAATATTTATACAACTTCATAAACAAGGAAATATCCAGGATATCTTTACTCCATATACTTGTATATTATGGAGCATGCTTGGACTTTAGGCCTCAAAAGTTTTCAGTACTGCTTTAGTTAAGGGTCCATGAATCATCATAATTATAAGCATGAATTTAAAGAAATGTGGATGGTGAATCAGTATGGTACAGTGTCTCATATCGGACATTATAACGTCATTTAATACACAGAGAGGTCAATTTGTTGGCCAACACAGAGAAAACACAGAAAGTATGTGTTTCATCAATGGGTTTGGCACTTCTGCTGATTGTGAGGTCTGTGGTGAAAAAAAAAAGTTTTGTTCATGGTTTATACCTCAAAATTTATAAGAGTGGTATTTATTTGTAACGATTAATATCATGGCAGAGGAAGGAAGCTGATGACAGGCTAATGGAGAGTTCCTCATGGCACACCGACTTCACCCTGCCAAGACTGAGCCTCTGAATTTTATTTCATGCTCGTCTGTTAGAGACTTTTTCCCCAGTGCTGGTCAGACTACACAATTTAAGCATCCTTTTTCCTCAGCCTGACAGTAGTAGGGTTTCAAGCCTCTTTGTCCATTAAAATCTGTCATGTCAGCTTGTGTAATGTGTTGTAGTTACCACCAATAGTTATCTGAAGGGATGGGAACAGAAAACCAATTCCAATGGAGAATCGATTGCAAGTACTTAAAAGAATTGATATCATTGGTCTTCTTGCTGAACGATTACCTTATCATTTCCTTCCACTAATACCTGTCTGCCTCACAGATCGAGGACGTCTTGCTCTTATCAAAGGCAGTCAGCACGAAGGACGCCAACAGTCGGGAGACAAAAGCAGCCAAAGAGTAGCTTGATAATACGCCAACTGACCAACGTCCAGTGATTTTAAATAACGGTGGAAACACCAGCAACATGCTTAACACTTGTGTTTGCAGAAGAGCAACGGATATTAGAGAATGTTCCTGTAATGCCACACACAGCGTTAAAAGCTGAAAATGCCTCACACTGATTAACTTTTTAACTTAAACCTGGAATATAAACAGCACAACTTAACAACTGAGCTTCCAAAACAGAGTGTGACATCACAGGAACATGGCTGCCATGGGAATACAGCGAAGTGCAGGAGCAACACAGAGGTGAGTTAGCATTTTAGCACATCTGGTTCCCTCATCCTAAAGTGAGTTGGATAGTAGAATAAAATAATAGAACAGCTTTATACCTGGTCGATGACGGAGGCATTCTTATGAGATCCTAACATTTCATTTAGCAACATCTGGCACTGCCCTGCTGTTTAATTTAAGGCGTTACTATGTTTTACAAGGATGGTTGCTAACAAACTGCAAACAAGGACTACAAAAATGGCCAACACCCTCATGCAAGAATTTGTGATTGTTTTTTTCTGAAGCACGATTGACACAGCAATGGGCACCAACTTGATCAGGTCATTTGACTTGGAAGAAATTCTCAAACTAGAGGGCACAACTTGGTGTTAAATGTTTTGGAGCTACTTCCTGTTGAATGTTGTAGTTCCTCAAGACGTTGATAACAGCTTTTTACTTTTGCCAATTATGTTTAAGCCTGAAAAAATCATTGGAGTTAAGTTTGTAAATATTATAATGATGAACAAAATGTGAATGTGTAAAGAGCTTTTGTTCGCCACATTCCTTAATATCTGCAATTATCCAAGAATGCATTGAAAAATTCCCAAGGCTTTCAGTTGAGGGAAGCATTGCGATGCTAAATTTCTGGTTTTCCTAAAAGATTTGTCATCTCTGCACCACTCTGTCTTTTTCATGAAAACACTGATGATGATGATGATCATGGACCCCTAACTAAAGATTCCTGGTTACGGTGTCCAGGCTGTTTCTTCTGAAGAGTTTGGAAGATTTCACTTTTGGATCTTGAACCGTAACACGAAGAGTCTCAGGTGAAATCTTGACACTAGGGCTGACAGATTTATCATTTTCGGATTGAAATTGCAATGTCAAACAACGCAATCATAAATCTGCAATGTTTTGCAGCACTCCTGACTGACCCAGGATCTGTTGTCTCAACTATTTTACATATTTGCAGGCAGTTTGCATTTAAATGAGCGGCTTACTCACAAACCAGCTCTCATTGTTCACTTAAAAGAGCCATTCATCAGAGTCGACTCTTCGCAAATGTCACATCATCACGGCAGAAGCGCTGGTAACAGGTCAACAATACAAAGCCTCTATTTATCAGTAGAAGTTGGAGTATCCCTTAAATAAGGAAAACAGATTATTTATTATCAATATTAGATAATAATTAATGTGTTATGTGCTTTTGATCATTGATTTCCTAACTGTTGTCTAAACTGTAAACACAGTGAATATCGCACTGAAGCTTGATTTGAAGAAAATCATTAATCAAATTGAAATCGCAATATCTCTCAGAAAAATGGTAATTAGATCTTTTCCTTAAAATCGTTCAGCCCTAGTTGACACTCATAATAATCTCGGGGTACCAGCCTTCAGCAGCAGCAGAGCCTCGTTATGACCAGAATCTTCAGCAGATTACTTTCTCTAAATCCTGGTGCTGCCCCATATTCACTGAAGCCTCTCACTGCTGTGGAAATAAATAATGTACATGTAGCTCTATCATTACCAAAACTCAAGGGAGGTTTTAGGCAGCGCTAGTGTTTAATGCTACACATGAGGCCAGAAGACTACACTGCCAGAGCTCAGATGTGTACTTCGATGTCTACAGACCTGTCAAAAAAAACAAGAATATGTGATGTAGTGTCTCTGAAAATTACCCAAACTCACTGTCTCATGTCAGCCTGTTTTTGACTTCTTGAAAATGATGATCACAGCCATGATATTTTGGGATAGCATTCTTAAAAAAGTTCACGAAGGCCTTCACAGCTTGCAAGACTGACAGTCTCCTCCTTTAAACTATCCGATGCCTTTGGGCCTCTTGAACCTCAGACACGTGTGCTGATCCCCGTCAGTGGAGCCGTCACACGTCAAATCAAAAGTTCCAGAGCAAAGGCTTGAGGATGAGAACTTGTAACAGAAGGAGAACAGTCCGGTCCAAAGTGGAAGCCAAAGGATACTCGGTGGACTTCTGCTCTCAGTGCACTTCACGGTGACCGTGGTCCATCAATGAAGACAACCAGGGTAAAAGTTGATGACCTCAGTGGACGTGGGGATGAACCAGAGTTCAATGTTTTTTTTTTCTCTTCACGCGTCGTCCCCCCAACGTTCTGTCTCACCCCCGAATGAATCCCAGTGTCTCTTTAGGAGGCACAAGAGTTGGTGACTGAGGCATCCATTGCAACGTGATGAGAAGTATGACCGTGTGTAGGGGTGCGGGGGGGAGTCGGTGTTACCATATGTGGGATTCACAGTGAGTCATTTTTATAACGCCCACTCCACCACCCAGTCGGCGATAGTTCATTCCTCCGTACAATCTGGAAAGAGAGGATGAGGAGAGTGAGTGGAGATGACATCGGAGTTTAGAGTCACTAATAATGAAAAATACAAACATGAGACTGGCAGTCAGTGCTGCTCACTGAAAAATAATCAAATTCAGAGCTTTTTATAACCTTAAAAACCTGAACTGGGAAAAACTACGATAACTTTTCATCAAAGTTACTTTATAATGTTTAGAGCAGAGATGGTCAACTGGCTGCCTGGGGCCCCCTCAACTCCCTCAGTGTGGCCCCAAATCACTCTTAAATTCTAAAAATTACATATGTACAGTCAACATGACAACATCTGCCAGGAAAAAATATATAAATAGCAGTATTTCCTATAAACAAAGCTTCAATGGGCTGAAATGGGTTCTGTAACACTTAAATATGCACCACAAAAAGCATTTGCACGGGATCATATCCTTAACTCCTTAAATAACCAGTAGAACATATATTATGTGTTAGAACAGTGGCTAAATCTGGCCTGAATTCAGTGTTTAACTCATTTAATTATGTATGACTACTATCTAGGTTGCAGGGGGCTGGAGCCTATCCCAGCTGTCATTGGGCAGGAGGCGGGGGACACCCTGAACCGGTCACCAGCCAATCCCAGGGCCACACAGAGAGACAGACAACCATTCATACCACTAACACTTACACCTAAGGGCAATTTAGAGTCACCAGTCAACCTAATGAGCACGTTTTTGGTCTGTGGGAGGAAGCCAAAGTGCCCGGAGAGAACCCACGCATACATGCAAACGATCCAGGGATCAAATCAGCAACCTTCTTGCTGTGAAGCATGTGCACTTCCTGCTGCAACACTGTGCCACCCTTAAGTAAATATTTCAAATGACTTTTCTTTTCACAAACTGGTCTTGTTTTCAAGTGCTTTAAATTCACTGGGACAGTACTTGAGTGAAAATACTTGATAATTGCACCACTTGGATTAACAAGAGGACTGTGATAAATGTCTGTCACGTTCTAAAATCTAATACTGAAATTCCCTTTGGGGCTTTTCCACAACATCACTTATAACTGAGCTGATTACAAGATGTGACTGAGATAATGAGCCAATCCATGGCCTTTTTATATTCATCCAGATCAAGAGTAAACCTGTATGTAAGTTTATAGTCATTTACTAACTCATTTAAATTATTTACACCGGCCTCAACATCCATTTATGAGCTAAATTTAACACATTACACAGAAAAAAAAATCTCATATGAATGACTAATATAAAATTAACAGGGGGGAAGCTTTAGCTGCCTCTTGTTTACAAGGACAAAAATGTAAAGAGGCATCATAAAGTGTCATTCTGTAAATATTTTTAAATGGGTTCTCAGCAGGCTAACATGACCAACGTAACAGAGACCCTATGGTCAAACTGTGAAATGCAGATGATAGTGATTTTGTAACTTGAGCAAGGGAGCCTGGAGTGTTTGAACCTTCCCAAACTCTGCAGATTTTACTACAAATCCACTGCTACGGCGGCAGCCTCCGCTCTGTGTATTCTGATGCATCGGCGCTTTGCTGCTTCTTCCAGCACCCAGGCTGCTATTTCAATTGACTGCTGTTGACACTGATCCAACTGGAGAATGTTGTTGACAAGGCTTTAAGGCAGCTTCAGCGTTGACTGGCTGTTGCTCATGTGATGTCAGGCCAATCAGATCATGATGTGGGCGGGAGATTAGTCCAGAGGGGGGGAGAAAACAAAGTAACAGGCTAACAGGCAGAGACGACTAGAGGGGTGGATTTAAATTAGTTGGTAAGGATTTAATACAATGCCAATACTGTCTGCAAAATGCTAAATATGTGCTCTGATAATCGACTAAGCTGAAGTTTGACTTGACGTATTCTTTACCAAAACCTCATTCACACATGCAGTAATACCCTGAAAATGTCTTTTCACCCAAACTTCACTCTAATGTATCTACTGTCCTCCCTGTATTTTCCCCTCACCCACTCCTCCACTGACTGATGGACAAACTTGAGGAAATGTCCTGCTGTGAGAGGTGAGTGTGAACAAACAAGTCAGGGAGTTGCCTGGGTAGTTTACTCTGACATTTTTGAGGAAATCCAAGAGCTGCATGTGTGAAAATTATGCCAAAACACTGAATATGAGTGTTTTAATGCTGAGATAATATTACTGTATCTTACCTCCACGTGTTGGCATCGGGGTCGTAGACTTCTATAGTTTTGAGATACGTTGTTCCATCGAAGCCTCCCACTGCCATCAGCTGACCATTCACCACAGCCAAGCCCACCTACACAAACAGATTTTCACACAGACACACATTTAAGGAACTTTAAAACTACTCCAGTGCCTTCATTCCCCCTCTTTGATTCAACCAGAACACTCACCCCACTCCGTCTGGACGTCATGGCTACAACAGGAGACCACTGGTTGGTCCTGGGGTTGTATCGCTCTGCACTGCTGAGCTCTGTGGTGTCGTCTCTCCCTCCTACAGAGTAAATCATGTCCTGGTAGACCGCACAGCCCAGGTGCTTCCTCCTGGTTCCCATGGGAGACACTGTGTGCCAGCGGTTCTCTTGAGGGTTGTATCGCTCCACTGAGAAAGAGAGAAATACCACTTTGACTTTTTTTCTCATCATCATCAATGCTTTACTGTTTAGTAAGTAGACTTTATGGAGAGCTGATTATTTAAAATGGAGATGGGGGAGGGCGGAGCTGAAAGCAGGTCAATCTCAAAGCATCTTTTGTTATTGTTTTTGTTAGAAGCCTGCTTGCTGTGGATTTTACAAGCTGTGTGTTGAAGGTGAAGGTGTGGTTTGTTAGTGTGTCCCAATTGAAAAGCCCAATTCTTCATGCGATCTTGAGCCCTTATGGATACACATGCTCACGTGCTGCACACCTTAAGCTGGGGACACAACTTTCACGGTCCTGACAGATTTGAAAAGACAGGAGTTTACACTAACACACTGGTTTTAGCAGATTTCTGTATAATGACTGAAAGACTGGGGATCACACACCTAACGCCTGATGAGGGATCACAGTCTACATGATTTGTCAACTAAAGCGGGTACACACACGAGGATTTTCTAAATCTGAAGAGATATTTTATCTGTTAGAGACCCCACACACAAAGATAAAAAATCAGGCATTGAACAGTTTTGATCATTCTGTGTGTAGTGTGCTCAGATAATCTCAACACAGCACACCACACACAGAACGATTCTGTCCCACAACTGGCCTAGAATCTAGTCCTCCAAGGCAGAAATCTCACGTGATCAAACGTAATCAAACAAAAATGAAGAAGAAACATACCAACAACCAGAAAACACAACATGCAACATAGAAGAGGACATACGAGAAGAGCAAATGATGGTGGTCTTAGTATTATTTTTCATGGAAAAATCGGGAACTAAAAAAAGGAGACTGTGGAAAAAATCCTGGAGACAGTGTGAACATGTGAGCTGGTCCTCTGTTTCTGAGGTCCACCAAACTTATGTTTCAGGTCAGCCATGTTTGTTTTTTATTTACACCTGCTTCCTCAGTCAGCTGGCTTCTTGATTGACTACATTCACGTCACAATTCACGGAGTCATGACTCGGGAGTCATCGGCCTTCCCCACACACGAAGATTTTTGGTTGTAAATATTGAACAAGTTTAATATTTATGATTATAAGGCCCGACCCATTCCGAGCCGATTATCAGGACAAATTCACTCTTAACACACCCCAGACCACAGGATAATCTCATAGGATAATTTTATAAAATACAAGATAATATGGCGTTTGCCGTCCTTGGTCAGGAAGGGGGAGAGTCCGGACAAAAACAGCCCAATAATCTTTATGTGTGTAGCCTGCTTAAAGTCTCAACTCTTGTGCAAACTCTTGCGAGGGCAACAGTTTGTTTTGATATTCCTGCTACTTCCCCTTCATCTAACCCGACACGCCAGATGGACAGTTTCATATTGGAAATATTTCACTAATCCATCTGGGAAGGAGCCGTTCGAAATTTTTTTCAGGGGCAGAACCTTCAAAAACAACAGCAGCTTGTGATTGGACGATTGTTCAGCTTGTTACACTCATCATAGACCAATCCACATCAAGCAACGCTGCTACGTATGACGTAGCTTACGTAGCGGCTACATGTAGCGGCTAACGGCTAACAGCTAACAACAGTTAATTGCTACTTCCTTTCCCGAGGATCGAACTCACGATTCCCGGGGCAAGAGGCAGTGACAGTGCCGCTGAGCCACAGTAAGCATGGCTAACAACGGCTAACAACAGTTACCGGCCTGTTAGCTCTAGTGGCTAACTGTTAGCCACTAGGGCTAAATCTTGTAGTGTGTCCTCAGCTTAACATCATGAAGTCTATGACGCTGCAGTGCTTGGTTTTTAGAGGGGGAGTTGGATCAGGCCAATGTTTCTGTTTCTCCCATTTATTACCACAGTTCTGATAAAAGTCTCAGGATAACTATACAATAACAACATTCCTGCAGCACACCTGTATTTAGAGGTGACGTCCCATCAGAACCTCCCACAGCGTAAAGGAAACCTCCCAGAACAGCCACAGCTACGCCCAGTCTCCTCGTGCTCATGGAGGCCACACGAGTCCATTTATTTTCCTTTGGGTCATATCTGCATGGAGACAAAGCAGAAAGTCAGGTTCACCATTTCTTAATTTTTCCAGTTAGAGATCAAAACAAATAATTGTTCAAAAGTTTGACATATAATTTACGATGAGTATGTCGAACCTACACGCTGGGTCGACTGCATTCTCCCTGCAAACAAACCTCTCCAAAAGTTCACTGAAATGAACTGAGACTAGGGATGGAAATTTATAATATATATGTATTTTTAAAGATTATTTTTTGGGGCATTTTGTGCCTTTATTGATAGGAGAGGGAGAGACAGTGGATAGGCTTGTGAAGGGGGTGACAGAGAGGAGGACACTCTGCAAACTGGCCACAGGCTGGATTCAAACCCGGGCCAGCAGAAGCATGTATATCATTGCTTACCACTCCACCAAACCAGCACAATAATATTTTATTGATACCAATTCAATCACTTCTGCTTATCAATCTGTTTTTTTTTTTTTTTTTATTTTAACAATTCCTTTATTGATTCCTTTGGATTTCCTGTGTGGGAAAAAGTTGGCCTCAGAGCTTTTCAGTGCCAACAAAGTCAAACTTTGTTGGCACTTTCACTCCTGATATTCAGTGTCTTGCTGCAGACAGTAGTGGTTAAAGATTTTGGACACCTTTAAAATTTTACAGTCTCAAATATTATCATGAAATATTTGCAGGAAAAAAAAGTGTTTTACAGTAATGTATGTATTGATAAGGGACATGTTTGAAAAGACTAGTGATATCAATTCTTTGAAGGAGTTGTATCGATTCCCACCTAGATTGGTCTTGATTCCCATCCCCCCCAATTGTCAGCAGAAAAGACATCACTTACCATAAATTCTCATTTTAATGCTGTTGTATTATTCAATATCAGTCATCTCTACCTTATATTCATTATAGATGTTAATGTAAATATTAGATTAAATACTCGTATCATGGCTGTAATTGATTATACTTCTATAAAAACTACCGCTGCAATCATACAGATGTGAGCACACTCCTGAAAACGAGATGCTGCATCTCAAGGGGCTAACCTCTAATAAATTTATATTCAAATATGTAGGGGACTGATTTATGATTGGCCCATGGATTTGTAACTATCTTCAATTCTTACTTTAGTCCACTTGTGTCAGCCCATCTAACTTCCTATGCCCACACACCCAACACACCTTTGGTATGATGGCTGTTCAACATGAGACTGGATCTACTCAAGACCTCTAGCTGCTAAAAAGGTTTTTTCTTGCCACCATTACTGTCAACCCCCTACAGACAAACCTTCCTGTAGTTTGGTTGGTTCAGTGCTGAGCTCATGATATTTTATATACGTACATGTGTGTATCGACTAGAAGTTTTTCTTCAGCCTGCTCTACTGTAAAGTGTCTTCAGATAACACTTGTTTTGAATTGGCACTATAAAAATAAAGATTGATTAATTAAATAAAGACTGAATGCTGTTGTCCTGAATCCAAACAGGGTTCGATTGTTGAGTTCACATATATCCAAACAAACTGAGCAGAACAAGGAACATCCACTTGTGCTGGAACAACTCTCTGAAACTATCAAGGTTTCCCCCTCTTCTCTCTTTGACATTCAGCTCACTGGTATGTGATCAGGAGGTCTGATTGGTCAGTGGGCAGGGTTTCAAACAGATTAATCTCGAACACTTTGTCCTGAGCTGGGGTTAAAGGTTGTGATCAGCTCAGGCTGGAGTCTAGTACAGGCTATATTCTAAAAAGAAATGTGAACAGAAAAAAGAAAAATCAGAGCTGAGCAAGGAATCAGATTTAAGCATTATGGTCTGGAATGGGCAACATCACTCCAAGATTCAGTACATACTTTGTTTATTGAACACTTTTTCCAGTTTGGTTTTATTTCAGCAATCTTGGCCTTTGGGTTGTTGTTTTTTTCATTATTCTAGTCTGTCCTGAGGTGTCTGAGGTCAGTTTTACCACAGCAGTAACAGGTTTCTAAGGAGAAAAAGCTATTTCTACATTCATTAACAATCTCTTTATTTTACTTTTAGGTGAAGAAAAGTCTTAATATATATGCTTGATGCAGTTAATGATGAAAAATAAGCATTATGGCCTGCAATCTGTATACAAAGACACAGCTCAGCAGTGTGTGAGCAGATACCTCTCAACAATGTTGAGACAGGAAACTCCATCTTGTCCACCAACAGCGTAAAGATAACCTCCAAGGACAGCCACCCCCACACTGGTGCGACAAGTACTCGTGGGGGCCACATCACTGCTCCACTGGTTGGTCTTCGGATCGTATCTGAACAGAAAAAAAAAAACTTAATTAAAATTTACCCATTCATACATTTAGGCCTTCGTTTTTTTTAACATGATGTGAAAACCAAAACAACTCCATGTCACACCTCTCTACAGAGTTCAGGTATGATGACCCATCATGACCTCCCACAGCATATAAAAGGTCATCCAGGACGCTGACACCGACCCCACACCGCCGCTTACTCATCGAGGCAACCATCCGCCACTCATTGGTTTGAGGGTCGTATCGTTCTACGCTGGAAATAGCATCACCGCTGCACCAACCACCAACTACACAACATGGGAGGAGAGAAAATATCAAAGTGATCCAGCACTGACAGAACTGATCTGTTCAAATGTGACTTCTGGTCAATGTTCAAGGCAGCAAACACCGACCTGCAAACAGGACTTCTCCACAGCGAATGGGTTTTCTTGGTCGAGTTCTGGGGCCCTGCATTAACGGTCTCTCCTGTGGCAGTAGTAGGTAATTCTTTGCTTCATCAACCAGGTCTCTGAAACAACAAAACAGTGTATGTTAGATCCCGGAAACATTATCATATGTAGAAGGTAGAAGTAAGTCCTATGTATTGTTGACTTAAAACTTCACAAAGAAAAGACTAACAAGCTACTTTTACATTTAAAACCTTTCTTCAATCCAGTCCAAGTCATTCTGAATGGGACTCAAACTTTACTGTTGACACCGAATAAAATAATAAAATTATTAGTTGTGTAGCAAGTATTATATTTAATCAGAATGAATGCATTTGGATATGTGCATACGTAGCTGTCTCAGCAGCCCTATTTGTCACACACAGTTGAAGCAGCTCTTCCTTCATATTAAAGATAAATTAAAAGCAGACTTTGACTTGCAGGTTTTTAATCTTTGGTCAGTATTAACTCATCAATATAGTGTACAACAGCAGCATTTAACACTATGTCGTTGTGAAGCAAAAAAAGTCATGATGCATACATGCTTCTGTCAATGGTTAGTGAATTTTCTTTGCATGCGAGACCCATTTTAACCAGAACTGATGCCTTTCTGTGTTTTGTTCTCTGTTATTTTTGGTCTGGAGCAGTGGGTTTTCAAAGTTATTTTGCTCAGGCACATGAGATCCTGCCAAAAGCTCAAGGCACACCAAATTCATACCCATGAAAAAAGCCTCTTAAGTTGAGCTACAGTACCTCAGCAGTATAAACATGCATATTTCTATCTAATATACCTGATAAAATATCACCAACAACTGTATTAGTCTTGAAATAATTATTATTATATTGAATCGTTTGCCATATCCTTTGTTTGTTATTTATTGCCTTAAACTTTTCCTTGAAACTGTATTTATTATGATGTGTGCTGCAGACCTCTTGGCTGGGTTGCCCTTGTAAATTAGATCCTGATCTCAATGGAAAATTACCTGCTTAAATAAAGGCTAAATAAAAATAAATAAAATTCCATGAAAAACTTCATCAAACTTTTGCTAAATTTTACAAATCCAGCAGCACATATTTAAACCCAACAGGTAACAGAATTAAAATTAGGTGAACAAATAAATGGGAATAACACCAAAAAATAATACTCAGGTTACCCAGATTCTGGAGGGAATGTGGCGATCATGTTGGGACTTATACCCACATATTCTGTACATGTGAAAAATCAAGAATATTTAAGAATACTTTGAAACCCTTGGTAACATATTTCATCAAAACCTTACGATTGATCCAAAAGTAGCTATACTTGGCCTAACACCTACAGATATCGAGGGAAGAGCAAAAAAAATATCTGCTAGAAATACTAACAACAGCTGCTGTAAAATGTATTATGATCAAGTGGTACAATCCTGATCTCCCATCTTACAATATGTGGGTCGAGAAGGTTCAGGAAATCCACGACATGGAACAAATAACGTATGCTTTGAGATTAGAAAGAGAAACCGTTGTTGCTAGGTGGAAACTTGTTGAACCTACACTAAAGCAATGAAAGGATACAAGCACAGTCAAAGCGCACGAACATCATCATTACCATCTTTTGTTTTTGTCAGAGTGTAGACCCTTGGTATTGTTTATATTGTATACCACAATGTCTCTGTCATTTCTGAATCTTTTGTTTTCAGTTCTCTCCCAAAAAGGAAAAAAAGAACAAAAAATGGAATAATAAACAATATAATTGTATTTGATAAAGAAATTACAATAAGAAATAAGTTCTAAAAAAAATAATAATAATGATACTGGCCTCCAGCTACAGTTAAAATAACTGCAAAACCAATGAAGCTTTTGTTTAATAATACAATTTGCAGTTGTATCAGGAATTAACATTTTCTAATAAATAATAGAGGAAATTAAACACTCGTACATGAATTTTTCACATGGTTTTAGGTTAATAGTCAAAAAATATACAAAAGTAAACCTGGACTTTTCTCAAGGCTTAGGAGCTAGTGCTCTAGACTTATGCAGAACTGAACAAATCAACTCTGTCAGTGTCGTAAACAGACACTGATGTCACTACACGTCTCCTCCTTCACTCTTGTTAACAAAGCTGGTGTGTCAGCACAGGTCTGTGAGAGGATGAACAAATATGAGCAGATGAAAAAAGGAGACCCTCTGACAGGTAGATATGATCAGAACAAATGAGTGCATGGAAAGTGATCACTATAACATGGATTAAAGCAAAAAAAAATATTTTGACTGAAATTTTGTTCAGGCCAAATTGTATTTCCCCCGTACATTTACGTGCTATGACACACTTTGACAGCGGTTCCTTTTGTTTTTCCACACAGTTGCTTTCCAAAAGTTTCCATGTTAAAAGGAGTATAGTGTGTACATGTCCTTAGCCCAAAAGACCTTCTGTTTTCTAATACAGCATTCAAATAGTAGGAAGGTTTTAATCTAAACCATTTTAATACTCTAGACCATTATTAAAAGAAGAGGGTGATGTTGAACAAATTTCTATTGTCAGTTTGCTCTTATGTAATTTCAATGTTTTCAGTCTATTCGATAAAACTTGTTGTTTGGGGGGGTGCTTATCACGGCAGGGCTGGTGTTGGACCCTGCTGTGAAAATCACCCCCCTCCCCCTTTTTTTCCTGTTGCCCCCAGCATCAAGAGTATTTGAGGGAGACAAACACTCTTGAAAATACAAATGCACCGTCAGCAAGACTTCTGACCCACCCTGCTTTACTTCTGATTGGCAAATACCATGGCTCTGGCTAGCTTTATTGGTTGAGAGCAGCATCAGTTTAAAGCCTGATGATTAGATTGGATAGCCTAAACGAAACCACAACAAAAACACGTGTAGCCGTTTTTTTATTATTATTTTTTTCCCTCTCATTTTTCTCATTGACGGAATCCGCATTTGATCCATGCTATAATAATAATCTAAAAATAAAACCTCTCATCTGGAATTAACTGTCTCTCCTCAAGTGTCTGATCAGGACACAATCTTCATGTTTACATGTCAGCATCAATAATGCTTTATTTGATCTGACTTTAATTTTACTTGCTTGGTTATTACAGTTGATTTTTGAGAAATTAAAAAATGCTTTAGATTGTCTTCTCGAGATTAGCACAAACTTATATGATAAAACCCACACACACCTGCACTCTTCATCACTCTTTATGAGAGGATCCGACCCAACGGTGCCCACCAGGAACTTTGGGCTGAGCAGCGGCAGACGGACGTGTTGGAGGACCTACAGACAGGAAATCAAATTAGTCCAAGGCGTTCGTCTGCTTCAAGTCTAAACTCGTGATAAAACAAATGATGAATCAGTAAATTTAGTTGCTAGATTTATTCTTCTTCAGCCACAGACCTGGGGCAGTTGCGGCCGTCGCTCCTGGATGCTGTATTTGACCCAGGCCATCACGGCGTTGAAAACCTGCTCCTCACTGCGCACGTTGAGCTCGTCACTGGAGATGATGTCAATCAGCTGGTTGGCTGGCAGCAGCATGAACTCTTCACTCTCCATTACCTGGGACAGCAGAGAGGAGAGTCCTTCAGCAGATCAGAGACAGACTGTAGAGTCTTACATCAGATCACAGAGACTTGAGGCCCCTAGAAATCTAATTCATCAACAAGGTTGTCACGGAGAAAAAAGGAGATCGATGGAATTTTAAGAGATGAACACACAGGCCCAGTGTTCTGACAAAGTCTGTTTGGAGCAGATTTATACAGAATCATAAAAACTCAGAGGATGATTGATACTCACCAGGGATGCAACAATCACTTCAAGATTCAGTACATACTTTGTTTTCTTGAACATGTTTCCCAGTTTGATTATATTCTGGCAATCTTGGCTATTAATTTTTTTATTTTCTAATTCTAGTCTGTTCTAAGGTGTCTGAGGTTGATTTTTACCACAACAGTAACAGGTTTTCAAGGAGAAAAGGCTATTTCTCCAGTTCTAAAAAATGCACGACAGTGGATTTTTGCCGATAGCCGATATGCCAACATTTTTTAATTCATTATCATTATTATTATATGCATTATATTCATTATTCCGGTATTTCTGGTCAAGAGCACAAGCTCTGTACTTAACAAAAATAGACTTGTTTCTTCAGTGTTACAGTATATTTTTGTGAGGAAGAGATGTAAAACAAGAAAAACAGCATTTAACTCTTGCAAAAATGAAACCCTTGATTTTTAAATGTACCCATGCAGTGATGAGAAGGAGCAACAATATCGTACATTTGTGTCATTTGCTGATATATGGCAGATTTGTGTGGCCAAAATATATTGGCTGCAAATATCTGACAAAAATTTTAATATCAGTCGATACCGATACTCAAACCAATAATATGGTGCATCTCTTATCTATCTATCTATCTATCTATCTATCTAATCAAAATAAAGTCAAAAGCTCACATGTGCATATTGAACCATGGACTTTGTACCGAACGCTTCAATATTTTATTGAAATTTGCTGCATCTCTAATACATACAAATCAATAATATCATATTTTTACATAAGTATTAACATCTTATTTAGACGACAGGAGACCGTGTTCAAAGGTCGAAAAGGTGTCATATATGTCACTTTGAATTATTCAGGACTTGTTGCTGATACCAGTAAAGATCTGCTCTGTCTCTGCTAGAACACGTTGCACTGTTTAGTGTAAAAGGTTAATATTTCTTAAACATTCTTCCCTTTACATCTTCACAATCAAAAGGTCAATAGACTATTTGGCCTGTTTTAATGTTTACATCCTCGATGAGCAAACAAACAGCTGTCTAACCATCTGTGCAGACGTCCTGAGGGAGGCTCAGAAATACTGATGGTAAACAATGTGATGGTGATGGAGAATCTGTGAGCCTGCATCAGGATCCTCTGCTCATGACATTATGTAGTCAAAAAGCACAGACGCTATAAGATAAGGATACTTGGTAAAATAGCAGAGGCTGTTATTTAAAGACAGGATTCCCACTCTTTTCTTGAAAACATTTTCCAGGACGTTTTCCAGTGTCACATAACCAACTGAGGTTACAATATTGATGTGGGCAATTCTCAGGTTAATCTGCCCTTCTAAAAAACAAGATTAAGGGTTGATGACCAATATCTCTACCTATCTCCACCGTATCATATTGAACTTAAAATCTATTTATTTCTAACTCTCAGGCATGAAAATTGTCTGTAAGCTATCTTTATAGTCTGGCTTTTATGTAGTATCTTACTATAATAAATTTACGGTTTATACTTATTTTTTAATATTTATTTACTCTGCTTTTTTATAAACATATTTTGTTGATTTACTGTTTAAATCCTAAATTTTATTTTGCCATTTTTTAGTTTTTTTCTTTGTCACCATTGTTTTGAGTTTTTATATTTTATTCCCTAAGTTACATCATTTTATTGACTTATATTTTATGGCTCAGTGTGCATTAGTTACCAAGTACATTTATACTTCATTTCCTATTGATTTTTGTTCACTAACAAGGTAGAAAGAAGATAAATCATTTTCCAGGGCATTTTACTTTTTTTCCTCATTTTCCATGACTGGAAAATAGGTCAATCATTTTCCAGGTTTTCCAGGATGCGTGGGAATCCTAAAAGATTGTGTTGTGTTTTTATATTCTCAGTTCTATTTTACACTAAAGCTTATTTTACACACACATATATAAGGAGCTGTTTCACTTCTGTGATACTGATCTTAAGTAAGTCAGTGTAAGCTTCAAATGTTTTTTAGCAGCTGCTCTTATGTTTCCATGCTTTACCTCTTGAAAATTGTGCTGGGTGAACTTGTCTGCAATGCGGAGCAGCTCACGGCAGGAGTGTGTGTCAGCGAAGGCCCTGATACCCAGACAGTTGGAGGGGTCGAGTTGTCTCTTGAGGAATTCGCAGCAGGCCTCCTGAATCTCAGCCAGCTGGAGGAGGCAGGCGGCGGGGAGCAGCGTCTGGACATTTCCCTCCTCCACAGTCACCTGGAACACCACATATTCATCATATGTAGTCAAAAGCCATAAAGCACAGACTTGGGACATTTACAAATCAGAATGTTGATGTCTTTAAGGGAACACTCCAACATATTTTTTGTTTTCATGTCTTGCCTCACTCCTGAGTCCATGACAAGCAGATAGACATCATTCTTTCGACTGTGCGTCCTAAACAAGGAAAAGACGGCCAAAGCTCGCCCACCCCTAATTAGCTTAGCTCAAACACTGGGAGTACATGGGAAGCGTTAGCCTGCCTCTGCCTACAGTCATCATCTAAACTCTTAAGCAACTCTAAACGGTCCTGTGTGCTTGTTGTGACTTGTTTTTTTACCCCTTTCATGTCACATTACCTTCTACTATCTTCATAATGCTACTTCTACTCCTAAACAGAGGCTTTGTTTTTTTGACCTACTTCCGCTGTGGTTTTTGTGAGAGATGTGACATTCGTGAATGAGTCGAGTCTTTTGAACGGCTCTTTTAAGTGATTAATGAGACCCGATTTGCAGTTGTTAGTGAGCCGTTCATTTGCGAGCCATTATTAGATGCAAATTGCCTGCAAATTTAAGAAGGCAAAGGAAATTGCTTATAAGCTAAACAGGAAGACTAGCAGCCTGCCAAACAAAACCACAAACAATGAAGGCCAAATTTCTGTGGCAGAAATTGTCATTGTTCTCTGACTTTTGGTGCTTTGGCATTAACAAATATACATTCTGGTCTAAAGAGAGTTCTCCTATAAGGAGTACAGCATTCTTGCCTTGCCATGACAGTAAAGGTAAATTACAAGCTACACTTAGCCAAAAAGCAAATAAGCAGTTGGAAAAGGTAGCTATTGTTTTACTCCAAACACAACTGAACTTCTAAGATACATGTCAACACGTCAGCCGACATAAAGTTTGCTATATTTCTTTTTTTATAGTCAGACAACACATTTAGGTAGTACTCTTTAAAAATCCACCACCAGGGGGGCCCTCAAAAAGAAACAAGATGATAAGTACTGACCAAAGATTCAGTAAAGACAGAGATTTGTTGTGTTTATTAAATGCTGTATTTCCTTTTTTGTGGATGAATTTCAAATAATGAAGGAGAAAGTCTTTTGAAAAGTGGTTCATGCTGTGAAATATTCTAGGGCTGCATGATGTTGGATTTTTGCAGATATCTGATATTTCTGCACTCATTATCACTGAGAACAATATTTTTCGTCAAGAGCACTAAGAAAATTAACTTATTGCCTTCAATGAGGCATTTGAGTCTATTTGTGTGAGGAACAGATGTTAAACCAGAAAAGAAAAACATTTAATCCTTGAAAAAATGTAATTCTTGATTTTTCAAAGCACCCATGCAGTGGTGATGAGATGAAGCATCACAGGGACATTTTTATTTATTTGGCGTATCTTACATGTTGGACGGCCTCGTTTTTTAACGTCTAGCTGAAATGGAACTCAGTAAAACGTGCAAATGGTCAATACACAGCATACAACTATAAATATTAAGAATTCAAAATAAAGATTTAGTTATTTTTGTACTATTTTTTACTAGACTAAAATTAAAACAATTTAGATGAATAAATTATGACTAAAAGTAAAAGAAAAACATTATAACTAATACTAAATTAAAAAGTGCTGTCAAAATTAACACTGCAAATTATATTTTTAAATTTAGCAGATAAATTCACACGTGCATGTAGACATGTCAGTCAGACCAGGCTGGCTGAGGTGTTTTGTGCGTGCTACACAGGTCAGTCAGGAGGTCAAACTGCATAAAATGTTAAGCATGGTTGAAGTCACCAAAAGCTTGGGGAACAGTAGTCACCTAATACACTCAACAAAAATATAAACGCACCAAACCGTGTGAATGAATGAACAGAATGAAAGCGTGCTGCAATTGCCGTAACTGTACGGGCACTCATAATGCCAGTGGCATGCTTCCTCATGTTTTGCATCATCTGTGGCATGATGACAAGTGAAAAAAGTAAACGGAAGTCACAAATAAATAATATTTTTGGGCATGTTAAGGGAAAGGTCATCCTAACTTAACCTTCTGAGTTTGTGCGTTTATATTTTTGCTGAGTATATATTAGAAAACATGTGTGCAGTTGTAAAATTGTTCATATTCCCCCAAGAGGGAGTGCACAGCAAGGAACAACTCAACAACTACGAACAAACTCATGATCTCCTGGTTGTAAGATGACTAACTCTAACGGCCCGTTTACACGACAACGAAAACGGTAGAATACAGAGAGTTTTCGTTGTGCCTTCTGTTTACATGAGAACGGTGCCCGTAGTGCCTGAATCTGCAAAACTTTTGAAACCAGGGTCTAGAGTGAATGTTTTCGTTGTCGTCTCCGTGTAAACACTCTGACCAATTGAGATGCATTTGTTATATTCGCCAAGGACACTACAAACTTACGTCGCCAACTACTGGCCTGGCATGCATGCTACAGCATTTTCAGTTGTTCTTGCAGATCCGTGTGAATGCTTATCGTTTTCACACCATCTCCGTGTGAACGTGAACTGCTTTTTGAAAACACAAAGGAAAAACCTTTCTGTTTCTGGTGACAACGGGCCCTAAGTCCTGAGCCATGGTTGCTCTAGCCCTAGCTCAACTCAACTGTGTATGTAAACGCACTGAGTGAAATCTCGATATCTACAGCTGTTGTTACCTGTGAGGTGTAGGCAAAGTCAATGAGTAGCTCCATGGCTCTCTCATCGATGTCACGGATAACCACCTCAGTCTGTCTGCTCTCTGCCAGCTCTCCAGTGAACATCGCCCTGAGGAGGACACGGATATTCAGAGACTCCACAAAAAGCACTTTGATAAATCTGACAAAAGGTTTGAGTCTTCGTACCTGAAGTAAGGGCTGCAGGCAGAGAGGATGACGCGGTGAGCATAAATCTTCTTGGCACCCACCACTAACACCACGTCACAGAGCTCCCGGTGTTTTCTCAGCAGGTTGATCACCTCCAGGGTCTGCCGAGGGTGTTTGTCAGAAACATAGGGCATTCGCGCAGGCTGGGGGACCCCTTCAGGGAGTTTGTTGGGGTCCCCCAAAGTACAGCGGCTGGTGATGTCCATTCCAGTGGCGTCTTGGCGTGCGCTGGTGGCCCTGAAAATCAAGCAAAGAAGTGAGTGATCAATAGATTCATCCTTCTCAATCGTCTGATTCCAAACATGTCATATTTACAACCAGAGGGCCACACCAAAAAGACAGTTCAACATGTCTCGGTTCTGCACAAAACCTGATTTACAATTTTAATTGATTTTGTCCCTCTCAAAAAAAAAAAAGAAACTCAAAGTGACACAAATATTACTTTAAACAAGCTTTTCCTTAATGATATCAAGATATATTTAAAAACCAAGTAGAATTTCCCCCTTATCGTTGAAGTGAATGTCATAAAATATTGATCATGTAGTTCAAACATCAGCAGGTTTGTCTACATAAACACTGAAGGCTGAGCTATTTTCACAGCTTATTAACATGAAACTCTCTGATCAACATTTAATCTCATTTAAAAAAACAAATACAAACCTAAACATGTGCTTGTGCAGATCCTGACAGGACCTATCATCATTAAAACGGTGAATTTTCAGTATTTATATTTTTGAACATTGCAACAACTTATAATTTGAGTAAATCAAGAAAAAAATCTAGATTTTTAAGTTTTAAATCTTCTGCAGAAAATAATTTGAATTAATTAATTTCATCAATATATTGCCCAGCCCTAAAAAGTGGCTACCGCCCTACTCTGTTAACTAAGATTTCCATTTAAAGCTAAGTGCATTCACATTTAAGGGGGTGTAAAGCTCCCCATTTGACCCCTAAATGCCAGAAAAGGAATGAAAAATAAAAAAATTTAAAAAGTTCGCAGATGTCCATTTCTATTCTATGTGTTTTTTTTGTTTTTGTTTTTCAATGTTGCTACTGTTTGTTTTTATTTATTTTATAAAGGGCGAGAAGTTCTACTCAGTGAGTTAAGAAGACTTACAAATGAAATTGAAATGCATCAAATATAATTTGTGGGGAGAATACCTGCAGGGAATAGTTAAACATTTAGATCAATATGTAGAATCAATCATGGAATTGGAATCAATTATTTTATGCCTCTGCTTGACTATGGTGATTTTTTTATGTACTCATGAATCTTCTAAATGCCCTCATTTATTGGATACTGTTTTTCATGGAGCTTTGAGGTTCATAACAAATTTTAACGCTCTAACTCAACATTGAGTGAGTTGGGTGGGCCTGTCTGACCACCAGTGGACTGAATCATAGGCACATCCTGATTTATGGGGATGTAACTGGCCTGCTTTCATTTATGTGAAAAGTTCTGTAAGCTTCGGTCTTCATTCTGTGACTGAGTCACCAAATTTAGTTTTGCTCTCTGTCCCCACAGTTTGCATTGAAATGGGAAAAAGAAGTTTTAGACCTGCTGCTCCTGCAGACTGGAGTCTGCTGCAGGACAAAACTGTCTCTTTAAATCTTTGAATCACAGGTTAAAGGCTTTGGTGGAAGACCAGGCAGGCTGTAGATGCTTTGAGTGATTATTATTTTCTGCTCTGTGACTCTGAATTGATTTGATTTTTTTCTGTAATTGTTTCATGTCTGAAACTTTGTAAATCTGCTGCTGCTTGTCTTGGCCAGGACACTTACGAAAGAGAATTTTAATCTCAATTAGACTTTTCTGGTTAAATAAAGTTTATTACCTCCGACAAGAAGCTTATGTTTTGCTGACGTATGTCTGTTTGTTTGTTAGCAAGATTACGCAAAAACAACAGGACAGATTTTGCTGAAATTTTCAAGAGATGTTGGTAATGGCCCGACTTAGAAATTATGAAATTTTGGTGGTGATCCAGATAACCGCCATTAGGGAATGAAAAAAAAAGATTGTTTTTGTTCAATAACTGTACAACTAATAATGATATCAACATGATTCTGAGTGCTAGGTGTGGGTTTTCAGGGTCAAGGAATCATATTATGATGGTAACTTTATCATGAAACTATTGCTTATAGATGTAACAGCAATATGTGAGCTACCTTGGCAGAGGTTTGCATTCTCTGAAAACCTGTAAAAAGCTCCACTTTTAAGGTCAGGAGTGGGCAACTGGCAGCCCTACTTTCATTATTTCATTTAACAGTTTTTGTCAATAATTATATGTGTCAATATGTCTCCATAAAAAAGGGCAAAATAAAAATCAATGCAACAGTTCAGTTTGATTAACCAGAATAGATAAATATTTCACTGGGCCTGAGAATAACCGCTCATATTTAGCAGCAAAAACAGGTACAGGTCACCCTTGCTCAATGTCTTTGGCTGGACATCAGGTGAAGCTTAAAAACAGGACGGTGTCTACCTCTCTGTTTTATCTTTTGAACAATTCAAACTGTTTTCTTGACATATTTGACTTCTTTGCAAAGTCTTCATCGTGAAACTTTAGACTTTTGTTAAGGTTTAAGCGATACTACAGTGGAAAAAAGGCATTTGGATTAAGAGGATGATGCATGTGACCCTACAAAGAGACCCTAAATATGCCCTCATGGGATTAAATAGTTTCTTTCTATCCCACAGATTACAGAAAAATTATGACTGATAATGCGACAATATTTATCCAACACACAAACACAAAGCAGTTATTTACTGAGAGTTTTGTTAATCTAGATCTTAAGGGTTTTGAGACCGTAATCGTTAACCGCACTGTAATGCAACATAATCTTCTTACACTCACCCTCACAATACTGATGTCCAACAGATTGCAGTAACTTTAACAGGAAGTCCAAAAACTTACAAATAAAGTTTCCTCCTCAGAGAGTGCCCTGCTGTTCAGCCTGTAAAAACTGCAGGATAATGAGCTTTCTATGATGTGAAATACATAATCCTGATTACATCATTAGAGTAATCTGCGCCTGAGACTCCAAACTTTTAACTCCTGCTTAACAAACTAAAGTTGATTGATATAAAAACTGTATTTACTCTTCAGGACTTCAGTGTTTCCATAATTGCATAATTTAAACTGAACGAGAGTGTTTTCTGAAGCTTTATTGAATTTAGGATGAAATTAAAAGCCGCTGCTGTCTGTATCACTAGAAAACTTCATACATATAGACATTAGGGTGGCACAGCGGGTGGTGCATGTGCCTCACAGCAAGAAGGTCGCCTGTTTGATCCCCTGGCCGGGCAGGGCCTTTCTGCGTGAAGTTTGCATGTTCTTCCCGTGCATGCATGGGTTATCCGGTCACTCCGGCTTCCTCCCACAGACCAAAAACACACTCATTAGGTTGATCGCTGACTCCACATTGCCCTAAGGTATGAGTGGGAGAGTGAATGGTTGTCCATCTCTCTACGTGGCCCTGTGCTCAGCTGGCAATAGTCTCAGGGTGTACCCCAACTCTTGCCCTATGTCAGCTAGGATAGACCCCGAAATGGAAAAGCGGTATAGATAGTGGATGGATTTAGATGTTACAGCAGATTTTTGTCTTATGTTACATGACAAATGCTTCAACAATAGGACCACCTAAATTAGACTTAAATTTGGTTTGTAGGATAAGTCAAAAAGATCTCAGGCCATTCCACATGAGGTCAGTTCTCTCACTGCTTCAGGAAGAGAATAATACATGTTTGCAGGTGATATATTTTAAAGGCCAGTCATCAGATGTATTGTCCTGTTTTGGCCAAAGTAATGTGCAGTTATATATTTTGAAGGTTTATTCTTTTCTTAATTGTTTTCAGAGGCCAAGTAAGCCAAGCTAAGCAGCATTAATCCATGAATTAATTTAATTAATATAAATAGATATCATTGTATTACATTAACATACACTACATTGCCAAAATCTTGGCTCATCTGCCCTCACACACATATGAACTTGAGTGACGTCCCATCCTTAATCCAGAGGGTTTAACATGATGTTGGCCCTGTGCAGCTGTAACAGCTTCAACTCTTCTGGGAAGGCTTTCCACAGGCTTAGGAGAGTTTATGAGAATTTTTGACCATTCTTCCAGAAGCACATTTATGAGGTCATACACTGATGTTGGAGAAGGCCTGGCTCACAGTCTCTACTCTGATTCATCCCAAAGGTGATCTATGGAGTTGAGGTCAGGACTCTGTGCAGGCCAGTCAAGTTCTTCCACAACAAACTGGCTCATCCAGGTCTTTATGGACCTGCTTTGTGCACTGGTGTGCAGTCATGTTGGAACAGGACTGCACACCAGGAATACAGCTTTGGTATTCTGTATGAAAAATTAATAATGGATCATGATACAATATACCAAAGATAACCAACATTAACTAACAAGATAGCTAACATTGTGCCATGAATTAACCTCAGACTCAAACACTCCATGTCACACTCTGTGGTTGTGAATCTTTGAAGGTCTTCAAATTTGATTTGATTTAGGATTGTATATCAAGATACCTCAGGCATCACTAATTTTCCATATCATATGGTTATATGGTGATTTTTTTCATAAATACAGCAAGCAAGACAGAAGTAAAATCTTTTTAGGCCTGTCCGTATGGAGACAAAAACATTTTCAGTTATAAAACATTCTCTGTAAAGACGGTAGTAAACGTGTCTGTCCACAAAAAAAAAAAAAAAACACTGACAACACTGTAGTACATATGCCAGGCTTGTGAGTGGTGCTGTAACGCTGCTGCAAACATACACCATAAACAGAGAAGAACACATGGAGCATACGCATAAATCATGAGAATGTCAACAAACACTGGTGTCTGCTGTTGTCTGTGTCCTCTTGATGCTCACGGTGGTCGTAGAGGAGCAGAAGATTTTGCTGTTAAAGCCATAACAAGCTCAGGAGCTTCTGCAGCATGAAAGCAAGACTGTATTCTGCAATTGTTTCTCTTGTTGTAAAGGTTAGCACATGCAGTTTATGCAAGCAATGGGGCTAGGATATCATCGTTTTTAAAGCTATACATATTCACTGTCCACACAGAAACTCTCAGCCAGCATTTTCAGATCTGTCCACTCTGGGACCATCTTCAAAAATGTGTGTTTTCATGCACCCAAAACGACATACAGTATCTGCATGGACGAAACACCATACAATTAAAAACTTGTGCTGAGACTGGAGTGTTCCCATCATGTCTTCTGTGCAGGATTTTACTTTATGGGAGCCTGCATATGCTAGGTGTTTATTTTTTCCTTTCGGGTGGATGCATATGTGCTTGCGAATATGAACTTATACAGGTACATGTGTAATATATGTATGTATGTGTATAAGTATGGATATATGTATGTGTACGTGTGTGCACATGTATGGTTATACGTGAGTATGAGTGCATCCATGTAATTATAAATGTGAAGGTGTAGGAACATGTGAATATTTTATTTATTTATTTTTTTTTACAAATATTTATTTATCCATTTATATATATTTTTCTTGTAGGCCTTGAGGGAGTGGATGGCGGGGTTGATGTGTTGTTTTGTGTTCTGTAAACTGAAAACGTCTATAAATAAAGTGCTTAAAAAAATTAAAAAAAACTTGTGCAGCTACACCTGAAGTTGTCTCCATGTAGACAGCCCCTTAAAGTGTGTTTGTAATCCCTGCATTAATGTCTCAACATTAAACCTTAAATAGATTTCTTGTAAAGGTCAAGCCGTAGTCTGCAAATCTACAAGCAATATGAGTATATGTAATAATCCATTACCCTCCATCACTGTATCAGTGCAGAACCATCAGCTTTTGCATTGAGGTGCACTGTTTAAAAAAAAGCACCCTGACACTGACAGTCAGGAGTTTCTGGTGTGTTAGTGCTTATAATTCTGATCAATTTTTGGTTGTATTTCACAAAAACTGTCATGGATCCAAATTAACTATTCACAACACAATGCTCATACACCAACAAACCACCAAGGTAATGAGTGGCTTCTTAATTCTGAAGGATTAAATGTCAATGATGATTTCTTTGTAAACTAATCAGTGGTGTTGGGCTGCATTCAGGCAGGGATCTGGTTAAGAAAAAAATCAAGAATCAAACACTTTTTTTCAGTAGATATTTAACTATCTTGTGCAATACTATCCATATATGCACAGAGATAATTTTTTTTATACTTTATATTTGTATATAGTTTTTTTTCCAAATTGCACTGTCCTGTAGGATTTTATGTTGTATATATTCTGTGCCTATACTTTTTACAACTATTTTATATAGTACTTCTGTTTTTTTTCATAACTATCTATTGCACCGAAAAAGGAGAAGGTCTCCAATCTTCTTGTACATTTTGTACGATGACAATAAAAGGGCATTCTGATTCTGACTCTTTTTACTATGTAATTTTATTGGACATATTGTGTAATATTTTGTGTCTTTCAGTGGGAAACTCAAAGATCTAAATAGATGTTCTTATTCCAGGCACATTCACCAGCAAAAATTAAAATGACAGCTTGTTTCTCAGCTTCCTGGTGCAGCAACAAACTGGGGAAATGTTAAATATCAGCCCTTTGACTGCAAACTACAAAGTTAAAAGCTCTCTGCTGGAGGGCTGCTGTAGGTCATATCAGCTCTGCGTAGGATTCAAACACAGCCTGGTTTATGCTTCTGCTTCAAAGCAGCTAAAGGGCCCTGTGCCTTCTTCATGCTCGAGCGCTGGTGGGTCCAGGTGACTCTGCAATACTCAGCCAAAACAACGTACAAAGGTTACTCGTGTGATTTGTATTACAGCACAAAGCTGGTATAAATCAGGCTTAAAAAACAATAGCTTTAAAATTTAATTCAAAACCTTGTCTGTAAATATATATTTTAATTAGCTTATTATTCATTTTAAAATTTTTAAAAAACGTTTTTTTCCCAATGAGACAGCTAAAATGCCCTTTGTCTCATTATAAATTTATTTATTTCAGAGGGGACAGTGCAAGTTAATGTTCATCGCCACACAGCAAAGGTAAACAAGCCAGATTATAGCCACTGGCTAATTTCCATCTGTTGTCCCGTGAATACACGCTCCCAGAGGAAGAAGAGCTAAAAAACACCTTAGTATTTTATGTTTCAGTTATGACATAACTGAATCATTACATGCACATCATTGCACATTCTCTGAGTATATTGCACCAAATAGACACACCACCAGATACTGCATATAGATAACCAAAGTTGTGTTATACTACATCGCTAAAAGAGACTGTGTTCTCTGACTCTGGTTTAAATCAACATACAGTAAGACTTAAATAAATGTTTTTTTCTTTTTTCCATCCATCCTTCTTCTTCCGCTTATCCGTGGTCAGGTCGCAGGGGCAGCAGCCAAAGCAGAGAAGCCCTGACTTCCCTCTCTCCGGCCACTTCCTCCAGCTCTTCCCGGGGGATCCCGAGGCATTCCCAGGCCAACAGGGAGACATAGTCCCTCCAGTGAGTCCTGAGTCTTCCCCGAGGTCTCCTACCAGTGGGACGTGCCCTGAACACCTCACCAGGGAGGCGTCCAGGAGGCATCCTGATTAGATCCCAAGCCACCTCATCTGGCTCCTCTCGATGTGGAGGAGCATCAGCTCTACTCCGAGCCCCTCCTGGATAACCGAGCTTCTCACCCTGTCTCTAAAGGTGAGTACACACCAAACATGACCTTGCAACCTCGGCGACCACTCTCCATGTAAAGTCAATGTACAGCCGTGATGGGGCGGGGTTAACCCTCCAGCGACACGACAGCCGCAATCAAGTAACTCTGTCACCAAAGTTGAAAAAGTTGATCTTTTCAGGCGCTGTCATGTGTGGCTGTGCAGCAACAGCCAATCAGCATTGTGTGGGTGTGTGACGGTACCCGTAACAGACTGTTTTTATTCTGGTTCCCAGAGTAACTGGAATAAATGTCCGTGTGGGAAACATTAGTTAGTGAGGACATTAGTTCCACCTAGACGGGACTGCAGAGAACTCACAGACGATGCTGCATCGATCCGCCTGTCGATGCAGGCAGATCAATGTCATTGTATATTTTTTGTCATTGTATATTGATTATCAACACTCAGGGGAAGTCAGGTTCATGTCTGTGCAGGGACAAATTGCTGCATGGTTACAAAAGCTGCATTTAAAATGCATCCCTGATTTGGTCATATGATATTTAAACATCATCTCTGCAGAAACATTTTAATATGCTTGGATGTTGTGCTCTACCAGATTAAACAAAAACCCGGGCAGCCTGTCCGGATAATTCACTGGCATGGTTGTTCACACTTGCTCATGCGCCCCGTCCAGCACAAGGAATGGCCATGGTTACATGACATTTTTTAATTCCCAATTAAGTATTCAGAATTAAGTAATTTGGAATTAAAATATTCTCCTTTGCATTTACATGGAAATAGTAATTCTGAATTGAGGTTTACATGGAAAATACATTTATTTGCCTTTATTCAATTCTGCTTAAGGTCTTGGGGTTGGGAATGACGAACAGGGGGCGGACGTGACGTTTTAACGTCTACTAGAAGAAAACAAACTCCAGTTCAGCGTCTCCAGCGTCTCTATCAGGGGAACCTCGTCCAACTTGGACACTACAACTTCAAAAGGTCTGCATTTTTATGCTTACGTCCATCCACTCTTTTCATTATTTCCAAATTTTCTAAGGCTCTAATTAAATAAACTGTCTCTGCTTGAATCCAACGCTTGCTTCGGCGTCGGTCCTGTTCCCATCAGTGCGGAATATGCGCGTCATTGTGACAGGACAAGGGAGTCCTTAGGAGGGAACGAGCATGCGCTGAACAACCGGAATTAATTTAAAGCAGAATGAATGATCAAGGAATTATTCAATTCAGATTAAAAATCAGAATAAACCAGCCACTTACTTTGGAATTAAGTTTTATTTGGAATGGTCATTTTCATTCAGAATTAGGTGTTTACAAGGTCATTTTTAATCTTTTTAAAGAGGATTTAAAGCTAGGGTCGGTAATTTTGGAAAACTAGCAAGAATTTGAATGAAGCATCTCCTAAGGACTCCGTCTAGCATATCAACAGCATCGATAAAAGAGTTGAGAGGAGCGCTGCTGCACGCAGAGCTGAATATGAAACAGCATCGCTATAAGCACGAGGGTTACACCAGAGAGACAAAGCTGCAATGATTCAGCTCTGTATCCAACAGCAGCGTGAGACAGCTCTTTGGATGCACAAGAGACCTGGTGATGAAATTTTTAGAGCAGATGTTCTTCAAAACTCTATTAATATGCAGTAGAAAAAACATCTACAAGTCTCCCTTTCCTGGTTTCACGCCGGTCGCACAGGATGATGTCATCAGCCCTTGCCTGTCCCCCACTCGCCTCGGTCAATTACCCTGAGAATTCGCTGCTGCTTGCCTGGACTTTATGAGGGAAAAATGCTAGGGAGGAATTACCTGGTTGAAGTGTAATGGCCCTTTTCCACCAGCCCGCCTTGGCCCTACTCTACTCTACTCTACTCGGCTCTACCCGGTTTGCGTTGCGTTTCCACCGGCACAGTTCCTCCTAAAACAAACCAGTTTTAGTACCTACTCTGCTCTGGTTCTAAGCGAGCTGAGGCGACACTAAAAAGTGACGTCGACCGACTGGCGGCTACTGATTGGTCAGAGAATGTCGTCACCGATGATTCATGAGCGCAATGCCCAAAACAGGACGGCAGGACATACACTTTTTTGTTACTTTATGGCAATAACTTGCTGCCATCACAATGTTAAACACGGGGCTTTATCATTACGAGCTAGCTAACAAGCTAGCGGTAGCTTCCGTTAGCTTACCCTCAAACGTCTTTTCTTTGCAGCCCGATTGCTCTCGTCCTCGACTTCAAACTGTTGTATAGCTTCCAAAACTCTCCTGTACTTCTCAAGGGTATTTCTTCTCGCCGCCTGCAGCCTTCTTCTGCTTTCCTCTTTGTAACAAAAAGCAACAGACCGAGCAGCACGTATACTATTGCCTCCAAGTCCTCCATTGTTTTGGTTGTTGTGTCGCCCAGCTGTTTCACGGCGACCCCGCCCCCGCTGGGCAGGGGACCGGGCTGGTGGAAAAGCAGACCAAAGCGAGTAGAGTAGAGCCGGGTAGAGTCGGGGAAAGCCGAGCCGAGTAGAGTAGGGCTAATGGAAAAGGGCCATACGTGAAAAACTCAGCTGTTTGAGTTCTCACATACAGGTTGCCCAGAAAATTTGGGTTTTTTAGCAAAGGTTAATAGGGTTCTAGTTACTGTGATGCAATCCAGCCATCACTCAACTGAAGCTTCAAACTAAAAAGGTAAATCCTACAGAAAGACGCTGAACAGGCTTCCTGACTTTCAAGAGTGATCGTTTGTTTGCCTGCACAGAATCCTCATCTTACAGAATCACCACAGCTCCCTTTAGGGGAGATCCCTACAGGGTCTTTGCTCACCTGCGCATTGGCTTTGCGTCCATGCACTGAAGAGAAATGTTCGGTCCAATACTTTGAGGCAACCTGCAAAGAGAGAAGAAACAGATCATTTATAAATCCACTGGAAGCAGCTTTTACCAGCAGTCTTTCCCTGTTGGAGATATTTCTCTTAGGCTGCGTCTGATGTCCCTGGTTTTGGTCTAAGTGTTGACAGTAAGGCATCATCCTCCAGTGAGGGTACAGTGATTGTCTTTTTGTAATACTGGCCTACTCGACTAACATTCTGACTCTTCGCTCTGCTTTGCAAAAAGCCCTCAGATTTGGTTTGGTGGTTTCCAAAATGTTTATTCTTACACAGTGGAAACCAACCCCCCCTGCCTGTTATAAAAGATGGCTGAATGAAATGTTTTCCTGTCTGTATTTTGAAGAGATTCAGATCACTTTATCTGACTGTCATCCAAAAATTTCTGAAGATCTGGGGCCCTTTTACTGAGTGTATGAAGTTGGAGAAACACCAAGCTGAAAATTGAGTATTTTCCAGCTGTATGTAATGTGTGAGACTGGACTATACAGACATGCAGAGCTCTACTCTTCACTATACTTGCACCCTGGCTCCCTTTCTTCACCCTGGACCTCCAGCACCAGCAGGTTCATCGTCTTTGACTCGATTCTGGACTTCTGACCCCTTTATCGACATGAACTCTATGTATTAAAATGGACAATCGGCCTTCACAATAGGCTGGCAGCCTTTGTCCCTTTTCTTATTATTATCTGATTAGCATTTTTTATGTATGTGTGTATGCAAATATATACATTTAGATTAGATTAGATTAGATTAGATTGAACTTTATTCATCCCTTGGGAAGACTCCTTCAACTCCTAAAATATAATAACAATAATAATAATAATAATAATAATAATAATAATAATAATAACAATACTACTACTACTAATAATAATAATAATAGTAAATATAAAAATAAATGGTTACTGGCTAGCTACATTTACATTACTTATTTATTTATTGCATTTTTTTTATTGTTTCTTGATGTTGATTGTTGTCTTTAAGTTGGTTGTTGCTGTTGTTTAATATAAATAAAAAAATAACAAAAAAAAGAATAAAGACACAACTACAATAGGGTGAATGAAGAAAATTAAACATCTAAATGACTCTGTAGAAATTATTTACAAAGCCCTGAATGACACTAGTGTTTCTATCATCTTACATTGACTGTTCACATTACAAAACACCTTTATTTTTCCATTAAGTATTCCAAGAACACCAAATTATGTTCCGTTTTTAAATGTTTTCTCCTTTGAGCGTATGGAAGTTTGCTTTGTGATTTACTGATTTTTAAGTTACAAAATTAAGATAATTATTTACCACAATGCAATAAAACAGATTCTGCCAACAAACAAACAAAAAATAGGATCAGAGTTAACAGCACAGCCCTGTTGTACTGTTTCAAACTTGATCCTATTAAGAGCATGATCAGACTGATGTGTTTGCCTCTCCTGAACAAACAGCTCGTAAATCTGACACACCTGTACACTTTTATTTAACTCTCACAGCACAATGAGCCCTGCCTTTGAAAAGTACACGATACGAATGTGTTGTCAAACAAGCGCAGCATTATGAGGCTGAAGGGATGTGACAACACTTCAGATTTCTGTTACATAATCAGTCAAAATCAAAACACAAAAACAGCTAAAAGAATTACAAGAGGGGTGAGGACAGTTCTCTCAAAGTGTTTGTACATGGAAAGCCGTTTGAGCATAAAATTCATATCTGTGATATCAACTGTTCAGCTAGTTAGTAGTTCAGCTCTACTAGTACTTAAATTTGATCAACTAGTGCACAAGTAGACTTGACTAGTAAAGCAAAAAGTGACAGTAGTACTAGTAGTTAACTGTTTTAGGTCTTTAAAATGTTCACTAGTGGGGTGCTGGTTTGGCGGAGTGGTGAGCAACCAGGCATGACCGAAAAAGACCGAAAAACCCACAATGTTCATTGAAATAACCTGAAACTGACAAAAGTAATAATAAATGAAAATCAGACATTGCTTTTGAATTGTGGTTCAACAAAATCTTCTTAAAAACTAATGAAACTGGTCTGGACAAAAATGATGGTACCCTTAACTTAATATTTTGTTGCACAACCTTTTGAGGCAATCACTGTAATCAGGTGATTTCTGTAACTCTCAATGAGACCACTGCACCTGTCCACAGGTATCTTGACCCACTCCTCATGAGCAAACTGCTCCAGCTGTCTCAGGTTTGAAGGGTGTCTTCTCCAGACTGCATGTTTCAGCTCCTTCCACAAATGTTCAATAGGATTTAGATCAGGGCTCATAGAAGGCCACTTCAGAATAGCCCAATGTTTTGTTCTGAGCCATTCTTTGGTGTTTTTAGCTGTGTGTTTTAATCCTGTTGGAGGACCTATGACCTGTGACTAAGACCAAGCTTTCTGACACTGAGCAGCACATTCTGCTCCAGAATGCCTTGATAGTCTTGAGATTCCATTGTACCCTGCACAGATTCAAGACACCCTGTGCCAGATGCAGCAAAGCAGCCCCAGAACATAACTGAGCCTCCTCCATGTTTCACAGTAGGTACAGTGCTCTTTTCTTTGTATGCTTCATTTTTGCATCTGTGAACATAGAGCTGATGTGACTTGCCAAAAAAGCTCCAGTTTTGTCTCATCTGTCCAAAGGACATTCTCCCAGAAGCTTTGTGGCGTGGCAGTATGCATTTTGACAAAATCCAGTCTCACTTTATTATTATTTTCTTTCAACAGTGGTGTCCTCCATTAAGTCCACTTTGGCTCGAACAGCGACTGATGGTGTAATCTGATACTGATGTACCTTGACCTTGGAGTTCACCTCTAATCTCTTTGGAAGTTGTTCTGGGGTCTTTGGTTACCATTCGTATTGTCCTTATCTTCAGTTTGTCATCAGTTTTTCTCTTGCAACCACATCCAGGGAGGTTGGCTACAGTCCTGTGGACCTTAAACTTCTGAATAATATGTGCAGCTGTAGTCACAGGAACATCAAGCTGCTTGAAGATGGTCTTATAGTCTTTACCTTTAACATGCTTGTCTATAATTTTCTTTCTAATCTCTTGAGACAACTCTCTCCTTAGCTTTCTGTGGTCCATGTTCAGTGTGGTACACACCATGATACCAAACAGCACAGTGACTACTTTTCAGCCCTTTAGATAGGCAGACTGACTGATTACAAGTTTCAAGACACCTGTGATGCTAATTACAGGACACACCTTAGTTTAACATGTCCCTATGGTCAAGTCATTTCCAATTTTTTCTAGGGGTACCATCATTTTTGTCCAGGCCAGTTTCATTATTTTTTTTTAATGATTCTGTTGAACCATAATTCAAAAGACATGTCTGATTTTCATTAGTTAATTTTTAAGTAAATTTTCAGCAAATTTTTATTTATTATTACTTTTGTCAGTTTTAGGCCATTTCAGTGAATATTGTGGGTTTTTCGTTCTTTAACAGAGGGGTACCAACAATTTTGTCCATGTCTGTGGTTCAAATCCAGCCTGTGGCCAATTTGCAGAGTGTCTTCCCCTACTCTCTCTCACCCCTTTCACAAGCCTATCCACTGTCACTTTCTCTCCTATCAATAAAGTCACAAAATGGCAAAAAAAAAATCACTATTTCTACTAGTAAGCCTTGTATGCTAAAAAGGGGACGGGAAGAAGCAAATTCAGGCCTCCCATTGGCTTTGAAATATATTACGGCCTATCAGGGTGCTGGATTTGGTTATAATCCCTCCTATTTCACTTGGATTAGATCTGCTAGTACAACCAGTGAATCTTTTGGCTAAACTAGTAGTACTAGTATACCAAAAACAGTCTACTACTGCTTCTAGTGAGACGTTTTGAGTTTACTAGTAGAAGAAGGAAACAAAAATTTGGTGTTACTAGGGAGGGTTTTTGGTGCACTACTAGACCTTACTAGTAAAGCAAAATGGTCTACTAGTAGATAATTTTGTGTTCCTAGCAGAACCAGTAGACTTAAAAATGTTACTAGTAAAAATGCTTTACTAGTGACACTTTTTGTTTCACTAGTAAAGTCTACTCGTGCATTTTCTGACCAAAATTGAGTACATGTACTCCAAATGTGTGTACTAGCAGAGCTGAACTATGGTTGATATCACTGATATCATCTTTATGGTCAAACAGCTTGTCATATTTGTACAACATCCATAAACACAAGCTCCACAAAGGTGTTCTTGTTAATGGTTAATGTACTGAGCGGCACACATTACAGAAACTCTACTGAAAAGAGGACTTTGGTTAAACTGTCATGAATAAAACAGAAACCAGAGTTCAGGATTTCATTTCATTTCACTGGGGACAGAAAATGACTCAAAGACTTATTTGTTGAGGGAAGAAAGCATTTGTTTGCTGTGACTGATGTATGAATGGGACATTTAGAGTAAGGATGGGCAATATATATGGTTTTTAAGATACATGCATATGACTTTATATGAGATATAAGGTGAGAGTAGAGATAAGAAAGTGGTTGCATTTCAATTCAACTGCTAATATAATGTCTTCAGTTTTAAGCACTCGAAATGGATGGAGTTTGACTTTTGGGAGAAGTGACTGCTCTAACAGGTGCAAGGTGAAATGCTCAGTAAAAACAGAGATTACAGTAAACTCATGAACATTAGTATGCTTACTGCCTACAAGATTATCCATCTGAAATGTTTGATCTAAGTGAGGGCTATCATTAATGGCTTTGATTTTTTTTTTTTTTTTTTAAAGGAGCTTAAATCATCAGTAAAGTCAACTTATGATGACACTTTTTTTATAACACTGCAACAAAATTAAAGTCTTAATCTTTCAGTATTAGGTAATATTATGTATAATCCAATAAAGTGCAGAGTCCTTTACACTGTCTTAATGGTAAAACACATTGGCAACATTTAGAAAAGCTCCACCCAATTTTCTAAATGCTGGGAACATCGGAACAATAGAAGTATGCTACATCTTTTTTTACACCTTCACTGCAGTCACAGTGTCTGATCCATTGCTGTTAGTCTGCTTACTTTTGATAAACAAAAGAGTGTCAGAGATACAAATTCTAACCTTTCAAAACAGCACGTGCAATTTAGTGAGCTCCCTCCTTTGGTTAAAAATATGACTGGAGATGTTTTTGTACTTCATGGTATGATCACCGCTGATTGAAAGAATGGAAATTTTATCATTTTGACACACATGATACTCAAGAGTGTAGAAAATGATGACAATCACAAAACACAAAAATAGAAAATCAATTAAGAAGTTGAAAAGTTAGAGGTACAATTTAAGCTGTGTGTTTGAGTTTGTCTTAGGTTTAAGTTTGTAATTCTGCTACTATGACAACTGTTAGTCACTGCTTTACAGGAAATAACAATATATATGTATGTATCTCAGTGTCAGTTAAGGTGACAGTGACTCCATTCCCACAACACAGTAAGCTCTCCTTCAATAAAGCACTTCTCCCTGCACCTATTTAAAAACACGGCAGAGAAATGAGTCACACTTTAGAGACAATAGCGTTTAATTTTTATTATTACTTGATAATTACAGGCCTTGGAGCTGTTCAAGTGTGTCTGAATGCAGAGCAGTACTGCCTCTGGTCAAAACTGAGCTCTAATTAGAATTCTGTCCAACATAAATAGCATTTTAACTTTAAATACATATACATTTCCTGCTGTGGGGTTTCTTTTCAGTGTGTCTACCATTAACTTAAAACACTGTGAGAAACAGGTTCAGCCTTTAAAATCGTCCTATTTTTCTCTTTCTATTAAAATATAAAACGCTGCCCTTGCTTTAATGATCAATCAATCATTGTGAATAATACTACCACTCACAAATATTAATGCAGGACAAAGTACTGTTTTGTATAGAGGAATAGGGAACAGTCTGCCATCAGAGATCACAAGTTTAACCAGTAAAATTGCTTTGCAAAATTGTATTGCTTGTTTTTACACCTGTTTTTATGCCTGTTCTTACGCTTGTCTTAATGCACTTTCTATTTTTACTTTTGTAAGGTGACCTTGAGTGTCGTGAAAGGCACCCTTAAACAAAATGTATTATTATTATTATTATTAAAATTGTTTTTAAAAAGACTTTGAAGATATACCTAATGTCATCAAGATTATCTTAACAGTCTGTCTATTGTATAACTTAAAGGAACATGCAGAATCTTGTAATTATGTTTTTGGAATATTTAAACTGTAGTTCTGTCCAGATGCACCATCTTAGGTGGAGTCATTCATTTACAGAATTATTTTAAATTAGAATTTATTAATTGATGTACATATACCCTGATCTTTGGGCACCTAAGAGACTATCATTATGACTGTCAGCTGGTTACTGTTTTAACTTTTTTTATCTCAATTTTCAGAGCATGTTGAATGTCATTGATGTATGTAAAAAAATAATAAAATAAAGAGGAGTGCAGTATGTGGGACAGGAAAGCATGAAAAAATGCAGCACAGATCTCAGACGATAGCACACATTGGTGATTTAGGCCCTGTCCACAAAGAGTTTTCAGCTTCTTTTTCAGCTGTCATGCTGAATACTTGTGTGGCTATAATCAAATCAAACAGGCCTGTGGTTCCCAACTCTAAACCCAACCCTACCCTCAAATATAACAGCTTTTATTGACAAAGTCCAGATAGATAAGCCCACACAAACACGTACATGTTCTGAGTCACAGACCTATTAGGGAAAGTATGCAGGAACGCGTTACCATAGTTTTAGTTAAGATATATTTGTTTTAGTTCACATATTTTACTCTCATTTTGACAACCTCAGAGTTGCCCTAGATCAACAATGCCCGCACCCTAGACTGGTAATCACAGCACTTATCTACAGTCATTTGTGGGATTCTGTATATTTCTCTGGTATGATTAGTGACTGGATCGACAGCAGAGTTGCACCGATGCATGTAAAAGTCCTGTAGTCAAAACTTCCTGACAAATTAGAATTAGCTTTAGAATAAGGCTTTACAACACATACTGTATAGCTCCTTTTTTACTGACTGTCTTAAAAATAATGTAAAATAAATATTTACATGATCAAAATAATCAAATATTGAAGAACAAAACTTTCTAAGCAGTACAGCAAAACCAGAATATTCCATCCATCATGCTTGGTTACTATTATCCTTGAATAGAAAAAATCTATCAGGTATTGAAAAATGATCATTGAACAACTCAAAGGAGTTTAATATCAGCTGAGCACCCCCAAATATCTGATCCTAAAATCAGGCCTGATGGCACACTTAAGGTATTAAAGTGGTAACCTCATTAAGGGTCAGGATTAATTAGAGGGAGGACAGGAAGGTTTAATGTTACACGCCACCAGCACGACAGCAGCTCAGATGTTCACTGGCTCCACGGTAACTTCCTGGTCTTCATTTAAAGAGACACTATGATTTTTTTTCTGAGCTTTGCTTTATCAGTTATTTTTCTATTATTAGTGATTTTCAGATAAATCTAAAATACTGTGACAATAAGCAAACTGTTCAGCCGTATCATTTCACATGATGACAGACTAACACATTTTCAAGCACTTTTAAGCTCCTCTGAAATCCAAGCAGCTTTCAAACCTTGAAATAAAAATTTAAGCACCTTCAAGGACTTCAGACAACCTTACAAACCCTATATAATCATAGCCTTGCGCAACAGCTGGATCCACCTGATTCAATATCTGTAATCAGGCAGATCCATCTTGCCAAGCTCCAATCTACAACGATAGTGCTCGGCCCAAAGTGGCACGGCCCAGTCAGAGTCCTTTAGAGCAGGAAGAGGTGAGGGTTACGAGTGAGACAACGGCAGGAAGTGACTCCACATACAGAGATTAGCATAGATGCTAACAGCTTCAGTACCTGTTAAATCAGATCTGGACCACATTTATTTACTAAATGTGAAACAAACAATAACACTAAAAGCACTTCACGATAGAAAGGGTATTTTCACTCCAACTCTGATATGCTTTGATGAGTTTGTGGTTTTGTATTTTACACCATGGCAGTAGTGCCTACCTACTACATTATCTGACTGGCCTGTAATCATTGTGATTGATAGGCTGATCATCCAATCACCTGTTGGATATGCTTTTGAAAGGTTCTGCCCATTCCAAAACATTTTCTATGGGATGTTGTCAAGATGAACTCATAAAATACATTGCATGTTCCATCTGGTGTATCAGGTTAGCAATATCAGACCTGCGTATCAATTTAATTCTTAATCTACTCCCTGATTATTACATATTGTTTGGGATTTTTAATAAAGACAAAGTATGTCATTAGAGATTTTCTGTGTCAACATCCTCAAACACGACAGTCCTGAGATCAAAACCAAGCTGTGAGTAAACTTAAGCCACATTACTGACTGCTTTTGTCTGCCATGATTATGTCTTTGACTCTTTTCTTGCTGTGCATGCTAACTAACATTCACAAGAGTGTGACATCATTGTTTTGCAAGTCACTTGCATCTAAGTGGCTTAATGGTAGGGCATTAATAAGATAATTTTTCGAAATACATACAATTACTTAAACTAGTTTAACTGATTCCCTATTCTCCTCTCTAATTTTAACCAACTGTATTTTAAGCTGCAATGTTTGAACCTGTGACATACAAGATGTGTCAGAAAAATTCCAGGACTGGTGTAACAAAAGATTTATTTAGAATCCAAACTACAAATTATAAGTTTTCCCCTTCGAAGTAATCCCCCTGGAGTCTAATGCACCTTCCCAACATTCTCTGCCACGCTTTTATGCACTCCTGGAAGGATTCTTCCAGGATCCTCCGCAGCTCTGTCATCACGGCCTTTTTGATTTCGTCCACGTCTTCAAAACGGGTCCCCTTGATGACCCTCTTGAGCTTGGGGAAGAGGGAAAAATTACACGGAGCCAGTTCAGGTGAGTAGGGAGGTTGCTCCAGCACGGCATTGTTCTTCTCAGCCAGGTACTGTCGGATGCTCGGGGCGTTGTAAGCAGGCATGTTGTCATGGTTAAGCAGCCACGGCTTGTCCTGCCACAACTCTCGGCTCTTCTTGTGCACTGAATGAAGCAAATGCTGCAGTATCTCTTTGTAGACATGCTGGGATTACTTTGAAGGGGAAAAACTCCTAATAATAATAATAATAATAATAATAATAATAATTCTTTTGTGACACCAGTCCTGGAACTTTTCTGACACAGCTCTTATAATTACATTTTTTTTCAATCCATCCAACACAATGAACAAACTTTTACTCCATTTCTCAAAACTCTGAACCAGTGATCAAGACATTACATTCTGCCAATATTACAGCCAATATATGGAATGTCCATGGCCTGTTTGTAAGGTCATAACCCATCCATCCATCATCTACACAGCTTTTTTATGTTTACAGGAGAAGTCATGTCAAGCTGGTTCAAATTAGAAAAGGTAAGTTCACCTGCGGCTTTGATAGTGGGAAAAACATCAACCTGAAAGTTTGCTTTGTTTCAACCCATAAATCAAAGTTCAGGAAGTTGATTTGACTACAGTGAACTAGCTGTGTATGTTTTGGCTTCAAAAGGTCATAAATGCAACCAAGTGCTTTGGTTTGACTTGTCTTTTGAATGGTTTTGTTTATTTGTTAATATTTATTAAGCAAACCTAATATCTAGTGCAATAAAATGTGGTCTACTGTCACACAGTGTTGTCATATTATATCCTCCGGAGGTTATGTTTTTGCCAGCGTAAGGTTGTTTGTTTGTGTGTTTGTTTGTTTGTTAGCAAGATTACACAAAAACTACTGGACAGATTTTGCTGAAATTGTCAGGAGACATTGGTAATGGTCCAACTAATAATGACAGACATGATTCTGAGTGCTAGGTGTGGGTTTTCAGGGTCAGAGAATCTGAAAAATATTATGATGGTAAATTTATCATGGAATTACTGATTATAGATATAACAACAATATGTGAGCTACCTTGGTGGAGGTTTGCGCTGTCCAAGTGCTTTCTAGTATTCATATTTTAAATACCAGAAGTCTAAACTTCTTAGCCTTGTTCATAGTCTCAAACTACTTATTTTATGTATTTTTTCATTCATAAGAAAGTTGATAAAGATTCTGCATGTTGCAACCTGCTTTCTTAATTTTTTCATGTTCTTCTCTATTTTAATGTCTTTATTTTTTATTCCTACTCCGCTGTGTATAAGAGCAACTGAAGCAACCAAATTTCCCTTGGGATTAATAAAGTATGACTGATTTTGATTCCGGTTCTGATTTGTTCCCTGGGCCTGAATTTTGGTGCTGGATTGTGGGAATCCTGCACAAAATATTAAATTCCCACAAGTCTGTCACTGATAATGTGGAAAGATAATTCACTGTACTCCTGCATGCCACACATAAAAGCCATACATGGTCAAAGGATAGACTGAAGAGAAATACTTCTAAATGACCTAAAGTTTGGATCATATTTGCATCAACGTCCCCCTCTCTCTCCTTCTCTCATCACTGAACAGCAGCAGCCAGAGACACTCCCGTTAACTCGGGTTGTGATGTAGTGAGCAGAGACAACACTGTTTCCTCACAGACATTAACTGAGCAGCTCACAGCATTATTTCAATCTTATTTTTCTGTGATTGCAATCAATAAACCACTGAATAATGAGTGTGGGTCCCCAAATCTGGCACAATTTTTGGAGGGTTACAGGCTAACAAGTCTGGGATCCCCTGCTCTGCATGTTATTTTTAAATTTGTTTTGGACTCCTAAAGGCACGCCAAAATCTCAAGGCACACCTTACTCATGTCCATAAGCCTCTGAACTATGTGTTTTAATATTTCAGACAGTGCAAGTTTATGTATATACTCTGATATGCCTAATTATTTTAACAAACAACTGCAATGATTGTCAAATACTCACTGGAAAAATGATTCATCAACTCATATGAAACCTTGTTAAATTTATTAAATTTGGCAACAAACACACAAAACTGGCGGTTTATAAATATAAAAATCAGGCTAACTTATGAATGGAAAAGATAAAAAATTTCCCTTGGCCAAAGATCCTTTGAACTGTAAAGACTGCCTTGACTGACTTTAATGATTCATGTTGTTTTTCTAACAGTTACAGAATTTGTTCCTGGAAAGTGATGCTCCTGGAGTGCTGACAGGGTGAATTGCATTTATTTCAATTTGCACCATAACTGTTACCATTTTCATTTAATACAAGGCAAAATTAAGTTACCTTTCATCCGTGGAATCAAATATTGTAATTTTAAGGATGCACTTTGTTATTAGAACATTCTCAAGAAAGTTGATTATTGGTATCAGCTGTGTATTGGCTAAACTCTGGCGCTGCAATTCATACTGCAATACATGGAAACATGCTATAATATACTGCAGAACTTACAATGGGCTTATATGTCACAATAATTCTCACTAAAAATTATATTTTATGGCATTAATATCCACAATATTGGATGTATAAAAAATATGGTTCCTAATCAGTGTTATTACTATCACTCAGAGTCCCTGTAACATGTATTGTGGGGCCCAGAGACACAAACAACAGCAAAAACTGCAGCAGAAAGAGGACAGAGTTAAAATGGATGAATGTCTGCTGCCAACTGGCTGCCAGAGGCTGAGCTAAAATACAAAATGAATGTCCCAAATGTATACATATTAATATATCACAAAATTGCACTCAAAATATTGATGGAGAATTGTAACATAAAATATTGCAATACGTTGTTGTGACGTATATTCTTACACCTCTAATTAGGAGAGATTTTAAAAAATTGCAGATTATTAAAACTGATATTTTGGCCCCACATTGTCCTTGTATAACCTGTACATCGGCCGTAATATCAGTTGAATATGCAAATGTACCGTAATGGTCTACCTCATCATGTCCACTTTTATATATCAAAAGAATCAATTATTAAAGAATAAAATGTTTTTCTTGCTTCACGTCTTTTTCTAACAAAATAGACTGTCACATAGACTCCAAGACTTCACTTATTCCAATATTCCCCCCAAACAATCAAAAACCAAGTTTGGCATCATTATCGCAGAGTTGATCTCTGGCAGTACTCTAGTGCAGTGTACAAAGTCAAACCAAAATGGTTCAATCCCTCTCCTATATTCCATAACCTGGGTCAACAGCTAGGAGGGCTTCCTATGGCATTCCCTGCACAGATATACATTCCAGAGGACATTTTTGTGGGGGGAAGCCTACGCTCTTCTCAAGGCATCCAAACACTATTTTACAAATCTGCAACTACCTTTTTTTTTTTTTCTATCTGCAGCTGCGCACAGCAATGTCCACCTATGGTGTACCTTAGGATAGCACACTCGGTTCCCAGCCATTTCATGCAGCACTCACCAAATCCAAAGGCATTGTCTCAGGCATTGTCTGTAAAATGTTTGACAGAGACTTAATCCAATCAGACCTAATTTCATCATGTAGAAAGTAGGGACAAGTTAGGATATATATCCATTCACATCTACTTTGGTTGTGTGTAAAGGTTGGATGAGTTAAGAGGGACATCCAACCACAACTGCCTTAGGTTGGTGATGATGGGATAAGTTGGGGTGCGATCCAATCAGAGCTACTCCCTTTATGATTTGATATATTCATGTAGAGCAGGTTCACTGTTTGTTGTCAGTTCTGGTATTGTAACTGAGATGCTCTGCCAGGTAGCCTAAATAACGGTGATTGCATTTCACAAAAAAGTTAAACTTGTTTCTGTTAATTTATACTGTAAATTAAGTCGACTAAAATAAGAAGTGTAAAATGTAAGACATTTTTTATGTTTCCTTGAATTTCTGAAGTCATGTTTAACACTTGGATAAAATGAAACATCTAATAACCCTTTACTGAGTGCTAGTAAAGTTTGAATGTAGATTTCGTCGACTAAAATGTTGTGAAATTTTATCAACTAAAACGAGTCTAAAATTGAAACAATTTAGATGACTAAATTATGACTAAAACTAATAGACAGTTTAGGCAGAAGACTATCACTAAAACTAAACTAAAAAGCAGTCAAAATTAACACTGATTCTCCTGCTTAATGAGGGGATTTTACTTAAACAAAAGCAGATCACCCTGGCGGGTCGCACCACCGCAAAGAGATTAATAGCATGTACAGTAATTGGACCACCCCCCTTTGGGTTGAGGTGTGGGAGTAGAAGGATAGGTTTAAAAGAGATGGCTAAGGGATTGATGGGCTGGGTTGGAGATATGGGGTGAACTTATTATTATTATCACTATTACTGTTATAATTAATTCTACTTCATCCACTGCAATCTGTGCTGTTTGTTTATTTCCTGCACTCACGTTACCCTGTTGACGGTGACACCTAAATCACGGTTAACTTTTATTTTTTTTTGCTTAACCCAGGTGCAGCACTGCTGGAGTCCTTTCAGTCACTTCATTTGACTGTCAAGTACCTAATACAACCCAACATCAAAAACACTGAACTATCCCTTTAAGAGTGTAACAGTATGGAATCGTATTGCTAATACATAAAACATTAATTTATTATTATTGTTGGTGTGGTCACATTGCTGTATGTATAATAGGTGTAAAAAAAGGTAAAAATGTCTGACTTCAGTTTTTAACAACATTTAATAGGAATGGGAACGGAAACACAGCTAGCTTGTTAGCTTATTAGCATTTCATTTGGTATGGATAGAGTTAAGTTACATACATTCAAGGGTGTTATAACAAATCGAATAAACTCTAAAGCTCACGTCAATGAGTACATAATATCATGAAATTACGCACTTTAGACTGAAGATTAACATTTCCAGGCTAGCTAGCAAGTTTGCTTCATTTCCCCTGTCTGAGTGGGAACGCTGTGTGCTATCGCTAGCACCGTGGCGAAGAATCCACAGGAGACTGCTAACACCCCAAATAAAAACGATTAAATAAATCCACAGAACATAAATAAAACTCTGGTGAGGAATGAAGACACCTCCCTGCAGAGCCGACATGTTAGAGACCTCTGAACTGTCAGCCATGGTTTAACACTGGGGCGATAGAGCTAACAGAAACTCACTTACAGTCAAAAGTCCTGACATTCTGACAAAAATAACCTTCATATGTCTCTCATTTTGAATACAGAGACGTACTAGAACGGTTTTACCTTAATTTTCCATCCCAGCGACACAGGAGTCCCCCAGGCTGCTAATGTTTACTATTTAATTCCTTCGGCCAGACACTGCTGCTTTTCTTCCTCGGTGGTATTTTTATGCGCATGCCAAATTCCGAGCGTAACATCCGGTTCGCCTTTCAAAATAAAAGCACCAAATGACGTCATTCTTGAGTGCAGGACAACGCATTTTTACGGGCAAAATTTACGGGCACCGACTCCCATCTCCCTTCCCAACCCAACCGACTCACCAATTGGAAAAATCTGCTCCTGCTTAAATAACAATGGATGTATACATGCCTTGTTCCAGAGAGATACTGTCTCTATTCCATCTGTTACGTTCTTCTGATAGTGATATATAAGTGATATCAACTGGAAAAGAGTCTGGATGATTCCTCATAAATACCTGAGCCAAGGCCATGCTTTTGTTTTTTTTTAGTTTAATATCTTCAGTGAATTTTTGTCGTAAGAAAATGAACATCTTTATTTCATATAGTGCTCTAGATATTTTGAAAGTAAGTTTGATTTATTTTTTGATGAAGATATTTTTCAATAGATCAATGTCTAGGCATTCCAATCTAACTCAGTGTGTCCGAGATCTGTCATTTACTCTTTTTCTTTACTGCTCCCCTGCCTCTTGCTAGACGGAGTCCTGAAGTGATGCACTTGTGTAGCCCAAGTTAAAAAGATATTCACAGATTCGTACTATGCGGGTCAATAGCTCATCAATAAAACAACGTAGTTAAAAACCCGACCTCTCTTTTTAGTCACTGTCGTAAAGACTGTGGGCTACAACCTCATTTTCCTCCAAACGCCAGACAACTTCAACTGGTCTCAGTACGCTGCCGGTGATGGCTCAGCGGCTTAGGGACCGTCGGCAAATTACCATATCGGAGGAATGGCGTGAAAGAAAATTCAATAACTTCACCATAAAGAGCTGTAGCGTCTTCAAAATCACAGCACACAGAAATGACCGTAGGTTATTCATACTACAGGTCATATTTTTTAAGAATCATGAGTTACAATACTTTACATGTTTTTCTTATGGAAATTAAAACAAATGCCATCAAAGTTAAGAGATCTACCAACAAAATGATAATAACACATGAATGGTCATCTCCTCTACTTAGAACCACAACTCTAACTTTAGCAAAAAAGGTTTTGATTTGATTTAAATTGTGTTTATATATTGAACTGTGCAACTTAAAATGTATTAACAATAAAAACTGTGATAACTTAACAGTTGTTGACTGTAGTGACACCAAACTCATCCTGATGATCAAACATCTCTTTTAGTTTATAATGCAGCTTTAACTTTAGAGTGATAGGTTTTAATGTAGTTCACATGATTTTTTAATACTGATGTATATTCATTATTAGGTGATGAATATAAAACCGGTAATAACTTAACTGTTGCTGGCTGTAGTGACACCAAACTCACCCTGATTATCAAACATCTACACTCTAAAATCTAACAAGTTGACCATACTTAAGAAAAGGTAAGTAAATATGGTAAAGTCTTAGATTACATTTACTCGGAACCCTGTTGTATGTACTTAATTCTATTAAGATATTTTAACTTGGATTAAGAAAGTTATTTCAGCTTTCTATGTTAGTCAACCAGTATCAAGTCTATCAGCTTGTCATGGACTCTGGACTGAGGCAAGACATGAAAAAAAGTTGGCGTTTCACTTCCATTAATGTCACCGTGTAAGTTAATGCAGATGTGTTAAATAACTCACCTTGAGACTATAAGAGAAATTCTGCATCCTCCAACATTGAAATCAGTCTGCAGAGTAGTCTCCTGCCTGGCTTTACTGCACATGTGCAATCCTGAACTCAGTGTTCAATCACCGTGACAAAAAGTTTTGAGTCCAGCTTACAAACAGAAATCAAGTTGTATAATTTTTTCAAGCTAAATGGGTTCCTTACTCATATTGATTGGGTTGAATCAACAGGTTATTAAGATTTAGGTAAAGTAAACAAATGCAATTTAAGTAAGAATAGTTATTACATTTTAGAGAGTGTTCTAGTTTGTAATACAGCTAGGACTTTGGAGAAATAGGTTTTAATGCGATTCATATGATTTCTTTTATTTTGACGTATATACATTAATAGGTAATTACATTAAAAACTGTAATTACTTAAATGTTGTTGGCTGTAGTGACATCAAACTCACCCTGATGATCAAAGATTTCCTTTGGTTTATACTACAGCTGTAACTTTAGAGTGATAGGGTTTAATGTAATTTTATATAATTTTTTATATTGACGTATATTAATTAAATGGTTATGACTCTAAAAACTCTAATAACTGTACGCTTTATGACTGTAGTGACAATAAAAACTTATAATGATGATCAAACATCTCCTCTGGTTTATACTACAGCTCTGACTTTAGAGTAATAGGAGAGAAATATGTTTGTTGGTAGAGAAATAGGTTTTATTGTTATTTTTATATATTTTTTAAAAAATATTGACGTATATTCATTAATGGGTAATGACTATAAAAACTGTAATATCTGTACTGTTTATGACTGTAGTGGCATCAAAATTAGCCTGACAATCAAACATCTCTTCTTGTTTATACTACAGCTCTTACTTTAGAGAAATAGGTTTTACTATAATTTCTATGATTTTTTTTCTTAATATTGATGTATATTCATTAATAAGTAATGAATAACAACTGTAATAACTGCACTCTATTTGACTGTAGTGGCACCAAAGTCACTCTGATGATCAAACATCTCCTCTTGTTTATACTAAAGCTCTGACTTTTGAAATATATGTTTCAATTTAATTTATATGATTTTTTGTTTTATTGATGTACACCGCTCAAAAAAATAAAGGGAACACTCAAACAACAACTCCTAGATCTCAATGAATGACATATTGCGGATGAAAATCTTTATTCATTACATAGTCGAATGCGTTGAGAACAGAACAACATAAGAATGCTTAATGGAAATCAAAATCTTCATCCCATGGAGGTCTGGATTCAAAATCACACTCAAATCAAAGTGGAAAATCAAATCACAGGCTGATCCAACTTCTGTAGAGATTCCTCAAGACGAGTCAAAAAGAACCTCAGTAGTGTGTGTGGCCTCCACGTCTCTGTATGCACTTCATACAACTCCTGGGCATGCTCCTGATGAGACGACGGATGCTCTCCTGGGGGATCTCCTCCCGGACCTGGATCCGAGCATCAGTCAACTCCTGGACAGTCTGTGGTGCAACGTGGTGCTGGTGGATTGAACGAGACACGATGTTCCAGATGTTCTCAATTGGATTTAGGTCTGGGGAACGAGCACGCCAGTCCATAACGTCAATGCCCTCATCATGCAGGAACTGCTGACACACTCCAGCCACATGAGGTCTAGCATTGTCATGCATCAGAAGAAACCCAGGGCCCATTGCACCAGCATATGGTCTCACAATGGGTCTCAGGATCTCATCCCAGGACCTCATGGCAGCCAGGGTACCCCTGGCTAGCACATGGAGGGCTGTGTGGCCAAAGAAATGCCTCCCCAGACCATCACTGACCCACCGCCAAACCGGTCATGCTGGAGGATGTTGCACGCAGCAGAACATTCTCCATGGCGTCACTAGACTCTGTCACGTCTGTCACATGTGCTCAGGGTGAACCTGCTCTCATCAGTGAAGAGTACAGGGCGCCAATGGCGAATCTGCCAATCTCGATGTTCTCTGGCAAATGCCAACCGGACTGCACTACCTGAGCAACTGTGGGTTGTAGACACCGCCTTGTGATACCTCGAGTGGTGGGAGCACTGCCAAATTGCAAAAGTGACAAAAAATCTGCCAGAGAAGATGAGGACAGAGAAATGGTCTGTGGTCACCGCCTGCAGAACAATTCCTTTATAGGGCTGTCTTGCTAATAGCCTCTCATTTCCACCTGTTGTCTGTTCCATTTGCACAACAGCAGGTGAAATTGATTCACAATTAGTGTTGCTTCTAAACTGGGCAGGCTGCTATCCCAGAAGTGTGATTGACTTGGAGTTACACTTGGTTGTTTAAGTGTTCCCTTTATTTTTTTGAGCAGTGTATATTAAATTAAATGGCTGACTATAAAAACTGTAATAACTGATTTGTTGTCAACTGTAGTGACACCAAACTCAGAATGTTGATCAAACATCTCTTCTAGTTTATACTACAGCTCTGAATTAAGAGTAAGAGGTTTTAATGTAATTTATATGATTTCTTTATATTTACATATATTCATTAATAGGTTATGACTGTAAAAACTGTAATAACTGTACTGTTTATGACTGTAGTGACACCAAACTTAGCCTGATGATCAAACGTCTCTTCCAGTTTATACTACAGCTCTTATTCAAGAGCAGTCCAGCAGCGGATCAGAAGAAAACCAGCCTCCCTCCCTGTCCGAGCATTGCCGCCTTTACTTCGGTGCTCTCCAAAAGGCCATCAGGGGGTTTGTGGGCGGCCTTCAGGACAACCAGCCCCCATAGAAGTTCATCTCTGAGGGAAAGCTGGTGATCCTGGTGGGTCAGAGACTGGTGGACACTCTGTGCAGGGAGGCTCAACGTGGAGGGTCCAGAAAGAGCCTGCTGTGTAAATCAACCACCTGTGTGCTCTCCTGAAGCAGCAGGCTGTGGCCACAAGGAAGGCTGCGCTGCACTTTCTTGACAAACAGGCTCTGCATCCGATCCCAGGCTTTTTGACTTGTCATTTTTTTTTCCTGGCTGTTCCTTGGCTGATGCCTTCTTCACTGAAGCTTTTTTTCTGACTTCTTTACTTCAGTCTCCTTGCTTTTTTAATCATATTTTTCCTCACTCAAGATTCCTTACTTTTTGACTGTTTTTCTGATTCCTTAATATCTGAGTCCTTGCTATTAACTCATATTTTTCTAAATTGCTTTATAATCTGACTCATTGCTTTTTGATCCATAATTTTCTGAGTCCTTTGATTTGACTCCATTGACTTGTATTCTTCTGACTCCTTTACATCTGAGTCATTGCTTTTAACTTCTATTTTCTTACTCCTTTGTATGTGACTCATTGCTTTTTGATTCATATTTTCCTGACTCCTTTTCAGTTTACTCCTTGCTTTTTCATTCAGATTTTTCTGACTTCCTTGCTTTTTGACACATATGTTTCTTTAATTTTGAGGCCGTGCATTTTCACTTCTATTCTTCTGAGTCTTTTTTTTTTCTGACTTGCTTTTTAACTCATATTTTTTCATAATCCTTGTTTTTTAACTCGTTTTGTTGCCTTCTTTTGCTGATAGCTTTCTGAGTCCTTGTGTCTGTCTGGTTATTTTATTTTGTCTCATTGAATTCTTTGGTTTTTGACTCTGCTTTTCCCCCACATCTTTAATTCAACACCCCCCTCTCTAATTCCCCTTTAATCCGATTCCTCTTCATCTGATGCCTTCATTTTTGACTCCTATTTCCTCATTTCTTTCGATGTGATTCCTTGTTTTCTGACTCCTCTTTCCTGATTTATTCTCACCTATTTTTTTTGCCTTGTTTCTTTGTTGATTTTCACTCCTTTTTGTCTGATTATTTTCTAAGTCCTTTTCCTTCCTGACATCACTTTTTCTGTTATGTTTTTTTGAAATTCTTCTTTTCTGACTTCAGTTTTGATCCTTTCTGATCCATTTCCCTAAATCCTCGTCATCTGATTCTTTGCTTTTTGGCTCCTTTTTTCAGACTCTTTTTGGTTGATAACTTCCTGTTTGACTCTGCTTTTAAGTCTTTTTGCCTAATACCTTTAAGTCTGAGGACTCTTTGTATTACGTTAAACATGGGATTGAGGATTTCCTGATAAGAATGTTTTTATATGTAGACTGTTTGTTCCTTTCCTTTTCATATTGAACCATATTCAGACCTCACCAGCTAAAACTGTTGTGTTGTCATTGTTATAAAGGATGGTGCTGGTTTAAATTTTTAAGAAATTAGAAAACTTGCTGGGACAAGCAGAGGAATAAATACAGTCTTGTACTAAAATATTGATTTAAATTTAATATTTAATATTATAATAATAAAGAATTGCACATTTCAAGCCAATTTCAAAATGCAAATTAGATGTTTTTACTTTACTTAAAACATTTTGTGAATGCTTCTACGTTTGTTTTATATATACGTATATAACATATTTATATAAGGTTTATGTATTTTATTCAAATGTTTGCTATAGAGGCACACTTAATATGATTTTAGTTTTGTTATACTTTTTGTTAATACCTTTAGTGAACATTCCTTCTGTGTATTATGCATTCCCTATTTTTTTTCTCCACAACAGTATGCAGATATTTGGATTTTCCTTTATATCAAAATAAAAAAAAAAAAACTGATTTTCATGATGCGGTTCTACGGACATGTATTGTTTATGCAGGCCAGCTGTTTTTATTTCAAGTGTGTTAATAGGGCCACAGCAGCAGGCCATCCACACCAACCAGAGACAAGTATGGCTGACTTGGAGACCAAAGTAGCCCATAATGTAAGTTGACATCAAAGTGTCAATTACTACAACTTCAAATACTTGGCCTTTCTTTTCGCCCCATCCCATTATCACTACATTTCCGAATATCAGCCTCAGTGTGATCAATTAATTCAAATACAGTTCTTACATGTATTCATAAATTAATGTGGCTGTGACCACCAACATGGACCATCTGCTGCTGTGGACCCACTTGACTCCAAGTGCTTTAACCTACATCAACCATCAACCAAAATGTCATTTAACATAAATGCGCATTCTTACACCCCTTAAACCCAAATTAATAGCAGTTACACGTAACGTAAATGCTATATGTATCAACATCAGTCCTCTCCACCTTATAAATACACTAGCTGTTAAAGTTAAATTAGAGCAATCTCTTTGTCCATGGTTGTTGCTAATAATGCCATAATTATCAGGGTCCTCACCCTAAGGGAAAGGACCCCTCTAGCTGGAGCTACCCCGTTACTCATAGTCTTTTGTTTTTTGAGATCACAAAACAAGCACAGTCAACAATTGACACCTCTTTATCCCTTGCTCAGTCATCACGAGTGTCACAGCCCCTCCAGAAAAAGAAAATTCACCTTCTAAACTGGGAAAATGCCTCTTGTATTACTTCGACTCTGCAGACAACAGTGCTCTTCATTACTGAGTCAGGGGAAAGTAAATCACTAATGTGACCTGGTTTGCCCTCACCAGAAACAAAAGACTTATCAGAAACAGGGAAAAATCAAGAGAAGGAATGCAAAGTTTTCCTGCTCAGATAAGCCACCTGACAATAACATGACCACATCAGATGGAGGTCTTGGATGTTGCAGGACTTTCTGTGGTCGCTGACTCAGCCTATATGAGCTTGGTGACACAGTTTTATCGGATGAATAAGAGTCAATACCACGAGGTGCTACGGGTGCAGTAGTCTAGCCTTAGCGGGACAGTTCGTGTTTTCTGAAGTAGGGTTGTGTGAGGTACATGGCATGGGCCTAAACATGTGCCACAGTGTCTCTCTGTGCTGAAATCTCAGTCAATCAATCTTTATTTGTACAGCGCCAGTTCATAACAAGTGTTATTTCAATGCACTTTAGAACAGAGCAGGCTGAAGCCATACTCATCATTTTATAGATATACATTTATGCATATATACAAACACATAAAATTAATATATTTGTATGTACACATACATACATCCAGAGACATATCATCCAGGTCATCCATGGTCTCAGAACATTGACTGTTTTGTAAACTTGAATATATTACCATTTTGATGTGTTAAATCTTTAATATCAAGAGAAATAAAAATAATTTGTCTTGATATTTAAAAGTATTTCCCTTGGATTAAAGATCTCCAAGGAGAATTATTTCTTTGTTGATGAGAAAGTCAATGGTCTCTTCCTCCCAGTTGTCCACGTTGCTGTCCAGCTCATCAGTGTCAACTTCTCCTCTGAGCTCCAGGCCAATGCTCTTCTGTTCTTGGTAAGACTGCAGCGCTGCTTCCTTGTAGTGACGGTACTCCTCCATCATGGCCCTGAGCTTGTCCACCAGCTCCTTGGAAGCCTTGGACTGGCTTAGTCATTAATTATTTGTAATTGAAGTTGGTAGATAAAAATAAATTGTCTGAACTGAACATGCTCTGTGGTGCTAATAGAGAAAGCCAGATGGGCCTGATGTAAAAAGGCTTTTATAAAGTGTGCCTTGAGATTTTCCCCTGATCTTTGGTGTGCTTTGGGCATACAAAAAAGTTTTTAAACCATTTCTCTAATGTTTACTGTGCCTGCACAGGTATGCTCAGTTAGTTTTCCTCCACTGGAGCAGGCTCTGGGCCTAACAAACACCTGACTTAAGAGGCGTCTTCCTTTTGAAGCCATGGTCACATGTAGGCAGGTATGTTATGAATACATAGCTTTTAATGTGCACCAAAAACAGATGTTTTGAAAAAAACTCTAAGTGTGAATATCTTCAGAGACACTTTTTAACTGTATTTACATGTAAAATTGAAAACTGCATTTTAAGTCCTAAGGTGTCACACTCTACACCATGCACTGTTGCCCTCTCTGTTTTCAGGGTCATTGTACAAATGCAGATTCTGCTAAACCTTTGCTCTTTAACCAGAGCAGACTGGACCACTGTGGAGCTGCTTCAAAAACACTCTGGACCAGACCTGGTGGATGGATATTTTTGAATAAAATCTATTCAAATGTTTTTTTTGCAAAACGTTTTAGTGTGGTAGCATGCTAACTGTCTCGTAGCATAGTGAAATGTTTTGTGAAATTGCTGCCTTATACACTGCCTGGCCAAAAAAAGAAGTTGCCACCAAAAAAAAGGTCACACACTCTAATATTTTGTTGGACCAACTTTATGATTAAAAACAGGTATGACAAAAAGAACACATATATGTGCAAAATAAACAGGATTTTATTTTATTCGAGGCCTGAAAAAGGTTCATATCTTGGTATGGAGATACCTCAATATGCTTCCTGAAGAGCTGAATAAAAACCAGGACATAGGTATAAGTAATTACATTGTGTCAGTTTTGACCAAAGTAGCAAAAATATTTAGACATAAAGATATAGAGTATAAAAAAAATCCTATATAGCATATAGTCCTGCATATATTTTATAGAGTTTTTTTTCAGTGTTTTTCTTAGTTTGTTTTTTGTTTTAGTTTTTTTTAGGGGTTTAAAAGGCTGTTTAAGGGTTTATTTGGGTCTTGTTTTCTCTGTAACCCTTAAAACAACAAAACCTTAAAGGTTTGGGTTTTTAAGGGGTTTTTGTGTGTGTGTGTGTGTGTGTGGGGGGAGGGGGGGTTCTTTAGGTTATTTGATTGTTTTTTTGGGCTTTGTTTTAAGATTTTTTTAAGGGTTTTTTGTATGTTATTTTTAGGATTTGCTTTGAGTGTTTTTAGGGTCTGTTGTGTTTTTTTTGGGTTTTGTTTTTAGTTATTTCAGGTTTTGTAGGGGCTTGTTGTTTGTTTATTTAGGTTTTATTTGTTTATGTTGTTTTAAGTTTTTTTAAGGTTTTTTTATAGGGTTTTTTTGAAGGGGGTTTTGCTTTTTTGGGTTTTTTTTTGGATGTGTGTTTAGTTTTTTTAATGCTTTGTAAGGGTTTTGTTGTTTGTTTTCTAGGCTTTTTTGTTTTTTCTTATTTTCTATTTTTTTTTTAATTTAAGTTTAGTTTATTGTTTTTTAGGGTTTTATAGGGATTTTTTGTTTGTGGTTTTTGTTGTTAGTTTTTGTATCAGGGTTATTTTTAGGGAGGTTTTGTTTTTATTTATTTTTTTAGGTTGTGCCTTT